>JAVTVJ010000090.1:1552500-2156824 GCA_034509425.1 Eopsaltria australis | reverse complement strand
GGGCATTTTAGACTGTAAATGATGAAGGACCAGACCTAAACCAGAAGTCTGCTGGAACTCTGCTCTTGCCTTTAATTTGATTTAAGCGTGCCAAAAGGCAGGGAATGAAAGTGCAGCACTAACAAAAAGACCTTGGTGGAACACAGGCTGCGGGAGGAACCTACATCTGCACCAGCCCTCCCTCCTTCCCTCCCTGGGACTGATCCCCGAGCAGTGACTGGGGCTTTGGGAGATGCAGCAGTTGCACCTTCATCAAGCTGAAATCACAGTACGTTGTCAGTGGAGCTGTCAGGCTGAAGGACAGCTGTGCATCCAACACATCTCACGGGAAATCAGTGACTCACTCAATAAAGGGGCCATGATGTTTTTCCGTGTGTTCCCACAGTTACCAGCATAAGTGAATTCCCTAATGGAATTGCCAATAACCTGCTTTGGGTAAGGCCTCTTCTCCACAGCTTCCCCCATGGACACTGTAAAGGGAGCAAGCATCTCTCAGTGTGCACCAGGACAAGACTTGGCACAAGAAAACAAAAACCTTGGTCATGGATGCCAGTATGACAGAAAGAGCAGTAAATGCATTGGGGAAAGTGCTCCACCATACAATCATAAATAAGTATAACCAGCAATTATATAGAATTTCCAACCCCTCACGGGCTGAGACATTAAATACAAGGATGACGTCCACACGCAGCAAGTTCTGAAACCCAGTAACTCACAGGGTTAGAAAGAACTGCAAGCTTGGTATAAACCCAGCCCTGATCTTCCACCACGGCACACATCCCACACCACTTCCCTCCCAGCCCTCCACTCAAAGATCTGCTTCACAAAAGAGATTTTCCTCCACAACCGTTCCTATGATGAGCTTTACTGAAGAAAAGAGGAGAATCTAAAAGAAAGATAAAAGCACAGGGATGTGGGTTAGAAAAGGTCAAAACCAGACACCACGTACTGTCACTGGGTTCACAGGAATGCTTCATTATTAGGTATTTCTCTTCTCTTCCCCATCTGCACTATAGAGAAAGTCTTTTTCCAGAATGCTCAAAGGTACTAATAATCAATTTTAAACATATGAAATACAGTTAAAATGCATTTTTTGAGCTGTGTGCATTTTGGAACTGAAGGCAGAGTAGCCATCATTAGGAAAATGGTCAGCTTAAAGAAATTTTCTCACATATGAAGAGGACTGTGAAGTCTTTAAGAGTCTAAAAATATTTTTACAGAACTTGCCAGGTATGAACAGCTAGGTGGGAATTTTAGAAAACTTGCTCTTTCAACCTGAAATGCATGAGCTGTACCTACAGGCTCTTCAGTTACCTAATGTTCTCATCAACTGAACTCCAATTAAATCAATACACTGATACCCAATGGCTGAAGTGAACTGCAAAAACTGCTCCCCTCTGGGCTGATGATGGATAATACAAAAGCGGATTATCCTTCCTAAAGATTACCACTCTGCTTTCAGGATCTGCAGTTCTTCTTTCTTTAGGACAGTGCAGTTGCTCTGTTTGGGATTCCAGTGCATGAGCAGGTTCCCTCTGTTTCTGACTATCCTTTTTAATGATTGGACAAAACTGCACCTAACTCCCTGAGCACCCAACACAAGTGGGAAACTTTGCCAGGATTCAGCCCTCTTGCTCAGGAGGAGATCCAGCCAGGTATCTCATCCTCATGCAATCTGTTCAGCTCCACTCACTCGGGGAGCAAACTCACTCAAAGTTCTGCAGAGGAATGCACCCAGGGAAATTGGTGGGATTTAGAGCTTTGCAGAAGCACTGTGAATTTGGGAATAGATTTAAGCAGCAGCTCAGAGCCAAGTTTTCAGCTTGTGGTGTGTGTGTCATGACTGGAGCTGCCTTCCAGTTAATCCCAGACGTGTATCTCTAAACCAGCTCGCACAGAAACACCTCCAAGACCAGAGATGGCAAATTCCCCACAGGCAGCAGGTCATGCCATACCTGTTCATCTGGACGGCACAGAGCACTGCCAGCATGTCACCATGCAGCCTTTACTGTCACTGTGCACACCTGCATTAACCACAGTCAAGTCCAAGTTATTGACAAAACATAAAAATAAAACTTTACAATATGACTCCATTTCTTGATGAACAAGCTACTGCACACATTCTGCCCATCTGAAAAAATCCAGATATTTCACCTAACATTCAAAACCTAATCCATGCTTTTATCTGAGGAGAGTTTTACACAGGAAGAAAATACCATAACATATAATTTATACCAGAGAAATTCTCTGAAAGATCAAAACCTGATGTACAAAAAACAGTTAACCTTCAAATTACACAAACGGTGAGGAGGAGCACAATGCACTTACTGAAATTAAATGTACCTGCATTCTGGGTATAAATCCAGCACCAGCTATTTGAAGCTCCCTATATTAAATTTTACTCATGAAGTTGAAACTAAGATTGTCCTGATAAAATGCCAGACTGCATCTGTACTCCCCAGCAACAATACCAGTGATAATTCCTGTTGCTCCTTTGCTAAACTCAGTATCCTTGTGTTTTATTGCAGCCGCACCAGACCCTTCACCTAGCCAAGTTTGTTCTGCCAGTTGGCATCATGATCCCTCCAAAAATAAACATACTTGCAATTCTGCTCTCTTGGCTCAAAAATGTCCATTTCTCTTCAGTTTACGATCAGTGTAGTTGCTAACACACTGCCAGTTGTCCTGAGCCACCCCACAGGGTACAGACAGGCACTGAGTAATTGCAAGCATGGGATGTCTTCCCCTCCCCCCTTTTTTTTTTAAATGCTCCTTCTGGAAATGTTTCTTCATGGCACTGGTGTAAGCAGAGAGGTGGATGTGTTTTAGAACACAGTGTTCTGGCTCAAGCAGAAATTACAAACTCAACAGCAGAATTGCCCAGTGAGTTTTTCTGACATGCACTGTGTAAAATATATGGGTGCTTGGATTTAAAAGACATACCCAACCTCCCAATTAAGATTTAAGTTTCTGGAGATCCTCTCCTGCCTGGAGGATGTGCAATATTGTGCCTTTGGACTACTATAGCTCAAATTCTTAGCAGTGCTTCAGACCACACAGTTTTTTTGAAGTGCTATTACCACAAACACTACATAGGAGTCATCTAAGCCATGTTTCATGTCAAAACACCTCCTAAGCACTGAGGCAACTTTGGGTGGCACACAGGGCTCAGTTTCATGTACTGCTCATTAAACAGAGGGTCAAATGAGGGAAAGCACAGTACAAGGCACTCCAAACACACCAATATGCTAAATGGAAGGTTCATGTTAAATGAAACAAATAACCAAACAAGCAGTGTAGAAAAGAGAAGCCCAGGAAAGCATGAAAGAACCACCATCAAATGTGTAAAGCGGTTAAGATGAGAAGGAAGAACAGCTGCTCCCTGTGTGCACCAACGATTAGACAAGAACGACTCGTTTAATTTACAGCAACACAGATACAAGTGCACTGATAAAGAGATGAAGGAATAGTTTGGTCTACTTGATCTGGCATTAAGTACAGACACGCTGAGGCTTTTGCTAGTCTGACTCTTAATCTTCAACACATTCAAGGAAAGGATTCTTTTAACCAAATGTTACTTCGCAGAAATGTTGACCGCTCAGCCCTAGTGCAGTGATGATGATATAAATAACCATTTATTTTGAACCAACTGTAGGTGCAGTTTTACTTCACATTTCAGCTGAAGATTACGAAATACACGTTCATAGAGGAAATAAGTATGGCTTGGAGACAAAGCAGATAACCTTCTCTCGGACTTATCCAGGCAGGAAATCCTTCTGAAACATCCATACTGCTGAGGTTTTCAACACTGGCCCTATGCTAGCAGCTCACTCTCAGTGGCACAGTAAGACCTGCACAGACACCCAGACAATGCTCACTCTGCCAGATGCCTCTTCAGAGAGGCACAAGCACTGAGGAGCAAGCACACAGCAAAAGAAGGAATTTATTTTTCAAGTTTGATGGTACTGATGCTGAACTCCAAAATGACTTTCCACTGTGTTTTCTTTCTCCCAATACACCTAATGCCTCTTCCATCCTCTCATGTTCCAAGGCTTCTCTGAGACATACATTTATTTCTTCTCCTTTCTGCCCAAGCCTCATTGCCCAGACATAGCTGCGTAAACATGTTCAAACATAAAAGATATAAAATGTTGATGCTTTGCTTGCATGTAACAAGGATTTTTTTTTTTTTCAGAAAAACAGCACACAAGGATAGTGGGCCAAATGCTTCTCCAGACCTACTGTTGTTTGCCTTCAATCTTACAGGAAAGCCATTTAAGGAGGGCCTCATTTGAAACAGATAAAGAATC
Organism: Eopsaltria australis; assembly: GCA_034509425.1. NCBI lineage: Eukaryota > Metazoa > Chordata > Aves > Passeriformes > Petroicidae > Eopsaltria > Eopsaltria australis. The sequence continues at coordinate 2,152,514 of JAVTVJ010000090.1, read as the reverse complement.
CTTTACATGGCAAAAGACCCTTAAGATGATTGAATCCAACCATTAATCCAGCACTGCCAAGTTAGTCCATGATTTGTTCATCAGAGATTCCAAGGTAAAAATAATTTTGTCTTCATATGATAGGTAACAACTAGTATTAATAAAATCCAGGCAACCCAAGAGTGCCAAAACACTTGTCTGGGTTGTTGGATTACTTTCTGGGCTTTCAATGATCTGTATTTCCAAACACAGCTTCTTCAAAAGAGATTAAAGAACAACATCATCACTTTAATTTGCAGCAGTAGGTAGGTAATACACGATAATATCATAATACCTCAGCTAACATTTGACTTCTCATATTTAATAAGAAAGAAAAGCAGAGGATGCAAATACCATATTCATTTGTGCTTCCTTTCCTTCCTCTAAACCCAGTTCCTCACAGCACCATTGAGCCCTGAAGATCCAGCAGCGAATTTTGTTGCCACTGTTCTTCCCAGAAACAGATAATATGTTTTTGTATGATTACAGAATTCAGTCTTAGCACAACTGCGAAGTAATAAAGCAGACATTTAAGAGAAATTATTTATTGGTGACTTCAAGGGACTCACAACCTAGCACTGAATATAGGTTTTATCACTGAAATACAGACAGTAAAGGGAATTACTCAGAAAAAACTTCATCTCCACCGTCACATGATACTTTAAAAAAAACCAAAGCAAAACAAAAAAATCCCCACAAACACGAAATGTTTTTTCTGGACTGGGGAGGGGCACAAAGATTTCATGCAGAAGCTTTCAAGCATAGATCTCAAAACAGAGTAACTTTTTTTCTGAAGTTCTGACTTTATACCATGCCTCATACATACTTCCTGTATTTACCTATTTACCTAATCCACAAATCAACTATTAACCAAGCTACACAAACTACTCAAATTTTAATGGAATACATTATTTAATGCAGAAATATCTCCAAGGACAAAAACCTGCCAAAACCTACAGTGTTACAGAGAATGAAAGACCAAAAATAATTTGTAGGAGACAAGTGCAGCTCACAATGACAAATCACATTAGCTGTTGGCTTTTCAGCCAAAGAACACCTGAGCCATTGGTATTTTTAGTCTTAATCCTCTTAAATTTTTAAAATAATACAATAGTTATGCTTGATCTAAGTTAATTAAGTCCTTAATTAAGCAAGAATCCCTGACAAATCACCATTACATGTAAAGGAATGACCATGCTAGATAATTAGAAGTTTTTCAGAACCATCACTTCCCAAGTCTTTCCTCAAGCAGCACAACTGCTTCAAGAAGCCATGAAATACTTTGAGGAGGGATGGCTTCAGGGCAGCAGGAAAAGTTATTTGGGGTGCAGTCCCACGCATCAGCACTGTGGAGTTTCAGTCAGTCCATCACTCACAAGTCAGAAGCTCCTTTGATGTAGCACAGGATAGGTAATGTGGTATCTCCTCAAATGACCCAGCCTACACAGGACACCCCAAATACATTTAATTTAACTCTTGATCCCAAACAGAAGTCACAATCAGAGCAGCAACACAGCTGAGTTGTATTAAGAAGTATTCCCAAACACAGAAGTGCTCATATGCTTGCTCAGGAAAGCTGAAAATAACCATTTGCATTGCTGAGCAGCAGTTTCAATTAATAGCTCCATTTTCCCCATCTACGAGCAGAGGATTTGCTTGCTTAACTCCCATTAATGTTAACAGGGTTGGACCTCCAAATCCCTACCTGAGGTGGAATACTGGCATTCCTACTGCAGCACATTTTCCCCAAAGTTAAAGCAGAGCAATTCACTTTATTTAACCTCTGTCCATTTTGTTCACTCTCAGGAGCTTTAAATATAAACCTAAAAAATGATAAGCATTACTTTGAGAAGAAAATACATCCTTTAGCTTTTTTTGGTTTTTAATCAACAAGCATGGACATCCCCACAGACCAATTATAAACCTATTCAAATAAGAAAACAAATTTTTATACTGAAGTATACAGATAAGTCAAATACAGCTTATAGATCAAATTTTGAGATGAAGCCCTTCACATTCCAAATAGAACAAATATTTCACTAGTTTGTGTGCTTACGCCCTATCAGCTCCAACACAAAAAATTAAGCTGATGCTTCCAAAAGGTAGATTAAGCAACAAGAGGTATCAGCAAAACCTGGGTAAAAACAGAGGAAAAAATTAAATCCTAAAGGATTCTGGTCCCACTAGAACAGGTCACTGCAGGCAACTCTCAGATTGCAGTTTCAGCTGTGGTCCAGATCCCTCTGAAGTTCACTGGGCTGGGTAATTCTCTGGTACAGACCATAGATATCAACAAACATGAACCATAGAGGCAAAATCCCAGAGATTAGTCTATTATCACCAAAAGCTCCCATTAAATCACATCTCACTAAAGACTGCGGGTTCATATCAAATAACAAGCTAAGACATGTGGATGCTGGGATGGGCAAAAATTGGTATCAATGTCATCACATGGGGAAAAACCTCCCCTGAGCATCAATTCCATGAGCTGTGTGAACTTGGCTACTGGGCAGATTCAGAGGCCATGATGGATCAGACCCAGTGTGAATGAGAGCCAGGCTGGAGTCCATGGGGGCTCTGCCTGCAGCAGCCGTGGTGCAGGGGTGCAGAGGAGATCCTGCAGCAGCCGTGGTGCAGGGGTGCAGAGGAGATCCTGCAGCAGCCGTGGTGCAGGGGTGCAGAGGAGATCCCAGCGGGATCGGCAGAGACGCGCTGCTCGCTGACAGCTTGTCAGAACCGCCTAGAACATTTGGGACTTCCGTTTGCAAAAGTCTTTTCTATGCTAATGACTTCCTACAGATGTTTTGAAATGTTTTAACTGCTCTGGTTTGATTCAGCAAGACACGATGGTGTGATTTGAGGGAACTGCAGCAGGAGCTGCAGCAGTGAACCCACCCAGGACATCCAGCAGCAATGGATATAGAGAAGCAAATTCCTGTCTTCCCCTGGAAAACAAGACAGGATGAAAGATGGGACCAGTGGTGGGACAAGAGCACCTGTTTTGGCTGTACCTGCTTCACACAGAAAAGGGAATTTCCATTCTGTACAAAACCTTGCCATTTTGAACTGACTTTTCAAACCAAGCAAGAAGAAAAGGTCAACATTTCTATAAACCAGAATGTTTTTAACGTTGATTCAGAAGTATTGACATCTCCCTAACAATATCAAAACAGTCTCAAACATAAATATGGCACTGAATAATAAATCCAAAAGTCAAAAGGAAGTCAAGCATAAAAGCAACACACACATACAAACATTCCCCGATCAAAACAAGGGCTGAGCAATGACATGTGCCCCCAAAATGCTTGGCTGCCCATGCAGCTGCATTTTCATCAGAGGCTCCCACTTATTTCTTCTCCATTTCATTCCTCACTCTGCTATTTGTCCGTGGCTTGGCCTTATATTTTGTTCATAACACGTTGATGCTCAGCCTTTAAAACCCAACTGTCCTATTACTGAAATGTAATACTCTCCTCCAGAATAATTCAAACATCTCCTTCCAGTTTTACTATTTCCTTACATAATACATCATTAAAACTAAGTGTCATAAAGTTGTTTGGGTTCTTTTATGCAGAGCAAAGGTGGTCAGAGAATATTAGACAGTAAGAAATCCAGCCATCATCCTCCTCCCTGTTCCACATGCACAATCTTTTAACGTGACTGACATGCAATGGGCTCAATGCAACACAATTTCTCTGTACAGCTCATACAGCTGGGAAGAAATGAGCAGGCTTTTGGGTTCTGCATGCCTTCACCAGACATTTAAGCTGGATATCTTCAGGCTCTATGGCTCTTAATAAAGGACAATGAAGTTATCAATTAAGGGCAATTAAGAAATCAATTTTAAAAATCTGAAAAAAGCATTACAAGACAGAATGAGGGAGGATTAGTGTGAACAGAAAAGAAAGGGAGAATACGTGAGATCAACAAGACTGTGAAGGGCAATGCCATAACACAACAGCTGATGAATAGCAGAAGCCTCTGGGAGCAGTGATACCACGGGTGACACTGCCTTTCACCTACTATCAGTGACAACCTCGGTGTGATGTGTCCAGGTGACTTGTGGCCCACAAGGTTTGAGAGTTACAAATTAAGTAAGAACTTTCTAAAAGGCTCAGAGAGCCTTTTCTTTCAGGTGTGCTAAGTGAAGCTGATGAAGATGCTCGGATGCACTCAAAGTGCAGCAGAATCCAATCAGCCAAACACAGTCAAGCCCCACAGAAAACATTTTAGACTTCTCACATAAATCAATGTTTTTGTTCCCCAAGAAAACCTTCCAATGGGTCTTATTAAGGATTTGAAATAAGGTAAGGATTTTTTTTCACTTTGCAAATACAACTCCACTGAAGCTGAGGAAGAAACCAATCACAAGCTTGACTGCACGTGCTTCAGCACAGATGATCTTTTGCGCTGCATTTACACCACTGCTTTCCCTACAGGGACATCACTGCTGTCTGACTTTCTACCTTCTCTCCGCACCTCCAGCAGTTAATGAATCAGTCACATGGTAAGATTTTCTGGAAAAGTTAGGTAAGAAATCTTCTGGGTAGAAGGAATAAGTTGTTACAATAACAAGTAATTTACTATCTGAATGTTACGCATACTGTATCATCTTATTTGTATTTCACAGTTAATCTCCCAGCTCACAAAAGTTTTATCGGATTGGAGGCATGTGCTGTATTCCCCTTTATAAAATTTTACAGTCCCTTGCTATTCTCAGGGCTTGTTTTATAGGCACAATTTGCTGCTTTAATCTCACCCAATTGTCATATTCTAAATCACGGTGTATAAAAATGTCTTAAAAGGAGAGATGCGCTGAAGGGTAGTACTTAATTACACTTACTGCCTGATTTAAATGTTATCTGTGCTTTGCCAAGTGCCAGGCACAGAGTAACCCAGCAGAGCAAATCTGCATAAACCGATACAAGTCATTATTGGGCTTTTAATAGCAACCCTGTTCTCCTGTGCAGCATTCTGATGAAGGTGTGTTCCTCCTCCTCCTATCATATTAGCTCACAAGAAAATTAAGTAAGGAGGTTGAAGAACTGGTAATTGGTAGGATCTTTCCAGTCACTCTTTGCTAACTTATTTAGTTTTATCTCTTTCCAGAAATCTTTGTCAAGACAATTTCGCTGGTCACCTTCATGAGTCTAATGTGTCCTAATGGAACTGAAAAGCAGAGTGCATAAAGCAAACAGAAAATCCATTTGTTCAATGGTTTCCTATTCCTTTTATAGCACTTCCACTCCAGAAGAGCTTCTCTTCACACCCTCTCCCCCCAATTCCCAGAAATCAAACAAACTAAAAACAAAACTGAAAATACCACCAAAATTTCAGGCAATTCATGTTCTGATTTCTCTCTTCCTCCTCCCCCACCCAAGTGAGCACAGCAAGGGACTGATTTGCCTCTGCACTAACTACATTAGACATGCAGTTAAATTCTCTGGCTCAGGGGAGCAGAAACACAGCTTACAGTACATCATATCTAAATACTTTCTACTTCATGCTCCAATCCCTGCTCCTACCACACACCAGAGAGCTCAATATAGGACCGTTTTACCAAGATCACTCTGAACTTAAGGGAAAGCAGGAGAGCGACTTTTTTTTGCTTAGATTCATTGTATTTAATGAACCAGTGGAGGTAGAATAAGTACTACAACTCTCACTGATCTACACAGCAGCTTTATTTCTGGCCCACACCACCAGCATAAATTCAATTTCTCTATTTCTTTTTGTTGTTGCCCCCTTGAGCGTGCTATGCTCGTGGTCCTGCACTGCCAAAGTCTAGAAGGGACTAAACCACAGTTCTGTGCCAAGGGCCCTGCAAGTCAATGGGAAAGGACAACACTGAGCCAATCCCAAATACTCAGCAGCTTTCTGTTCCAATGGCATTTCCAACTTTGCACACATTTCAAACCATGCCAGAGCAGTCACAGTTACGCACGACTTCTTCTCCATGCCCATCTATGTAGCGTGGCTCCAGTCATAAGATGTCAGCATTGTTTCATGCAAGATAAACTCCAACACAGTCCCCTAGGAGTCTATGAAATTTCCATATGCCACTGCTACCAGTCACAATTGTGCCATCACTGCCTTTGTTTCAGCCTTGGCAAACAAGCAACCGGCAGGGGGAAGAAAAGGAGGGGGAAGAAACCCAATTTAGAATGATCAGACATTTTATCATCTGATTTTAAGCATCTTCTAAATCCAAGTGGTGTGAAATACTAACACCCCTCAGCTTCACAGAGAACGTCTGGCATGGCAGAAGCTGAACCCCTCAGCCTGAAAAGAGATGGGCAAGAGGTGGGTACAGAGCAGCTTTTCCAGCTCAAGGTCAGTCCAATCCTAGCAGAGCCTGGCAGGATGACTGTGCCCTCTAAGCAGTTCCAAAGTCCAGCCAGTGGATCCCTGGCAATGTGCCTTCCTTTGGGCAGAACAGGAGGAAGGATATGAGGTAGCAGAAATGCCATGGCATTGGGAAAATGCTGCTCCCAAGAACCTCATTCAACTCATTTTCTCTTAAAATGAAAAGCAGTATTTTCCAGACCACTGGTATCTGAAGCCAAGTGAAGAACTTCACATTTGTCTCACAGGATTCCACTGCACTTCAGCAGTGATTTTAACAAAAACTTTGATGACAAAAGTATGCAGTACTCTGCAAGTAATTTAGAGAGTTAAAGATGAGACATAACTCCAAAGGACCTGAGACAGAGTTACAAAACAATAGGCTTAGAAGAAATGAGTTGCTGACTTCAGTATTTGTCATGAGTAGAAAACATTCCCCTACACAAAACTCATTTGAGTAGCCACAAACTGAAGTTTCTCTGATGACAGATCTACCTTGCCACTTCCAAAAACAGCTACTCCTTCACAAGAAGAAGCACACTGGAGGAATGGTGCAGCAAAACCTCTGCATTTTATGGGCATTAGATCACCCTCACAGGAGGACTGGCTCCTCTGGTGGGTCCCTTTCCAACATCCATACCAATTGTGGCAACTTTGGGGCTTCTCATGTCCCCAAACTCCGCCTGTTTTTTGGGTTTGTTTTTTTACTTTTTCTGAAGTAATAATACTACAGGATTAATTACTTCGCAAGGTCTCTATAAAACGCATCTGCCTTTGAAATCCCTACTAAAGCACAAGTGAAATTCCAGATATAAACAAACACAAACTCCCTTTTAATTAAGCCCTGTGCCTCTCTGTGGGGGGTGACAGAGTGAGCAGATGCAGGGGGATTCGCAATTAAGACACAACTTCTTTGATGGGAAGGGTACAGCCAAACACAGGAGGAAAAAGGAGAGGAACTTGCCATCCAAGTCATTATTTTAATTGGCTGCTCAGAAAGATTATGCATTCCCCACATTCGATGCTGCCAAAAAAGTATTACTGATCCAAAATACTAAAGAGCCATCAAAACATGTTCTAAGCTGCTTGTGCCATGTTATTACTAAAGCTACCTGTGCACCTCACTCATCCTGCTTGAGAGGGCTGTAACACGGGGAGATAATTTTCAGGGTTCATTAGACAAAGGAACAGACAACTCTTGGATTTAATTTTCTGTTACTGATCATTATTATTCACTAAACACCAGGCATGCTTAGCAAAAACTTCTTGAAGGGAATGCACAGTGTTTGTAGCCTAAATCAGTTTAAAAAGCAGCAACAAAAAATTAAACCCCATGCAAATAGCTAAAATAAACTCTTGAAAATTGCATGAGCCAGAATGCAAACAGAAAGTGAACCAGAATATGGACTGGTCATCTGCATAACTTTCATTGATTTGACATCCCAATATTTTTGGTGTGCTGACCTTTATTTTCTGTGATTCTAATGGCAATACTATTACAATCTCAGCTTTGCTAAAAACCTGCATGTTAAATTTCACTCAAGTTTTTATCTGGTTTTAATGGAAATGCAAATCAGCTTTTACATGGCTTGTTCCATGCCTTTGTACCCTTTGGAGAGGGGAAAAAAAGGCAGGAAACTGAGAAATGGTTTGCTCAGAAATCTTGGTTTTGCCTCCTTACACACTTGTGTCTCCACCACAGAGGACAGAGCCCTGTGCAGGGGGGAATTCAGGCACAGGAACCCAGAGCTGCTTTATCTGAGCCTCCTTCCCCTGAACATGACGGCTCTGTCATCCAGACTGATGGAAACATAAAAGAAGATTGGGATTTCACTATCTCTACTCAAAATAAATGAGTGTGACAGAAAAGGAACTCTTGTCTTTGCAAACAGAAGAAGAGCTCAGCCATTACTGAGATTGGGATAACCAGAAATGTATTCCTGCCTTGGGAAAAGAGCCCAGGCTGCAGAGGTAGGCAGGGACAGGGGAGCTGCTCCCTTCTGGTTCTCTCCAGCTGGCACACCAGAAACAGCAGCATTACTACATCTCAGTTATAAACAGCAAAAACAATTCTGGCTTTTGCGGAATGACAAAAAAAGCCTGTAAAAAAAAGAAAAGAAACCAACCCGTGTCTTTCCATTTCTTTCTTCTCTCTGAGAAGTGCCTCAATGCCACCAGCAAGATAAAGACAATAAATAAAAGGAAACTACTGTGATATCCTTCCTCCCTCCCTCCAGCTGCTTTCCCTCTGGCAAGTGCTCTCTTTTCCCCTTTGGGGCTTCTTGCAATCACTGACCCCACAAGCACTGGGGACTTCTCTTCAATGCACAATCAACACTGGATTGTCCACTGACCCCCAACCACTCTCAAACCATAACACCACAGGGAGTTGTGCAGTGTCCCCACACCAAAAGTTTGCCCATCTGTCCCAGATTTTCTAGGTACATCACTAGTGCAGAGCACTGGCACAATGCTTATAAAAATACATTGAGGCTAGAACTGCTTAATAGCATTACCATACTTGGTTATTAATCAGAATGAAATGCCTGGGAAAAAAAAAGGAATTAAGGATATTTAATTTATGACTGAAAAGGTGAAGAAGGAACCTAATTACAGCTAGTTGATTCCTGCACATGGAAAGTACATCTCCTGCAATGGGGCTCCCTCATCTAGCAGAGTTCCAGTCTGAAAATCAAAGCCAGATCTACCAAGGCTCAAAATGGAAACAAGATGCATTTTTTTAATACAGAAGAAAGTGCTTCCATCCTCAGTTTCCTTAGGTATATCTTCTATCACTTGAATCCACTATCCATATCCATTATCACTAACTAGATAACTTTCAAAAAGAAAAAGTTAAAAACAAGAGAAAGGAAACAGTAAAAGGCAAGCAGAGAGGAGAGGTGGAGAATCAATTCAATCTAGGAAGCTAATTTAAACATTAAGTCAAGAAACTCAATTCCTCACATAGTCAAGAGGAGAGAATCAGGCTCTAAATTCAGAGCTTTGAATCACCCCGTGGCAGCTCTGGTGACTGTATGTGGCCTTGAGGCTCCCAAATTAGATATCTGAACTTGGATGTGTCTTCAGCTATTGGCCATCCTGCTTTCAGTAAATGCTAGAGGGATTTGGACACCTAACACTGCTTTTAAGTCTTGCTTAACTGTAGTGACAACAGTCTCAAGTGTTGTCTCATTTTTGGTGAGGGCAATGCTGTTACAGAAGTACACGATACCCTGAACCATCCCCAAGCCTAAGTTAAACATTTACTATCTGCAGCACAGTATATTCATATAGATCTTTCAGCCTCTAAAAATAATACAGAAAAGATACATATTTACCATAAACATGAACAAAGCAAACTTCATGCTGACAGCATGCGTGGAAACAAAACCAGAGAACATCGATGCAAATCACATTGTAAAAACAGTCATCAATCAGATTTCATAAGTCCTCGGCATTTCTATCCTTTGAAACAACTTATATTACTGTAGAATTAAAAAGAATGCAAATATCAAATTCTTACCTCTCCCCAGCCAACAAACACTCTCAGTTCTTGAGAAACAGTACTAAAGTTCTGAACTTGCACATAACTCTCACTGGACTTTCATCTGGTGCAGTATATTGTCACAAAGCAGAAAAAGCAGGTTGAGCTCACATTATCTGTAATGAGACAGACACTCCTTCATTTTAACAAGGTACCACTGCCAATATCAGCCCTGCTGTGTAAAAAACCTGAGGCAACAATTCTTTATTCATACAAGAGCAATGAAACCCAGCGAGATCAGATGTGATCGAAGGCACCTTCCAGCCACCTGGCACACAGCAAATATTCATGCAGCACCTTTAAGAAGCATCTTACATCCCACACACCTCTTGCCAAGGCAGCTGCCAGGGCACTGCCCAGCCCTGCCAACACTGGGCAGGGCAACCTGGAACAAGCAAGTGCTCACACCCACATGGCCATCAGCCCTGCACACTTCAAAGTGGAAGATCAAGGCATTGCAATGATGAAAATTAGTTCAGTGGCTTCTCCCCAGTGAAGCATTTACGTTTTTCCATAAGACATCACAATTTCGATGAAGGATAGCTGGAGGGTTTCTTCACACAGAGATGCTGATGTTTCTGGGACCTGTCACCCTTTCAAGTCACTGCAGCACCAGCAAGGCTCAAGCACCATGAGCTGTCTGCACAAGTAACCCTGCTAACCCAAAGTGAGCTCTCAATCTCCATGAATGGAGCAGCAGGAATTTCCTCTCAGCTCCCACGCAGCCCTAGACCTTCTGAAAAGCAGGTGAGCTGCGTTGTTTTTCTGAGATGTGCTTCTAACTCACCTCATTCAAGAATGAGTCACCCTTCAGGCCTTACTTCTACCTGCTCACAGTATTTCCACTCTCTGCACAAAGGGACAATTAAACCAGTGGTCATCTGTATGGGGGATCATAAAATACAGCATTAGGACAAGAAGTTAGCTCTGAAATTAAATACAGCAGACCAACATTGTCTGGCTGAAGGTATAAATAGTACACTGACAATTGCAGGTTCATCTGTATCAGCTGAACTTCTTGTCATCCACAACTGCCTCTGTTAACTTCCCTTCCATCTCTCTGTCTTTGGGAGTCCTCTTAAAACAAACCCATGACTCCTTCTAAGGTGCCGAGAGAAAACAGGAGTGCAAACATGATTCTGCTCAAGCAACTTAGTGATAGAAGTGTGTGGAGGAAAAAAGAAATAATCTCGCTGTTACCAGATCAAAGCACATGTGATTGGAAAGATGCCCCACGGAGCAGCCACCTATTTGGAGAAAACACAGACTTGAATTTCAGGTGCTGCAAGACACAGGGAGCAATGCCAGAGGGCTGCTTGAGCTGCACCAACAGTGACCTGGACAGCAAGGAGTGGCCAGAGCCTCAGTTTTGGGGATACAGCACAAGGGCAGAACGCAGAGAGTTTGCACTTGTAAATGCTCCTGCCACCAAGGGCAATGTCAAAGAACATGCTGAGCTACTGTAATGCTCAGGGCTCTGCCTTCTTGGGATCAAATAACTGCAACTGTGGAAATTTTATTTCTTTGTATTTTATTTCTTCCAGGTGCCACCACCCTAAGATGGCTCAGGACTGAGAGCGCAGCTGCTCCGTGAATGACAAAAGCTTTATCACTTTTAACTGTAAGTGAAGCACAGCAAATCCCAGGTAGAATGGAAGGGAGAACAACAAAATTAAATTGAATTATCATTTAATTTTATGTCCCGGTGCTCCACTGACTGACTGTTTCAATTTTATCACAAGATTTTGAGGCTATCACACGAGCCTCAGTCACAAAACAGGTAGCCCAGGTTTCATTATTAAGAGGACAGTACATTCTTCTACAACAAATGACCCTTTTAAGGGCAAGGTCACCACAGTGGACCAGAGAGAAAATTCTTGATGAGACAAAATTTGGAGACCGTGCTGATCCACACCTGACAGTCCTGTAACCCAAGACTTTCCCTAACCTTTGGTGAACAAGATGACAATTTAGTGAGTAAATGCTTTCTGCTGCCACAGTGGAGAGGACTGACAGCTCTCTCAGCCCTGGCACATAAGGTCACAGGTCCCCACCACGACCTGGTGCTTTGGGAGAGACCCAACAGTGCAAAAGAAAAAGGATTCTGGAATGCCAGCCAGCCCTTCCCATGGTGGGTATTTACAAGGGCTGTAGCTTTCTCCCACTGCTTTTCATTACAAGACTTCATCTATATATTTCAGATTCTCCTGCTGAGAATATAGATAAGCTCCTGACGTTAAATTTTCTATAAAACAGAGTTGCAATACAAGGCTAGTGACAAATGCTGGCGTCAGAAGCCTGCAGTAATGGCATTCTGTTAGGGTTTTGTAGAGAAATGAACACAGATGTTGAGAGTAAAATAAAAGTATCTTCCCAACTTGTAAATTTATTTCTGGAACCTTTAAAATGTGACATTAAAGTTCCTTTTGTGGGCACGCAGACAGCCCTATGTCTTGATAATTGTATATACAAGAAAGGCTTAAAACCTTAATACAACATTTGGTTTCAGTCAGCATTAGTTCTAGTGTTTGATTTATTCCTTGCAATAAATAGATTAAAGCTTATTACCATTGATAAAGTCGATCTTGTAAACCCCAGGGCGCCGCTTTGAAAATTTTCATGGTGAAATTTGGCAGTGTCATGCAGTGTAACGTGATAATGCCATGGTGATGTGTCAGTGATGCCCATGCCTCCTTTACACAATTTCTGATCCTGACCCCACAACTCTGAACAAAGCTGTAACCTTACAATTCAGAGTGGAACAAAAAACCCCAAAAAACACAATACCCACAAAATATCACACAAAACATACTCCACTTCTTTCATTGTCTTCCCACAGTTGAACATTTCATTAAAAAGCCAAATGTTCAAAGATACAGACCACTGAGTTTAACTCCAATACAAGAACAGTTGATAGAAAACATAATAAAGAACTGAATGACTGGGTGCATTTTATACCTGGAAAGAGTCACATATTTGCAGAGAGCAGTCATGCACAACAAAGCTGTTGGAATTCCCTGAAGGAGTTAACAAACACACGGAATAAGGGGACATGGACTGCAGGGACATGCAGCACACAGGGCTTTTTCCAAACCCTTCAGCAAAGAGTCTCAAGGAATCTCTAGAAGAGACTTTAAAAAGGTAGGCTATGGTGAAATAGAAAACAAGGGCACCTTATGGATCATCAACTGATATCAAAGATATAAAGGAAATAATAAATCATTTGTAACAAAGATGAGAGGCTGTTAACACATCACCTCAGCATCTGTGCTAAGACCTGTACTAGTCCAAACACTGGTCTGGGAAGGGAGGTAATGAAATGCCAACTACACTGAGAAAACAGAACAATTATGAGTGGGCAAAATGACAACTGACGTGAAAGCTGCAGAAGAGTCTCAAGACTGTGATTGGACAGGAAAATGACAGCATAAATTAAATGTTAATAAATGCAAAATATTGCACTGAAATAAAGGAGTGTTAGTGTCCACATAGACTGACAGGCTCTGAATTAGCTGTTCTAATGCAGCAAAGAGATGTAGTCACTACAGACAGCTTTCTGGAAACATCAGCTCAGCAGCAACCCAAAAATAATGAGCAAATAATTTTTGAACTTCTAGGGAAAGGTATCAAGGCTGAAATACAAAATACCATGTCAGAAACTCATGATTTATCTGCATTTTAAAAATGCATCTATTTCTGCTTTTTCATCTTTAAAAAGAAACACAGGAAGACACGCAGCTGTGATGGATCAGAAGACCAAAATTATTTCTGAACAGTGAAAAGCTCTACTTTGCTAAGAATGCATGAGAAGCAGGAGTAGCTTGGGACTCCGGAGCTTGAAGAGGAGCCAACCCAGCCAGGTCTGATCCACACCACACACAGGATGCTGGGCCACGTGAGCCTTTTGTCTGACCACCTGCATTGTTCTTATTTTCCTGTGAGGTACAACACACAGAAAGGACAATTTCTACTTCCCTGTGAAGTGTTAGTAGAATAAGCCAGAGCGTGTTTAGATAAATTGTATTAATTGGGCAGCGATCTGCAAGAGACTCTTCTCATTTCCATCTGCCCTGGAAGCAAAGATATTTAATAAGACGTTGACCATTCAACTCACAATGTGCTATAAAATTTTACCTTTGGTCTTATTAGGGTAACAAATGGGAAATATCATGCAAGGCTTGAAATTATGGAGTAGATTAGACTCAAATTGCTTCATAAGTTAGAGGAGGAAAAACACCCTCCAGAGCCATCTCCTGTCCTAAAAAGGACGGGTTCAACCCAGCTGAACACTGTATTTTCTATGTCCATCTGAAAACCTGCACATTCTGGCTTTTTCCTTCACAAGCTGAGGGAAAAAGCAACTTTTGTGTATAAAGAGTATACAAAGGGAGTACTAAGCACAGCACTGAACATCTGAAATACCAGACAATATGCTCAGGTTGGGTTGGAGCACCCTGGGTCCATTAGTCAATTTATGCTGTCGTAACCCAAACATTCAGGTCCAAACTGGATGAAAAGCCAAATTCAAGCAGATCAGAAGCTTCCCATAAGTGAAGGAAAACAGAAGGGCCAAAAAATAAGTATTTTGATCCCTGTAAGAACACTCTTGCTTAGCACAAGAAGCACACGAAGACCAAGGGCTTTTGTGTTGGTAATTGTAGAACAGCTTTTTCCCAGCTGAAAAATCAAATCTTCTTTTCCTGGAAAAATAGGTAAGGATGGAGCCAGACATGTGAGCTAGCTGCTCTGCTACATCAGCAACACATTCATATCTTTTGAGCCTATCCCTAAAACCATAATTTCCACCCCCACCACAGCTTTTCACACCATGTTCATGAGTAACCACCAACTGCCCAGGATGTAAAATTTGCAGAAATCATTTTTGACCTAGTTCTTGAATCTCCTCATAGCTCTTAATGCCTCTTCTTCCCTAGAAACCAAAAACACAATAGAATGACAAAAACTCTGGCTCATTGGACATTCTGATGCTGAGGAAATTCCTACATAGAAACTGTTAATTCACAAAATCATGTAAGAAACACTTCTGCTGTTTACAAAGTTTCCATGCTTCATATTATTTTTCAAAAGATTCAACTATTCCCACAAATACCAGTTCAGCCTCACAGGCTCTATCCCACTTCAACCTTTAAGTGAAGGCAGTTGTAACAGTGCTGTTGAAAATAAGAACAATGGAGAAGTTTAAGGGCACCATTTTTCAATTTCTGACTCAACTACAATAACTATAATATCCTCCATGTCAGTAATAAGACGACTGTTAAACATGACACTTAAAATCATTCACCTCTGACTTCACAAAGCTCTTTCAGGAAATATCTGTTTCCAGAAAACTTCATTACTGTAACACTCAGGAATCAGTGTGTCGGCGCTTTTTCCCTAAACCAATAAAATATCCACCCTCAAGATTACTTTCAAGTAGAGAAATTAAACATCCAATGGTGTATAACACCAGCCTGCATAAGGGCCACATCTGTCAGATCCACCAACCTGGGCAGAGGAATTTAAAAGTACTTGTTGCTCAGCAGGCAGAAAGATCCACTGCGGAAGTTAGACAGGAAGAAGGGGAACAAAGAAAACGGGGAAAAAAGAAAAATATCTAACAGATTTATTTTTCAGATAATTCAACCAACACTTCAAGTCTTTTATTCACACCTTCAAAACCCATCATCTGGAGGTAATTAATTACTGCATGCCTGACTTCACTCTCAGTATTTTCAGTGACACCAGTGGCAGTAGGATTGGCCTATTCTCTATTAGCTAACTCAAACCAGTAACCAGCTCTTGAATATCTCATTCAGATCTAATATCTCCTTTTAAGTATCCATTTCTGGCAGAGCATAAAACAATCAACCTATCAAAGCACTGCAGTTTCATCATTACCCCCCCCAAAATTAATCATGTTTCAGTACATGCAAGGCAAGCCTTTTGGTAAGCAAGAATAGATAAAAGTGGATTTCCCAGTGCCCCTACTGAAACAGTAACACAGCTAATGATTTCCTGCAAACCTCTAGTGCAAGCTCTGTGAAAAAACTGCAAAATAATTCAGCTCTTCAGGGGCAATGTGTAAGCAGAAAACTGAGCTGTACCTTGTGAGGGCTATAATTCTTCTGTTGTCTCACTGAAAAAAAAAAAAGTAGTCAGGTTAAGTAAGGTAAATTCTTGCTTTAAAGTTTATTTTGGCTTCACTTCTTTGAGAAGGCTTGTATTCTAAAAAATAAAATTTTAAAGTTGCAGTATCTGTGAACTTGGTAAGGTAAAACTGCTAAAATTCAGGGTTACTGTTTTACCTGAGCGTGACAGTAACAACAGTGCATTTTATCCTCCTTCAGGCAGATAGTACAAGGCTGAAAATCTACTTACATCCCATTTATAGGCATAAAATAAGTTGCAAGAGGAGCAAGGCTGCCCATGCTGACACCCAAAAAAAAAGTTTCTGCTTTCTACATAAACCATTTTGTACTTCAAACATAAACAGAGACATTGGCAGGTTATTTTTTATGTCATGGAAAGGCTCTCATATCCCAAGCCATGGCTATGAATTTTGTACATGAACAACTCTCCCTTTAGCTGAAGCTTCACTGCCCAGCTCCACTATCAGATGTCACACTTGCAAAAGCCTAAAAGTCAAAATAAAAGCTGGGTGTTGCTGCAGTGCATGGTTTCGAAAGACTTCAAAAAGTTACTGGAGCAAGACAAACTGCACACGATTCTCCTACAGGAAGCATCTCCAACAGCTCCCAGTTAATTAGCTGATTGCTATGTAGAAAAGAGGCTGTAGGAAGTGCCCAGTGCTGCATCCTCATTTGTGCTTCTCTCTGATCCCTACAGCAGCAACTCTGTCCTGAGTGAAACAGCTCATTATCCAGCAGAGACAAACTCTCCTCAGGAGAGAGGTGTTTCCTGGGCTGTTGAACAGCATCAGCTCCATCTGGTCACCCCTCTACCTGCCCTGAGCAGGGCACCAGAAGCCCATGCAGGTAGGGCCTGGCACAGCTTGGCTGGAATTGATGGTGTTTGGTTTTTGCCTTTTTTCTTTTGTATGTTTTCTATATTCTTCACTCATATATTTGGATCTCCGTAGCCTATTGTATTAGTAGCCAGCTTTCCCAGTGCTTTTCCATGGCCTTTCCCTAGGCAGAAAGACAAAACAAATTCCAGAGCTCCAAGCCCTGGGAGGTGCAGGGTCTCTGCGCTACCTTGGTTCTTCCTGGGAACCAAGGCTGAGAACAACTCTTCAAGATACATTTTCATGGACAAAGTACAGCCGTGCTGAGGGGGGACTCCAAAGAAAGGGCTTGACCTAGGGGGAAATTGCATCACCACTTGTCCTCCTAATTGGTGCTTTTAATCAATTATGTTAATTGCCCAAAACCTATAAAGATGTACTCATCCCTGGGGGGGTGGGCTTTTGTGGACATCTTTCCTTACTGCCCCTGAAGGTCTTCACATAAAGATCCGCTCTTATATCACCTCCTCACTAAAATTATCTCGAGTTTCATTTCCAGGTTGGGTATAAGGCAACAGAATCAGGGACAGAGCCTGGTCTCTGACAGGGATGGAGCATAGACTCTACATAAATGGTTTGGAGGGAAGGTAAGGTCATTGAAAGTAAACCCAGAGCTGGCCTTGGTTTGAATTCCAGTGCAGAGGATGAGAAAGCCTTCACCGACTTGTCCTCCCTGGGTCATCAGCAGCCCTCAACAATGCTCCTTTTGCTTTCCTAACTGCACATTCCACATTGTTAGCCTCATTTCTCTGTCTAAAAGAGAGTTAAGACCCTTATCATCACCCCCTGTGGACTCTTGGCTCATGCTTTAAGAGAACACATTTATTTAGGAAGTGCCCAGTGCAGTCGGGTCGTGCCCTTTGATCGTGCAGGTGAAAGTTTGGAGCCTGCTGCACTTCAGCTGCCTCTACCAGGGCCAACAGCTTCATCTGCTCCACCTCCTAAACCCCTCAGTAAATGATTGCAGCACTGTAAAAGCATCCCTGCTCTTAAGTGCACAGGCCCAAAGCTGACCACATCACCCTTAACAGGGCACGAGCCAGGTCTCCATAACACTGACTTGTTTAATCAAATTGCAGAAACTTCCCATTGGTTTTTTTCCCCTTTCATGCTTAGCATCCTGCTTTTATCTGGCAGCGTTTTAACAGCTGTTTTCTTATCACATTAAACCGACATCTCTGACAAAAAACAAACGTCTACTTCTGCTGGATTTCCTCACAGTATGCTACAGGGGAGCAAATCTCTACTGAGCAATGCTGTCTATTAGCCTGAGCATAGGTTTTGTTCTTTAAACAAATACCCTTCCATCCTTAAAAAACCAAAAGCAAACAAACAACAAACAAAAGCACCAAACAAAGCTCCACAACTTTGTCACAATCTCACAATCTTCTGTTCAAACTTCATCCCCCCACAAAAATAGCAGGCCAGCCCTCCAGCCAGTGGCAGCACTGGCACAGTGCCTAGGAAAGTAATGGAGCTGCACTGATTTACGACAGTTAAAAATCTGACCTGGAGATGAGTCATGGGCTTTACTTGCTGCTTGAATTGCAACTAATTCAAAGGGTTTGGTTTTGTTTTGTTTATCTCTGGATGTGTTGTAAAGCTTCAGTCACTAAAGGTCAACTCCAACATTTCTTCATAAATATTTAGGAAAGTTCCTGAATATTTAGGAAATGCTTGGATGTATGAGATTTTTCAAGCATGCTGCTTCTTGGATTTGCACTCATTTTTTTTACCACAGTCACCCACTCTGCCATCTGAAATAGTCCATTAACCTATACATTGAGGCAGCTACTTTTGATCAAGAGGTGAAAAATCACAGCTTAGCTCTGAGCCTCACAACAAGAAGGGAAGAGGAAAAAAAAAACCAATCAAGCAGGGAGGGAGGCTTTGGGACTCTTCTCCCTGCTGTCTGTCAGAGAAATGTGGCTCTGGCTGTTTCTGGATGCCTTCAGCGTTATGGTCTCTTCTCCCTCTGCTGAGCAATCCAAGCACTACAGAGAGTGACAGAGCCGCCTGCAGCAAGAGGTTCTTCAGTCGTGTCAGGATTACACAGGAACAAACTTTATTTCTCAGGCTAATAGCAGAAAAAAGTAAGAAAAAGAGAGATGTGCTCAGCCTCCTGCTCCCTCCTTGCCAACAGAGATGTGAACTGAGCCAGGCTGGGGCTGCCCACACCACGGCTCAACTCCAGGCTGGTGAAAACATCTGCTGACGAGGGGAAACCAGAACCTCAGCTGGTGACCGACCAGGGAAACCCCCCTGGAGAAGGCAGGAAGCTTTTTAATTAAATGGTTTCCCCTGGCTGCCACACTGCCAAAGAAGAAATGAGACTGTCTAACTGCTCACATGGCTTCCATGCAAGGAACAGGTGAAGCCACTACAGCAGCATTTTATCTTCTGGGGTGATCACAGCAAGTCTTGGCTCATCCCAGCAGTAGGCAACACATCCCTGGATGTGCTCCCAGCACTGCTCTTCTGCATTCAGGGGAATTCTCCAGCACCCAACTGACAAACCCTACAGTGCCCCTGGGACCAAGAGGGGAAATAACAGGTACATTACCATAACCCAGTACTACCAGCTTAGCACTTTGCAATGCATTAGATTCAGGGAGGTTTCTGTGCAGCACCACAATCTTAAAAGCATCATTAAAGCAAAAAAACAAAAATAAAAAAGCTCCAATATCCATATCAGATTCTAGGGTTAGACTGAGTGGCAATCCTGAGATTTTATGAAGTTTTCACCTCCATGAGGAACCACTATCCTGCCTTGCTAAGCAGAGGAACAGACAATCACCCTAGGGCTCCATCTTCAGTGAAAAATAAAATCCCCTATTTCTCAAAGACAAAAAAAGCAAAACAACCCAATACCATATCCCTTGTCACTAGCTCTATCCAAATTCAGCAGAACAGCAGCTAAAAATATGTCAGAAATCAAGGTGTGAGTGAAGAAGAGAAAAAAAGAGAAGGCTTAATACCACAATGGCAAGATTTCAAGCGTGACCCATTGCCTGGTAATGTCAATGGGATCCTTTTGAACTGTTTCCAAACAAGTCAGATACAGCTCACCTGACGTGACTTGTTACTGAGAGCAGCTGATGGAGGTAGAGAGGAGGAAGGCAAAGACCTCACAGGGAAAACACACAGGAGTCATACCAGCCCTTGATCAGTGGGTGGGGGAAGCATACTTTTGTTTCTTTTAAGCATTTAGCCCCAAAGTGAAAAAAACAGCAGCCTTCCCATAGGATCCATCTTAAACCCAGGCAGGGGGGGAATGTAAAGAGTAGCTAAAACCTCAAGGTTATCTAAGCAGACACTGCAAAGTTCTTTACAGTGTTTAGTAACCCACTGCCCCCCAAAAAGTTAATATGTTTTCTAACTACTCCAGGCATATTCAGCAGAAATCTGTTATTAAAATCAATGAGAGACAAGCTGTTGGCTGTACGTTGTACTGGAAAAGCTGCAGATGAAATGCAGAAAGCTCCTATGCTTTCACTCCACATCCAACAATACAAACATTTTCAGTTACCTCATGAATCAAAGTTTGTCATTAAGCTTCATCTAAAGTGCTATCTTACCCAAACCTCTGGAAAAGCGTCAAGGCAGCTGTTAATTATTTTTTTTACAATCACGCAGAAAACGTTTCCCAGGTGAAGGAACTGTGGGCTGGTGCAAATCCTCTGTGACTGTTGTGGGGCCAACAGAATCGAGGCTTCTGGTGGTGGCCAGGGACAAATGGACTCAGAGAGTGACAGTGTGTGAGCTTTTACACTGAGATACTTCCCACTCCAAGCACACCTAAGGGACTTGATGTAAACTGGTAACAGAGCCTGGGATTCGCACAAATGAAATAAAAGCAGGAGCAGACAATGAAGAAAGTTAATTTTTCACCTAGAGAACTGCAGTGTTAGAAGATTGCCCTGGAGGATTTAATCAATGAAAGTGAATCTTGTATATTTTTCTCCAGTATTCCCAAAATAAGTCAATAAGATGCCAGCACTCTCTCAGCATAGTGACCATTTTCCAAGTAAGCTTGAGTTAAAGTCTTTACCAAAAGAACTAAAGAAATGCATTATGATTTCAGAGAAAAATAGTAAGCGAGGAAACAGAAACAGCAGGAAAACCTTACAAGGCACAATAGGTTTTCAGAAAAACTTTTTTACTCCTTTTATTCCTAAGGACGTTTGGAAGCAAATGAAAACTACTCTAAACCAGACACTGTTGGTGCACAAAAATACCTGCAGCTACCCTGGCCTTTAAGAACAGCAAAACATCTGAAAAATGCAGACCACCATCAGGCACTATCTAGAGGCATTTCCAGACTCAGAACCTCCTCTCCCATAAGGAAAACACACCTACCTGTCCATCTGCTTCATCACAAAACCTTCCCATACACTCATGCAACTTTTATCACACCCTCCTAACAACACATCACCTGTGCAGGAGTGCTGGGTCCATACACATCCCCCAAAATAAACAGCAACAGACCACATTACATAACCCACTTCTATTTCATTAGAAACACCTGAAAAAATGCCCCTGCCTGTCTGAAGGGCTGCACAGCAGCCCTCTCTCTTGGCCAAATGACCAGCAGGCAGGGAGCTTTCTCAAGCCCTAAGTCAATTTATAATCCCACCTTCAGCTGGAGCCTGGAAAATCTGTTTCTCTGAGCATTAAAAAAAAAAAAAAAAGAAAAAGAAAAATAACCACCTCCATAATTTCCCGTTCATAATACTCAGTTTACATGCACAAACCAGAGCTGTCACTTCTTCAGTCTTAAAAGCTTTAAGCAAAATTAGCTATTCTAAGCTACCTGCAAAGCAAAGAGGTGCAACTGAAAAACATCAGGGGCATACAAACCATGACTCTTCAAAGTGTTGGAAGTTTCCAGAAGAATAAGAATACAGTCAACATCCTCAGTGCATTCCAACACAAGAATTTCAAGGATTTCAAGGGGCAAAGACAAAGGTAATTTTTCTGTGGCAAGAAGATTATTGCAACAGTTGTACCCATGCTAATCAAAGGGTTTGGAAGCAAGGCTCCCGCCCTGTACTGCTGAGAGGTGACGCTCTGAAAACAGCTTTTACTACAAGGAGTCTTGTCAGCCTCGTTTCAAAATAATGACCCTTATTTTTCCATTTATCAATATAATTTCTTCCTCAAACTGGCATTCAAAAATATAGCTCTTCCTTGGGGGAGGAACAAAACAAAAACATAGCTTGAAATACTGGAGTGGATTCTCAACAGAGATACATCAACATGAGCAGTCAATAAAATTATGGTAATTTATGCAAAAAGAAACCTAACCGAGATTTCTCTCCTTCGAGATGAGGCTGGGACGATTATGGTCATTTACAGCAGATGCTAATCCTCATCACACACGGCACAAGAGCTCGTTCCCATGCCTATGGAATGTCACCCAGCAAACACATCTGTTAGCAGGAGGAGGACTCAGTTCAGCACACTGATGTAGCAACGTCACTGGCTGACCTATTCTGCCCAGCACACAATGGAGAGTTGTTCATTTTTCTTTTCAATGAAATGCTATGCAAGTGTTGATTTAATGGTTCATTTATCAACTCCTCTGAATATTAAGCAATTCATTTTGACTTAATTTGAACAATTCAATTTCACCCATCCTTTCTCCCCTTGAAAAATGTGAATTACTGCCCAGGGAGAAGCTGCTTTCAAAGTTGACTTAACAGGAAGCACTTAGCTCCATGGGCTTTATATCCTTTCATAGTCTGATACGTATTTATACCAGACTTTTTTCTTTTCCTATTACACATTATACCTGAAATTCACAAATGCTAAAGCAAAGACGCTTCAACAAACATTCTCAATACTGCAGACCAAAAGGCATCTTCTACATTAGCTACTCCCTAAGAGGACCACCGAAAAACAAAGTGCATCGTCAACAACCGTGTGAAATTCTGCAACACCCGGGAAAAGGAGCCTCTCCTTGAAAACCCCTTACTTTGCTTTGAAAGTTTGCATTACCGGATACATTTTCCCAACAGGGGCAAAACACCGATCCACGCAGGAAGCACTGGAGGTTCAGTCTCACCTGTGAGCAGCACCTCGCACCTCCAGGTCCGCATCCCGCACGGCTCGCACCGCTCCGCAGCCGCGCTCAGCCCCGGCAAGCGGCTCCGACCCCCGGCAAGCGGCACCGACCCCCGGCAAGCGGCACCGACCCCCGGCAAGCGGCTCCGACCCCCGGCAAGCGGCTCCGACCCCCGGCAAGCGGCTCCGACCCCCGGCAAGCGGCTCCACGGGACCCGCCCGGGGTGGAGAAACCCCCCCGGCACCACAGCAGCCGCTGCACCTGTTGGCCCGCGGTCCCCGCCGCATCCCCCACGGCTCCCACCGCTCTTCCCCGTTCAGCCCGATCTGTGCCCGTTTTCACCTGCTGCTCGCAGGTGCCCAAGCCCCTCTCCGCAGCCCCCCCACACGCCCGCTGTTAACATCCAGCCCGGCAGCCCCAGCCCGGGGGTCACTCCGGGAGTCCCTTGCCCACGGGAGCCTCGCCCCCCTCAGACACGGAGCATCCCCCGCACAGCTCGGCCGAGCCTTCCGGAGGGCCGGGCAGCGTCCGCCCGCTGCCGAGAGACACTTTTCCCTCCGGGAATGCCGCCACGGAGGCACGGCGCTGCGAGGGAGGGATACGAGGGAGCGATGCGAAGGAGGGACGTGAAGGAGGGATGCGCGGGGAGCACCCGAAGGGCCGCGTCCCCCCGCGAAGGGCAGCGCCGGCCGGAGCCCGAAACTCCGGCAAGTCCGAGCGCGGGGCCGGCCCGTGGCGGCACTCACCGGGGCGGGGGCGCGGGCGGGCTCGGCCCCTCAGGAGATCATGCCGGCGGAGCGCGGGGCCGGCGGCGGAGCGGCTGCTCCGGCAGCGGGGGCGCGGCGCTGCTCGAGCCGCGGCGCAGCAGCCGCGCCGCCCCCGACACGCGGCCGCGGCGCCCCGGCCCGCGGGGGGGCGCGGAGAGGCGGGCCCGGCCCCGCTGCGCCCGCCCCGGCCCGGCCCGGCCCGGCCCTGCCCGCTCCGCCCGCCCCGGCCGCCGCACCCGCGGCAGCGACACCGGCACCGCACGGCCGGAGCGCCGCTGCCTCCTCGGATGTCTCTTTTTTTTTTTTTTCCTTTCTCCCTCTCCCCTTTTATTCCTTTTTTATTTCACCCCACTTTCCTCGTTTTTCTCCCTTTTCACTCCACTGTTCTCCCCTTTCCTCATTTCTCCCCTCCTCGCCATTCCCTCCCATTTTCCCATCACCCGTCTTCCTGCCCCCTCTCCCATTTCTCCCCACATTTCATAGAATCGCAGAGTCGTTCAGGTGGGAAAAGACCTTTAAGATCAAGACCATCACACCCAACTGCTTCCCCAGCCCTGCCAAGCCCACCGCTAAACCCTGTCCCGAAGTACCGCATCTGCACATCACTTAAATACCTCCAGGGATGCTGGCTCCACCACTTCTCTGGGCAATCTGTTCCAGTGCTTGGCAATCCTTCCCGTGAAGATTTTTTTCCTAATATCCTATCAAGTTGAGGCTTTTTCCTCTTACTGCTTATTCCCTGGGAGGTGAGGCCAAAGCCCCACCCGGCCACAGCCTCCTTTCAGGTAGTTGTAGAAATTGATAACATCTCTTGTGAGCTTCCTTTACTCCAGCCCAGCTTCTCATAAGACTTGTGCTCTAGACCCTTCACCAGCTTCACTGCCCTACTATGGACACTGCTTTCTCCCTTCCTCCTTTTTTAATTCATTTTTTCCTCTTTCTCCCTTTTTTCCCCCATCCCTCTGCTGTACCAAAGCCTTTAGGCAGAGCAGACTGTGCCCAGCAGCCAAGTGGCAGCAGGGGCTCAGCCACCCAGCAGCACAGCTCCTTTTCCCTTGGAGCTCCATGTGTTGGAACTGGTGGAAATGGTTTTTTTCTACTCTAAAAAGTTGGTTGTTTTGCAACCATATGCAAATGCTTTGGTTCTAGCAGATGGCAATGAGTACTTTCCTTCCATGTTTTACTCTGGAGCTCAGTATCAAGGTAGAGATAAGCTCAGTAGCTGCTGACTACTGGTTGCTAGGACAGGTTTAACTTGTGTTCAAGGAGAACTTTCTGTCACATGCCCACTTGCTGCTCTTCCCTCTATGAGCCTGGGACCCTCCCTTCTGTTAAAATTCCAATGAAGTGGCAGGTCTGGTTCATCAAAGGTCCATAAAATCTGTTCCCACCTACAGGACAGGGGGTACACCATATAACCCTATACATGCACTCCTTCCACCTGTTGTACATTATATGCAAAATTTCTGTTCATCTTATCTCCAGATTAAAAAAAAAGTACTGAAGAAATCTGACAGACCAAAAGAAAGCAAAAACACATCAGCAAAACTGGCAAGTATCAAGCACTGTAAATTTTATCAAGTAAGTTTATCAAGCAACAAATTTGACCTAATGGTCTTCATTTTTTTTCTATTATTATTTTAATTTTAGTACTTTTTTAGTACTTCATAATTGTTGTTGTTCTTTGCTTGCACTGATTTGCAAGTGGATCCAGTTGGCCAGCAATGGCAGGGAATGCTAATTCCATTTAGTTACCAGAAAAAAAGCAATAAAAAAATGTTTCCCCAAGGCCTCAGCCCACAGTGATGAAAAATCCAGACCAACAAACATATTTTGTTAAAATCAGTCTTATGTGTCCTTTCTTTTCCCACAGAAAAATAAAAGTAGGAAAACAGTGCACTAGGTAAATTGAAATATAAATGACGGACCCTTCCCAGCTCTAGTGGTTTGATCCCAAATATAAACCCAAACTGGGGAGAGAGTTACAGTGTGTACCCCAGAAGTGGGCAAGCCCTAATCACATTTCAGATGTGCCACGTACGGCCATAGCTCAGATTATTTAAAGTTGTGGGGTCAGTGACAGCAGCAGCTGCTGCTCCTGACCTCAAGGGAATCAGCTCTGGGTTAACACAAACTCTTGTCCGTCCATTTCTCCCTGGGGCTTAGAGTGCTGTGAGTGGTTCTTGGAGCTGCTGCAAACGATTCCCAGTGCTGAGCTGACCACTGGCAGGAGTGCCCTGCAGGGCCAGAGGGAAATGCAGCACAGGCGAAGATAAAATAATTGTTCCTCTTAGAGATTACTCTACTTATTTTCCCTGCCTTTAGAAAGGAACAGCTGCTACTCAGGTTTGCCAGCACCCAGAACTCAAAAACTGTGAGTGAGAGACTCAGAAATAGGATGATTGTCTGTAAAACAGTCTGATGTCGAGGGGAAAAAAAAAAAAAAGCCTCTTTTCATTTAGCCTGTGATTGCTAAGTCTGCAGAGATCCTTTTTTTCAAGCTTTTTCCTTGGTCCTGGAGGAGCAAAGATCCACTCTTCTTTTTTTTCCCTTTTTAAAATGAATGCTGGAATTCTAACATAATCAACTAATTCCAGGAGCTGAGGCTTCAAGATAAAAAGAAAAGTATACCATGTCACAAAGCTCATAATGCAATCTCATTGCATTGGCTTTGGCAGCGGTTCACTTGGCTCTGGAAATAATAAAGTGGGAGACTGAAATGACAAACAAACCGGAGATCCAAACCCAAGTACCACCAGGGAATGCTAAGCAGATGGCCAGCAAAAGACCAGCCCAAGGAATTGCTACACTCTTTGCAGGAGGATTACTGACACCAATCCACCATGGTGGCCTTTTTCCTACGAGCTTGCCTGGCATAGTTTGCATCTTGATGTCCTTGTAAAGAATTAAGAGGAATAAACAAGCTAGAAAGACCTCTCAAATGCAAATTATTTGTGCACCCTCTCATAGCAAATAGGGAGATCCAAGAGCGTTGGAGAACCCATGGAAGGGTCAGGACCAACACTACATTTCTGTGGCATTTTGGGCCTACATTGCTTTAATTGTTTATTGAGCTATCACCAAAATATCACGGATGTGTGCTTTCAGGAAGGGTGCTTTCAGCATGCTCCTATTGAAATGTCTGCTCTGTTTCAATATGCCATAATATTATTTTGTCAAGAGAATTTATTTAAAAGTTACAAAATTAAGTCTGTGCTAAGCAGACTAAAAATTAAGTCTGCTCCTGCTAAACAGGAGCTGGCACAATGGAAGTGAGTTCTTGGAATGCCCCATAAGTATGCAAGTGTGAGCATATGAAATCTCATGTAGCAATTCATTTTCAGAAAGAGAAAAAAAAGCCCTAAATTATATTGTCTTCTGTCATATCCAGTTTGCTCAGCAGAGAAAACCACATGAATATCAACTGTGGCCATTTGAACTAAGCAGTGTGGTAAAACACCCTGCAGAGCTCCATTGAGACCAATCCTTTCTGCTTATCCTCATCAATACATTGATTTACTGGAAAAGAAAGCAGTTATTTTGGAACAGGTTTCAGACTGCCAACCCCAGCAGATTCTCTGTGCTGCCAAGTAGGATTTGTTTTCAGTCTGTGTCCATCCCCAGCACTTAGCAGAGCTGACCTGTCCTCTTGTGCTTCTCAGCTGCTTTCTTCAATTTTCACTCATCTTACCAGTCCAAAAATGCAATGTTTAACACTGACTAAACCCTACATGCTCTCCTCCCAGGGATCAGGACTTTGAACTTTGGACTCAATATGAAAAGTTTTTCAACGAGCACCTGGAGCTAAATCCTACCCACCATATTTGTGGGTGTTTCCCCATTACTTGCCAGTTTGAAATAGGCAGGATGTAATCATTTGGGGATGACAGTGAATTACAGCCCCTCGTGCAGGAGCACAGCACTCCCATCCCACTCTCCCAGCCCGTCTGCTCACAGGCTGGTGCATCACTGGAGCACAGCCAGGCAGCCATAGAGATGCACTGAGTGAATAAGGTCTTCCTTCCCTATCAGCTAATAAAGATAATTACAAAGGCCAGTATATATTCATTTGGGTTCAGTCCTTTTCCCACTCAAATTAATGTTGGTTTTGCCATTGATGCTGATTTTAGGAGAAGCTGGCCCAACATCAGGGAGCTAAAATTAGATTGTTTCTGCCATCTTCCCCATAGCAGCCAAGGGAGCTACTGGCCTAGCCAAGAATCAGTGCTACCTCAAGGAACTCAGATATCCTGGGAATGTCTCTGATGGGCTCCAACACCTACTGCAGGAGCTCAGGCAGTGGGACCCCTCGATGGTCCAAGTGCCACCTCCACCCCACAACATCCCAGGCAGGCCCCCGGCCATGCTCGCCCCTCTGGAACTCATTTGCCAAAACCAGCACTAAATGAGGGCAGAGAAGGAGACACGCACAGAAAATCCTTATCCCCTGGGGCCACAGAGCCAGGGGATGGCTGAGGATACCCACAAATGTTCACACCTGTGTGTGACACACAGCACTGTCCTCAGACACTCCCTGTGCGGGGCTGTTGGATTTTTATCCCCTCTCCATGATACCAAAGTTGCTTGTTCTCAATATTGGTGATGCCACTTGAAAAAGTCAGGGGAAATCCATCACGGCCCGTGGGGTTATTCTGGTGTAACGAGCAGCCCTTGTACCTCATTTTTCAGCAGTGAGACTCAGCCCTCACAGCTCCATTTCTGTGCTGCACGGAGGCAGTGGCTCAATGCAAAGCTTGGGGAGATTGTCTGCAGCCCAGCAGCTCAGGCTCTCCATGCATAGATGTGGATATGCACATGTAAATATAATATAAACACAATTATCCTCCATAGTTTTCCTCTGAAAAGCAGTATTTTCCTTTTGGCCAGTTATTTACCCACAATATACTTGAGCATAGACACACAGACATTTAGCAGCGTGGCTGAAAAACCTCCTCAGCCACAATCCCATGGAGAGCACGCAGCACCCTGATTTGCAAACCTTGGAAATGCAAACAGTTCCTCTCTTCTCAAATTCTGCTGCTGCAATAACTTTGCAGACAACTTTGCTTACTGGACTTGTTTCATGGTGGGAGTAACTACCAGCAATAGCTCGCCTGCTCCTCGGAGCAGTCACATGCTGGGATTGCTCATATGCCATTCAGATTCTCCAACAACTGAAGGAGAGAGAAAAAGGGAGGGGAAGAAAGGCAACTATTTCTAACAGAGACACATTCCCCTGTGGCCTCTGCCTCGACTGCAAATGCTGCTGCACTGATTTCTAAGTGGTCAATCCCCACCCTGTTTCCATAAACACAGAAGATGACTGTTTATAACTCCGAACTCCCTGCCAAGGCAAGCTTCACACAGGAGGGGAAAAAAAAGAAAAAAGGAAAAAAAGAAGGAATGGCAGATTAAACAGATCAGCTCTGATTCTTACCTTCAGAAGCAGACTTCGTTCAAAGCCCACAAATACTTTTACTTTGCTGTAAGTCTGAGCTATTTTTAGGTTCCCTCTGGGATGCCATATAGGGAGAGCAGCCCCCTCCCTATCATTACTAATCTGCCGAACATAACAGCAGGACACCTGCTGCTGGTGAGTCATGTTTTGTGTGCAGCTAATGGTATATATATAGGCAAAACATGAAGACAATTGCTTATTTCCCTACCTACCCCATGTGTTGTTTGTTGCTCTAAGCAAATTAAATCATTGCAATGAAGACAGTGTAAAGAAGACAAGTACACAGGAAAATTCATGTTCAGCTTTAGAAGAAGCTCTAGAAGTACACGGCAGAATTATGCTTGTTTGTGTTTGTGGTGTGTATACCTGTGTGTGTACATGTCTGTGTGCTTTTGCACTTGCACAGA
The DNA here is from genome assembly GCA_034509425.1 of Eopsaltria australis. NCBI lineage: Eukaryota > Metazoa > Chordata > Aves > Passeriformes > Petroicidae > Eopsaltria > Eopsaltria australis. Next base: position 2,122,884 of record JAVTVJ010000090.1, on the reverse strand, counting down.
GGGACTGTGCTTTTAGAAGCTCCTGCTCTGGTACATGCAAACCACTGAAAACAGGAGTGGAAATTCAATTACTCAAATTCTAAAGCTCCAACCTGTCTTCCTTACAGCAAGTGAGAATGAGCATGGAAAAGGGGCATATATAGGGAAAACTCAGGTTTACAACCTGCCAGCATGGAGAAACATACCACGTGTTCCCTATATAAGCTTCCAGACAGGAGGCAGAAGTAGCTTTGTGGCTGTTAAACATCAGCTGTGCTCCCCTTTGCTTCACAGCCATTACTTGCAGTGACAAACATATCTGTAGGACAGCCCCTGCTCGGTGCTGGGAGCCTGATTTAGCTCTGGCCCTCAAGCCATGCATTTCACTGTTATGGGCTTCACTTCTAAACTTTTGAGAGCTGCAGTAAAGTGCTGCTAGGTTTGGCTTTGTGATCTCTGGAAGATCTCTCTTTTATTCCCTTCCCTCCTCTCTCTCTCTCCAGTATTATTATTATTGTTATTTTCAAAATGTGAACTTTTTGTTGTTCCTGGCTTTGGAGAAAAGCACTGTCCTAATCTCCTGCCTTGGGCAGTACTTCCGTTTGTGGTGGATACACACCATTCCTAACCTCAACTCACCCTACTGTCCTTATATTCTACAGCATAATCCCTCCTATTTAAGGCAATGCTAAAATGACCACTGACCAGTGGAAACAGGGTGGGCACTTATAGAAGGTGGTGCAATATCTCACTATAACTTGAATAACAGTCACATCCAGAATCAGCACAAAGCACTGCAAGCCATACCCTGGCTGATACAACCACATAAACCTGTATCTTCCCTCCAAAAGTTTTCAATTAAAAACTTCCTGTAGGTTTATGAAGCCATTGTATTGCACATATTGCAGGAGAATGGCTTTAAAACACATCTAAAGAAGTTATCTCTGTTCCTGGAGAACTGTGTAGATTTTCAAACACATTTCTTTAGGACCTTGTTTCCCTGTGCCCCATCTCCTGCTGAACTGGATGAGGGATGGTAGAAACTAAAAAAACTCTCCTATCCTGCCAAATTACCCTTCTCCAAGAGGGGCTGGACTAGGCAGCAGCAAATGGCCAAATTTTACTTCTTTGAGCAGTGTAGGAACATATGCTGCATAAAATCCCTCAAAAGATGAATGAAGATACTAAAACATTGCATTTATATATGTTTCAGACACTCTAGACAGAGTTCAGAAATATCTTTCAAGCCCAGTAATTTAAAAGAACCTCCGGCAGATCAACATCTTGCCACTTAAAAACGACCATCTATCAAATCCTGAATGTTTGGGGGAAGACAGTGTGCCCCAAGTATCAACCCTGGGTCTTGTCCACCAAATAAATATGTAAAGAAAGCAAGCCACGGGTCCTTTCCTTTCTGTATCCAGCTGTTTCTCCGGGTTCTGCTGCAGCAGAAGCAGCAGATCTCAGGCAGGCAGACCCTGCAGCATTCCCATTTTCCTCGGGAGTGTTTCCATGACCCACAGGCTCTGCGATCCTCTATCCTCCCCTAGTGACCAGAGCATGCTGAGGGTATTGAACCAGCCGAGCCTTCGAGCTCAGCAGAGCTGCTGCATCCCAGCGCCGGCAGCAGATCCGGCTTTGTGCTTCTGGCTTTGTCCTCTCTGGTGCCAAAAACCAACCAAAGCCCCTCTTCTGGCTCGCCTTCATCTCAGGAGGACAGAGGTAACCAGCTGCAGTGGGGAGAGTGAGGGACTGAGCTGAGGGTGAGCTCTCCCCTGCCACTGCTCCGACGACAGCCTGAGCGTGCCATCCACATATCAACTACCACAGCACCTTTATCTGTCTGCTAAACGAAAAACTAGAAGCATAAGGGGGAAAAAACATTCCCAAACCCCTCGGCATGTCTGCCTTGAATCCCAATTGGAAAAGAGTTGTTTGCCTTAATTCTAAATGTATTTAGAATGTGGAGCATATATTTCCAAAGGATGTTTTGTATTTACAGCGTGTCTGTCTGGTTATACTGCTGCAATGTAATTGTTTTCCTGCTGAGAATTATAGCAGGGAAGTTACTCTGGGTACGATTACAGCTCTTTATAGTTCTGCTTTGGAATTTAGAGGCTTCTGTGCACCACTCCCTCCTCACTGCTTGGAGGCACTGGCCTTGGAGTGCCTTGTGACACTGCCAGCGACGTGACATGGGGATGCATTTGGGGTTTAGTTGCTAGAAATGAGTAAGTTACTGCAGGAATAGACCAAGGGGAAATCTGTAACAAATCCCCTATGCTGGGCTGGAGCTCGGCCAATCTAAGACAAAACTTTGCTCTGTCTGTGCCTGAGGGAAGAGAAAAGGCAGCAATTCCTGCCTGGCAGGGCCTTGGGAGTGAGAGCACTGCAGAATTTGTACCCAGAAGTTTGTTGGTTTGTACGCTTTTTTTGTTTTGTTTTGTTTTTTTCTTTCACAAAATGAATTATGTTTAGGTTGGGTAACAGCTGAAGAGCAGGGAGACATTCACTCCTGAGCACAGGATCAGCACAAGGTCAGCTTTAATATCAGACACAGAACCTTGCAGCATGGGTAAGATATGGACACAGCTGGCACAAGGTGTGGTGAGTTCATCCACTGCTTCCCGATGGGAAACACTTCTTGACATATTTCATAACTGTAGTTGTTTCTTTTGCCTCCACATCTTTAAGGCTTGATGCTGGAGTCAGGTTTGCACCATAAATCTCTTCCTTCTATCAAACCATTGCCTGCTGCTGATCCTTGTGAGCAGAGAGCAGAGTCAAGGCCATGCTGGAGCCACCCAAGACAGCCTCGATATTAGTTCAACACAAACCATGGGGATGGCAGAGGAGCAATTCCAGCTCCTGAGGAATCCTGGCAAGCCTCTGCAGGGCAGGGCAGAGCACTCTGGGACAGCCCTGTTGCTCTCCTGCCCAGATGGTGCAGCTGCAGGAACAAATGTCCTCCTTTGTGGAGCAGCACCGTGTGTTTCAGAACAAAATGTCAATGAGCCTTCCAGATTAAAACATTAAAAATGTATGAACAACAACTGTCACACACGAGGAAGCGAATAACACCGGGAGAGCTTTTCCTTCTGAGATCGGGTGAGGCCGTTTTTAGTATTGCTGTGTTCATCCCCAGTTACAGTGTCAACAAGTTGAGCACCAGGAAGACTCATTAGATCTTCCTTTGACCTTATAACAGACCAGTGTATTTTATTCAGTTATTTCTAATCGAACACAGCTGTAAGTCCCAAAAAAGTCAATAGTGGAGAACAGCAGCAATTCTTACTCTGGAGCCATCAAAAAGCAAAGAATTCTCTTATTTTGTTCTCTTGATTACGTGCTCTAATGACTGAAATCACCTCCCAATTAAAATAAAACAAACCCCTAAAAACCCTCGCCAAGCCCACACCTCATTTAATAATATTTGTTTCAACTTTCATATATGGACTTCTCTTTTATTTTTCTCTCCTTTTATGACAGAATTATTTTCTTCCCAGAACAGACTCATGCACAAAAAAAAAAAAAAAAAATCACCTCAGACCACTTTTTGGTCCATGAAACACACTGAACCTTTCAGGTCTCCTATTGTAAAATATTTCCTCATACCCTCAAATAATTTTAGCCCTTCTTTCCTCCCCACTTTCCAACTTTTTCATATCCTTGAAAAGTTTTGATGCAATATTTTGCTACTTGAGAACTGGTTTTAGCGGCGCTGCAATAAAAGTAAAATCACCTCTTTTCCTGTTATTCAGTACTCCCTTGTTTATATATTTAAAGGCCACATAAATTCCCTTTGTCAGGCCATCTCAGCAGGATCGATGTGCAGAGGCTTCTTGGATCACTGCTCCTTCATCCCATGGTGCTCCCCGTGCTCCAGCCTGCAGGGCTGTGCCCTTGCACAGACCAACATGGGCCTGATGGATTCCTCATTCCCTTTACCAAAAAGTTCACCTTCTCCAGTGCCAGCCTCCTTTCCTCTTCACAGCTTACCATTCTCTAGTTCTTAGTGCTTTGCAAAAATTTTTCGTTTTGTGTTTTGCTGTAGACCATTGGCACAAACAACAGGGAGCTTTGGTGCTTGACCCTAGTGTGCCCCAGAAACCACAAGTCCATTTAGTCCTGATTCCCCATCAATAGCTACTCCTTGAGCTCTGCCAGGCACTTCGTTATCCATTTAATGCATATTCTAATGTTACTGAATGGTGCTAATGTTTAATCAGCACGCCATTCACTGCCAAGTCAAACACCTCACAAAGTCTAAATGCACTAAATTTGTGCGATCATTTTTGTCAACCAGACTTGTAATATAATCAGAGAGTAAAAATTAGGTCTCTTTGATAAAGTTTGCCTCAAAACCATGTTGTTTAGACTACTTACTAATTTACTTTTGCATCAGCTTCTGAATTATTTAACACAAAATGATTGCGAACTAACCAGCCTTGAGTCTTAGGAAATGCTTCCTCATAACAACCTTCTCTTTGAAATCAATATAGACACATTTCATACCACCCTGAGAGCATTAACTCAGTCACAAGGCAGCTCTTTACCTCCAGGGAGACAGGACTGAATTTGCTCCCTTTTGGAAGGTTTCACAGGTAAATTGGGCTTTGATGGGACCAGATGCCTGACCCAGGGTCAAAGTCTCCATTTCTTCTCAGTCCTCCTTCATATCTGCCCTGCTTAAAAAGCCTCACTAGTACTTGTCAGGCAATCAGACAAACAAAACCAAAAATATTCAATATAAATTTCTTTGCAAAATCTCAGAAACAGCTTTACCCAAAGGTAGAAAATGCAACTTGGGGTATCTGTGCATGGGTCTGGCAGCACACAGCCACTGCTGCACATGAGCTTCTGATTTAGGGCCCCAGATAAATCTGCTCTTTTAACTACATTGGTACAAAGCTAGAGCTGTAATTTTATGGGCTGAAGGGTGATCATATTTAGGAAGGGAGCCAGCTACCAAGAGGATTTTTATGCTGGTTTCTATGTAAGGTCCATTCACAAAGGCAAAAATATCTTTGTACCTAAATTCACCTTTGTACCAAAATCCAGCCCAGGTTATTTGAAGGAGCCTAAAGGTACCTGAACACCTCATTCCCCCTGCCCATTCCATACCCTGCTCCTTTAAACCAGTCCATTTTGTCCTGCTGGAACCACTGTTGCCTACCTCATCAAATAACAAGGAAACCTCAAGGAATTCAGTGGAGAACTGTGAGTTTTGCACATAAAGACATGACGGCTTCTCTGTGCTCCTGCTGTTATTCAGAAATCATGCAAAATGAAGCTGAGGCAGTGAGCAAAGTACAAACTTGAAGCCTTTATACCTCCTGAGCATAGCTCATTTGCTCTGCTGTCAGTAACTCAAAGCCCCAATGAAAAGAGGAGGGGGAGAAAAGGAAGACATAAAAGAAAAGGAGTAATTATATGCAAGTCACTAGACTTATCACTTAGCTTTTGGCAAAATATTGACTCCTGAATGATCTTTGTCAAATCTCATAAAAAACAGCCTCCAGGTGATGAATCTTGCCACAGGCATTAAGTGGGGTGCTGCTGGAAAAGGAAGAGGAGGAAAATGGAAAAGAAGGCTTAATTTTAATTATGTAAACTACCTGTGTCCGTATTTGGTCACAGCTCTCACAATTTGGAAAAGCAGGATGCCCGAGGGTTTGATTTTTGCTCGTTTTAAATATTCATGGCATTTAAAATATCTCCTGAGCTGGGCTTGGTGGATCTGATGGGCTGAACCAGCCCTGGTATCCCCTGCCCTGAGCAGCCTCTGCAGCAGCACAGGCAACACCTCAGGATGTTCAGCCAAAATCACGGATCAGAGCAGAAAACTTACAGTGAAGGCTCTGCTGGGACCCCTTAGAGGACTCTGCTGAGAGCCTTATTGATTTCAGGAGGGAGATGGATGAATGTGCAGCATGTCTGTATCAGCAATCCAGGCATTTTGGACTGGTTTTGAGTGCTGACATTTCACTGTGACTCGGGTTTTTGCACGGGCTTTAACCCAACTAGTGAAGTCAGGAAGGACAGCACTAGGAGCAAGGGCTAAGCAGTGGGGAGGAAGAAGAAGAAAGTATTTGTTATCTACAGCAATAATTTATCATTTCCAGACAGTACAGCAGGATAAAGAATAGTCTCATGTATAAAGAATTAATTTGAGGCTAGGAGAAACAGGTCTGTCCCGGTCTTGGACCTGCCAAATAGAGACATAAAACAGAAAAAGTGCTAAAGTGCTCCCTGCCCTGGTGTGGTCAGCAGGGTAGTCCATGCCACAGTCCATGGAATCCTGAAAGAGCCCCAGTTAAACTCCCAAGGAATTAATCAGAGCTATATATAGAAACCTGGATTTTTCATCATTAAAATAGTGCCACAAGCAATGCTGAGATATTCCACACGCACTCTGCCATTTCCAGTTTCCCTCTAATCACTTATCAACATTAATTCAACATTATCTTAGGACCCAGTTTCTTCACCCTACTCATGCTGGCATCAGGCAATCCACCCATAGTCTCTCCCTCAGACTCCTTTTTTTGGAAGTGATTTTTAAAAATCACTTAAAGTGATTTAAGAATACTCCTAAATGTCAGCTGCAGGCAGGAGAAGACAGTTATTGGTCTGGGTTTAGAGAGAATTTTTGGCTCAGTTTCTTCTTCCTACCCTGCTCATCACTGATGTATTTTTAAATGAATCCTAAAATACACACCAGGAAACTCTATTAAATAAAAATCATGAATGGCATGCAGACTGTGCTATTACTGTGCATAAGAAGATAACAAGACTCAAGAGACTGCCCTTTACATTCTGCTGCTCTTGCTAACTGCAGATCTGGCCCAGCAAATGCACGTGTTCCATGAAGGAGTGCCACAGACCCTAAACAGTGTGCCTGGAAAGAGGCAGGAGGAATAAGAGATTGCAGAGATAACGGGGATGCCATGAGCTGCATCTCCCTCAATTAACAAAGCGATTGGACATGCACAATCAGAGATCCCAACGCGTCGTTTGTAGGTTATCAGCGATATCAGACATCAGATGGAGCGGCCCTGGACTCCCCCTGCCAACAAACTGGAGGAAAGAATTAGAATTCTGAGAGCTTTTTAAAGCCAGACTCTCACCTCAAGACACAATAAAAGAAAAGCTTTTAGATCATTCCTGGCAGAGGAGTTGGAAAGCTGCCATGCTCAGACAGAGTAACTATGGTAATCCATATCAGGTTGCAGAAATCATCTTTAGCATACAGTCTTTTAAGCCTTCCAAGAAGCTTTCTTCCTAATCTACTTAAAAATAAAAAATAAAGGATGTTTCAAGGTCAGACAACACCAATAATGGGATCAATGTCACTGAAGGGGAAACAGGTTGAGGGTACATGTCCCCGAGCACCAACCACTGTCTCTGCAAGGAGAGCCAAGGGGCAGGAGCTGAGAGGGAGATGGATATCCCTGTCCTGAGCTCTGCACTGCCATGTGAGCTTGATCATCTATCCTCTGCAGAGGAGACTGCACAATTAAGATGCACTGCTGAAAACCAAAGCTTAATTGCTTTGATGCTTAGGTGATTGAGAGCTGAATGCATTAGTATGTCAAAATTACTGAGCACAAAGGCCTTGATTCTGTTCTATTCTGTGCCCATAGAAGTGATGCCTTGAGTTCCCCTTCCTGGGCACTTGAGGATCACCAGAGCTTTACATGGGCAGGCTCAGCCCCCACTGACACTTCAACTCTATTTAAATATTTAGGAACACAGTGTGCATGATCTGAAGGAAATTTATTTTATTGTTCACTCAGGCAGAATTAGGAGCATAGAAAAACTAATTCCATTATTTTAAAATTAGTTCAAAATTAAACTACTTAAATCCCCATTTTGGGTTAGCCCAGACTTTAGCTCCCCCTGTTGTGTGTGTGTGCAGAGCCTACACTGTCATCTATCCAATTCCCTGAGTATTCCTCGAGTATTTGAGGGATCCCTGCACCTCTCAGAACACCCTTGAAATTAAAGGCAAATAAATATCATTCGGAGCTGGACCTGAAAACAATCAAGAAGAGCCAATGTGGCACAGAGGAGTTTGAGGGAAAAGACAACATATGATCAATAGAAAGAGGAATCCCATAAGGGAGACACATCAGACCTCCCCGAGTCTCTGCTGCTCTGCTCTGCTGCCTGCTGAGCCAGACACCAGCTTTCCTTCCTTGCAAAGATGGCAACATCTCTGATGAGTCCAACACAATGTCAAAACTGAAAACTGTTCCACATCAATCTCACGCTAAAGGGCCAAAATCTCCAAGATCAATCTCAGAGATAAGGCGTCTATCACTGAATGCTTGTTCACACATACACTCCTATTTTTTCTTTTTCTTTTTTTTTTCCTGCTATTTCAGCTGACAGGGTCTGTTTTCTTCCTTTCCTTACATGCAAAATGATTGTACTTACATGCACAGAGCAGCTGAATGCTTATCTGGCTGGTTCATATGAATACAATACCAGGCAAACATCTGTGTTTTAGCAGAAAAAATAAATAGATATCAAAAAAAAAAAAGCAGCATGCAGGCAAAAAACCTCAACAATAATAGATACAGCTTTGGAGATGATTGGAAGATCAGGGCTAATATCTCAGTGTCTCTTGTTTTGTGTTGCAAGGACAAGATGCTGAATTGCTGTGATTTCAGTAGCCCATAACTTAATTTTATTATGTTTGATCTAACAGTGCTAGGAATATTTCTTGGGTATGTGCTAAACATTATACTCATTATACATTAAGGTGATTTTAGGTCTATTACTTGTCTGCAATTTGATTTTAGAATTTAGATCATTCTCCTGAACTGTCAGGCGCAGGAGCTGGGGGAATCTCTAAACTGCACTTTAGAAAGGAAAAAAGTAATTATGTGTAATCAGAGTCTCCAAGACGTGGATCCTTTTATGGGACTGCAGAGCTACAGGCAAAGGACACTCAGTTATGTCCTCCAATCAGTTCTGAAAGGCTACCAGCAGCACGCAGCACAGAGCAGGGGACGATACTCTGAAGCTCAAGATGTGCACAATATAATTTTTCCTGCTATTTCTTATTTCTGCCACAATCTCAGGCCATTTTTGAGCATGCCATCCCAATTCCTCATGCTGTGTCCCTGCTCCCTGGGAGGTAGTTGAGAGCAAGAGGTGCTGGGCAGGAGCCTGGAGGATCTCCTGTGGCTGAGCTGCCATGTGCAAGAGAGCAATGCCAGACTGTGCTGGGGATCCCTGGGAGAGGGTTTCCCTCTCAAGTGCAGTGCTCACCTTGGCCTCTTTTCTTCTGGGTACAAAACAGAAAGTGGAACCAGTTTCACCCTGGTATTTGCAAATACTGAATTTGCATGTGCAAAGTGGTGCCAGGCTTTGGGTCCTTTGCCTCTTTTTTTTTTTTGCCTTCTCCCTGGACATAGCTATTGACACAGGAAGAGTAGAATATGCAGTAACTCATCCAATAAAAAGACTTAATAAATCTAGTTCATAAATTAAGCCTGCAGTGAAGGCAGATCATTGCTCTTCACCATTTGCAGAGCTCCCTGCTGGCCTGCCTGGCTGGGTTTTTGTTTAGGGAGAATATTCACAGTCACCCATGTTGATTTTAAGATTTTAAGACACTGAACTATATCTTAAAAGGAGGTGCTGGCACTTCTGTGTCTTCTGTAAATATTCCTGAGGATTATTTACTAAATTCAAAACACCTTTTTTTTTTGTTTTCCCAGAGAGAAACCATCTAGGCAGATCACAGTGAACTTCAAGATTTGTGGATGGAAAAAAGAAAACTTATAGCTCTCTTTTGGCAGGTGAACCCAGCAATGATGAATGATGCACCCTCTGGTATGTATGACAAGTGCTGTTTTATCAAGGGCAGCCCAACAAGACTTTCACATTGCTCTCATTAGTTTTTCAGAGCATCTTGCCCCCGTTTGAATGTGAAATGGCCATGGAGAGGCTGCTGAATCACAGAGGGGGTTTTCCACATGCTGCTGTTTACAAAAGCAAATCTGGAGGCGGAAGAGCCTCTTTCATTTGTTGGTCTCATCCGCTACCTTTTACCTCATGCCCTCTTTACCTTCCACTTCCCCTCACCATGCACCAAGAAGAAGCCTCAGCAGCAGCAGGAGGAGATGATGTCTGGTCTGAAAGCTGCTGGCAGCTGTGCCAGCAGCAGGCAAGAGGGAAAATAGAGATGGTGATTGCAGCTGTGAGGGTGGGACAGTGCTGCAGCCACTGACTCTGCTCAGCACATCCAGAGTCTGCTGGCAGCAAGCCACACTTGACATGGGAGGGACTGAAGAATAGCACCTTCCTATTGGGGAATATTGCATATTTTAGTTACCTGAACATTCTTTAGCACCCACATTGGTGGGACATGCTTGTTAGGGCAGCTCTGCTGGTGGCTGATCCCTTCAGGAAAACCTGTGCATGCTCTCCATCTATTCCTTCCTGGGCCTGGGAGCACTTTGGGACGTGGCTGTACAACAGAGCAGTGCCTTGCTGCCCTAAATCTTCCCACAGCCACCTCCAGTTCAGTCTCTATGCTGGTCTCTGAGGAAGAGGGCAACACAGGCAGGAGTGCAGCCATACAGGATCCCCATGCAAGCAGGTGAATACAAACACATCTACTGTTCCCTCAAGCAGGGCCTTGCACACAGCCCCACAAAAAAAAAGGCAGGCAGGGAGTGTCAGTGAGTATTTAATTAACAAGTTATTATGTAACTACTCTGCTAAAAAGAGCATCCTTTGAGGAAGCAACATCTAGGGATGAAAAGCATGAATGAGACTTTATGGATGTCTGCTGTTGGGATATGGCTCCTTCAGCAGTGATGGAAGGAGCTTGTGCTTTGGGAAAGGGATATGGGAGTTGATGCAGACGCTTCTTGTATGCACATTTTCCACCTGGAAAATGTCTGTGAAGACACGGTCTGCTACACCCTGTGTCTGGCACAGGAGGGGGAAACAGATGGAGAGAGCGTCTAAAACCTTTTGTTCTCTGTAGCTAATAACCTGGAGCTCCTCTGATATCTAATATGTGTAGGTTGGCTTCACCTCCATGTGCCTGCTCTTCAGAGGAGAACCAGCTACACTCGTTGGTTGGCTGATGGGAGAGTGTGTGACTGTTTTACGAAGAGAAATGGATAAGCTCCTAAAACCATCGTGTCCTTTACAAAATGCTGTTTACAGCAGATCTGTCATGAGCATCAGTAACTCACCAATCCGTTGTAGCCCAATGACATTTTAGTGCCAGCAAAACTGGGACTGAAACCAGACACATTTTGACACGAGTTTAGAAATTAGGAAAACCTTTCTTTTCTTTTTTCTTTTTCTTTTTTTTTCAAAAAAACCCTCAAACACATTGAGCTATTCTAGTGGAAGACTTCAGTGCTTTTGAACAATGATTTTTCAGCACATCAACTCATGCTCAAAATATAGCACTGGGCTTATTTGGACTTAAATAAAATTTTGAAATTGTTATTTTCCCCATGAAAGAGATGTCCATTTCAGTCTAGCTAAACAACAATACAATACTGCTGGTGGAAGAAATTTCCTTCCTGACTCCTGCAGAGTTTGCTGTACACTTTGAAATACCTGTTGTTATTATCCTTTTATTATCCTTAATTTACCATGCAAAGCTACAAATAAGAGTGGCCATAAAATTATCCATCCCTTGTTAAAATGCAGCTGGAATACACACCCTCCTTTGATAGAGGATTCCAGAGGGGGACTTCACACTGTGTGAAGAATCACACTCTTACTCCCATCCATGGAAAGCTGGTAATGCTGACTGACAGGAGGCAAGCAGAGCATCTTCACAGCTCTGGCCCAAATTTACCCTTCAACAACTGGAACAAAAGTCTTTAGCTCCTACAAAATTGTTGTCTGATGCTACAGCTCGAGGCTCTTGCCAGTGAGACTTAGACACCCAAACAAAATTTTAAAAAATTTACCTTTCACCATTAAGAGTTGCCATGGGAAGCCAATGTTGCTCATTCAGCCTGCACCTTTCAATTTCCTGTTCATAAGTCATCTGCTTCTCTGTGACTTAGAGGGAATACAGATTTTTCTTGGGACATCAGGACTCAAGGGAATTACCTGTAGTTAAACATCTGATTAATGGCTCATTAAGAATCAGCAACACTGTTTATTCAGTCCCTGTCTGAGTGTGGTTTTGCAATTATGTGTTTTTGAGACTGCAGGTGTGTGAAATATTCATAACCCAAATGGAAATATGATGGAAGTGCAGTTTACACTTACTCAAGGGCTAACTCTTCTGGATTATAAATATGAAACAGAGAAGAGCAGTTATTACTCTGCCCAGGAGTTAGCCAGAACCTCACTAGATTCTTCACAAGCATATTAAGCACTAAATTTCTGTCCCAAATCATTTATGCTATGTGGCAGAGCCCTGTATCTCCCTCCCTCATCCACATCATCCATGCTACAAGTAGACATGAGGTTTTCTTGTAAAAGCAACATTCATCATGGAATTGCTCTTGTAGTAACCACTGCACCCCAAAGGGTCTGTGCTTTTCTGGGGGCACATTAGGGGAAGAGAGAGGAGAAAGAGAAACTGGCAGCCCTTGGCTCGGTCTGTCTTTTAGTTTGTGGCCATATAATAAAATTGCAGTAGTGGAGCTTTAATTCTGTTTGATGGTGAATCATTCATTGCACTCACCCCTCCCCTGGCCCCAGAAGGGTGTAGGGTTTGGACACTCCTGCACATGATGCTCTTCTGCTGTTTGCTCCATCAGCTCCTGAGCAGCCACAATCATTGGGCAGCAGCAACAGGGTACCAGTAATTCTGAAATATTAAGTATTTTAAAATATGCAACCACAATGCTCTAGTTTTGAAGACGGAACAAAGACTGGGGAGCAGCAGGAGGGATGAGATTGGAACCTGAGCAAATACTGAGACTCAGGAAGAGTTTCCCCATCGACCTCAGGTGAGGAAAAGCTCCTTCTAAAACAGTTAACTTCGTTGTGGCTGCTGCTCTAAGCATCAAGCATTCTCCAAAGCTGCTTCCCTTTTCTAATTTATTTTATGCTGTTGTTTTTTTAAAAAGATCGTTTCAGAATTCCTCTGGGTCCCATATATACTGTGCTACCACCTTGCAGAGGCTCTCAGTGGTACTGTACAACTACAGATTAGTCACAGGAGAACAGGAACGGATAGCCAGGCAGAAGCAAATCTAGAATCAGTGAACCATCAAATGTGAGGAATGCAGGAGGAAGCTGACAGATGAAGGACTGTGCAGAGTCCCTAAATCCAAAGCGCATTTCTGAAAGGGCACTGTTTTTTTCAGGAGAAGTATTCCTAATAGTCTCTCTCCGCTGCAGAAGGGAAGGACTTATCTACTTGCCATCGCTGATTGCCTGGTGTGAAGTGCTTTGCATTAGCCTGAAAGAACACAGTGGAGTGCTTCCAGATGGTGGGAGGCAGCAGGTGGGGAGCAGACACCAGGCACTGCCTGGCCGTGGCCATCCAGGACCTGCAGGTCTGGGGCAGGCTGTGGACACAGCCTGGCCCTGGAGGCTCCCAGCAGCTGCTCCTTCCCCTGCTCTGCCTTCCCCTCCCCAGGGTGAGCAAACACAAATGTGCTTCCCTCTTTTGGCTCATGAGCATGAGTAGACTGACAGAGACACTGTGGATGGGCCTCTGCAGCATGAGATGAACTCCAGAGGGGACTGAAGAACCTCCAGGCAGTGACCAAGCTGAGGAACCAACCACTTTGGGCTGAACGCTGCTATGAGTTTCAGAAGGATGCCCAAACCCATTTGAAAATGTATTTAATGTTGGGAAATCCATCATGGTCTGCAGCAAGCTGTTCATTATTAAAACCATTTGCCTTTTTTCTTTCCTGAGTGTTTCTCCCTCCAGTTGCTGGGCTCAGATCATGCCGTGTCGTTCTCTGTGACACCTAAGGGTCCTCTACAGCCAGAGCCTCCCTCAGGGAGGTGTAAAACACCTCCCAGCTCCTCTCAAAGAAACTAATGAACTGAACTCTTGTCCTGTAACCCAGGACTTCTAGGACACCCTCCATTCTTGTAATTTTTCTTTTTCAGAAGCACTTTTCAATTTGTGACATAAGCACCACAAAAGCAGTCTGCCTTTATTTCTCTGTATCGTGGCAATATCTGCATGAGCTCATTCTTCTCCAGTTCACACATTCAAGGTTCCTATTTAATTTTTCAGCCTCTGCAGGCAGCTCACATTGAGGTGTTTATCATTTCAAAAACACAGTCACCTCAGCCAGTAAGCATGACCTATTTTCCCAGTTCCTGGACCTCATATTTTTTGTCTTTTTCAAAGGACTCTGGTTGTTCACTGGATCCAGATCACTCGGAAAAACTGATTTATTATTTACTAATTTGCCATTTTTTTATGCCAACTGTGATTTTTGTCTTAGAATTTGAATATTTTCTTCTAGATCATCGATAATGCTGCTCTACATCACTGAGCCAAAAATAGATTGCTGGGCAACTGAAGAGAAGCAGCCACACTGAATGTGGGTTCCCTGCTCCCAGGTATTAAAATACCTGTAAAAGTGAAGGCCATATTGAAGATATGTTTAAAAAACTTTTGGAGATCCTCCAAAATAGAAAAAGAGAGATTTGTACACCACTGCCAAAAGAAACAAAGCTTAAATCTGTTGTGATTTGTTGTTTGGTTTGGTTTTTTTAGCAGCCTCTTTTTTTTTTGTGAGAAAATACTTTTTAACTATGTCAGGGCATTTAAGTTCTGAAGGATAAGGACATAACAGAAAAAGCCATCCCAGTATTGTCCTGTTAACTCTTTCCTACTGCTGCCATAGATGCAGCATGTCAGGGAGAAAGATTTCCTTTTTAAAATGTCTCTCGTCCTTTTAAATTTGGGGAGAGCCACTGTTTACTCTCAGCTGTCATTTCCAGCAAAATAAAGGAGAAAGTCTGGCAAAAAAAAAATCCCCTCCCAACCTTCCATCTTTTTCTCTGTTTGAAGCTATATGCTTGATAAGTTCTAGCAATATTAAGCTTCAAAAATCCATTTCCTCTAAGTTTGAACTAGAATAGTTTCCTATTATAATTTGAATACTGGTCAGGCTTTTCAATCTACTGCAGGAAGGCATTCAAGGATGTGCCAAATGTTAAATGTTAGCATTATTTATTGCAGTATTGTCAGCACTTTTTTTTTTCAAAGTAGATCCATTCAGAATGGTTCCCAACCCACAGAGCTGTGATGAAGCAGCAACCTGAAAGTGGCTTTAGGGCACCAAGTTATTGGCAAAAATATCAAGTAACCTGCAATTCTTAACTCCCTTTGCACTATGAATGCCTTCTGCCACCTGGGATATTTGTGATGTACTTCTAGGAAAGACAAGCTTTGAAACAGCTTCAGAAGAAGACAAGACTGAGAGAAGGACGTGTTCACACATTTGCTGGTAAGTGTTTTATCTTTGCAGGCCCCAAAAGAAGGCACAGAGAACCAAGCTGTGAAGAGTCTCAGGGAAACCACATAATACCACATATTGAACTTGAGGTGTTCACTTGTACCCAGATAAATCAGGGTTCCTGGTGGTTTCTCTAACTCTCTTTACCACAGGGGCTGGAGGTGCTCAGCCCTTTGCAGTTCTCTTGTTGGCAGCTTCTTAATACATGAGATCTTTCTAAGACTGATAGAGAGAAGGTCATATGCTTTTCCTCAGCTCTGTGATTAATAGTATCCAAGGCTTTAAAAATATATAGGAATGGACAATAATTGTCAAGGTTTAGGTGTATGTCTAGTGAATTCATTGCTTCCTTTAGGAGACAATTTGCCATACCTCTGGTGGAGTGAGACAGTCTTGTAAACAAAAGAAACTGTAATGAATATAACAGGGAGAGAATGAGGCTTTTGTCCCCATTGTCACATAAAATATCTCCTTCTCCCCCTCAGTGCAGGATTACTTATCAATACTATGTTTGAATCCTACCTAATAATAACGGAAAATAAAATAATTTTGCAGAACTAAGACCAGTTTCTAAAAGCAGGAGAGGTTCAGTCCGAGCATCATTAAAATTAGAGTCCAGTTCTCTGTCTCCAGCCTGTGATCCTCCAGGGCAAGGACAGCACTGCCCTCAGGGTCATCCCTGGGTTGTTGAAAGCTTGTCCACTCCACGGCCAGGGATGTCTGTCCCTGGGAAGCCCTTCTCCATTTCTTTCATCTAAAATCCTTCACCAGGAATCTGAGGTCTCGTCATTGTCAAACACACAGAGCAGACCTGCCCTTCATTTCAGGGTTTCAAGCCAAAAAAAACCGCAACCAGTGCTCTAATTAGCAGCTCTGCCGACTTTTTCTGGACTGCAAAGGATTGAGGAGTCACAGCCAACCTTTGATTTAAAATCAAGAGAGTTACAGCCTGGTCTTCCTTTGAGAAGCAGTGATTTCTGCACTCCGGGACTCATTAGGGAGGAAGCTTCTACCACCATACAAATACTTTATTAAAAGGCTGAACATTTTAATAGATGAGACGTTCCACCCAGATGCATCCACCCTTCTCTCTCCTTGCCCACCAGAGATCCGTGGGGATGGGGCAGCTGCACCATTTCCCTGCTTCATCCCAGGGAATTTTATGCAGCAAAACCCCCATGCTGCAGTGAAGGTTACTTTGCTGGTTATGTAAGGGCTTGAGGTGGGTTTTTTTTTTGACTCCTCTGTTAGCAAGGCTTTTCAAAAATCCACAAAAGGCCCAATTTAGCCCAACCCTACACCGAGTGCCTTGCAGCGACTGTGAGAGCAATTAACAGCACTATTCCCCAAGCTGTCTTCTCCTCAATTATGTCGGCAAACAAAGAGGCGTGACTGGGTAAGACCCTCTCTGTTAAACAAACCAGCCCTACTTATTTTCACTTTGATCAGGGGAATGAAGTCAGCAGGGAACAGGGGAGGCAAAGCAGCACGTTCTCTCTAGGTCTTCTGAAGTTTACAAATAAAAAAAAAAAAAAAGAGAGAGAGAGAGAGAGAGAGAGAAAGAAAGAAAATAATGACGATGTGTAACTGGAAACTTAACTCATCCTTAGTATGGAGCATCAGGTACACCAGGCAGGATACCAAGCCCTGAGTTGGGTCTCAGGTTCCTGGGGCTGGGAACTGGGCAGCTGTTACAGTTAGCTTAATGAAAATCCAGGAGAAATTTCCATTGGGAGTCTAGCTTTCAAAATCCCACTTTATTCAGAGGAGCTTATAACAGGATGATCTATTTTTTGTATCTGTTTCTGTTTCAGGTGTGGCAAGAGATACCCTTTATTGCTATGCCTCTGCCTCGTCTCTTAAGAAAGTAAGTAAAAACCAAGGAATTATGAGAACTTGAACTATGCTATTCTTTTATTGGTATAAATGTATAGTTAGTCAGCTGGATGTAAAACAAGAATGTATTCCATGAACTAATAGTGTATTCTCTTCTTTCTTTCTTCCTTTCTTTCAGATTTCAGTAACTGCCACCTCCTTTGGATTAGGTTGGTTTTTTTTTTAAATTGGGCTTATTTGGGTGAGGATTTTTGAGCTATTGTGCTGAGACAGGATAAATGTTGCCCCACATCACAGACCCCCCATCAGCTCTGCAGTCTCTGCCAGAAAAGCCAACTTTGCATTTTTCGACTAATGAAACATTCAGCAGTGTCTGGGCAGGGAGGGTTACTATCAAACCCTCCCCCCTGAGAGGCAAAGTGCATCACAGTGTTCCTTAAACGTGGATTAGCTATTCTGACATGACTCTTAAAACACTCTTGGTCTTGCTTGCAGCAGCCTAGAAGAGGGGAGCTGTGCAGGCTCCTCGGGGTCCCTGGGGAGCAGCCACGGGAGCTGCTGTAGCTCCAGCAAAGCTGCACCACAGGGGAAACCTGCACAAATCCCTGGAACAACTCTCCAGCAACGTCTCCAGGATGTATGAACAGAGGCCTTGCTCGAGGGACCACTTTTTATACATAAATTTAGTGTTTGCAAAAGCAGTGAATGCAGAAAAAGGGAAACAGAAGCCACTTCCTTATCCTCAGACCTGTGTCTCAAAGCATGAGAGGCTCTGATGGCTGGGGAGAGAGCAAGAGGTGATTAGAACTCTCTATGTAAAAACTTTCTCAACCATTGCTTCATTTTAATCTCTTATTTATTACTGGTTGCATCTGCTTATAAATTAGGCCAGTAAGTTGTCTGGAGCTCTTAATAGCACATTTCACTGCTGCTTTGAAAGATCATCTGTACAGTCAACAAAATAATATTAATGGGTCATTACTCCAGTAAAGCAAACCACTGAATGATAACAGCAGCAGCATTAACAGGATGGTGATAATGAACTCTTGGAACTTCTCTAGTGCTGGGTATCAAAACACTTCCCCAAGGAGATCAGTATTTTTTACCCCATTTTATACCTGGAGAAACTGAGAAAAGGACAGAAACACAAGCAGATGCTTGCAGCTCAGAAACTCAAGCTGGTATTTCTCACAGGCCATACTCTAGAGTTTTAGTTTTAATTTACTGTCACCTTCTCTCTAGGTCTGAGCCTCTGCCAGCTCAGAGGAAAGCTTCTCTGAAGCAGGGGGAAAGGCTGGGGTTGCCCATTGCCACCCTCATGTCACCCCCCTTTGCTGGCTCATGCCTGCAGAATTTCAGCTCTCTAGAGGACTCTTCTCTAGAAGAGCCCCTAAAAGGAGCCCTAAAAGCTCATTTCCCAAAGTCATGCTGTGTGCACTACTGGTTTTCTTAGGGCTTGCCTGAATTTATGTGGGAAAACTAATCCAAAAATCCTCTGTGAACTTGCTCAGAATCAAAGTAGCCTGAAGTGATTTAAGCTAAGCTAATGAAGGCCTGACTGAGTTTCTCTGCACAAATCTTTCAGTGCCATTCAATCATTCACTTTGTCATACCCTTAATTTTGGATCAACAGCATTACAGACAAACCCTCTCAAAATAAAGGAGAAACACAAGAAAGCACTGCAGGATGTGGGTGACTATCAATAAGAATTGTCATAGTAACTATGCTACAAAAGCCAAATCTTACAGTCCTGGCCAGGGAACACAAGAGGAGCCTGCATCAGAGACTTGTGAAAAATGAAACCAGGAGTTCAGAATCTCCTCTGAGTCTTTAACTCTGAGGAAGAACCAAGGCTGGAGTGATTCAATGCAGACATCTGTGACTTTTATGCCTGGAGAGAAGTGTCTGAAAATGCAACTCCCTAAGGACCAAACTCAAGACAAATAAACACAGATTTCACCCTTTTCTTCTGAGCTTTTCCCAAATTTTCATTAATTTCAGACCAGCCTCAGCTTGGTCAAGACCCTGCTCCTCCTTCCCAGTGGCAGAGGATGGGGTCCAGCAGCACATTCCCAGGAGTGAGCCCAGCCTCCTGGGGACCCTCCTCTCCCAGAAGGAGGGAGCTGAGCCTGCAGCAACCATACTTCAAATACTTTAAAAGACAGGTTTTTCTGCTAATCTGCTCCACTTGAACAGTCAGTGCTGGAAGCAGACCAATACCTTGGAGAAATACTTCAGTTCCTCCCAGCTTTGGAACCTGGGCATCATTTTTGATCTGCCTTGTGTGCTCTCTCTAGATCAATGTATCATCACAGCAGTTCCCTCTTCTGAAATAGGGCCATCCTTCTCCCAGCACAGCGGAGTGTCTCATCATCTTATACCACAGATCAACTCTAATTTTCTTCTCTCTAACACAGAAAACTGCCATTTTGCCCTGCTTGTATGCTCTGAGAACAACACTATAAAGAGAATTTTCTTACCTTCCCTTCAGACTATGTCCTTCCCTTCTAACACAGCCCTCCTCTCACCTCTCTTCAGTGGCCACATCAAACCTAAGCTGCTTGGTCTGTGTTTTCAAGGCACTTCACAACTTTTATCTGCCTTACCCATCGTTTTTTTCACTGAGTTTCAAGAGATCATCTCTCACCTTCAATCAGCCCCAGTGCCAGATGGAAGCAGCCCCAAATCCTCCCCCCATCCCTCTCAATACAGCCAACTAACATGAAAACAGCAACTCCTCCCTTCTGTGCCAGAGACTGTGGCAGATGGCACCACCCTGTTTATTACAGGATAATCCTTTTTTAAAAGAAGATAAGGAAATAGAAATACACAGAAAGTTTAATGAGGACTTTGAAATGGAGTTCCTGCATGCTTATACAGACTGGAAGTCGTCCCTGGGGTCACCAAGTGCAGTCCCTTCTATCATTTGCACTACATTGTATTAACTCTCCATAAACTTACAGAGCTGTGGCTGGAATATAGTTGGGATTCTGTTCATTGCCATTCCTTCCAGAAAGCTGTTCCAGCCTCCCTGTCTTAATGAGTAGAAAACTTATTTTGATTTCCAATGTGATTTTATTGGTCTCCAGTGCAAATAGTCCTTTTTTCTCCCTAAGGTTTTTACAGGCAGTAATCATCATCCTGCTAAGCCTTTATTTTCCTATGATCAACAAGCCATGGTCCTTTAGCCTTCTCTTGTAAATCAGACTCTCCATTCTCCTCATCTCTCTAATACCCCCATCTGCGTGTGTCTCTGTTTCAATTCACATTTTTAAAGCACAGCTATTCACAAGTGGCTGTAGCAAACAAGGGTGCTAAAAGCTCCTTATCCATGCAGACGGTACTTTTGCTGATGTAAGCTGTGTCCTTTTCACAACTCATCACAAAGTGGGCATAATTTTATCCAGAAATTTTGTTTCTATAGAGCTGATGCCAGACTAAAAGGCCTGTACGCACTGGTCTCTCTATTACTCTCCTTTTCTTAAATACAGACACTGTGTTTGCTATTCTTCAGTCACACAGTGCCACCCTTGAGTTGATAGATTTATTAAAATCTCTTACTACCAGATTTGCAATTTCACACATCAATTCTTCCAGAACTTTAGGAGCAAAAGTTTCCACTCCACAATTCTCCACTCCCCCCAGCATGTGCTATGGAAGACTTTGAGCTTTTACTCCACTTTTGGTGAGGCAAACTCTGTTCCCATGTGCTCCTTCCCATTAGTCACTGCACTTTTAGCCCTGTGCAAACTCGTTGACTTGAATTTCTGCACACACACTGAGATATGATCCCCAGCATGGTGAGAGATGGTTCCATGCCTACAGTGAAAGAAGGATATTGGATTTGTGCTGAAATGTTAAGAAACACATAGGATCTATTAAGCATTTCAGAAACTTAACAGGAGTGTTAAGATTAACAAGTGTGCTTTTAAAATCTCTTTGTAATGCTTGAGGTGGAATAAGCACCATGTATCGACTGGGCCATTAAAACAAAACCACTCCTAGGATTTGAGTGCATTTCTGCAATAAAGTGAAATGAACAATGCTTGTGGCAACCCCAGCCTCAGTAATTGCCTGGGAATCTCGTGAGAAACTGAAGCCCAAAAGACAAAGAAAATAGGGAATAGTAAAAAAATAAAAAAATTTACAAAAGTAAAAGGTGAAAGCAAATATTGCAAGACACATGAACAGTTATTTCACTGCTACAGAAGAAAAAATTGCCATGTGCTTTCTTTAGGAACAGCATCCTAACACTCTTCCTTTTGATGAAATCGATGGAGAGCACCAGAGGAGTCCATTAGCATCACAGCCAGCTGCTGTGCTATGGATCTGCTCTCTGATATCCATGGGAGCCCTCCAATTCTCCTAGTACAGCCCTCTTTAAGTCTGCCTGACACAGAAATTGAGCCCTCAGCTGGAACAGTCCAGGCTCCCTCCAGGTGAGGCTTAACTGGAGCTCAGGGGCTGGTGAGCTCGCTGGGCTGTGGGGCCGGGAGGAGCAGAGCAGGACGCTCACTCTGCTGCTGTGCTGGTGAAAGCTCTGGGGGACAACTGGCACCAGACACAGGGAAAGGGCTGCGGCCATGAGACATTTAAAATGCAAGAGCTGTGAGCATGTGGGGCACCAAGAGGACCCCTGCAGCTTCCCCTTCCTATTTCATGTTGAAACATCCCAAGCATACGCAGGGAACATCACGAGCTGACACGCGGCGAGGTGCAAAACACGGATTCCATCTTCTCCCTGCCTCTCCCTGAAGCCAAGGGGGCCAAACAGGGCCAGGAGGCAGCAGGAGGAGCAGCCTCCTGGCCCTGGATGGGCTGCCATGCTGCTGCTAAGCAACGTGCAGGCACAACCCGCAGCCTGCTCGGAAAACCAATGCAGGCAGCATCGCGCTCCCCTCGCGTTAAATGTCAGTTTACAAATGCAAGTGACAGATCACAAACCATTCCCCTCTGTAGTGATGTGGTCTCATCCTGAACCCATCTCCCCGTGCCCGGCTGGTGCAAAGCGATTCCACCTCTGCTAAGTGACTCCCAGAGTCTCCAAAGTACAATTTTGTTTTATAGTCGCTGTCAAACCAAAACGTTTCATGTTAATTTCTTACAACCTACTCCACTGTCTGCCCCGCTCCTATTTGATATTTATTCCCCTGTCAAATGTGCATTTATTTGCTGACATTTTTATTAAATTAGGCTGTAATAAATCTGTCTGCGTTTATGTTTACGTCCCTTCGTGCAGAGGACCCCAAAGTAAGTTCCATGCATTAAGTGCATGGCCAAATGCTCATTAGCATTTCACAGAGGGTAAATGAAGTCAAAGTACTGGTAATCAAAAATTATAACGACCCAACCTGGCCAGGCTGGAAGGGGACCAGGGGAAGCAATGTTTTTGTAGCAGTGGGCAATCATCTCTCTCGTGAGCAGAGAGGGAAGTTTCTGGGAACAGCCCCGCTTCCAGATTGTGAAAATTCACACTTTTTATTTTCTTTTAGGCAGGATAGAGAATTTCTTGAGCCCCACTGTTAGCAGATTTGTAGCTGTAAAAAACAGCTTTTAAATGGTTCCAACTTAAAAAATGTTGCTGCAAGATACATTACAAATGAAATTCCAGTGTGCAATTTGTGGTCAAATGCTCCCCAGCTCTTAAAATAACTTTTCAAGACCTCCTTAGCTCACCAAATCCTGAGTAAATACAGTTCTGCACAGTAAAAGTGAGGCATAGAGGAGTAGGATTTGCTTGATGTCACCCATCAAGCCATCACCAGTCAGGAATGAAGATCAGAACAGCTAAATGCCATCTAGAAAGACCCGGGGGACCAGATCATCTGTCTCACGTTTGTGTCATTTGAAGCTTCCCCCCAAAACTTCCGTGCAAAAGAGTATTTTTGTGCGTAGTAACTTTTTTATTTTCGTAGCCACAACAGGGAGAAGAACGAGTTAAAAATTCACAACAGCAAGGTCATTCAAGGTTGGGGCTTTTCCTCAGCCCCTCCTGCTGTCCCCTGTGGCACCAGCCGTGCCTGATTTCATGCAGCACACGTGCCCTGCAATTCCTGCAATTCCTGGGCATCCTGTGGCATCCTAACGAGGGGCCTCACGCCTTCCTGCTCCCTCCATGCCACTCACACCCATCTTGATGAGGGGAGTGCAGAGGAATTCAGAACAGCTCCCTCCAACTTCAGAGGGCTTCGAACACAGGAATATTTTTTCTTTTTTGCTAAATTATAATGTCTTGAAATTGGCAACAGCACGCTGATTATGTCTCATTGTGGCTGTGATGTCCTTGGCGATGGAGCTGGGAGACCACAAAGTGAATATAATGCTCCTCTATGTGACTCTAATGACTGATGATGCTCTGCTGTGGGTAGCAATTTTGAAATAACAGAATGACGACAGAGAATATTGCCTTTGTCTTCTTGCTTCAGAAGAACTTTACATGTAACTAAGGGGTACAGCGCAGTGCTGCCAGCCACGCACGCTGCTAATAGGGGAAATTTGCAGCCCCATCAAGCAGTTTGTGCTAATCTGCCCCATATAGAGCCCTGCAGGGCAGGCTGAGCTCGTGAAGCAGGGAAAGGTGGGTGCTCACTCCTAGGCAGGGTCATCTCACACACAGGAAGAAATCTCAGGACACAGGGACGGCCAACAAATGCTGCAGACCACGAGACCAAATTAATAAATTAAATTAAGTGTAGCATTTTTTAAATTGGGCACCAGATGCTTTCCTCACTGTGGTTGCTTCCTGTCATTCTGATAGCTCAGAGGAACCGTCTCACTGAATAAAACAAGTGCTGATCCCGCAGAGGGGTGAATTGAATGCTCTGGTGACATGCAGAGAATGCAGTTATGTTGTCTTCGAGACCTGACCTAGTATTGCTGCTTGCCAGCCCTTTGTGCCACGGAGAAGTGCCAGCGTGCTCAGGAGTGTCCCTGTGCTTTGTGACCCTCTCACAGGCAACATATGCACAGGGGACACACAGAGAGTGTCCCACATTAGACAGGGATGGTGGAGTTTGTCTCCTGCCTTAACCACCCTCTGACAGAGCATGAAGGACTCCAGTGCAGAGCAATGACACTGTCAGTCAAATGGAAAACACCGTGTGTCAGCAACCATCCTGAGAGTGGGGAGGTGAGCAGTGAAAGGGGGGAGGCTGAGTGCAGATCCCACCCCTGATGTGTCCTGCAGGAAGCTGCAGATCTCTGAGCCTCACCCAGGATCTTGTGCCCATCCCAGCCTTTCATGAGGGGACCCAGAGACCTGAGCCCTCCCCAGCCAGGGCAGTCTCAGCTCCAGCCTGGCTGGGGGACCACCAAGCACGGCGACCATCACACATGAGCTGATTGCTTTAATTTTTACACACTGCTTGAACTGCTTGAACTGCTTTAACCTTGTGCAGGTCAGTCTCCAGAGATTGAAGACTGACATAAGAGGGGCACAGAAATCTATTTCTGATCTGCCCCAACAGCAGGTCCCAAGAAGTCCACGTGCTGTGCTGGCAGTGTGATACTGTGTGCCTTTGAGGGCTGGGAAGTCACAAAAGAGGAGGTCAGCTAACTCCAAGATAACACAGCTGATTTGGAGAAGTGTCACCATGAAGTTGTTGCTTTGATTGTCATTAGGGCTCCTGAAGATACTGGACTGAGCAAATTTTGTTATAATTCATCCTGAAGGATTTTAAATTCAAGATATTGTTAAGAAAATGAACTCCTTGCTCAAACCCCAGTGCAGACTCAATTGCCAGGGTGGTCTTTCTGTTCCACAGCCACAGTTTATTTATCTTCCCCCCTCCCACTGCTGCAGGAGCCAATGGAGAACAGAAATGTACCAACAGGTCTTAGTAGATCTGTGTGAAAATCTTTCCCTATGAAGAGGACAAGTCAGTGCCCACAGTATTTGATCTCACCCTGCTCCTGAGCTCACAGAGGAAATAATGCAGAAAAGGCAATGTTTTCTCACAGCTCAGGAACAATTTAGGTGAGGCACATAAATCTGTGTCCTGTTCCACCCAACAACAAACCAGAAGGTCTTTCTGAATCACAAGAGACCGACCACACCTAAAGGCCCCAACAAACTACAAAGGCAGCACACAAGTGGTTTTCTGTGCACCAAAAGCCTGACTCTGCTCCTGCCTTGTACTGTTCCTTCTAAGTGGAAGCCATTCTGAAGCACAGTTTGTGTGCCTTTAATGCATTCCATAATATTGCAGCTCTCTGGGCAAAATCCATTCCTTGCACAGGGTGAAGACCATACCCAAGACCTGTTTCCACCTCAGTCTGGTGGGCTTTCCACAGCTCTAAATGGGGATGACAGCTCTGGCGGTTGAGCTCTGAGGGATCCAGAGCAGGCAATTTAAAAAGTCACTGCTCCCAGCAGTCCACTCTCCTCCACACAATTAGAGGCAAACATGTGCCTGCATTTCAATGCCTGCAGCGTGGAGGCTGGCATATCAATGTGAGCCCACCTTCGGACAAGGCACTGAACTCACCCTGCAGGGGCAGTGTGGCTTTGGCTCCTGGCAGTAGCCAGGGACAGATCCCTGCCAGCCCCATCCCTTGAGCCCATCTCTTCCCACTCTCAGCCTCCTGCCATCCATGGGGATTTCTCCTTCTGCAGGATTTCTGGGCCAGGCTTTTTTGACAGAGATTTGGTGCTGGTGCATGCAGTGGGCAGCTGTGGTTCCAGGTGCCTCCCTGCAGCGGGGGTCTGTGTGTGTGTCTGCAAACCAGCACACAGGGAAGCCCAACCACGGTGATGATTTTCTGCACAGGAATTTGCATCCACCAAAGTGAGTGGCTTCCCCAGCTTCTCCTTGCTCAGACCCACTCTGGTGTTCCAAATGAGTGGGTTTTGCCTCTTTTCCTGTAAGTGAACATTGCTTTTCCCCAGAAACACTGGGGAGCAATTAGAGCAATGAGAAAATGGTAAAAATAACACAAACCCATCACATTCCTCAGAGCACTGACAGCCAGAGTGCTGTGTGGTGTGGCAGAGAGCAGAAACACAACATGTTTAAAAACCAAACAGGTGAGCACTATCTGTACTTTAAATCACTCATAACCACTCTCACTTTGCTAGAAATATTTCAGGAAGCCAGAACACCTCCATGGCCCTGTGAGCACATTTAACAGTGCTCGGTAATCTGCCACTTGGGATGGCAATCACTGTTGTGCTGGTTTTGTCTGGAGTAGAGCTCATTTACTTCATAGTAGCTACTACAGGGCTGTGTTTTGGATTTGTGCTGGAAGCAGTGCTGATAATTCAGGGATGTTTTGGTTGTTTCTGAGCAGGGCTTACAGAGCCAAGACCTTTTCTGCTCCTCACCCCACGGTTCAGGAGGCTGGGGGTGCATGGGAAGCCGGGAGGGGACACAGCCAGGACAGCTGACCCCAACTGACCCAAGGGATATCCCAGGCCATGGGGTGTCATGCTCAGCATGGGGGGACAAGAAGGAATGGGGGGACTTCCAGAGTGATGCCATTTGTCTTCTCAAGTCCCCGTGATGTCTGATAGAGCCTGGCTTTCCTGGAGATGTCTGAGCCTGCCTGCCCATGGGGAGTGGAGAAGGGATTCCCTGTTTTGCTTTGCATGTGTGCACAGCTTCTGCTTTGCCTATTAAACTGTCTTTGCCTCATTTCCTCCCTTCCACACTCCTGATTCTCTCCCCCACCCCACTGTGTGGGGCTGAGCTGCCAGCTGGGGTTAAACCACAACTGTAGTTTTTTTGTGCTGTTTCATTTGTGGCAGCACTGCGGTACAAACACATTCAAACATCGCTAGGTTAAAATATGTGTTTTCCCAGTGGTAATTAGTACAAGAAAATCAGGCTAAACGTATTAATTTGAGTTGGCTTTTTCATTCTCTTCCTGTAGTTTTACACTTCACAGTCGCAATAATTGTAGCCCTTATGAACAATTATGTAAAATTATGTAAAATGCAATATGATCAAGGTATTAGACTGTTATTATCCCAGCTGTAAATGCATGAATCATTACTACAGAGTACCTAAAACCCACAGAATTTTCTGTCAGTTTGAGTTTAGGGCCCTTTTTTTGTCTTTTGGATGTTGATGACAATTAAATCATACCTTGATAAATATAAAAGGAAAAAATCCAGCGTAGTTATTATGAGTCCTCATTAGGAAGCAAAAGAGTGGTTTTCATGTTTTGCCATTTAGTTAATTGTCTGGCTTGTGATTTAGCTGGAGAGTCTTTTCTGAAGCAGGAATCCAGGCAGGGCTGGGATGGAGGTGAGGGGAGCCTGGTGGGGAGAAGGATTTGGCAGACTGGAAAAGGGCTTGACTTCATGTTTATTGAGTGACCTGTTGAATGCATGACAGTCACAGAGAAATCACAAATGACAGAAGGATCCTGAAGGACTTAAGATACGAATGAAGACAGAAATTTCCCTCTTTTGACCCTGTTGCTTTGCATCCTGGGGTGCAGCGATGCCTCTTTTCTCTTGGACATAAAAAATAGAAATAATTTCTTAAATATCTATGTAATATATGTGTGTCTAGATAAACCTACATCACTTAAAACAGGTTTCTCTTTTTTTTGGAAAGGTCAACAAGCTTTATATTAGTGCAAAGCTACATCCTACTCCTTCAACCTGACCTTAAAGTCAACAGGGCTGTAGACAGATGAGGAGCCTCAGCATCACAGTCAGATGCCAGGATGTGTATTAATTCCCCTCTGTGCTGAAGGAGAGCTATCCCCACTCATTTTGGAGGAGTTAAATTAGTATGCTGGGGGAAGGAACACCATGACCTGTTTCTTTCTGTTTCCTAAGGATGTGTGTGGTGATTTGAATGTGAGACAAAACTGGAGATTGCTCAGGAAATTCTCATGTGGTTCACTCTCTCCTAAAGCTTGCAGGAGCCATGAAGATCATATTACAGTGTTACAGAAAACAGCAGAGCCTTGAAATTAGGTGGAAAAGTCATAGAGAGAAATGTGGCTGAGCCAGGTTCTATGGAAATTATTTACCGCTGTCTCTTTTATGCTGAAAACAGAAGAGAAATAAAGCACTAACAAATATGAGAAGAAGTGTCTGGTGTATTGAAAGCTGAATAACCACTATGAATTGGTCAAAATAATGAAACAATTATTTATATACAAGCCTGGAATAGAGGAATCCTTGCCTTGGATGGTAAAGCTAATGGGCTGGATTTATCTTTCTCATTGCTCCTACAGCCCATCCCTCTTCTTCCTCCTGAGCAGAGCTGCAGTAACACATGTGGATTTGCTGACACTGCTGGTCCATCCAACACCTGTGGCACAAAAACTGGACAACTGCTTCATTTAAGAAGGGGACACTGGACCCAAAATAACAAAGTGTTTATCTCTCCTGTGAGGGTGCTGAGGCTCTGGCACAGAGTGCCCAGAGCAGCCCCATCCCTGGAAGAGTCCAAGGCCAGGCTGGATGGAGCAACCTGGGACAGTGGAAGGTGTCCTTGCCCATGGCAGGGGGATGGAATGGGGTGATCTTTAAGATTCCGTCCAATCCAAACTGTTCTGTGACTCTATGTAGTGGCAAAGAGGTAAAATGGTTCATCAAGGAAAGGACACCACAAATGTTCCCCTTCTGTAGCCCAAAATACAACAGTCACTCCCTAACAGGTTGTTATGGAGAGCTGGGGCTTTTAAGGAAATTACAGGGAAAAGTTAATGCCTCCTTTTCCCATTCATGGAATCAAGCCCTGATTTCAATGACAGGTACTGAGAGCAGGACTCAAATAATTCTTTACTCTAAAGGGAGAGAGCTCAATATCTCCATTTGGAGCAGAAAAACATCTCCTGTTTTAGGCTTTTGCCCACAGGGAGCAGTGATAGGGCTGTTTGTATCTGGAGTCGGGCTGCAGATGCCCAAGTTTGCAGTAATTATGTAACTGGCAAAGCCAAGCCTTTAGATCAGCATTAAAAAATGCAAGAGAAAGTTATCTACCTAATTGCCTGGAAAAAACTATGCCCCTCCATTTGCAAGAATGAGACAATATTAATTGTCTCTTAATAACACAAGATTGTTGCTCAAGAGCCTTGTTGGACTTCATTTTTTCCTTGAAAAGGAGAAGAAAAAAAACAAAATAAAGAAAAGTGTGCAAGGGAAGAAGCTAATATAACTAGAAGTGAAATGTTAATGTTATTTCATTAAATGATTTGTGAAGAATGAGATAAGAGATCGACATTCTCAAAGTATAATTTCTTTAAATACCTTGTGCTCGAGATTCCCCTCTAGGCAACTTTTCATCTTTCTTCATTAAAAAAATAGCATTAAATTTTATTAAAGAGTCCCAATTAAGCTGGTAACTTGCTTCAAAGAGCATCCAGGCTTAGGGGGATATGTTAAATGTTAACAGTGATGGGAAGATTCACCCGTAGAGCTGATTTTAAAAGCAGCATCTTTCTGACTGCTACAATTTGGCTTGCACACCCTTAAGGCATTCTCCCAGACCTACTGATACTTATTTTGGGAAGCAGCACATAAATTCTTGGCTGTAAGGTCAAGTAGATGGCAAAGTTGCCTGTAACAAATGCAAACTTTTCCTGATAGCTTTGGAAGATGTTAAAAACCAATTTCTAAAAAGAGTGTTTTTCTTAGATCCCGAATTTGTCTGATTTGAGGGTGGCACCACACCCACCTGAACCAAACCCTGTGAATTCAGCTTGTTTAAGTGAAACTAGCAGTAAACACAACACCTCAAAAATAATACCCAGAGTCCTGGCTGGAGACAGCTCAGAGGAAGGAAGACGTTGGTCCCATCTTATTCTCATGGTCAAAACCAACAGGAAAGAAAACACATTACATTGGTTTTGGAGGAATACTCAGGGTATGAGGCTTGAAAGCAAAAGACAGAAGTTACCAAGGACTCTCATAGGCTGGTGCTTGGGAAAGGGGCTGGATGGTGCAGGGTGCTCCTGAGCACACCAACAACCCCTGGGAGAGGTGGGAAACTGTCTGGTGACAGGGGCAGAGCTGCAGAACATCTATTGCTGACAGGGGTGGGAAACTGCCTTCAGATCCTCCATGGCATGAAGTGAGAGCTTGGGACAGAGACTGTGGCACAGGGATGACCAACACTCCACCATCATCACTTTATGCTCAGGGGAGGAAGAGCGAGATATAAATACAAATATCACGAACCCATTCAGAAGATTTAGTAAGCCACAGTCTGAACTCTATGGAAAAACCTGAGGGGAAAAATGGAAGGGGAAAAATCCAGAGAAAACCACTTGCTATGAATCTTGCACAGTGACAATAGATAAATAGGACAGGAAGAAAAAACTGCAGCACTCCCAGGTCCCTGCTGATCCCAGGGGAAACAGAGAATGGGAAGAGGAGTGAAGGACAGGTCTTCCACTGGAGAAAACCATCTTAAATCCAGACTTCTCCTACCCTCTCTTGCTCCTGTGGCAGGTCTCCTCTCTGAACAATGCTGCGCAAGGAGATTATTTATGCAGCCATCCAAATGTCACATTCATATTTAGACATTGATATAGTCCTTTGCTTTACATTCACATCCTGCATTTCCTTCAGTTCTAATCGAGTGCTAATTTCACATTCATTCTTCATAGCCACGTTTAGACAAGACACCCAGTGGTGCATACTTGGGGGGGTCTATTATTATGATTTCTTTTTTATCAGAGTATGTCATTCCCAGGTAAAGGATGTGCTGCCTGCAATGTAATTTTATATGCTGGATAACACTTGCATTGACTGGGAGGCACACAAGTCAATTGCATATTGTATTGAAGATTATTTTACATTTATTATTTGCTGTCAAAGTGATTTTGAAAACCAATGCTTATGTGCTGTGTGTACTTTACTATAAATAGGGGGGCTGCTGGAGAAGGTACAGGGAACAGGATAAATTTGATTTGACAATTCTGTCAGAGGTAACCTCCACTTCTTTCCAATCTGCCACTTGCAACAAACAAGCCAAACTGGGGTTGAATGCAGAGAAAAAGAGCTGAAGAGACTCAGTAGTAAATATTACAGGAGGCAGATACGGGAAGGTTTGCTTCACCAGTTTAGGAAGGTGCACAGCAGAACTACATTTTCCTAAGAAAATGATTAATAGCACCCCTGAGATAATGCCTCCTCTTTTTCAACCAGTTTTTTCCCCCTTGTTTAATTCCTCTTACAGGAGTAAGGTTTAAAATGACACTTTTCTCCCTCTTTCAATGAGACAGCACATCTCACAAGGGAAAAATCAATTCTAAGTGGGAATTGTGTATATTGCAACATTTATATACAATAATTCTCCCCTCCTCTCCCTTGTACACATCTCCTTCAGGGACAAATAATGGAGCCAATTTGCTGGGAGCACAACATGGCAGCAGCTCTGCCCCAAGGCTGGCTGAGCAATTTCACCTCTTCTCAGGCAACAGGAGGCTGCTGAGAAGTTCTTATCAGCCCAGGATGTACAGGGGGGCTTGTAAGTGAAAGGAGAGCAGGACAACATTCCCTGGAAGTGGTCTGGAATGTTGTACTGGTGCAATTATGAGTAGTTTTAAGGTTTTGTCATGCTATGTTACTTCTTTTCCTGGGTTTTTCCCACTCCCTTCCCTGAGAGCTGGCACTGCCATCAAGGTGATTGTGGGCTGTGGGCTAAGCCAGGTGGATCCATCCTGAATGGAAACCAGGGAGGATTTGTTTCTCCAGCTTCACTTCCTCTCCCTTCCATGCCTACACATGCACGTTTTTAAAATAAAAAAAAATTAAACTGCTGTTTACAACTGAAATGCCATGAGCACACTTGTTTTGGATGGAGAAGCCAGGAGATTGGATCTGATAGGGACCAAAAATCCCAGGAATGCCCTTTTATCCTCCCCTTCTTCTGCAGAGTTGTTGCTGCTACAGCTCATCTGCCCTGGTTCAGAGACTGGCAGGGACTGGGACAATCCCTGTGTGACAGCACAGCTTCTGGAGGGGGTGGCTGGAGGAAAAAGCAATTACATTTTATGTTCTATCTTCCCCTCTGCTTTCTTTTCATTATCCTATAAACCTTAGCAGGGAATAATCAAGGGAGGCTCCCTGGCTGTACTGCAAGTTTACCGAGGTCAGAGCTGCTTGAACTTGCAACTTTACCTTAACTATCGTGTCAAGACAACACATGGGCCTGCTCTCCAAATTGATTACATAAATCTTCAACACAACTGTTAATCACACTCCTTATTCCAGCTTATCTTTCACCAAAGATAAAGCACACTTGCTTGGCTGTTTATCATAGTGTTGGCGTGGTATTATCTGCCTTGAAACTTCAGACTCCCCCTGCCCCAGAGGTGTGACAATTAATAGGAATCAGAATCACATTTTTATAGATAAAGTGAGATTTTGCTGAAGAGTCTTTGTAACAGAGAAAAAATAGACAAAGGCCATTATTGTGCTTATTTTGCAAAGATCTCTTGTCAGTGGTTGCTTGATATATACCCTAATTCAGGTAATGTTTTTACTGAATGATTGGGACTCAATTTCTTAAGTCATGAACAATTACAAATTATTTCTTATTTCTAGGGTTACCCCTGCACTAAGCCCAAGTTGACAACCCAAAATCCTTCCAAGCTGTTCTCTGCAAAAGAGAGGAAAAGGGAATTTAAGAATTAAAAACCATCCACTGTTTCTAGCCACAATAATAGATATCCTCTTAATGCTCCCGGGAGGCTTAGCAACAAGAAAAAAAATCACTTTTCTGAAGGACATGGTGACAGAAGAAACTGAAAATTATGTGGACCTTCAGTGCCTAGGGAGTGAAACATAATATTAAAAAAGTAGGCATCTACCTCACATGGTGGGATGTGCTTTATATTTATCAGCTTCTGGCTTTTTGTTGGCCTCGAAGGATGAACCCACCATTAACCTCAAGCAGTGCCTTAATTCACCTGAGTTCCTGACATGGCTCCTGGATGCTTTCATGATGATCCTTAGCAAGAGTTGTTCTAGAAGAAAAGCCATAAAAAGATGTGTTGTTTCTGCCTGAAAGGCCCTTGGGAGCTGGAGGGGAAGGCAAAGCAGGTGGTGGTGTCAGTAACGCTCCAAAGCCTGAAGAAAACCTTGCAGCAGAAACGTCACCTTTAGTGCTCCCTTCCCTTCATAGCACCTCTGGTTTTCTAATGTGCATTTGCCTCATTGTATTTTTATTTTGCCTTCTGCATAATGATGAAAACACAGGGCTGGGTTTGCATTATCTGGTTTTTTTTACGTGATATCTATAATTGACTTCTGGAGCAAACGGCGTTCACGGAGTGAATTGATTTAAAATTGCTGTAATAATATTGCAAAATTCCTTTATTAGTGCTGGAGTACATCAAGAAGAATCAGTGAGATTGCCATCGAGGATAATAAACACTTACAGGCAAGTGCGAGCAGCCCACAAAAAGCAGCAATTTTGCAACTGCTTTTCTCTTTTGTTCTGTTTCTCCAACAGCCACTGGCCCATCATCACCACAAATTAGATGGCACCTACATGAGCCATCTGGAAGGATCTGTTTTTCATCTATAACACAAGTATTTGAAGAATATGAGGGAGAGAAGAGATGGGAGGAAACAGAACCAGCAGCACAGTGATCTGAGCTGGTAGTTCCTCATTATGTGCTGATGTTGGGAAGAAGGGGTTGATTCTCCCTCCTTTTATATCAGCATAAATTCAGAATCACTCCAATGACTCAGAGAGCCAGTCAGGATGCTGAGCTGAATGGTCAAGCCTTAAATCCCATTTCCAGGACACAATCCAAGAGATCCTTTCAAAAAATTCTAAGCCATCATTGCATTGACTTTAAAAGGATTTGGACCCATTTTCTCATGAAGCAGGAGGAACAAGGCTCAGACACCTCCCATGGTGTGGATGGAGGCAGCCCTGCCTGGCTGATCTGCTGAGATCAGCCCACAGACTGTTGAAAAACAAAGCTCCCATTCCCTGAAGACTCTGTGCCATGATCACTGTTTGAACCATGAAACAAAGCTAGTACCAGGAAACAGTTATTATTATAAGCCTTATTATGTAAGTGTTCCTCCTTATGCTTTAATTTTTGACTTCTAGATGAAATATTTCAAGGGTATTTTACTGGATATTTTCCATGAGAATTAAGGCTGGGCATAGCTGTGCTATTTTATCTGCCCTGCTTGGTCCAGGCTGTTTGCAGAGCCATCACAGAGGCTCTCCAAGCTACTGTGTATTGCTGAGCTTCCAAATTAAATTGCAACACATCACACACACCTAAATTACACATCCCATACTCAGATCATACACAACTGAAAAAAAATCGCTTGTTAGCATAATTAATGCAATTATAGTCAGCAAATTTCAGATTCACTGGCGACTCAAACTTCAAACAAAGGAGTATTTTTAGAACTATATAAACCCCATGGGATCCATTTACTCCTAGAAATCAGGATTTATTGATACCTATCACATCCCTGGCAGCTAAAGCATATCAGGTACCTCCAATGCAGTGATAACTGGTGGGAGTCTGTCTGAGGGGGGCTGCCCTACCTTCTCCACTTAGGGATGCTTATTGCTATAGCAACAACTGCATCCTGTGATTTGCTTGCTACAAACACCCGCAAAAAAACATTCTGAAATGATCCATGCAAAAAACAACTGTTCCTTTGACCTGACACAATTAATGTGCTCAAGTCTGAATTATTTCTGCCACAGGTTAAGCATTCTGAATTCAAATGACTCGTATGCAAAAAGGAGAAGTCCCACTGTGGTCTGGATTAAGGAGGGAAACCCTTATTTTGAGCTCTTCCTGTCCCTCTGTGCCATGTCTGAAGTTCACCAGAGTCAGAAATAGGAAACACCTTGGTCTGGGTGGTGGGAGAGACCACTCAGACAGAGAAAGGAGCAGGGCTTTTCCACTCAGGCCCCAATCACAGAGCACAGCCATCCCTCCCTGATATTCCTGCCTTAGCGTTTCCTTGTCCAAGGCTTAGAAGTCACAGGGACAAGATGTGACCCTTCTGTTTGGAAGGGATGGGGTAATCCCATAGACACACTTGGCTACTCTTCTACTCAAAATTTTAAAAAATGAGAAAATTTGGCACTGCCCAAATAACCAGCAGCCCAGTCCCACCACGTGAGTGACCTCGAGGGGGATTGCTCAGTTTAACCTCTGCATTCCCAACGTTGCTGTCTGGAAGCATGCAAGTGGCAAAGCAGCTTTAAGCCAGACTTTAGCAGCACCATCAAAGTGTTTGTCAAAGGATCTTGAGGAGAAAAATGAAAAGATGCAGCTCCTCCTTCTGCCTCTTCCCTCTCTTCTGTAGAGTACCCCAGTGCAAGAAATGAGAAGTAAAATTAGGAAGAGGACATGGGGCAGGACTGGGCATTCCATATTCCCCTCCTGCCGTCCCAGGAGAGAGAGAACACACCCCTCACAATGCAGAGTAGCAAAATTTCACACTATTTTTAAGTTTACTTGTGAGGTAAGAAAGGAAGGAAGGTAGGGCAGGCTGGTGGGGAGCAAAGCTGAGAAGAAAGATCTGTGCTACAGAAGGCATTTTATCTTTTTATCATTTTCTCTTGATACTGCAGATCTCTTTTGTTAAGTACTTCCTTTTCATGTCTTCTAATATCTGCTGACAACTGAGGTGAATGAACCAACAGCCATTTATTCTACTCCTGAAGGAGTGACAGTAATGAAATTCAAGGAGCAAAAGAGACCAGCATTGCCAGTTCTGGCCTCAGCAGAAGCAGCATCTTCCAGTGACCAGGAAAGGTCTTTTAAAAGCAGCATGTAACAGGGAATGTGACAGTAGCCTGATGATCTCATGGAAATTTCCTCTTTCCCATGTAATTATTGCTTCTTAGTCCACATTTCCAGCACCAGAACACTTAAGTAATAATGTCCCTGTCTCAGCTGAGAAACTCAATATGTGTTTCCTAACTGGAGTTTGTGTATTTCTGAGAACTTACATTTGAGGCAACAGCAAGCAGTGAGGCTAAATGCAAGTACAGTGTCTCTGTGGAGGGATTCACAACCAAACTCTACAAACTGTTGCTGAATAAAGAACTGTCTTTATCCTCCCACCAAAAGGCTTCTTACTAACTGAGCATCTTTCAAATGGTTTAAAAATGGAATTGTAAATTCAGCACAGAAACTAAAAATGTCTTATAGCTTTGGTTTCCTTCCATGCAAATAAACATTTACCAAGAGAAGCTACCTCATGTGTTGAAGTTTGAAAATTCTCAATTGCTGCAAGAAATCCCCCCTTTCACCACTTCCATTCAGAGCAAGATGGCATCAATTTGGGATATGAATGATCTATAGCAGAGAATCTGATTCAGTGCCTCATAAAGGCAAATGCATCACTCTGACCCATCTGTTCTATGGACATAATCTTAATTGCAAACATAGGGTCACATCCCAATAAATCAGCCAAGCTGCAGTGAAGGTGCCTACATTTATGCCAGCTGAACATTTACCCAGGACTGCCTACAGTCATTTCTCAGTAGAATTTAGGGACAAAAAGAACAAGGAGATTGCTATCGACCCCATTTTTCCTTACAGTGACTCATATTTATTTAACCTAATGCTCTGCATGGGTGAAATCCAAGTTTCACTCCCATAAACTCAGAACTTCCATGGACCACAACTTCACCCCATACATATGGCATGAGACAACAAAGATGACTGGGATGACTGGCAAGCCATGTAAACACTGAGGAGAAATATATATCAATATATATCAGAGGAAATGCCATAGGATCTGTTCCAGGCTTGCAGAGCTGTGGGTGCAGAATCTGAGCATCGTTAGTCTCAAAATAAAGGTGAATTATTAGAAATTATAGAAAGGAGAAAGCATCTCCATGATTCCCACTTCCCCAAATGGCACAGGCACAGATGATCTCGTTAGCTCATCTGTGTAATTTACACTTCTAATATGGCTGAGGAATAAAACAAATATGCAGAAATAAGCAACAGGACGGGGACAGAAGAGGGGGAAACCTCACAGCCCTCTTCTCATCTAAGCTCCTTCTTTCCTTGCCAAATGTTATACTCCCTTCCTGGGAACCCCTCCAAGTTTGTGTCTCCAGATGCCACATTGCAGCAGGCTGCCTGGGATCCCTCCTACCCACCTCCACATCACTCATGCTGAACAGGCAGGGCAAACACAGGGTGAAGGGAGCGTTTCATCCTTATTTATTTCCAGATGGAAAACTGAGCCGTGGAAAGAGCCAACAAAGAAAAACAACCCAACAAAACAAGCAACTAAAACAAAACAACTAAAACAAAAACCACCCTTAGCCATCTTGATAACAGACTCTTCTCTGGGGAAAAATACTGAAATACAAGTCACAGGTTGAAGTTTGGAAGTATCCACACCTGAGGTGTGTTTTCTTCTGTTAACTTGGGGTTCTGGCAGGTAACTTACAGAAGGGGCATGAGGGAATCCCTCATTACAAGCAAATATGAAAATAATGATCAAAACCATGTGCAACTGAAGCTGAATGGGATCCACTTTTTACTGATTATTTGGGCATCCTGGCTGACTGTGAGCATTCATTGGAGCCAGGACCATGCAACTGGCTATCAAGGCACCAATCTTAAATACAGAAGTACCTGACAGTCTATGGAGGAAGTTTAGGGTAAGATCTACGAGCTGGTGCCCAACATATGAGTGGGTGAAGTTAAATGAGGTGAACCCCTCTCTTCCCCGTGGGCGAGACCTGAACCATCAGTACATCATTCTCCTCCTCTCTTTGGAGGAAACTTAAACCGACTCTTGCTCAGTTTGGGGCCTGAGCTTTGGTGGGCTGGAGTTGGGCCAGGGAACTGGTAGCTTCCTGGAAGCAAAGTAATGGGATCCACAGTTAACAAAGAAACATCTTGATGTGTAGTATTTTTGACACTTAAAAAAGCACCTGACTTAAATACAGATAAATCTGGCTGAAGAAGTAAATGCAACCAGACCTAATTAGAGAAGTGAACTGGTGTAACAGAGCCTCCTTTCATCCTCTCCCTACACATCTCCCAAGACCACTGCTATCCCATCTATGTCTCTCTACTTAATTTTCATTTTCAAATGTGCTCTAATGACTGCAAGTAGGTCTGTAGTGCAGAAATAGAAGTCTCAAAGCGCAGAGGGCATTATGTTCCCATCCACCTTACAGGGCAGGTTGGAGTGGAGTCCAGACCCAAATTACCTGAGTATTAGATGAGATCCCTATGCCATATTTCATTTGAGTCCCCTTTTAGGTGCTATTTTACAGCACCCAGCTGGCCTTCAGTCCCAGTAAGAAACACTCTCATATCTGATTCTCTCCATCCTTCTCTATTTTCCTCTCCCCTCTGCTTCCTCTGCACAAGGAACGGTTGGTAAAAATTTATTGTGGGTGGGATTTTGAGGCCTGCATCCCATTAAATTTAATGGGAACTGAGCATCTAAATCCCTTAGGCAGCTTGAAAATTTCAGCCTCTATTACTAATGCTCTTCTCATTATAACAAGATTTGTACATGACAGCTCGAGAGCTCTGACTCTGCTCTCAGTGATGTGACGGCGCCCGGTGTAGGCTGCCCTGCTCACAGCTCATCTTGTCACCAGCTCTGCTAACACGGGCCCAGAAAGCAGCCTGTAATTCCATTATGACTGCTGAACTTTCTCGTAGGGGAAGCAAAGATAATGCAGAGTAAATCTGCCTTTGTTATGATTGTTTGAGAACCATTTAATTCTAATTGCGATCATCGGCTTCTGGTGTGTGGCCTGCAGTGGGACGGACGTGGCTGTGCTGTTCAGCTGCATCATCACATCAAGAGTTTTTTGAGGGACATTATAGACTTTGCTGGGCTGTCAAAATGGCCAGATTCCACCACATTACGTTT
This sequence comes from Eopsaltria australis, assembly GCA_034509425.1. Classification (NCBI taxonomy): domain Eukaryota; kingdom Metazoa; phylum Chordata; class Aves; order Passeriformes; family Petroicidae; genus Eopsaltria; species Eopsaltria australis. Next base: position 2,083,808 of record JAVTVJ010000090.1, on the reverse strand, counting down.
TTCATCAGCATTCTGCTTAATTTACTGAAATTATAATTTACCAAGAGGGCATGACTGGAAAGAGAATGGCTTTTTAAAATGTCCTGCACATCCTGCAGGTCTTTGTTGGTGAGGTGTTTAACCATGTTGGTGTTAATCACACCTGACAGGGCAACCATTCTCATTCTCATCAGAGATTTTCCTGTCCCTTTTCATGTCACTCTGGTCCAATCGTGCTGTGGAATAAAAGGAGATTGAAAACCTTTAGAAAACTTGAGGAAAAGCAAAGAGCAGTTGGAATGTCAAGGTAAAACTTTATCATCTTGTACATGCAGTGAGGAGAATGGGACTCTTGGAAGGCAGTTTCTCTATATTAAACTAGGGTCGCTCAGCACCTTGGTTTTTACTTCCATTGTTCTTCCAAGGTGTCACATATAGCTGTCTCCTGCTCACAGGATGTGTGTGGGACTGGCCTCTGAGCTCCAACCATCAGGTCTTTAAAATTATGCTGGTGCCTCCCCTTGAAGGTCTCAATTCTCTGAGAAATCAGCTGAAATTGTCCTTGGGGTATCTGAGACTGTATTCAAAGTATGAGGGACAGATTTATAATTTACTTTTCTTTCTTTCTTTCTTTACCCATTACTGCTACAGCTGATATTGGAGCCGAGGAATCCAGGATCTCCTTGTGCAGTTGTGAAATTATTGGAATAAACTGTATCAGAACCTTTGGCTGGGTACCTGTGGCAGTGTTCACAACAAAGGGCTGGGTGTGCATTTTCTGGATTTTATGTCCTGCTTTAATAACACATTCCCTGCCCTTGCCTGGACACTCCCTACCTTTGCCTCCTCAGCTTACCAAGATTCTGGGGGGAGATGAAGAGGGGAGAAATGATGTCTCTGTCTCCTCCATGCCTCAGCTACAGATTTAGGCAGTGAGTATCCTGGGCTGTCTGCACACAGAGCCAGAATGCACACACTTCAGTACTCCTCATATAAACCTCAATCTTCTGCCCTTGAGCCAGGACATACCTTTCTTTGAATTTATTTTTCACTTTTCAAAGAAGGCTCCTGGGAAAAAAAAACAGCTCTATAACTCCACTGTTCCCCCCCAAAAAAAAAAAAAAAAAAAAAAAAAAAAAGAGCTGTCCTTTAAGGGAAGTCAATCCATTTTCCAGGAGTCTTCTGGAGCTGCTACTGCAAGAGGCTTCAGAGAGAAGTAGGCAGGTTTGCTCCAGTGCTGCAGCACCTCTGAGTTGTAAGATAAGGCAGAAGGGAGGATGGGAGAGGGCTGACACAAAAATCAACCAGATTCTTTGAAAACACACTGGTTAACCCCAGTGATGAAAAGACATCAACACTTCATCCTTAAAACCCTCGCAGGAGAGGGAACCAAGTGTAGCTGGTGTTTTTCCATGCTCTATACAAAGCTGGGTAGAGAAACTAGCTGGGGATCCCTGTGAGGGAGCTGTGCTGCTCCAGCTCCTTGCCAAGGCAATGATCCTGCCCCTCATCTGTGCTGCCTGGCTGCCCCTCAGCAGTGCTTCTCCATGGGCAATGCTCAAGGAACAGCTCAGCAAGCTGCTGGGATCCACAGCCCCCAGAGCTAAATGCAACCATCCTGCACGAGAACTGAAAACATTTAGGTGCTTTGCATTGCAGCTCATCCTTGCCCTCTTGTTGGCCAAATTATTCCTTCTGTTGGTGGTAAGAGGGACCCACAGGAATCTCTGCAGGTCTCAGCTGTGCTGGCTGGGAGCTGTGGGTCCCTCTCTGTGGCCAGGGCTGTGCTGATCTCTTCTGCACAGAAATACCAGCCAAGGGTAATAAAGCACATCCAGGTGTTTTTGCCATGCAGGAAAACTCACAACTTTAAACAAACCTGGTTGTTCAACATGAGTTAAACTTTACTTTTCTAGCAAGAGTGAGCTCAAAACCCCACAAAAATCCCTGCTTACATCTTTCACTTTAACTGGACAGACGATTACTTTTATCTGCAGCTACCATACACCATTTATTTAGGCAAAACCATTCTTGGACTTCAGACTGAGTTTTGTCTCCAATAAACAACAAAATGGCTCTCTAGCTACATTAATATTAGGCTGTCACTAGTTAGATAAGGTTGATACATTGGTTCTTCTATGCCAGCAAAGGACAGTCTCTGGCCAGCATTGTTTGCTTTAAACTGCAGAAACTTCAGTCCCTCAGTCCCCAAGTTTTCATCAGGAAATATATGAGCAGTGGGTTGGGGGAATGGAGTCCAGAGAAAGTTTTAAGGTTAAAGGTAAGGAAGGCAAGTAAAGATATCAGAGCACGTTCAAGTTAAGGCAGAACAAGATGTTCTGAGCATGCAGAAGTCTGGGATTCTCTGCTAGCAGACTGCAGAGAGCTGGGAGGCATTTCAGGGGAATTAAACAAGGAAAATTGTGTCTACAGCTGGGTGTTTCCCTGGTCCAGAGATCCACACAGTATTTTAGGACATCTCTCCCTGTGGCTGTACCTGGGAATGCAGCAGCAGGTCACCTGAAGCAGCTTTCTGTGCAAACTCCCTGTTTGCTCTCAGAGCTTGAGGGAAGCTCAGGATCTTCTCCATGATGTGTACATGGCTTCACAGGCTGCATGACAAAATTCCAAGTAATTAAAGAGCTGATAAAAATGCTGTTAAAAGAGCCCATATCTCTTCAGGACACTTCAGATAAGCTGATCATTGCATCTTCAGAACAATGATGCCTTCTTTGAAGGCAGAGATGAAAAACAAGATGAGTTGCTGCTGTATCTGATATGAGCTGAACAGAAATCTCTATGATGTTATTAGAGATGTGAATGACACTGCAGTTATGGCTACAGGAATTGTAGTAGGAAGGCTTTAATGTTCTAGGTGGAAATAGGAAAACAAATGCTTCTTCTCACAGTGAGCCTCAGATACTTGACTATGGTTATCAACACATTTCTTTGTTGCATGGACTCTGGGTAAAGAAGGTGCTTAATATTTAGCTGTAGGGGAGCAATAAATTCAGATAGGAACTCTACTTATAAGAAATTATTTTGTTGTAAGTGAGTTCGCATGAGTCCATTTTCTTCAAGTTAAAAGCAAATTTAAAGAAAAATCTATAAGCAATGTTCCTCCAAAAGGGAAAATTGAAATTTTTTCTAGATTAATATTTAGTGGAATTATCTGAAATGAAAAGCTTAGTGACCAAACTGCAGAAGCACTGAATATCTTTAAGCTATAAATTCAGCCATTACCTGGAAATGAACTCTGAAATAATTCTCCTCTCCTTCTCAGTGCTGGGGGCAGCACTGACAGATTAACCTGGGCATTTGGTGGAAGTTTAGAGGCCAGTGAGAAAAAGTCCAATGGACAACCACAAGAATAACAGAACTTCTCACAAAGCATGAGAAAAGCATGAAAATAAGTCTCCAGGGGCTTACACAAAAGCAAAGGAGATTTTAGTCAGAGACTCAGGGAAATTCTCCTGCGTGAAACTAATGAAATGCTGGGCTAAACTGTGAGGTGATGGAAATCCCCATGCAGTAAGTTTTGAAGAACAGACCAGGCAGGCAGACCTTAGGATCAGTTAATTACATGTTCACCTCCTTTGAGGCAGAGAGATGGATTAGATGATCTCCCAAGGTCCCTTCCACCCTTGTAATTCCTATTTCCTCTGTGTAGCATCTCCTGCTTTTTCACTCCTTTAATGAAGCAGAGGACAGAGACAGTGCAAGGGGGTATTTCAGGTGCTTATCCAGCAGGATGAAGGACACAGCAAGCAGAACTAACTGAAATCTGAAGTCCAGAGGAAAATTAACTTATGACTGACATCTTGGGCAGGAGTATGGAGAATATATATTGCATCCTGTCCTGACTGCCCTGAACATTTCCCCTGAGCTGGGTAATTCTTGGTAACATCTTTGAGGAAAGGAATCCATAACCTACAGGCAACTTGGAGCTGGTTTGAGCTACAGCACAAATAAAACACCCATATAGATGAGTTTTTTCTGTCCTTCTGCTCTTTACATTTTCCCCTGATTCTTAAAGACTGGTATTTTCTCTGCTATATCCCACAAAAGAAACACTCCTCATGAAAACAGGAATTTAAAATATAGGGCATTTGCTATAATCTACTTTCTTAAAATTAGTAATTATCAAGCCAAGTGTGGTGCATTTCCAAGGCAGTGTCTGGTGTTACTAGACTGATTCATTCATACCATGCTATTATTGGGCCTTAAATCTCTGTGTCTCAGGCTGTTTGTTAAAAATAAAGTGCTTCAGCATAAAGGGGAGTGAACCAACTGGGATGATTCAGCCCACTCAGGGTGCTATATATTTCCTCCCTGCTCCATCAGTACCTCTGAGCTGCAGTTCCCAAAGCAACCCAGCCCCAGCCTTCAACCCCAATCTTACATCTGTCAAGGGAAGGGATAAGAAGGGCTTTACACCAACTTGTGTCCTCAATAATCCTTATTCCACAGCTGCTTGTTCCTCCAGGAGGGTGGAGGGTGAAGCCTGTGGTGTGTTAATTCCTTCAGGGTTATATGTGGCTGCACAGCAACTGTTGGCCATAAAGCAGCATCAGCCATGTACTATTCCCCTATATCACCACAGTGCTCTCTGCCTCTGGTGCTGTGATGAAATAGAGCAGGTTGGATCACTTCTCTGACCCATGAGCTGTATATTGCAGCCCCCAGCCAGGCACTTGCAACACTGCTCTCTGTTATTTGGCTCTCCAGACTGAGGTCCACACTGTCCAGGATGGAAACACCAAGCAGTGAAATACTTGCTAGAGTTCTGTGCAGTCATCAGTTCCCCTTTCCCTTCTCACAGCTACTATTACATCCAGCAAGATATGAGCTAGCAGCTGGATTTCATTATGAAATGCTTTCTCACTTGTTCCCCCAAAATAAATAAAAATAAAATGTAAGCAGTCCTATTTTCAGTGAGAGAAAGGGCTGCTGTCATGCTGGTGTGGTGTGTAATGGAATACAGTAGCACTGTATTTCATTATGATTCAGTGTGTTTTCATTTTAGTTGCCAAGGATTCAACGGCTTAACATGAATTCTAAATTAAGATTAGTATTCCAAATAAAATATTTTTGAAATATGTGTATTTCCCATTTCATTGTAATGAGCTTCAGTTAATGCACAGCAGAGCTTGTGGGTGTAATTTGAGCTCGGGAGCCACGCAGGGAAATGCAGCCCTTTGGGACCATCTGGGCACATAAAAACAAGGGGTACAGACATCTGGGTCAGCAATTCTGCTCAGCATGGGCTCCACAGCCATCAGAGCCACAGTGCAGGAGGCCTGGCACAGCTGCAGGGTTTCCTCAGCCTTTGGATTTTATGGGATTTCCCAGGACAGGCGTTTGCATGTGATGCTCTGTCACACACAGGAGCGAGTGATGTGAAATGGGGCAATGATTCCCCAACACCCACTCAGGTGGCACAGAGCAGGAAGGAACCACAGCTCCATGTTTCACTGTAAGCACTCAGCTTGGTAGGTTTTGAGAAAACCAACAGAATCATCTCCTTCCACACTCTGGAGGTGACCACTCTGTCATCTGAACACCAGCAGCTGCAAGGCTGCTCTCAGTCCATCCCTCTGAATTACTGCAGCAATTAATCAGGCTCACATCATTTGCCTGTTTCTACCTTGACATTTCTACCTTACCAGTCAACAGCAGCCACACCAAGGGGCAAACTTCTCCTTTAGCCCTGCTCCAGGCCCAGCTGCATCACCCTGCTCCCAGCACAGCCAGGGCTTCCCACAAGGCACCAAACCAAGCTCAGAACCAGCAGGATCTCAGGTTTGTAGGAAAGATTCATCCCTCTCATGGCATGGAGGGTGAGAACCTGCAGGTCTCACCTCTCCTCCAGCCCTCCACAATGCTACATCTTTGCTGTACAGTAAGAAAAAAAATATTCAAAATTCAGCCCGTATTGGGACCACCCATGGGAAGAAAAATGACTAATGCCCAGAGTTATGAAGTAGCCATGACTTTCTGACAACCTTGCTCCCAGAGGGTCCTTTTTGTGCTCCTCTGCTGTTTGTCTTTTCTCTCCTCATTTTTTAAGGCTGCATAAAGTGCTTATTGAGTGGACTTGAGGCCCACAGCTGAAGGATGATGTATTTCTAGCTAATGGTCTTTTTAAAGAGCTACCTAGAAAAGAGGTGATAGGTCTGTAACTAGAGGGAATCATATGGAACAAGACTGGGGCCAGGAAAATGCTGGAAAGAGAGCAAGTGGGGAAGACAACATGCAAAGGAAAAAGAGAGGTAGCCTGGAGGCTGGTGGGTAAAAAAAAGAAGGATCTGAGCAGACCTCAGTGATGCACAATATCCATGATGACATGGCTGTGGCCAGTGAGGCACAAGAGAAATGGCCAGAGCAGTCGTGACTCCTGGAAATAGGGCACATCCATAAACCAGCAGGCATCACTGATGCCCTCCCACAGCTCAGTTAGTCACTTGATCCCTTACACAAGGGGACAATAAATTGAAGTGCCTTATCACTGAGCTTATGATAGAGCAGAAAATCCTGTGACATTAACTGCTTACACCACTGGAATGAAAAATCCAGGCAACACTTGGCTGCTGCTGGGAGGTTCCTGGACTGTCACAAGCTTTAACTGAAGAAAACTAAAGGGGCTTAAGAGTGGCTTACAAAGATGAGGAAATGCAAATTCACAAGTCTGAGTCCTGGTATAAACAAAGAGCAGGATTTTGACCTGTGTATTTTGGACTGAGGAAACATCTCCCTTACTCTCCGCATTCCCTGACAGACCTCTGAGAACACAGAGAGAGAACACAAGCAATTTCCTAAGCTTCACAAAATATCTGCCCCAAAAATCACTGTACAATCATAACAGTTTAGGCTAAGACAGTGACCTGCCTGCAGCCAGCAATTCTGATAGACTGGTCCTGTTTGGCTTTTTGACCACACTATGCAGTGGACAATATTTAATTAGACTCACCCTTCTGTACTGAAAAGCAAATTACAGACTTGTCTAGATGACTGGAGATAGGCACCCAGACATGAGATAATTAGGCTGCTGCAAGGCATGTTTCAAGTCTGTTATGCCACTTGTCCCTTGTCACCCAAGGACACCAACTCTGAGATCTGCATCTCCTCTAAAATGCTCTCATACAAGTTGTTGTACAGGCAGCCTGGCAAAAAGAGGCTGCATCCAAGTTCTGGGTATGGGAAGTTATTAAAATAAATGCTGAGAGAGAAAATGAATGTGTTTTATAAGAAGACATCATATTTTAACACAGCAATTTATTCCCTGAGCCTCCAGAACAGATCTGGTTGATCCAACGACAGGGTGTCAATACTCTGTTATTTTGTGCTGTAATAATTATGTTTCCCTCTGTGTCAGCCCACCACGCACTAATGGAAGCTTAGAGATTCTGGGCAAAAGTGAGTTCAGATTACTCTGATTTCTACTTTCTGGTCATTTTTAATGTTTTCTTACAGTGCTTGCTGAAAAACACTGATTTGAAGGGCTAAAAATATTTTCTCAAAACAGTCTTTTTTCAGAAACAGAAATGATTCATTGTTATAAATTGGCATCTAATGTCTTCAGGGTGTTTATAACTACAAAGCCTAGACCTAATCTGTCTTTTTAGAGATTGTTTTCAAGTTAAGCATTAAAAAGAATTAACTAGAAACTTGAGAATAGTTATCAGCTTTCACTCTTTTTCTTTTCTGGGGAGCTTTCAGAAAATTAAAACATTTTTATTCTTATTATTTTTCTCATTAATATTTTAAAAAACCTTTGAAATAGACTGCAAAACTTTTCTCTTTTTATTTTTGATGAAAACCAGAACTTTCAGCCACCTCTGGGGAAGCAAACTGTCTTGTTCAATGTGAGGCCTGGACAGGGGGAGGAAGACAAGCAGGGGAGCTTTTATCATATGGTGAATTCCACATGCCCATTCTTTAGTCTCCCACATTATCCACAGATTTCTCGAACTAATTAATCAGTAACATAATTTATCCTTGGCTTAACTTCACTGGCATTATACCAGGGACTGTATTCAGCCCCACTGTGCAATAAAAAGTGGACATTAACTCAGATTTGGTATGAGAAAGATCTACTCTTACTACATTGCTAGATATTCTCCTATTACACTGAAAGACTTTTATTATAATGACATAAGCCCCAACTTCTTTTCTTCCTAGAACAACAATAATACACAGACTCATTCCAAAGCTGTCACCTTTCATTTGGAGATAGGTGCTCCCAAAGTATGGCATTTCTATAGTTATTAAAGGGTAATTTTCCACTTAGAAGAGACAGAAATTCCAAGCTGGAAGTGGCCACAATGCCATTCTCTCTCTTCTATCTTACCATGTTTCCTTCACCCAGGAAATCTCTGGTGTTCTCCCTCTCTTCTGCTGCATTTTACAAAGTTGTACTACAGCACTGAAGGACTGGAATACTGCCCACCAAAACTGGCTGCTGGAAATGCTCTTTTAAATGTTTTTAGGCGATGTGTGTTATTCAAGCAAGAGGCACTTCAGTGTTTTACTCTACATGAAAATCTTGTTTTAGCCAGAACAAGCAAAACTCTCGTTTTCATTACTAAGGTTCAACTCTGGAGCACAATTTCCAGTGTATGAGTTGTGGCACCTGTTCTTTTGCAGATGTAGACCAGCACCACACAGATTTCATGATCAGTTATTCTGAATCAAAACCCAGGAACACATGAACACCAAAAGCCTCCGAGGCCAGCTTCAGTTTAAATAGGAATCTGAATATTCAACATTTGAACATTTGCTGATGCCAGAGTGCAAAGTGTGCACAGTTCTGTGGAAAATTTAACCAAAAATTTTCTGATCTAACTCTTTGTACTTGTATTGAACAGTCCTTCTACCAAACCTGCTTTGGCCATTGTGCTCGGACTCAAACCTTGAGAAACAGTGTAAACAGCATCTGTGCTGCTCTGTCTTTAACTCTGGTTAAGAATGGGGAGGAAATCCATAATTCCTGGAGCTGCAGAAGATTCAGTGCTTTGCTCCTTTACCCCCACTCCCAGAAGAGTCACAGTGAGTGCCCAAGCCTGGCGTGTTTGGATGCTCAGCCGAGGTCCTGGGAGGTGCTTTCAAAACAAATCTGCTCTCACCTTCTCCTCAGACCTTGCCCATGGGAGTCTTTTGGACACAGAATCTTTGTTGGCTTTTCCTCTTGGGTTGCTCTGTGTATTGGTTTATGCACCTGCAGCTAAGGCCTCCCTTGTTCTTTAGCCTGGAAAATCCTTGACTTTGGAGGATAAGAAAAACACCCTGCTACGAAGGACACTGAAGAAATCCGCAGTGCTTTTTTGGGGCTTTGGTAGGTATAACTGACCTAGATATCACAAACAGCAGGAGGAGCAAAATGCAAATAACTCTCTCTCCTGCTATATAAAATTATTCTGCACAACAGAAAACGAAGGGATCTGAAAGGTGAGGGAAGATTTATAAGGGAAGATGTGGGAATATTCTCCTTCCACTTGCCCAGCTGTGGATTTGTGATGTGCACAGCTGTGTCCTCTTTTTCACTGTTTGAACTGCTGTCTCTACAGCACAAGTCCCCTGCCTTCTTTTTCCTCCTAAAATCCTTCCTTCAGCTGGCTGTTTCTTATTAAGCTTCCCCTAGAGATATATGTATTTTTATGATATTAAAATAAAGAAAAACTAAGAGGCCATGTGTCTGTGCACAGGCATTTGTGTGTGGCATTCTGTCTCAAAAATAGTCTTTCCTTTCCCCTTTTGTTTTCTTAATGTTTGCATAAAGGAAAAAAAAACCCACCAAAATCCCTTTGCCATTCCAAAGGCTTATAGCTCTGAACAAATGTTGCAATTATGCTTCTCAAAAGCAGATAAATGACAGGTGAAAAAGATTAAACTCACTTAGACAAGGCAAGTTCAGAATATCTGTAATCAGCTGAAATTGCTTCAGTGAGTCCCCCCTTCGGTTTGAAGGCTCAGAAATCACGATCACTTGAGCTTTTTCAACGCATTGTAATTAAGCTCCAATTTGTGACGTCTCTCAAAGCCACATTTTTAACTTGTGTATCTGCTAAAAGGATGCAGCCAGTGCTGCACAGTGAGGTTATTCATTCATACCTTTGTGCCAGTCACCTAGAAACACAAAAAATACCTCAGGAATATGTGGGATACTCGGGATTGCTCCCAAGGCCAGCACTGGTATATCTAGCACGGGGTCAAACCTTTGCAACATTTTTAAGTGGTTCCATTTTGTGCACAAGAGATATTTCAGGGGCACTGCTGGGACAATTACAGCAGCTCAAAGCAAATATTTCAATCATCCCCCTCCCCACAAGCTCTGCAGATCTTTTGAGCCTGCACAGAAAATGTGACCAGCCAGGCTCCCCAGCCAATTATTCTGGGGATGCAGAGAAGGTCCCTCCACCTTTCCTGACCCCCTTCAAAAGCAACCCCAGAGGGGCCAAGGGATTGCTCTGCAAAGCCTGCCAGACCTTTAAGAGGAGATGCTGAGTGCAGGCAGAGCAGGAATTGCTGCCAAAGCATCAGAGGGTAGAGTTTGCTCTGGTGAAACAAGAAAAGCAGTTGCTGATGAGCCTGTACCAGTTCCTTTTTCTGGCAAGTCACTGAGAATAAGCATGGTGAAGCAGTTTGAAATAGGCTTTAATTATCTCTCCAGCACTTCCATTATGCAATTTAGCCAAGGCACTGTGGTTCTGCCCATTTTGCTTTCCCTTAGTCTATTACCCATGAGTCCAGAGAGCTTCTCTTTCATCTTTCCCTCTGTCTCCTCTTCCCTTTCCCTCTCATTTCCTCTAGAGTGAAAATTCCCAGAGGACTGTAACTATGCAAGACCTCCGAAAGCTGCATTCCCAGGAGTTCAAGGCAACACTGCATCCACTCAAGTCCAGCACTGGAGAATTTTAAGCTCTATTAATGGGTCAAGTGCCTGATAAGCTCAATTTGCCATCCCAGCAGACAGGTTTGTGCCCTAAGCTAACATCACAGGCAAGGCCATAATTCAACTCCCAGGCTCTGCTCCCACCTGTGAACTGAGCTACACTGTCAGAGCTGTTCCAGCAGGAAAAGTTGGGCAGGCAGTTTTACATCTTCCATGAAAAGTCCTCAGTATTCCCAAAAAATCTCATATATTTATAAAATTAATTAGTCCACCATTGAGTTGCACAAGTTTTAAAGTTAACTACAGATGATACTTATTTGATGCAAACAATTGCAACTTGATGATAAAAAGATTAGTTATAGTGCTCTAAAAATGCTATGTCAGGTTTTTACGGCTGATCATTAATATTGAAAAATGTAGCTGTTTTTTTATACTGACAGAAACAACCAGAATCTGATGGAAACCAGAAAGTTTCTTTAATCTCTTTTAATGGGTCTTAAGGTGAAGCATTCAGAGAAACAGCTTCTTAAAGGCTGTAAAATACTCCTGCAGACCATAGCACTGCTTATAAATAGGTTAATAATCACCAGAGACCTCAAGGTCAAAATGCACTATAACCATTGTGTGGGGAGCTGCTGTGGTTCAAAGGAAGATAAGATCTGACATCAGGAACTAAATAAAGATCTATTTTATAATGCTTTTGCAATAAACTTTGAGTGGCATTTAGAAGTCAGGAGCAAAACACACCAATCTCACTGGGTGGAGGATGGATAGGTACAATATTTACTGATCAGCTGCAGGAAATAAAAACAGACAGGATGCCACTGATAATTATGACTTTTTAAAGGTTGTGTGGCATGAGGATTTCCAGGCACAGGAGCCCTCAGTAGAGCAAATCCAAATTAAATTTTGAAATTGATCCCTTGAACGTATTAACCAGAATTGTGGCCAGTTGAAGTTCTGCTTAGGAATGGCTGTACTGGAATTCATCTCATTCTCTTTGGAGATGAATTACACCAAATTTATTCAAAGCCACTCATAGTAATGAACTGGGAAACCCACGTGGAGCTTCACTGGGTTAAGTTAATTCATGGGTGTAACTATTTCTGACAAAATCTGAGCATCTCCAGGTTGCCCAGGGCTCATCAGGGTTCTTCTAACCCTGCCAACCCTGCCCTGTCTTCCTTTCTTTTCCTGGAATATCCACAGGAAACTTATGGAGACCCCAAGCCTATAATTTGCATTTTTCTGCACTATTAATAACAATGTGCTGAAGCCATAAAAGACCTATTGATGCCCTGATGGATTGTGAGAAAATGGAAAGTGATTTTTTTCAAAGCTGCATTTAAAATCAGCTCATTACACATATTGTTTTATTTTATTTTGCACTGCATGACATCAGCATTCTCTATTTGCTATTCACTGGAGGTTAAAACATCCAAATGTGTCCTGCTTCCAGGCCCACAGTCCAAGTTGTGATTTGGTTCAGCAAGACGGGCCAGATTTTCTCCTGGAAAAAATCCATTCAAAATCAAGAAAATTATTCATCCCAACAGATAATTTGGCTTGGAAATTATATATTCTTTTAAAATAATTTAGCAGAGGCCTGTGCAAATCCAAGCAAACTCACACTATGAGAGTTTTAATACAAAATCAAAATAAAGTCTGTATTTTTCCCAAGAGGCTCCTCATTTTCATTTGCACCAAACCCCTAAATAGATTTGTTACAGATAACCCTGCTGATGATGACTTTCCCTTTCTTTTCTTTTGCAGGTTTTTTCTTTCCCCAAAGAAATCTAACACTGAGAAATCAGCAAGAGCAGGCATTTTCCTCTTTATTTTATCTTGTTGAGCTTAGAAAGGGGATTTGAGGAGTCAGAGAAGCTGAAATGTGAGAGTGGGGAGCCTACCCTGGGTGTGATCTGGGATGGACTGGGGAAGGGATGGGTCTGAGGTGGCACTGACCAGTGAGAGCCTCTGCAAGGCAGGAGCTGGTGCTGGTGCCCTGCCATGATGTGACTGCAGAGCTCTCAGGGACAAGGGAAAATACAGAATTTAATTACCTGGGAAGTCTCTGTATTAAGAAGGGATAGGTACAGGGTATTGTGGAATCAAATCCTGAAGCAGTGTCAGGAAGCTGGAGAAAATCCTTCCAGTCTCTTAAGCCAGAAGATCCTCTGTTTTATTTTATCCCTTGATTTTGAGCTACTTCAAAAGGTTTCAGATGGAGGAAATTGTGGGGACTGGATTAAGTGCCACACTTGGCTTTCCCTCTTAAACCATGAGCATTAGATGGTCAACACACAAATGTTTGCCAGCCAGAGCTTTTTGCAAGTTTAAAAAGCCAGCAGTTGGTGAGCCTAAACTATTTATAACAAATAAACATTTGCTTTAGAAATAAAATCCAAGAAGCCTTTATCTTGAGGAGTCCATGAACAGAGTCATGAACACATGGCTTAATAGATTTCACAAGATAACCTCAGAGACAGCTGAGAAGTTATCACACCCAAATTATCACATCTACAGCACTAAGAGATCCTGCTATAATTTCACTTAGAAAAATCTCAGCAAACCAGAGTCACTTGTCAGGTGTTGGACACAAACAGAACAGCACAAAAAAACTGCAGCATATACACCAGTGAATGGATACAGAACAAATCCTAATGGCACTAATAGGATCACTTTATCCCTTCTCCTGATGCTACACCAGCCTGGTTACAGTGGTTCTCCAAGGGGCTATCCAGAGCAACACATCCAAACTAGAAACTTCAATATTTCCATTTCTCATCCAGTTTCGCTTATGAGAAAACCTCTGATAGTTCATACTTTATGTCTCTGCTGCATTTTCTTCTTTCCAGCTTTCATGTTTCTTGAGATAAGTGTTTTTTGTCACTCTCCTTAAAATGAATTACACGTGGTAAATATAGTCAGTGTGCTCTGATCTTGGCTTGGAGAAAGCTTCTTGGCCTACTTAAAAAACCCCACAGCATTTAAAAGCTTACACTTTAAGATTTAAGGTGAGTATAAACAGCAGGCTGGCTCCTAGTCTTGGGCTTTATGGCAGTGCAGACATGGCTGAAATTATCTGTAGGAATGAGATTTCTGTTCCTGAGCTCCTTTAAAAAATGTGACTTCCATGCCCATGCACAGTACATCTGCTGCAGTGATGGAGTCGTTTTAAATCTGTGTGAAGGGATGGAGCTGTCTGGGGGACTGAGGCTGGGCTGCTTCACTCCAGAGCTCATCAGAGAAGGAAGACACTGGGAGCTGTGTGCTCAGGGCATCCCAGAAGTGAAGTCCTAAAAAATCCACTTTGTGTTTGCAAATGAGATGTTTACAAACAATAGTGAAAATCTTCTCTATTTACCCGCCTCCCCTTGCAGAGCAGCAGCTCAGGTGCTCGGGGCTGTCACTTCTCATTACCCAGGAAGGGCCACGGAAGCTTCAGCTCCTCTCACCTGCTCTAACAACCTCAACCAGGCAGCCTAACATGAGCGAATCAAAGGATGGATCTGCTCCCTTCATTCCTGGCACTGTACAAAAGCAGCAGCACCGGATTTCTCTACACCTCCGATTACATCAGTGGAAAATGTCTTCATAAACCTCTTCAAGATCAGTCTTTGCTAACTGCTGTGCCTTTAATTCAGCATTTCTGCTGCATTTAGTTTCATCTTTTCATAGTTTGCTTTATTTTAATTGGTTTCACTAGGTGTAAATCACCCTCTCTCCACCTTTTCCTTTCTTGTTTTCCAAAACACCACTCTTCCCTTTCCCTTGCATTTTCATAAAACATAAAATCATTTGCATGAAAGAACTCCCAGTATTTTGCTGGGGAAAAAAAGTTATTTACCATTGTACCCAAGAGTGACAGTTTTTTTATTCTCAAAGCACATGCATGAAATGCCCCTGAGTCTACCTCTGCCATGACAAAACATATGCCACTTTTAATCAAATTAACTGCCTGTTTATTAAACTAAACACTCAAACCAATCTGAGGAGGAGAGGGAGGAAAATAAATTTAAAAAGTGAACAAAAACTTGACAATGAGCTTACTGTGCCACCTAATATAACTGCAGTGAGCTGCCCAAGTGTCTGGAAAAGGGGCAGCACTGGGGATTCAGCAGGAAGGATGATCTCTGCCTCCCAAAGATGCTGCTCACCCAGGCTCTGTGGCTCTCTGAAGAAGGAGGTGGCTCCTTTTAGATTTTGCTTCATGCTGTTACTTCTACCTCTGGCTCACAAAGCTGCTTTCAGCAGATTCCTTTAAAGCTGCTGCTCAGTTTTTCTTGCAGCTGAGGGAAGCTGGGTTTCCAGAGAGAACCAGCACTTCAAGGAGCCCTGGGAGGAGTTGGTCAGAGCACGTGGGGGAAACCTGCTGACAGTGAGCCAAGTTTCTGGTTCAAATACTACATGCACTTCCAGAGCCTTCACTGGAATTATATGTCTGCATTAAAGACATGGGCTTGAATTCACAAAATGTCCTTTGCAATTTGTGTGGTCTCAACAGCTCCCTGATGCCCTTTCCAGGCTTCAATCACCACCACATCCTGCAGGCACAGGTAGGAGAGTGGTGGGACTTTACAATGCCCTAAAGTTGTGATTGATCTTCCCTCTCCATGTCCATTCAGCCCCCACAATGATCGGGCTGGTGAAGGCAGAGGCATTAACAGCTGTGAGTGTTCATTAGAAGCACGGGGCCCCATGCTGGAGCCAGCATAAGGGAGCAGCGTGTGGCACCACATCAACACCTATTTAGTTTTACAGTCCTATCAGACCTACCCAGCACAACGGTGCAGCTCAGCAGAAGGAGCTGAAATGTCTCATTGAGTTAATGCTTATCCCCCTGCTCTGAGCTCACCTTTCAGGAGATCAGCATCCAGCCCACAGAGCCGGGCTGCTCTGCAGGCAAACACACTCTGATACTCAACGTGTCACTCTGGAGAGGTGGCACAGAGCTGGTGGCACCGAGGCAGCTGCCAGGGAAACTTTGCTGTTGAAGAGAAGGATTTGCAGTGGCTCAGAATTGGGGATGGAAGGAGAATAAAGTGCCTTGGGCATGGCTTGGACAGCATGGGGAGCTCCTCAGCCTCCAGGCAGCCAGGGATTGAAGTGATGAGCAGAGACATCCCTGTCCTTTGCAGTCTGTGAGCAGCAAGAGATTGCAAGGAGTAACAAGGACACCGGAGCTGTTCGTAGGCTGAACTCACACCCTTGGACAGTGAGAAATGGTCGTGATTAGCCAGTCAGGATGATTAACATTTCACAGGGTGAGCTGAGATCCATGGACAGGGAGATGTAATGATTAAGTAGGTCGTGTCCAGCACCTCGTGAGGGGGAGGCTCAGATTCATGGGCAGCAGGACTGTTATTAACGTGGCAACATCAATAGTTATTAACCTGCTGCCTCAGTGTTGTTCACAGAATGAACTTCACTTCACGGGGGGAGACAGGGAGAAAACAATTAACAAAAGAACTTAGCCATGCTCTGAGGGTGAATTAAGATGTATGGACAGACAGAGGATTAATGCTGACCGCAGTGTGAGCAGCTTCACTGGCAGAAGACTCAGATTAACGTGGTCTTGTCATGTCAACTTGCAGGATGGCTCCTCGTTAGGAGGGCTTGGGCAGGGGCTGTGCCTCCAGGAGTCAAGGTTAAATGTTACCCAACTTGGCAACTGAGGAAATCAAGCCAAAAGGGGAAGCAATTATCTGGTCTAGACAGAGCCTCAGATCTGTACAAATGTTTTGATGTCAGCTGGCTGGTGCCAGATACATCAATTAGTTTGCAGAGAAGCAACACTAGAAACCATGTCCTGTGCCTGGGCTCCAACACAAGAGGCTGATGGGTTTTCACAAAGGGTTAATGAAACTCAGGATTTCAGACAAGCTTCAGGATTTTGCAAACTTCCTGCATTAGCATGGAGGCAACAGGTAAGAGTCGCATACCAGCAGCATTTACACTTCACGTGGTGCAGTGGGACAGAAAATGTCCAGCACCTACAGAGGCAGTGCCAGGCACACAAAATACTCAGATAGAACTGATTAAACTGATAACCTTGCAAGCCAAACCTCTCTTTTCACAGGACAGAAACAGCAGCATTATTGGTTGCCAGGGACACTGGTACAGCTGGGATTTTGGGAGAGGGGTGGGGGAAACAGTCACTCACTCTGTAAGTGCAGAATTTCCCTTTCTGAGGGAAGCCTGGATCTGTGCCCCAGTTTCTGAAAAGCTGGGGACCAGTCAATACCAGTAAATCCTGACTGTCTGGTCTACATTACACTTCTCTGAGCCCCTAGGTGTACTTAAAAAATTTGTAGATTCATTTGAAACACACTGGTAATGTCAGAAACAGCAAAGCAGAGAGCAAGAGCTGCTCTGAAACACCCAGAAAGAGATTTTCCTGGGTGATTCTTCTGGCCACTGTGATGATTAGACAAACTCTTAATTCAATATTTCAGCCAGTTCTATACCAGACCAATTCCTAAGGCCTGCAAATGACCAATGTACCCTTAGTTAAGAATTGAGGACAATGATCTCAGAGGTGGCAAACTACTACATGCTCCTGTTTTGAGACCAGAAGGAGTGGTAAGAAAACAAAATCAGCAGGGGGTTGAAGTGTCAGGAAAAGCTGAGTCCTAGGGGTTGGGTACAATGCAATTCTGTGTACAAACAGCCAGCTAATTATTTCTTGCTGCATATCAGCTAAGGCTGACCTGATTAAAATCATAAATCAGCCAATGGCTCTCTTGTTATGCAGTGAGAATCCATGTCTGTGTTTGCATATTAATTAAGATATGCTAAGTAATCAAAAATGTTTGCTAGAAAAAAGAAAATAGATTGTAACCTGACAGAAGCAAACACAGGAGCACAGATACACCAACTTTTCCAAAAGACTTCCTCTGTCTGCACTGCTCTCTTTGAAATTATATGCAGTTTCCAACCACTTGTGAGTTCCTTCCATCAGGTTTTAAGGGAAAATCTCTCTGTCATTTGTATCCCACGACTTGTTTCCACTTGGTGGGAAAATAGCATGAAGGCTGTCAGGCTAGAAAGCTGCATAACTTCATAAGTGCCAGCATATTTTTTGGCTGTTCTTCCCCATGTGCTGTGCAATATCAGATTAATGTCACTGTTCAGCAAAGCTTGGAGCATTGATGTTGAAACATTAAAGCTATTTCATCAATACCAGGTTTGCAGAGAGGTCGTTTATGGTCATTAGAATAGAAGAGAATTTATTCAGGACATCAGAGGAATCCCCATGAGTCCTAGAGATCACGCTGCAATCCCCATAATGCCATTAATATAATGGCCTCTTTCTTCTTTATTAGAATTTTACAGCTAAGGAGGATGTAAGGAAAACTATCAAATCAGTGGAGTCCAGCACCCTACAGTCACTCCTGTCACAGAGTCCATATGCTGCTCTCTGTTGGTTTTCCTGTGTGAGAAACAACATTCATTAACCCACATGGCTGAGCCTTTCCCCTTAGCAGCCACAGGATGCTACAGGGCTGATATCTCCAGCAGGATGCTGAAACTCCCTGCCCCAGATAAAGTGCAAAGAGCAGCTGCAAATGATCTGCTTTATTTCATCCTCCTCTTATGCTCATCCAGCAAGGAGCACTTCAGCTTTGGGGCATTTTTTGCCCATCTTGTTCCAAGCCAGAGCTCAGAGGGCTGAAGCTGGGACCACGTGGTGCCTGCAGCTCTGTCACAGGGTGTGAAAATGTTCCTCACCAGGAATTCAGAAGCATCTCTTTACCACTCCAAAGGGATGGGGTGCAAGATCTGCTGCCACCCACCCACCCACCCCCCAAATGTGAGCATTTTGTTGTCCCACTTTCTTTTTACATCAACCCAGAGGCAGCACTAAACCTGAAGCCTCTTGGCTGCTTTCTGTTTTCTGCCCCGCAGAGCAACAGGTGAAATCCCAGTGCCACCTAAGCCACCCAGAGCTGCCAGTCAGCTGGGTTGTGCTCCAGGGCCCCTTCACTGAGATGTGCCCAAAAGAGATTTATGCAAAAATTTCTGCTGTTATAGGCAGGAGGCAAATAGGCTGCATCTGTCTGTCTGCAAGCAAGAGGAGCTGCTGCATTTGGGTGATGTTGCTGCAAAAGCAACACCACAAAGACAGATGGGTTGAGCTGGCAGCGAGTAACAAATCCCAAAAAGTGATGATTTCCCGACTGAAAAGGAAGTGCCCACCCTGTTGACAGACCAAGACGGTTTCTGGGATAACACTGTCCTGCAGGGCAGTTTTGGACTGAGCAATGACATTGCCTCTGCACAGGGTGAGGCTCTTTGTTTAGCAATGGACTTGATTCTGCCAGGGAGTTTCAGATAGAAAAAGGTCTATGAAGATCAAAAAGAATGTGTTTCAGGTTTAGAATCCAGCTGCTGTGCTTTAGGAAACGCCCACCAAAGGAAATACCATTGTCTGTTATGTACAGACATAGAATTAGCACCTTGAAATGAGCTTTAGCCATTAAAAAAAAGTGTTTAAATCTTTAAATATCCTTTTCTCCCTACCATGGGTGCTTAAATTGCCCTGCAGATAGCACTAGTTATATTCTTCAGTTCCTGTCTTTAGAAGACTCACTAAGGCAGGCAAGGAACCCATTCCAAACAACCCAATAAAAATGGCAGGTAAAATATCAGACACACTCCTGCAGGAAGTTAAGAAACCTGCAATCTGTTCAAGGACGTTTTGTGCACAGGAAAAAAAAAAAAAAGAAAGAGGAGGAAAAAGAGACAGGCTAAATCCATCAGTTAATTATTCACTGTGAATTATTTACTCAGATGCAGTTAATTAAGAAACACTTCTAACGTGAACATTTTTCTGTCCCCTGAAAATGCAGCTATATTTGAAATATTCCCAGAGGCACAGTTCTGAGGCAGGTGCAGGAGGACCTAAGCCCCACAGCTGGAGTTTCTGTGCAGCCAGATGTGATCCAGCTCTGGGATAAAAACCAAACAATTCCAGTGGCACCACAATGGCTGAGCTAAGGTGCCTGGACTCCCAAATCCAGGCACAAACCTGGACACAGCCTTGCCCAGGTGAATCTTGCCACGTTCAAGGTTAGAACTGGCTTGTACCCGAGCAGGTCAGACCTCAGGCAGGGAGGGACAGTTACAGATGAATCTGCTGGAGTAAAGATACATGAAATTTCTTGGAAGAGGAAACGCCTCGTTATACCTGGCACATAAGACCTGGGACAGCTATTCCTTGCTTGGAGCTGGGAATTGCTCCTGTAGCACAAATTAACTGCAGCTAGAGAACCCAGGGAAAGGCAATCACACCAAATATTTGCATGTTTCAACAAGAAGCCTCCAGTTACTGCCCACATGGGAGGGGTTTGTATCACTTTCCTCAGTCTACTCCATGGAAACACTTTGCATTGTGTCTTGCTTAATTTTAAAAAAACCATCTGACCTCAGCATCTTTTCTCTCTGGGAAGACAAAACAAGAAAAGCTTGTGAGCAAGGATAATTCTGCCTGTGGAAAAAGCAGAGTTTCCAGGGTGGGAGATGGAAAACCCCCGTGTGCCCTGGTACATGTGCAAGGACTGCACAGCACAAGGACTGTGCTCCCAGGCATTAATCCAGCTGTGCTCAGAGCCTGGGGAGTGCACCCCCAGCCACGTGAGAGGAAGGCTTCTGGGTCATCATTTTGCTGTCTTTGCCTATGCTTTGGTGCAGTAATTTAACTTCCTGGTGGGAATGACATTTGCAGAACGCGATAAGACGGCATCATTTCTAAATTATGGATTGTTGCTTCTGCCAAGTTTTCTCCTCCTTATGCTTTTCCACCATGTGTTTCTCACACAGCAATTGTACTTTATCACTTAGAGAACGATGTTGTAAGGTTTCTTTCAAAGCTTTCTCTCAGAAAGAAAACATAATATTTTTTTCAAGTGAAAATTTGATTTCAAGCTGCACATGCTTCATGGCTGCAGCACAGATCCCATCAATCTCCATCCTTGCCAGGTAGATAACACACACCATGGGCTTCACACGTGTGAAAAAGAGCAGTGCTCCTAAACCTTTGGAGCAAGATCTAAAACCTCTGTCCCTCCACTACAAAGAGAACAGCAGTTTATTCTGATTTGGCTGGGGAGTGGATGCCTTTGGTCTTGTTTAGAAACCTGAAGCTCACTGCAAATGTTGTGGATGATAAGCTACGTGGTCTGTATTTTACATCTGGTGAGATGAACATCATAGTCCCCTCTGAAATGAAAAAATTAAATCTATTTAAGGATGAAAAGTTGCCTTTACTGGCAACATTTTGCTTTTTGGCTTTACCAGTCACTGAAGAAGTCTGTATCAAAGTTTAGTCACTAACTGAACTAGTTTTAAAGGCATCCAAAAAGGAATCTTCCCTGAACATTTTCTCTTTGTGGACATCCAGTCACTTCAATACCTCTGCTCAGCCTGTCAGCAGCAAATAATCTTGGTTGGCAAATTAATTGAATAATGTACATTGCAATTAATTTTTCATAATTCCTCATTTATGCTGTAATTTATATAAATGTTGTATGACTCCCTGCGACTTCCAGCATACATTTTGGATGGCAATGGTCACAGCAGTACAAAATGACAGTGCCAAAATTTATTATGGGAATCACAATCTGATTTTGGTGACTGTATTTTAGATAAATATTTACTTCCTGGATATAATTTCATTAATAGGGCTGGAGCACAGAAACATTTACAAAAAACAAACACAAAAGAATGACAATGGCAGCTGAATCAGAATCGACCACAGATTTCAAACAAACATGAAATGATATTTTCTATTCTTAGAGCTTCTGCTGCTCTAAAATGGAGTTGTGGCTCTTCGAAGCTGTGTCACACACACAGATTAACACAGGGTCAAGCTGGTAGTTTAATTCCTAGCACCATTTATATTCATGCATTTTCTTTGCAAAATGTTTGCTTTTCTTGTCTCTTTTGAAGACAAGAGGCCAGAAGAAATTACTTGTGTCTGGCAAAAATAGTTTGTCTCAGTGGGGACGCTGTTAATCGCTCAATAGCATAATACCTTTCATAACTTTCAAATTAAATATTAAGCATTTTAACAACATTTTGGCTATTCTGTCACAACCACCCCACTGTAGGTCATAGTAGGGCATCTGTCTTCAAATATTGCATGCTGTTTATTGCTTATCGTCCCTTAAAAGACTGATTACTGCATTAAACTTGAACATAAAACTACTGGTATTACTCTACAATCTACACAGCTGGAGAAATTAATCTATTCTGGTTTATGATGAAGGGAAACTAAGAGCTACAGCAGAGCCATAAAGAGATTTTGTGGTGGTCAATGCACAAAAGCCAGCATTTTTCAGGTTTGCTTTTGCTTCCACCTAAATGTTCCAGTGCTGATCTCACTCACTGCTGTGCCTTTTGTCCCAAGGTTCCCTGTGTGGCACGTGAAACACACAGGAAAGATGAGCTAAAAGATGCCAAACAGCTTCTTTTTGTTGTTTTCCCCTTTGCAGCTCCTGTTTTGCCCTTATCATTCTACTATTTAAGCACCAAACAAACACAAACTAATAGCAATTAATTCACAGGCAGTTATTTAATGCAGTCCCAGGGCTTAACACACCAATGCAAAGGTGAGGAGATTTCCAGTGAGGCTGCTCACGCTGAGGTTTCTGATTTATCATTACAACAGGTGGGATCTAGTAAATGTTTTGCTTTCCCTTCAGGCTCCCATTTAAAGGATGCACAGACAGTCCATGCAGAGTGTTCCAGTCTGATGCAACTGGGAGCCAGAATTTGCCAAGTCATGGGGCCTATCTGAGAGAAAGCTTTCTACTGGTTAAAATCTCTCTTATTTCAAGAAAACACCAAAAACATTCACAGGTTCACATACTACTCGGTTTTTTGGGTTCTTTTGTTGGTTTTTTTTTTTTTGTTTGTTTTTGGTTTTTTCATTCATTAATGCTTTGCACACACTGCGTTGTTTTACATGGCCACTGCACTAATGGTACTTATTCATTCCTTCAAATTACCCACAACTACTCCACTGGACCCAAACTCTCTTCTGGACTAAGCTCTGGCACCAAAGTATAAACAATTAATCCTTTCTCCATGCTCTCTATTTACCAGAGGCTGCTGCTGGAGGTCTTTAAAACCGTCCTGAGTTTAAGCTGCCGCACATGCCAGTAAGAATTTTGCACATCAAAAGCTCTTGGAGAAAAATTTAAAATTCTTTACCAGCATCATGCCTGTATTCTGTAACTGTGGCACAGGAAGCATAAATCTACCACAGGGCCATGGGAGATCTTTCTCAAGTTTCTTCTATTTAGATTTACTAAAGATAACTTTAAGTAGGCAAATTACTTCGATTCCCGTAAGAAATTATAATAAAGAATGTGTATTACGATAAAAACACTAACTGCCAAAATTTACTAGGACTTCTTTTGTAGGAATAAATGGCTTTGTCTGGTTGCCTTAAAAATAAATGCACAAATTGTTAAGCATCTGAAGTTACTATTAGATCTCCTGCCACAGAAAAGGAGAATGAAAAATGATTTCTCTCTTCTGGCTATACACTAGACACAAATCTAAGAAACAGTGTTTATGTCTTGAAGGAGTGTTAAAAATTGTATTTTCTTTTACTCCCATGCTTACAGAATGCTTAAATGCTTACAGAAGCAGCAGTAAGTGTTGGCCAGTGCAAAAAGAGAGCAGGTAAATTTTCTCTGCAGTCTCACAGACCTCAGTCCTGAACACCACAAGTCTTTTCTGGTTCAATCCCACACCAACATGCATTTTTGAAGAACACACCTTTGGTCTGCCTGGAATAAATGAGTGTAACTTGGACCTGGCTTCCCACTTTCCTCTGCCTGACTGCAGAGTCCAGGGGCTGCCTGGTGCTCTGGGGGGATGGCTGGGGAGAGAGAGGGAGAGCTGATCAGCTGGACCCGAGCTGCATCCAGCATTTGTAGTCAGAAGACTCTGGTGGAAAAGATTCTTGAAGGACACTTCAGAAACTTGTCCCCATCCATTTCTCCTCCCAGGCAAAGCACCACCTGCAGCCCAGCAGCCTGGACACCCTCACAGCACCTTCCCATCCGCCGTGGATGCACACTGAGAGCTGGAGGTGCTCCCGGCCAGTTGGCAATTAATTGGAAACAGATCCTGTAAATCTGTTGTTTGAAAGTTTGGTGGCTAATTTGCATCCAGAGGCTATAATATCCCTGATCACAGTATTGTGACAGTTTCCTCTTGAAATTCCTCAAGCTTTAATTGAAAATAATCAGCGGTGGAAGTTGTTCTAACAGTCCACATTCACTGACGTAAACAAACACAAGACTTGAAAGCTGTGTGCGCTTCTGTTTGC
The DNA here is from genome assembly GCA_034509425.1 of Eopsaltria australis. Classification (NCBI taxonomy): domain Eukaryota; kingdom Metazoa; phylum Chordata; class Aves; order Passeriformes; family Petroicidae; genus Eopsaltria; species Eopsaltria australis. Next base: position 2,059,590 of record JAVTVJ010000090.1, on the reverse strand, counting down.
ATCTGTGGCTCTTTCACCAAAAGGCATGTTGTTGATTCCCTTTATTCCAAACACAGCATAAATGAATGCTTAATTTGGGAGCCTATAAATAATGAGCATGCTCAATTACAGCAGCAGCATCCAGAAGCAGGCCTGAAGTGATGTTCCTGAGTCACTAATGCTGTTAGGAATTTCCATGCACCAAGCCCCAGACCTGCACACTCCCAAGTTCATGGAAGAGTGTGTCCCACCCACTCTGGGACAGCCCCCACTGTAGTTCGGGCACTAATAGCTCTGAACAGCACAAAGCCCCTTTATGAATTATCCTCATTACTGCAATAATCCCTCACAGGCTCCCAACAATGGTGTTACACATGAACTGAATTTAGTGCAGTAGAAAGTGACAGAGTAAGAGCGATGCCTTTATCAATTTTCCTGATAGAGAACAGAACATGGTAGAGATGTAGAGGGTATTTGGCTAATCTAAAGTATTTCTCATGATCAATAACGGTGAGAGATGCTCAGCTTGTTACCACTGTTGTGAGTGACAGGCACCTGAAATACATCCCTTTCCTGATGTCTTTCTCAGGAAGAGACAAGTAGTTCTGGCAAACTGTCTGAGAAAGGCAAGCACATAGCTGAGATGAGAATCACATCCTTTTCTCTTTGCAATCTCTCTGGACCTGTGGAATGACAGAATGTCACATACAGAAACCAAGAAGCCTTGATGTAAAGGGCAGGACCAACATGTACCTCTCAACTCACGGTCCCTTTCTGCTTCCTACAAGTTTTCCTCGTTGTGAAATTGCACAATTAGATGTGACTCCTCAGCAGAGATGAATGTACCACCAGCTCATTTTCCTGTGCTCTGGGATCTACCAAAAATCCTGGGTGTTAACCTCATGCTGCTGGGCTTGGCTGATCAATTCCTCACTCAACCCAGTCGTTGTCACCCCCCTCACTAAGAGGAGACTGGCACTGGAGGGAGGAGTGGGATGAACTCCCAGCAAGTTGCAACAGCCTCAGCTGTCCCCAAATCCAACTGTGATCAAGCAAGTTCTCAAAAAGTACTTCCTGCTAAGCTCAGCCATGTTGAGGAGGTGACAGGCACAGGGAATCACAGCAGAGCTCAGCAGCTCAGGAGATGCAAACTCCTCTGCTATTGATAATTCTTGGCTCAGTGAGAGGCTTCTTCTGAGAACCTTTGGGATTTGAAGAGGAAGCTGTCACAAAGCTGTGAACAGGAGTATCAACTGTGTACTCTGAGGTAAGAGGTGAAGGATCTACTCTGTGCTCTACCAGGTCCTTCTTCTCCCACAGGTGTAACTTCTGTATCACCGTTTTCTAAATTTAATCCACAAATTTCCCAGGCCAGCAGTGTTTTTCCCTTCCTCCTGCCCCAGAGCAGCTGCTGGGCGCAGGGCAGCTGCCACATTTGAGCCAGGTCTGGCTATCTTTTCTCACAAGAGGTAGGCAGGAGCACAGGGGAGATGCTGTTGAGGTTGTCCCTTCACTTGCCCGTGCCCTTATTCCAAATGTAGGTCAATCAGCATTTCTGCCAAAGCCGTAATTGCACTTGCTCAGGACTGGATACATTTCAGGCCCCTGGGTATCTTCACTGCTTACCTCACCAATTAAACCTAAATACAAATCTTTGCTTCTAGCTGCCTCTCCCTCCTCCCTTGACCTCTCTCCACTTCCCCCTCCTGAAACAAGGCAGTAAACAGGTATTTACTTGCATTTTAAAGCACTGCAACCTATTTTTTAACACATAGATCATCAGCAGTTTAGAACTGGTTTAGGAATGACATAAAAATACTTCCTGGACCCACACAAACACCTCCTGCTGCTCAGAAACTCAAGTACAGCAGAGGCCAGATGGCACCCAGGTCTGGAACAAAAGGCACTGACTTTCTTTGAGGAAATAAAATCAGTGACTTCCCCCTGCCATTTGAAGACCAACATGGGAAGGGAAGGGAAGGGAAGGGAAGGGAAGGGAAGGGAAGGGAAGGGAAGGGAAGGGAAGGGAAGGGAAGGGAAGGGAAGGGAAGGGAAGGGAAGATACCCATCAGGGATTTCCTCTTGCAGCCTGGTACAGTTTATAACAGTTCTTGTATCCCTTCTGGAGCTGAAGGGCAGAGATGAAAATCCTTCTCTCCAATACCTTATCCCCTTTGGCCAAGTGTCTTTGCATTTTAAGACACACCAGGTGAAGACAGGTAAAATCAGATTGTTATCTGGGGGAGATAGCAAGGCAGACAGAGAAATTACAGGGAGAAGAGGCATGACCAAGGAGTTGAATGAGACCTTTCTTGTCTTGTCCCAGGATTGCCCCAGGGTGGGCAGGCAGCGGAGGGGAAGCGTGGAGAGCGTGACTCCAAGAGTCAAAGGGAATGGCTGGGAATGACTGACGACTCTGCAGAACTGAAGTAATCACAGTAGACAGGGCTGTCATATTTTATCTGTGCAGAGGTTTTTAATTTTGAGAGATCTCTTGCCAGTCATGTTTTTAAAAGCATTCCAAAACAGCACCGCAGTGACCTTGGAGCTTGTTTACGTGGAGATCTCTCAAAGCAACTCTAAAGAAAACCAAAACCTCTATTTTTTGTAGTTTTGTGAAATTGCCCCGTCAGAAAGGCAAGTCTGAGGTAGTAATAGTTGCAGGTTTTCATGAAATCTTTCAATTAATATTTAATAGGACATTTATAGTCTCTAACATGAAATTAATGAAATGGCTTGAAATGCAAATCCTGGCTAGTAAAAATTCCTCAACATTTATGTTTCTGGATTTACTAGCCAGAGCACAATGAAAATACTTTTAATCATCTCTACGGGCTGATCTAAGAGATGAAGAGTAAGTTTAAAATTCAAGGGCGTTTGTTACAGAATTTTATAGAACAGCAACACTTTCTTCATGTTTAAGGAAGGGTGTAAACTGCATTTAGTTTTGCTAGATTTCCAAATTCCTCAGTTCTCCTCAGAACTCCTTTGTGCATCCAAGAGGCACAAATAAACAAGACAAAAGTGTAAATAGATCTTAGAAATTCCTATAAAAGTGAGAATGTGCTGTATCCAGCAAGCTGAATGCTAAGGTCTGGTACCTGGCAGCATGAAAAACAGTAACAAAATTCCCCTTTCAGTGGTTTTATTTTGGTGTGCAGAGCATGTAAGCAAGACCCAAACCGCTTATCACTATTAAAGAAAACACAGGAAAATTGCAATTCCAGGAGGAAATTGTGTGGTGCCATTCTTCAGCTCCTGGGCTGAGCACTCATAACTTTCATTGCCAACAATCCATAAAACTGACTGTCAAGCACTCAGTGTCCAGGAGGCATAAGCGGTGTCAAGAAATGCTTTATGCTGTTGCTAACACACTGCAAAAGGCTTGGTCATTAGATTAAACTAGAGAACAGGCTGGTGCTGTCCAGAAAGGAATTGGGATGAGACGTAGTGATAGCAAAAAAAAGAGCATTGAAATGGACAGAATGGGATGGACTAAAAAAGGCATCCACAGGCTGAGATTCTCACAATCAAGGGATCCAGATGGACAGATGGACTGAGCAGGAGCTTCCAGTGATTGCTTCCAGCCAGCTGCCTGATGGGAGGGCTCTGGCTGTCAAAGAGAGAGAGAGGTAAGAGAAGTCGTGTGTCCCAGCACTGTTGCAGCCTTGTCCCTCAATTAGATGCAGTGGGTTGAAGCACTTTTCCTTGCTGATCTGTGATTTGAACAAGAATAGCCTCAGGACAGCTTTAGCTTGTGCTTGGGTGCCCACAAGCCCAAGAAACTGTGAGGGCAGAGAGGAATTGCTGGAGGATGTGCGTGTGCTTTTCCTACAACCGTGTCCTTTGTCTCTTGTGCATCTGGGAAGAAGGGGGAATGTGCAGCCCTGCATCACCCAGAGCTTCCCCTTGGCCCCAGGAAATCCTAGAAATGTGTCAGCTCTGCTCTGCAGGAATGGCATCAAAGATCTGCAATGCAATGGAGAACGAGGCCTCCAGCTGGGATGGATGTGTCCCTGGGCAAGCCAGCAAGGATGGAGCACATTCACCAGGGAAGGTTTTAAGGAAAGTTATAAATGAGGACGCAATCATTGGGACAGTGCCAGCAACATTTTAGTGTTCTGCAAAAGCTCCAGGAGAGACAAGAGAACCCTTCTGATGAAAAAAGGACCTTAAGAATATGAACAAAACAAAATGATTCATCTTTGGAGGCTACAAATATCTTTTAGTCTCTCAAATCTGATTAGAACCAGAAAAACACTGAGCTAGAACCAGAAAACATTGCACGTCTTTCAGGAACCATTACCTTGATGCATCCAGAACAGATTAAAGAAACTCAATTAAATCTGAAAAATCTGAAACGCTCAGATAAAATATTTTTGAATGCTAAGTGGAATCTGTGAAGCTCCATTGCCTTAACCTCTGCTAATAAGCTGCTCAATAAACTTCATGAAAACATATTTTATGTACTGATAGCATCTCAAAGTATGAAAGGTTTTGCAGTTGTTCAGCAGTCAGTTACCAGCTGGATTATGGTCCACTAATGCTGTTAGATTTCTGCAAGACAGAAGGCAGCTTTTCAACCATTTGTTATTTTAATGATGAGGAATCTCACCATAAGCCTTGTTAAAATTTCATTTAATCCATTACAGAAGAAACAAAGACATTTAGAAGTGAACATAAAAAAATTTTCAATCTATCAGAGCAGAAATTATAGGGTTTAGGGAAGCTCTTAAGCAGCATCCATGGAATAAAATGGCTCTGCTAATTAAAGGGCTGTATCTTTTCAGGTTTGACATTTAGGGACTGTCTTCAACAGGGACTGAACTACTCTGCATGATGGCACTCATAATGACAAAGTGAAAAAGGGAGAACCTTTGCAAAGCTGCAACCAAATCACTCCATCTATTCCAAATATCACCCAAACATTTACAGGGATGTTTTTTATTGAGTTCCTTTCCCAAAAACCTCTCAGCAGGGAACAGAGGGTGCAACCTCCCTGCCCCTAGATCGTGGGGAAATCCTTCCTTGCAGAGATGACTTTGGTTCAGCACCAGGGACAGCGCCCAGGACAGGACCCAGTGAGAGGCACACGTGTTTCAAATCTTGACTGTCCTGCTGGGAGAAGTGAAATCAGTCCAAAGAATCCATCAGGCACAGCCCAAACACCCTGATTGCCTCATGTCCTGGAATGTGCCACCTGAGACAAGCAGTGGCAGTTCCACTCCCTTGCCACTGCTCCCCTAATTTGCAAAGTACTCCTGCAGCTCTGGCACAGGCATATCCAAGGGGTCTTCAAGAGAGAAGCACCATTCCCTGAACTCCCTGGTCCTTCTTCAGGGTGCCCCATTCCAGGGACACGTTGTCTTCTATAAATCAACTGAAAAAAAACCACATCATTCTAGAAAAATCTGTTTTATAACCCCCAGAAAATATCAATGCAATACGTTACCTGAGTGAACATTTATTTCATGGCTAATACATTAGGGGTAGAAAATGGCCCTGAGTGCACAAAAAAAAAGCATTTTCCAAAGGACTAAACACTAACTTCAGTCCTTCAATTACCCCTACAGCTCCCTACCTGTGGAGCAACATGTCAAAAATTTGCAATCATTGGTTCAACAAACCAGTCTAAGTTTGCACTTAGAGGTGCAGAAAAAAATGTTTAGCCTCAAAAAGTGGGGTAAAAAAAAACCACCCTGAAAATTCTGTAATCTCAATTCTCCAAGATTTCCTGGAGAAATCTTGTTTAGAGCACAGATTTTCATATCCCTGATGGGAGGACATGCTGTTCCAAGCCCTGTGATTACCACCCCTTCCACCAGCTCTAATGAAGTTCCCAACTGCTGTTGTAAGATTTAGGCAAAGCTCCTCCTGAGAGTGTTTTCCCTGCAAGGATTTCCCTAGGACTGGGCTTATCAGCCAAGTCACCTACTACACCAGGAGAAAGTTCAGGGCTCTCTGTCAGATCTTGATCCCATTTAAATTAATGATAAGGGAGAGGGCATGGTCTGTAATACCTATCTGCTTTCTTCTCTTTGAGGGAGATGAAAAACATTGGCTCAAGTTATATCTATCTTGAAAGTCCAAGAACCAAGAAACTATAAATAAGTAAATATGTTTTTAATTTTGGATAGAGCACATTAAATGTTAAATATCTCAATTCTATATATTAAAAAAAAAAGGACTTGTGCTGCTTTGGGTTCTTCTGAAACGTTTGATGTAAAAATATTCTCCAGCTCCCACACTCTTCCATACCAAATCAGAAGTTCATCCAATGGGTTTGAGACCTTCTGCCTTCAGCTGGGTTTCCTACAGAAACAAGGCTTAAGCAAACATGCTATTTGTCTGTCTTATTTCAGTAACTTTGGAATCAAGTTGCACGAGCTGTTTCTCAAAAATTACTTCTAAAAGTTTCTTTCCCCCCAAGCTTGCAAAATATTAACATTTGAAATCATTTTACATAATATCGCTCTTGCAAGAAACTGCTGAAATGGTAAATTAAGTGCCATCTAGACTGGCTAAGGAGTTTTTGATAAGAGAGTGATTTTGAATGAAAAAATGGATACTTAATTCAAAGTCAATTAAAAATGGAATTATAAAGTATCTTGATGAGAATCACATAATGGATATCAGCAGCACAAAGTCTATAAAGGAAAATCAACCCTGAAATTCTTCCAAAGGGTCAGCAAAGTCTTGAAAACCATCTTCACCAAAAACTTTCTTTAAAGCCTTTCCTGAAGCTTTTCATATGACTTCATTAATTAAACTAAGCAGTCATGGACTCGGAAGCAGGAATGAGTTCTGAATCTTAACTAAGATTCTGGCTTCCTAACTAAAGCACAAGGTTTAAGAACTGACCATTTTTCATTGTAGCATTATATTAATAGGAGTTGTCCCAGTCTTCTATAATAAGATTGGCTGGATATAACTTTTAGAACACATGGTTTTACAGATCAGATTCTGCTCTTTGTTTAACATAATAAAAGGAAGCATTTTTTAAGGAACTAAATCTGTTTACTTCCAATATAATCAAGAATAAAATTTAACCCAGACAGTCCAGCAGACCAAGCAAGAGAAGTTGAAAATTAGAAGCTCTTATTGCTTTAACAACACCGAACACTCAGAGTGACTGCAGAATAATGTGTGTATATGAAAATATTTTCTTTGAAACTACCAAAATCTGTGTCAAAAAGCACTTGAGGTTAGTGGTAATTCACCATTTTCCTTTCCCCAAGACTGCATCCTATGTTCTCAAAGAATCCCACCAGTTAATTAAACATTAAAATGTCCAAAGATGCCCACCCACACAGACCCCCTGCAAGGGACTGCAAAGGGATAAAAACACACAGCTCCTCTCTTCGCTGATCTACAGATGTCAGATCAAGCCCTTGTTCTTCCAGCTGATGGGAAGAAAAATGGTCTAAACTAATTTTCATTTAAATTTCTTAATGCAGAGCACCAGTTGTTTGTCACATCCTGACATGCTGTCATGTTGTTTTACAACGTGATGTATTGTAACATGATATGAAGTGAGCATATTTCATTTAGAGAAATGCCCTAATGCCTTTAGACTTGAGCAGACAGGTAGCACCATCATTTCTTAGCACCTGATCTAGATTTACCAGAACTTCCTTCATGGCTTTAAAACTATTCTAGAAACCACTGCTGTGCTTACCTTGTGTACTCTAGAGGTGCAGCACGTTCTCACCCACCCCACCAAATGCAAAAGGCACTTGGCCATGCCAGGAATTGCACCAATGCAGTCAATTTCTGTTTAGAAAAATCAAAAAATAAGCTTTACAAAAGACTTTGTAAAGTCTCTATCCTGACTTCCTTACTGGAAACACAGGGAGGTTTATTTTGCCTGCACAAATATTTTTATGGATTTACAGCAGAAGGAATTACTCAGATTTATTATGGCAGAAGTATATTATACTACAGGCATTGCCATATTTTCATTTAAAAAAGCCCCAACAGAAGTCCCCAAACTTCAAAGAAAGGGACCAATATTTTTCCAAGAATCCCCAATTAAATCCTTGAAGTTCAGGTGAAACTCCACAGTTGATTATCTACAATCTGTGTGATGACCAGAAGGGGCTGCCCTGTCTCTCTCAGTAACAAGCAGCTCATACCCTTCTCTTCTCCAGGGTTAGCTGCACACTGACTGAAAGCTAAATTTATTTTGCAGAGCTTGTTTTTAGTTACATCAGACAGATACAACTCACTGTGAGACTGCATTAATATTAAAGCTATAGGGAAAAGGGGAGGAAACACATGGCTGGCAGCAGGGGAAGGCAGGAGGACTTTGCTCTCATTGCTACCTGCTACAGAAGCTGCATTTCATAAGCACAAGACTGAAATTACACATATTTTATCCCCAAATAGTAGCCAGGGAAAATGCATGCATTATATACATTGTCTGCAACTTTAAAGAGTGCACTTGTGAAGGATGATTCAAATTTCAGCCCCTTTCCAATTCCTCGGATTCAGTAACCGGACTCATCTCTCATCAGCACTGTTTCTGTTATTCGGGAAGCCAACAGGTAATGAAAGAATATTCTCTTACTCGTGCCACAAATAGCATTTAAAGCTTAAAAATAAGATTCTTAAAATATCCCCTGAGCTTTGACCGTAGTCCGTGGAGAGCCGTATTTGTACTCCCCAATTTGCACAGCCCACAACAGGGCTTCCCACTTAATCCAGGAAGATTAATTTCATAAAAGCTAATTGATTAGCTAAATCAGTTACATGTGGTCCTGGGGATCTCTGGATCTATAAAGTTCACAGTTTCACTGAAGTAGGCAATAAGTGAATATCAAAAAGATTTGCTTCAATGACAACCCCCAGCCCTGCCAACAGCAACATTTACAAAGGTGACCAGCACAGAGAAAGCTTCTTGAGATGCTTGATAAAACACCCCATCACTCTCCAAACCCAGCACAATGTAGTCCAAAGCAAGTGGATTAATTATTTTGATTGGCATGACCTGCTATAAATCTTGGAAAAGATTTCAAGCAATAATGGAAAATACTCCCCATGACTATGATCTAATCAGTGTCTGCTGCTGGACAGGAGATGAGCAGGATGTGCTGGAGCAGGACCTCCAAAGGCAAGAGGAGAGGCCTTCTACATTAGCTCCACTGAGAAGCTAAAGTCGTAGAATTGTGTAGGTTGGAAAAGTCCTTTAAAATCATCCAGTCCAACCCAGCACCAGTAAACCACAAGTAAATCCAGGAGATCCCTTTGCAAGCAGGGGGGATTTCATAGTCAAGAGCCACAGAGCCACAGAATGGATTTTGTTATGGGGCAAAAGCTGAAATACAGCAAAACTTCACCAGCAGAACATGTTTAAGTTTTACCCATGCAAATAATGCTGGATGTGGGCTCTGGAAGGAGCACAAGGCAGTGTCATGCCCCAAGCCAATGCTCCAAGCACTCACTCTGTGGACTGACACTCACTCATCCACATGCCTGCCCTGTGGGCTCTCTGAGCTGCAGAGCCCTGTTCTGTGACCTTCTGGATCAATGTCTCACCAGGGCCCTCCCAAAAGTGTAACAGCATCACCAGAAAAGCAAACTGCATCTCTGAGACACAAACCAAAGAAGAACCCTGTCTCCACCTCAGCTGCTCTCACACACTCATCCCTTCCAATCCTGAGAGGCAGATTGCTCCGGCTCAGAGCACTTGACAGTGCCCAGACTGTGCACAGGACTAGTTTGGTGACATATTCTTGCCATCACCTGCAGCAATGCCCTGCTCCCCCAGCAGCTGCAGGATTTGACTGTAGCTGACAGTAAACTGTAACATCTAATGGACTTGTGAGGAGCGTCTGAACGCCTGAGGAGCCCTGTCATGTGTCAGTGCCGCTCATGTTAAGAGATCCATTAGGAGTGCAATGATCTGAGGAAAGGTCAGCTGTCACAGCTGGTGCCAGAAGTGTCACCTTTGTTTAAAAGGATTTTGCACCCAACTCCCCAGCTGACTAGATGGCGCTGATATCCTTGTCCTACAGCCAGGGATGTGTCACCTCAGACTGACACACGTGTCCCGATGTCATTTGCTGCGGCTAAGCCCTTTCCGAATGGGCATTATCAAAGTCCAGTCCAGTGGCAGCATCACCATCCCTGACACTTCTTTTGGGAAGTGCTTGGACTTCTTCAGCCGTGCACCAGAGCTGTGATAGCAGAGAGCTCTGCAGCTGAAGCAGCAAAGCAGCACAGGAGGCATTTTGTGGGTTTTTAGAAAGAAAACAAATCCCGCTGCCCAGTCTCTGATAGGAAACAACAGCTCTGTCCACACTCAGGACAGGGCAGCAGGATGCAATAAGCATAGCGAATTAAATCAGAAATAACTGCAAAAAAAAAAGATAGCTGAGTTACAGAATGGAAAACAGGATTAGTGGCAAGGCAGAATCACCATGGTGTAATTACTGTTCTGGTGGAAGGACTCGCATGGTAATCCGATTCAGCCTGAAGTTTGCTTCTCCAGGACTGTGACTCCCCAGAAAACTGCTCTGAGCTTTGGGAAGAGCTAATGCAGGATTGATTCACTCTCAGCTGATGGAGCCAAGGTGTTCAGGATAAAACACAGCTCCTATGCTAAACTTGCAGGGTAAAATTCCAGCCCGACTGGTCTCAGCACAGACACTGTGACTGTCCTCAGTGAGGCAGCTGTCCCTTGGTCATTACCTCTTGTATTCTTTTGTATTATGCATATTATAAAAGCATTCATGCCTCAGAGTCATCTTGCAGCTACCTGCTAGTCTAAAAACCCGGTATTTTTTGAATGTCTGACACACACTAAAATAATCAGCTTCATGAGAGGAGAAGTTATTGCTTGTGTCTGGTTACTGCTCCACTTGGATTCTTTAGGCAGTAACAGCTGTATAACAGCTAATGCTGCTCAGCTGTTTGAGCAACAGTGAAATGAAGCCTCAAATAAGCTATTTTAAACCAGAGTAGTGGATTGTTAAGTAGCCAGGGAATGCTGACATATTACTTTTATATTTCTCAGTCCTTTGAACTAATACTGTAAATTATAAAAATAAATTCAAGACTTGGGTGCTGTGTCAGAATGGGCTGCCTCTGTAGTGAACTGCTTTGTAATAGGGATTGAATAGGGTTTAATCTGGTCAAAGCAGGTTTTACTGTGGTGTGATCCAGACAAGTGACCTCGACACTCTTGAAACAGGCATGGCATTAACTATGATCATCACCCAACTGCTGGCTCAATCACACCAGAACTCGGATTTTCTTTACTTGTCAAAGTGAGAAGCTGACCTATAGTTTATTGATGAGGGTGTGTGGCAAAAGTTTAAAAAAAGAAATGTTTTAATTCTCAGGCATGAGGAAGAACATGCACAGTGACAAAACTGAAAATCTGGTTGGAACAAGGGTAGAGAAACAGAAGTTAATGAAGGAAATACAAGAAAAGACCAGTTGTTATTTTGTAGATATCTGAATAAATCCAGGCTGATTTTCACCACAGTTACACAAAGACACATCAGTCCTTGTTGTCCTCTTTTATCATCCACAATGAAGGTAAATTGTAATTCAGGGTGATTACATCTGATAGGAAATGTGTAAGTAATGAAATATTTGTGGCCTTAAGCCTTGATTTGGTGGCTTCAAGACTCAGATTCTGTAGTCTCATGGCCCTGACATGAAGAGGACAGATCTCAGTCTTGGCACACAGCCAGGAAGCTAAATGACCACATCTTCCTGGGAGCAGGAAAAGAAGCTGCAAACAATTTTATCCCCAAGGAAATAACTATTTTGGCCATGAATTTTGAACTTTGTATTTAAAAACTATGCATTTAAGACAGTATGTTCTAGCAGAGCTGGACAGCTCAGTAAAACCTGAGTGCTTGTTTCTGCCAAGCTTAGGGACAGAGGTTTCACTGCTTTGATAAGAGAGCAAAAGTCTGTAAATAAAAGTCCCTCTAATCTAAAGTAGTAAACATACAGGTGGAAAGTTTTGTGGTCCTACATTTCAGGCTGTTTTCATACTAACAGGGGTTTGGAAGTTTAAAAAAAAATTACTTTTATGTAGTCACTTTCATTCACCACTAAACACATTCAATATCAACCTCTTCCACACATGCAGCTCTTCTCTATCAAAAAAATTATAGGGCAGTTGCTCAGAAGTGGTGGTATTTGATGTTTTTTGCTACTGAATATATGTATTTCATGAAACAGCCCCAAAAGGATTCTGTGAAATTTCTCAGTTCTTATTGAATTCTGTAATGCTTTTGAAAAAGGCAAATTTCAGAGGCAGAAATCAATGTTTCTGAAGGTAGATCATTAAGGACTAGAAAATGTACACTTCTATTCATAAATGATCCGGAAAAAGAGATGAACAGTGAAAAGACAAAGTTCTGCAGGTGATACGAAATCATTCAGGATAATCAAATCCAAAGCAGAACATGAACTGGTGCATAAGGAACTTGCAGTACTCAGGAAGTGGATGCTGAAATGGAAGAGGAAATCCAGTTTTTACTGATGAAAGGAATGAATGCTGGGAAAAGCACCTCTTCATGCCAGTCAATAGGCCCTGCATTGGCTACTGCCATTCAGTGTGTGGGTGCTGCAGCCTTTGGTGAGCTCCCATTGAAACTCACATCAATCCTCACAATGGCTAAAAAACCACGAGAGATTGTTGGGAAAGCTTAAAGAAACAAATGCAGGGCACCATCAATGCACCTGGATGAGGCAAAAGAGGACAAAAAGGTTTCCAAAAGGGTGCAGGTGCCTTTATGGAGGATGGGTCTAGCAGGACCAATAAATAAAATGATCCAAAAGCATCAAGCTTGGGCCCCAGGCAGAAGAAGTTGGGAGGAGAAGGATTGCTTTACACATGCCCTGCTGCCTATATTCCCTTCCTAAAGAGACATTCTGGTTATTCTCTTCAGTGCTGCAGGGAGAACCTGTGGCCACATGGACCCTCCCCTCCCAGCTACAGCCAATGTCACAGTGAGAGGGAGACCTCAAAATGTGTCAGCAAACCATGGAAAGTACAAACCTGTAGCTCAAAGCCATCCAAGAAGCTCTTTCTGAGCTGAGTAGAAGGTGTTGGTCCTTGGAATTTCTGAAATAAACCAATCACTTCTCCATTGCCTCCTAAATGTGTTTTGTTGGAGGGGAGGGACAGGAACACTTTGTCTTTTCAGCTCTTCAGAGATACACATTCAAATACATTTGAGGCCACTGGAACTGGAAAACCAAATTTCATTCTTGATTGATTTTTTCAGTAGATGGAAATGCTCATCTAATTGTTTTTTGCTGTTTGACCTTTCTCTTTCGTTTGGTTAATCTTCATGATGATGAAATCGCACTCATGGTATTCACACAGAGTAACTGCTGAAGGCTAGAGCATGAATGCTGATTTTTTACAATGTTCTGCTGCTGTGGACACCCCAGAAACAAAACCAGATAGCAATAACAACTTCAGCTCTTGGGCTTCTGAGAGACTAATTAAATTCAGTTTCCTTGTAGGTCATGATTAGTCAGGGGGTGCCTGAGCAGGATGTGTATAGAAATCCACCTTTTGGACCACGCTGAACAAAAAAAGGAGGAAAAACCCTCAAAATAATAATTTCCTTGGCAAATGTTATCCAGTCTTTCTGAACTCTCCCAACAATATGACAGTTTAATGAACAGCCTCAGGGGACAGGGTGTGAAGGGCAGAACCTTCCCAGCAGTGAGGCTGGGACTGAGCCATGTCCTCCACCCTCTGCCCAACAGCTTCTGGAGGTGTTTTTTCCTGGTCTCACATTCACTTCACACACACTGTCACTGCCCACTGCCTGTGCTTCCAGGTCGTTCTGGGTCCCTCTGAAAGGTGAATGACATGTCCTATCCTGGGAAGGTTTCAAACTGAAAAGCAGTGAATATTTCACTTTGCATGAGAAACCACCCACTCCATAATAGGAAGCATTTGACAGGAATCAAGTGTACCCAAAGACACACCTTTCTCAAAGGCTACTTTGCAACAGATTCTAACAGAAATCTTCCATTTTGCAGGCATCAGCATCACTCAGAAATCTGTTATTAGTTGATAGTTCAGAGCACCAAGAAGAGCCACCATCCTGGTGGTCGTGTGGGTCTGTGTGTCCCTGACACGACCCTGGTTTGTCCCACAGTCCAAAGATTTCCTTCATGTCTGTAAGCCTTTATGATGGAGTACCTTCCATCAAACAGAAGTTTGGTCCACAGAGCATAGGTCATCAGCACGAAAAGAAAAAAGCAAAATATTAGCCACTCCAGTCTGATTTGGGCTAAGAATTTCCTCATTGGTTATCAGACAACTTCTGGTATCCCACAGGGGTGAAATTTTAAGTTCTAAAGATCTTGTGCCATTTTTTAGGCTTTCCTGCAGCCTTTTGTGAAGGAATCAGCTTGGTTTCAGAGGAAACAATCCTCTTTGCTGCCTCTACCCACGGAGAGGACAAAAACCAGGCTGCAGTCATTTGGCACCTTCCCTACTCCTTTGTGCAAAAGGTCAAAAATGCTGCAGAAACATCAGTTGTCTGTGCTGGCCCTCAGAACCACCTTGCTGGGCTGAATAATGCCCCCACTGGAGCACAATGCCCAGACCTCCACACATCAGTGTTTCCAGTTCATCACCTGCAGCAATTATAGTACAAAGTCACCTCCTGTCCATTTACTCTGCTGTGGTTTGCTCATGGTGTGCAGCAGAGTGGAGGTCCCACCTCAGGCACAAGCCATGGTGGGATCCAGCCCTCCCACTCACCTTTTCCCCTTGGAGCAGCAGAGCTCTGGGATTTGTTAAACCAAACTTGCATCGTGGTTTGGCCCCATTATGCAAGGAAGATGCGCAACTAAAAGGAGGGAGAGAGAGGCAGAGTTCCTTAGGGACCAGCATGTTCAACAATCCCTTCAAACCACCACAAACCTCATTTACGAAGCCCCACAGGCTCTCATTAAATTTCTTTGTCCAAATATTTGCCTTTATAAATTCACCCAGGAGCTTGTTCTGCATTTCAGCCAGCCAGAATGCCACTGGGGCATTGAGCAAGTGCTGAGATTTTACTGGCACCCACTTTTAAGCTCCTCTTGGTCAGTAACTCTTCTCTGCCTCTGTGAATAACCACCACAGAGTAACTAATTTCACCTACTAAGGTTACATTTCCCCCAGTTCCTTTTTTCTCAACTACTTAACAAATCAATTCTTTCTGAGAGACCTCAGTTCATACACGAGAGGATAACAATTATGTGCCACCGTGCTTTGGCAGAATGGAGTCAGTCACAGCTGAGGTAGAAAATTACTTTCTGCACTTTCAAAACAGGGGAAAGAAATAAGAGAAATGCAGAAGAAAGTGATGTTTTACATAGATGCCCACACCTATTTCTTTTAGGCTAAGGTCAAACAGCAAATTTGCTGCAATAGTTCACCAATGCATTTGTCTTCCCGCATCCCTCAGGGTAACTTCAACCTCTGTGTGGCCAGGATACCCTCTTGCACAGACCACTGCAAGCTCAGAGTCCTAGTGCATTTCTCTTTGCTCTGAAAAGAACACCTGGGAAAGCCTGCAGCTTTGAAACTCATCAGGTACATGCTACCTGCTTGGGTTGGCTGGAGCTGTGTGTCTAATGCAGCTGGTGTGGACAAAAAGAGCATCTGAGCAATGAACGATACTGACAGGGAAAAATTAGGCCAAAAGGCATTTGTTCTTGTCTTTACTTTCTTCTCATTTTGTCCTGAAATGGTCTGGAGGCTACACAGAAAGGAAATGAAAGGAGGAAAAATCCAGGCTTTACTTTCAGCTTCCTTTTCTTCATGGAGGTGACAGCTCGGCAGTTTTCAGCAGACTCTCAATTTTTTGCCGGGGTAACAGCAGTGTGAGAAGCTGGATGGAAGTTATTTCTGGGTAAAAAAGCAGCTTCCCTGAGCAGAAGCAGCTAGAACATGTGATGTGCCTTGCTGAGCCCCTGGGCTCCCCTGGAATCCCACCAGCATCTCTAGCACTTGGTTCAGCTGAGAGAAAAGGCCATGAAATGCAGCTGCCACAGAGAGGCTGACAGGGATTCCCTCAGAATTTGGGAGCCTGAAGGAGTCCAGAGCCAGCTGAAAGGATGAGTATTTCCCTCCCCACACAGAAATTGCATTACCCAACACTGAGGAGGTGAAAACTGCACCTTCTTCTCTTACAGAGAACCTCATGAGCTGCTTTACCCCAAATTTGTCAGCGGGGATCTCATAGGGATAAAGTTCCTCCAAACTTGTGGGGAAAAAAGGCATCCTGCTACTGCAATGAGATGCAGAGAGAGGAGGAAGGCATCAGCATTGCAGCCCTCAGGCACTCCTGTTTTTTTGGTGTGTATTCATACAATACCAGAAATTTAACCAGGACAGGATGAAAGGCATATTTTAGCTCTATCTAGTGTACTAGAGAAACTGATAATGAAGTTTATAAGTACACAAAACAAAAAATAATCCTGCCATCTCCATACTCTTTCCCTGCCCTATTCTCTTCTATATGCATCCCCTCTCCCCAGCACTCTTATCTAATCAATCCTGCTCTGCCAGTCTAATGCACATAATTTTCTCTTAGGGTGCATTTCTATCACTCCAGCATCAGAGGCTCATATATATATATATATATGTATATAAAACAAACTGATAGATGCCATGTATTTCAAAAAACATCCCTTCACACACTTCTTCAAAAGCCCAAGATACTGAAATGCCCAAGAAATTGATAGAGTACCAGAAATCAACTCTAATATGCTTGACTCATCTGTTGATTTTAATTGAATGGTCTGTATCTTCAGGCAATTTCATTATTCTCCCAAGAGCTGGGGAGCTAAATGAAAGACAAACCTCGTTAACCTCTGACCATGAAAATCAATAATTTTCAATAAAATTTAGGCTCATTTGTTTCCAAAGGATCCCACGTCTTGACTCTACTATCGTGTGCTCCAGAGCTAATCAGCTATGGAACATCATATTTTTCCACATAATTTTCACCAACTTAGCTGCAAAGTCTTTACCCAAAGCCACAGGAATCCTTGCATGTGGATGGAATACAATTGCTCTCTGGGTCGTGTGGTTGTGTGAGCTGACAGCATCCAACCTGCCATGTATTCATAGCTACTCCAGAGTGACAGTGCAAACACTTCAAAGAGCACTACACTTATTTTTAGTTATGTTTAGGGTCATTGATTCCTCTTCATCCACAGAATTGATTCCTGTGAGTTCATGTTACACACTTTATCTCACCCAATTCTGCATCCTCTGAATGCAAAAGCACTTTCCTGTTTTGAATAAAATGCCCATTTTCCCAGCACAAAAAGCTGAATATGGATTTGTTTCTGTGGGTGCACCAAAAGCAAAGGGTAAAAAAATACTTAATACTTCTTCTGGTGCCCCTTCTGCCAACAGGAAACAGCAGCAACTGTGGTACTCTGCTAATGAACTGCTTAAGCTATTAGATTCCTCCAAGTGGCAGAGAGAGGATATTTGTGCAGATCCCAGCTATACAACAAGAGGAAATTCATTCCTTACCTCTGTGGAGACTAAAACACAGAATTTTCAGACCAGAAGCTAGTGTTCTGCAGAAAGAGCAAATATAACATTGCTGGAGTGTGACAAATATTGATAAAAAAAGCAGATCAGTGAAGGGAAGAATTAAGCAGTCCCCCCAAATGCAAAGCACAGATCCCCACTGGAATTCCACCAATGCTACAGGAACAACACCAGCTTCCAACAGAGCTATCACACAAATGCAAAAATGGATGTTTCCAGCTCCTGGGTTAGGGTGAACAATAGACTATAAGGCTTCAGAAATGACATTTATGAAGAAAATATTGGCAATAAGAACATTTCCAAGTCATTGCAGAGCAAGACTCTCCAATTGCTTTCTTTAAGAAGCGAGGCCCTGGAAACTGGTCAAGCACATCAAGAAAAGGGAAGAAATTGTGAAGAAAAAGAAAAGTCTCAGTGGAATACCATATCCACTGTCAGAGAACCTGCTGTGCACATTCAGAGCCAGCCTGGCACTCTGGGTGACTGAGCATTCCAGGCCCACCCTCGAGATCTGCAGATGCTGGCAGGTGGGAAAGCATCAAACCCAAAATAAATCCCACAGGACACTCCCACACCACACAGAGCCACAGCATCCCCGAAGCAATGACTCCTCTGGATGGACTAAAATCTTTGTAAAGGAACCAAAAAAGTAAAAGCAAAAAGATAAATCAGTTCCACAAGGATAAATATGAACAGAAAGGACAGCATTGAGAGCATTTAGGTTTTGCTCCTCTCTGAGCAAAACCTCCCATGATGATTCTGGAGTGCCCCTGCAGGTCAAGACATCCACAGCCCCAGCCTTCCTGGATGGAAAACCAGCCCTTGCTGACCATGTCAGCTCTACGGAGAGCTCAGGGGAAGGCACTGGATGTGATTATTTGACAAAGGGGGTGTTTTTTCCATAGATGTAGGAGCAAAATGCCCATTCCCATTAGAATTCACTTCACACCACCCAGCCTTTGGCTGCTTCATCTCTGCCCAATTCCCTCTGCCAAAGAAGTCCCTCACCTAACTTCCAGCCTCGTCTAAGTGAGACACTTCCTCGGGTTAATCAGCCCAGTAAGAATAGCTCTTTTGCTGACTGAGAACCTTGGTGGGAGGAAACAAAATAAATTATATTAAAGGTCAGGGAGAGCTGCAGCCACCTTACAGCAAATTCCCCCAAACACGGCTGAGCATTTTGCAGAACCTTAATGAGGAACAATCAGCAGGCTCCTCTGACAGCTCAGTTAGGGGAGTAAAACACTGGCTATGATGTAGGTCGGTAATGTAGACAGCAAAAGGCACACGATGAAATCCTGCTTTTGGTGACTCAGCACAGAGACTCAGGAAAGAGCAGAGTTTGCAGAACAGCAGGAAAACCACACCATGGCTCAGCTTTCTAAAAGTTACAAGAGGCAGCTGACAGCTGATCCCTTTTCTCACTGCTTTCGAGTGGAAGTCATCAAAAAGTTGTATCACACATGCTAAAAATGGTGATGAAGGGGTATCCCACAGGGAAGCATCACAGAGTAAATATTTATCACCAGGCAGAAGAAAGCAATGAACTCTCAGAGCTAAAATTAAATACAATGGGGCACTGTTCAATATTAGATAAGAAAAATCAAAAATATAATACATTGGATTTAGATTAGATATAAGATTTTTCTATGTCAGGTGAAAACTCAAAGAAAAGATTGGCTGGATTTGCCATCAGGAATGTAATTTCCACAAACAAAAAGAAAAGACTCCATCTTTCAAGAAAAAAATAAGAATGTTTATCAAAAATCTGCCACGTAACAAGAAAAAAAATTACCAGTATTTTTTGTCCTTTTCCAAAAGAACACAACCCAGGGAGTCACCCAAAGGACAACAGGATCTTGTTCCTTTCTAGATAACATGAATACTGGTAATTGCATTCCAGCTACCCACTCATTTTTCTTCTGAGAAGCCTCCCACTTTTCTGATTTGAAATGAAAATGCTCTCAGCACCAGGCAGTGCACTCCATTGAATACCCACATCAAGCCAAATCAAACCAACTGACCTCACATCATTTTCCCAAACACTTGTGATGTTTTCATTGCACTGTTCATAATAGGATTTTTTACTGCAGGATTCATAGCAAGTGACTGAAATCTTTGGCAGTGGAGCAGTGATTGCACGGCAATTACTCCACAAATATTATCCATAAATGCTCCATATCACAGGGAGCACTTCACTAATGCTCTGCTCGAGAAACTCAGGTGATACCAAACAACATTTCCCACTGACAGCTGTACCTGCTGCTTAGCACAAAACAGCTTTGAGCCTGGAAAGCAGCAGCTTGCCCTCCTAATCACTGCAAATCAAGCAGATCTCTGGTTTTCCTTCCAAAACTTTTGCTCAAGGGATCCTATGGACAAAGCAAAGTACTGAGCAGTCAGTCTGGAGGTTCCAGCAGGAATGCTGCTGCCTGAGTATCTGGGATCTGTGTTCAGCTGATACAAAGGTTAGCATAGCACATTAATGTTTGTAAAAGCATTTGACAAGCTGTATCCACCCCAGCAGCAGTGCTGTTACACTCAGTTCTGGAGAAGTGCAAGTCAAACCACAGTGTTGTGCAGCAATAGAAATAATCATGTGGATTTAGCCTGATCTGGCACAGTGAGGGCTTCAGTGTGCATTGCCAAGGTTTTCAGCAGTGGATAATAACTTTGGAGCCTTCTTTATATGATAGGCAATGTCACACACTTGCATGAGGCCCCTTTTCAAAGGCTGCTACACATCATTCATTGGCTTTTTAGAAACCCTAAGCTGCCCATGCCTATAGAGACACTCTGAAATTGTTTACAAAACCTCTGCTGAAACACTTTTTCCAAATAAATTGTAAAAATCTGTGCAGTCCAAAACAGTAAGAAAAGAAGTGTCTTATTTTGGTAGGCAAAACATTGTGAAAACTGACTGGTTTAGTGCTGCTTTTTTATTAAAGGGGGATTGGTGAAGAAAATCTAAATATACGCCTATGGCTGTGCAGCACAACACAGCAAAATTGTGTGTTAGTGTCAGCATGCCTTGGTAGCAGCTTTTCCCAAATTAGATTAATTTAATTTTAAAGAACAAAGCAGCTGGGCATTCATTTTATGACACCAGCCTTCCTTCCTACTTGCAAAGAGTCTGCTCTGCTTACTGCCAGCTTTAGCTTTAAAAAAAAAAAACCTATACCTAGAAGTTTGTGATGGTGTATAGGAACAAAATGCCCTAAATATAATTTTTCATATGTCACCAATTTCTAAAGCACAAAAGGGTTGTTTTTGCAGTAAGTCAGTAAAGTACTAAACATGTGCTTGAAGTGTAATCCCTTCAGGTATAGTAATTAAGGTGTTTAAGTGATTTGTTCAATGGGGATGGACATTCAATTAGAATACAAGTGTACAAATCATGGGAGTTGCGATTTTCCATTGAAAATAAAATCAACGACGAGGGATTTTTTCCTTCTAAACTTCACATAAAAACACAAATTTATTAGATGTCGTTTAAAGTTATTGAAGACTATCAAAAGAACATTATTCCAGCATTGATTCAAAACCATGGGGTGCACTATCAGCATAATTAAAATGAAAGTATATTGAGCTATTTTCCTTTCCTGCTTCCATATTATCGTCTAATTGTTCAGAATGTCTGTTTGTTACAGAGGCAAAGTAATTAAGCACAGCACGTTGCAACAAGGGGGATCATAAAGCCAGAGTTGGCTGCATTACCCACACAGATATCAGCACAGGAAAACATTAAGGAAAGGATCAGGATTGTAATTGAAAATAATTGGATGATCCAGTTCATTTGGCTGACATCAGGACCATCTGAGCACCCCAGCACTCTTTAGCCCTGGATGCTCACTGCTCACCTGTGCTCTTAGAATGGATACTTCCAAGGGAAACTCTGGAGCAAAGTTTAAATCAGTTTGTGAGAAGGGCTGAGCACTCCCATGCCCTGTGAATGGTCATGGGGCTGTGTTTAGGTCATGACCTACAAGGGAGGTTGGACTGAAAGTTTATGAAATGCAGAAGATCCTTGGGCAGCCAAATCCAGCATCCCTTGAAATCAGCGCAGTCATTTCCTTTCCTTTCTCAGTAGAAGACAAGGACAGAGGTGTCTCCAGGGATATTCTCCTTAAAAGAGAGCAGTTACTCACACATCTAAAAGAAAGGATTTGTGGCTCCTTGTTTTGTCAGCATAGCAATTAAGCTGAGGCCTGTTTGGAAGCACATTTAAAAGCCTAAACAGAGCACCTTTGTCACTGTCTCTCAGAACCCCAAGCACACCACAGATATCTCCAGCTCTCAGCAAGTTGTGACTGCACAACTCGCTGTTTTTTGTAGGTCACAACTTGGCAAAATCAAAACTTATCACTCAGCAAAACCCAAACTTGCAACTCAGCAATACGGAAACAGCCAAGTCACAACTTCCAAAATTACCGACTCCTACAACCCCCAAAAGAGACTATCACTTCGTAATGATCATCTCACAAAATGGATAGCTTAACATGGAGAGAAACTTACCTGAAATCCCTTCATAATCCTGAAAAACTGGAGCTTCATCACTCGCAGAGTAGTGCTATCAGCCAAAAGCCTGGGAAAGATGCAACGAAAATGCAAATTTAATTAAAAGAATTGTACACATGGGAAATTTAGAGCACTGTGCAAATCTCTTCAGCAATGCAAATAGTTGTGTCCATAATTGACATTTTTAGTCAAAATATAACAAAAGGCCAGGGAGACAACAGCAGGTGTGAAATTACTAGTCTGGGACTAAATCAGGATAGCAGCACCAGCTCAGGGACTACCAGGGGGAAAGGTAAAATAGGAAGGGAAAAAAGAAAAGGCAAAGGAGTTTGCTTTAGAGTCTGAACTTGTGCTCCACAGGACCTGCACAAGAACTGCTTGAGGGTCTTTTAGATGAGGACTTGAGGACTGGTGGGTGGCCAGGTTGGAAGGCTGAACCTGGCATCACTTGTTCTAACAGCATCAGCTCGTCTGCCCCAAAAGCTGCAGCTCCACCCTCTCAGGAGTGCTCCCTGCCAGCACGGGGCAGACACCCCCAGTGGGGAGCCTGGAGGGATTCAGTCCCAGCTGCTGACCTCTCCAAAGTCAGCTCATCAATCTGCAGGGCTCTCCTCAGATCACAAGTGGTGCTCACTGCTAAATAATTTACGTGGCTCCCAAGCAAGCTGCCTGCACAGCTTGCATTTATAAAATGAGCTCTCCCATGTGGACAGGTTTAATTCTCCACTGGGATCTCTTCACATCCAGCAGCCTCTGCAGGCATGCAAAGGTTACAATAAGGTTAAGTTGGAGCAGTTACATGGAATGAAATACTGATTCAAACGCCCTTGCATGAAATTCCGCACAAGACAGGAGAGTGGCAGCCTCGTCCCCTGGGCAGGCTGGGACCAGTAGGCTCCCAGCTTTAACTCTGGGCTCCATCAAACCTCTCTTAGTCCTTGCCTACCTCGAAAGGAGTTGGAAGTGCTGCCTCCAACTGAGACAACACAAATATCCCTCTGTCTGGGTGGGAAATGTTTATCCTGGTCCACTGTAACAATGCTGAAGGTAGGACTGACCCACCAGGGACCTTGACTGCTGTTGGCTGGCAGGGGGAGGAATGAAACAGCTCTTCAGAAGGAGTTTTAATGTCTTCTGAATTTTATGAGGCGACAGGGAGGGTTACAGAGGGCCAGGCAAGGGGCCAGGAGGCACAAGGGGATTCAGAGCAGGGAGCAGTGGCAGAGGAGGTGGCTGGAGGTCACAGCAGGGACTCAGACTGCACCAAGTGCTGCTGCCCACAGCACTGACCAGCAGATCCTGCAGCTCTCCATGCCAGGACCACGGCAACAACAGCTCTGCAACAGCCCCAAGGGGAGCATCAGTGCTCTCTGTAAAAGCTGTGTGTTATCCACCCTGCACCATTCTCTGGGTGTTAGCAGCAATTCACCACCAGCCACTGGATCCAGCAAACTCCCAACCACTACACCAGAGCCCAGCTGCTGACAGAAGGATTCAAGGTCAGGGTTTATACACTGCCCATGCTGTAAACTCAACTCTGCTTTACAAAAGTCACTTAAGTTTGTCATATGTCACAAGCCATGTCACCAAACAAGTGCTATTTCTGCAGGGGTGGTGGACATAAAGCAACTGGAGGTTTTGGTTAGCAGTTTCCTGAGAAATCACTTATTTGGAGGCCCAGAAGAGTGACAGATTACTACATTTGTTGTTCTCCTCTTCTCACAGAGGCATTTCAGATACCACATGGCTGCTCCCAGCTCTGGATCTCTAAGCTCGGAGCTCAGGCCCACTGAGGAACCACCTCTCCTTTCATCCCAGCCAAGACATGATTACACAGTAATAATCAAACCACTTAGCTTTGCAGGAATATAGAAAAGCATCTCTTTTCCTGGGCTCTGTGTGTGGAGTGATAACACTTGATATTAGCAGCAACAACTTGAGTCTTCCAGTTCATCTTCCTGTCACTTGAGAGTTGTTTCTTACTATTAATTTTTTAATATCTCACCTGGAATAGCTTTAATCATCCCAGACACTGAACTACTGCCACTTTCCCAGGGAGACCATATCATGACAAAAGAATTCTCGGTGTCAGAAGTTTGTCTGATACTTGAAACAACTTTTCCTCTGCTTCATTACGTTACTCTCCCTTAAACTTTCTACCTGTAAATAATCCTTCCATCCCCAAAGCTCATATTTCATAGGTATTTCTAAGACCCTCTTCACTGATTCCCACCACTTAATCACTCTTTCCTCAGATACCACACTGTATGATCTTAATTTTTCTGTACAATTTCATTTACTTGTGCTCATAAGTACTTTGTTGCTGTTCTCTGAGCTCTTTATCAGGAGTATGTCCATGAATATGGAGGGAGATATCTGAAATTAGAGGTGTTCTCCACATAACTGTCTCATTGGGAGAGTGCAGTAAGACATAAAAAGTAATATGAATTCAGAATAATGGGACTTGTAAGGAATTCATTTTTAATATAAAAGGACAGTGGGCTTTTTATTAGAAGACTGATTTGAAATTTCTTGGAGATGAATCAGCCTAGACAAGCCCTTAATTAAGAGAGATTTCCCATGTTCTGTAGAGATTCTGTGGTCAAGTCAGACAGATTTAACCACCCTGAAGTGGCCAAAAGCTGATTTTCCAACCTGCTTCAGAGCAGAATTCCACTCAAACGAGATATGACATTTAGACCTCCTCACCAAAAATACATCTCTACCATCTAACTTTTTATAAATTTACTTTATATAAGTAAATATTGCTTGGTCTAGCAGAGAGGTAACCTAGCCCAACACACTGTCCAGCCAAGGGGATTTTGGAATTCATTTCTCAGCTCTGAATCAAACAGAAACTCTGGCCGGACACAAAAATGTCAAAGGAGCATCTTCATCACCTGGACTTTGGCTAATCTGGGGTGAGGTTTGGTGCACAGCAAAAGGGTGCAAGATCACATCAGTGGGACTGAGCCCTAAACTCTGGCATTGGACACAGTCCCTGAGGAGCTGCCTGGGGCTGGTGGCAGCTGGAGTTTTATGGACAGTGGCACAGGCAGACACGGCTCCTAAAGCAGAAATTAATAGATTGCTTCTCTAAAGAGCTCGTAGTGCTGTTGTTTCCCCAAAAGCTGTTGAAATTAACATAAGATTTCAAGACATTTTTGATAACAGCTTCAGCAAATTCTTCCTGAAGGCCTTTTTCTATTCAACCACCATGGGTTTCGAGTATTTTCTTAAGAAGAAGTCTGCAATTAGCAGAAATAACCTTAAATCCCTTGTTTATTTTTAGCTGACCAAGGTGCAGAAATTATAACATATGTCTTCAGAGATTAATCGCCAAAAATAGCAAGTAAGCTGAATATTTAGGAATACTCTATAAGCCATTGGCAAATACTTTAAGATAATAAACCTGAAAATCCAGAAATAGCTCATGATAAGTCCTCCCCTCCCCAGGAAAAATTGCTGAAATCTCAGCTAATGTTTCAGCAAAGCCTGCTTTCTTCAGCTTTGCAAAGCACAAGGGTTTGGTTTTTTTTTCTTTGCTTAACTTTCTTTCACTCTCTTGACTTCAGCCCATGTGATGGCCCACACCAACACAGCTACTTTAGCTACATTAGCTCACTCATGCAATGTCACCTCCTGTTAGTACCAGGCAGTGGGGGAAAAAGCCAACATGACATGATGTAAAACTGCACAGCCCTGCTGAATGTAATGCAGGCTGTCAGAGGATTGTAGCACAGGCTTTAAAGGGAAGGAGGAATATCTGCTTGGGAATGTAGCTTGTGAAGGACCATGCCTTAAATGCCTCAGAAGTTTATCCTTCAACAGTCCCCGAGGAACCAGAATCTTCATCGCTTATGTGAAACTTTTATGGTCGTCACTCTCCCCATCTTCCGTATTTCTTATTTTGCTCTGAGCAAACCAAACACTTTTTTTCCTACTTTCACCCAGAAACTTCTCACAAGGAATTCCAGGCTCCAGCATCAACACCCAGAGGTTCAAACAAGACATTTCCATGAAGTCTCCCCTCCTGGGCACTCAACTCAACCACCTCTGGCAAGGGAGGCTTGTAACACAGTCTGGGCTCTCAAGACATCACCTATTTCTCCCTGCAGCAAAGGACACAACAGGAAATGAAACTGAAGCAATCTAAGGAGCAGCTCCTCTGCCTCTCCACAGGGTTGCTCTCGCTCCAATGACACCTCATTTGGAGCAAGGTACTGCTCAAGAAGGGAAATGGCCAGGTCTTACTGCTCCCTAATTTGTGGCCATATGTTGTACTGATCACCTGTGGAAAGGTTTGTTTATCCCACGGTGAGGAAACATGCTGAAATGTAGCCACAGAAGAGAAAGGAAGATGTTTTAATAAGCTGGAGACCCCTCTAAGCTAATCAATGCCTCAAAAGTGCTGTCTGTGATGGTAATTTAACAAGGCAAGTTGGGAAAATAGTTCTGTTAAATCCCATTACTCTTCATACTGTGGCCAGTCTGTTAAAGAGTAATGAAAACATTGCACCAACTTCTCACCCCAAGACTTTGGAATCAGAATAACAGCAAGCAAATTTCCAGTAAAAGTTGGAGGAAAAAAAAGATTTAAAAACATGCTTGAAAAAAAGATTGAGAAAAATGTTTGAGTGACAAGGTTTAGTTGTGCATTTGCAGACCTTGTTAAAGCCTAATGCCAAATATATAAGCAGGAATTCTCCTCTGTCCTTTTTGCAGAGGATTCATGGTGCCCCTCAGCAGGGCTGATGTGCTCTGCTCCCCATCTCCAGTCCCAGGGAAGTCACCTGGCTGTGGTCAGGAGAAATTAAAACACCTTTTAAATGCGTTTGAGAGCACTGTATCCTTCAGCTTCAGTCCCAAGTTCACCACCAAGGCTCAGACTCCTGATTCTGACACTGATCCCCTGGCCCATCCAACAAATTGTTCACACTTTGTGCTGATCTGCAGAACTGTAGGCCAGAAATGGGAAAGAAGATTAAACAACTGCTCAGATCTGAAATGGCTTTGCATGGGAAAAAGGATCAGGAGAGAAAATGGTAATCAAATGCTTGCCATATTCTTCACCCAAATTTCACAACGTGTAGAATAAAGGGCACATAATCTTTTGTGCTGTGGCCCAGGAAGTTTTCTCTCTGCCAAAGGGATTTACACACATTTACGAGCTTGAGGAGGTACCTCCTGCTGAGCGGCCTTTTAGTCTGATCAGTATTTTGTACCTTGATCATCAGGCCATAATGACACCCCCTATTTTATGTGAACAACACAGCAACTGAGAGCCAGGTAATGTTTGTAGGAATGGATAACATAACTTTTAAGACAGCTCATACAGTTGGAAGTTACACGCACACACTCTTCTTCAGAGTAAGCAAGTCAGAAGCAATTTGTCTGACTAGAGATATTGATTAGACCAAAAGAGGAGGTAGTTGGGTAACTGAGGAGTAGGGGCAAGAAGTTAGCATGGGAAGAGATGGCTCCCAATGAAAGGAAGTGATAGGTAATTTATCATCTATGGAACACGGGGAGATTAGCAAAGCAAAGGAGAGAAGTTGTAACTAAAGGGTGTTTGCCTCCCTCCCTTCCAACTAATTTGGCTTTTATGCAAAAGTTCCATGCTGTCACTTCACCACGTTCATCTTCTTGCCAGCCACAACTAAGAGGTTCATTTGTATAACTAACAAACAAACAGAAGATAGAAGTAGTTAGCACTCCAGCTAATGACAACAGACTGACTGGTACTTGCTCCTACCACACACAATCTGGGGTTTAAATTAAGTAGTTCTCACATCATTGATGAAGGTGATAGTAGCTGAAATGCTACTTTTTAAGGTCTTTTTTATTCTCATTTCATAACCCAGTTGCTGAGATCAGATGTTACCTGGTGATCTGTCTTAATACAAAAGCCAAATGGACTAGAGTGTTTGTATGAGAAGAAATTAAAGGCAAATAAAATTTTAAGTAACTAACATCAGCTGTGGCTCTTCCTTGATCTGTTAAAAACAGCTTACAGGTGTCTGGCACCAGCTGCAGCTGGCAAGGTCCTGCACAGAGGCCGGGGCAATTCCAAGCACAAACATAACCTGGGCAGGGAATGAATCCAGAGCAGCCCTGAGGAGAGGGACTTGGGGGTGGTGGCTGATGAGAAACTCAACATGACCTGCTGGACCTGAAGGAACAACTCCTGAGGAGACCAAGAAAATGCTCCGAGGGCTGGAGCCCCCCCTGGTCCAGGCTGGGAGCGCTGGGGGTGCTCACCTGGAGAAAAGAAGGCTCCAGGAAGAACTTAGAGCCCTCCCAAGTGCCTAAAGGGGCTCCAGGAGAGCTGGGGAGGGACTTTTTACAAGGACACACAGAGACAGAACAAGGGGAAATGGTTCAAACTGCCTGAGGGTAGGTTTAGATACGACATGAGGAGGAAATTCTTTATTGTGAGGAGGGTGAGGTCCTGGCACAAGTTGCCCAGAAAAGTTGAGGATGCCCCATCACTGAAAATGTTCAAGGCCAGGCTGGATAAGGTTCTGAGCAACCTGGGCTAGTGGAAGGTGTCCCTAACCGAGGCAGAGGGCTGGAATAAGATTATTTTTAAGGTCCCTTCCAACCCAAACCACTCTATGATAATATCAGCTTTATCCAAATAATGCTATTTTTTTTTTTTCAGTATAGCACCCCACAGCCCCCACTTAGAAAAGAAAAAGGGTTTTCAGTGGCTAAAATGTACAGCAGAGATCCCTTTTCTGCCCTAGCTTGTACTGGTGTGCACCTCATATTAATTTCCAGTGTTATTTTGGGTTGCTGGCAGTCACAGCAGTGTATGAGGCAGCTGCTGCCCCAGGGTTGTGAGATGCAGGTATTTGCAAGACTTCTGTAAACTGCAGGCTGCACCAAGAAAACTTCAGACTGCAGTGTGCTGCCTCATGCAATGATCTGAATTTGAAATAATAGGTAGTCTATAATGAATGGATTAAACTTGGACTATTTAAGTGCTTGCACTCCATTATAATTACAGAATTACAGAAATTAGAATTACAGAAATACCCACCAATGCCTTGTGATAGTTAATCTGTAAAGGATACAACCTACTATGGTTTCCAATAGAGCAGGAGTCATCTTACAAGATTAATTTAAAAAAATTAATCATATATCAAAATGCTCTCTAAATTTTTCTGGCTACTCCAGAGTTCCAGTGTCAATACCTCAATAATGACAATGTCACAAGTGGGTGAGATTTCTGAAGACAAACAGCGATTTTGGGTGCCTGACAGGAGTCCCTGAAAGAGGTGAACACTTTTTATGTGATGCAGTTCCTTCCTCTCTGCAATTGGAGTCTGTTAAGCAGAAGCTTCTCAGGTCACCAATCACCCTTCAAAATCCAGGCTGTTCATCACCACAGCACGTGTGTCCATAAAAGGAGGAAAAGCTTTAGCATCAAAAATATGTAAATAGGCCCAATAAATTTGGTCTTAGGATTTGTTTTTTAAAGTCAGAGAATGAACTATTGCTGCCAGCCTCTTTGCTGGGGCTGTAAGAGAAAGATCACTTTCCCTTGTAATGGTTCTGACATAAAGTGTGTATCAAAAACTGCATACGCTTCATATCCATCCAGCTGTGCTGAGCAATAAACATGATAATTATGCAGATAAGGCTTAAATAAATTCCTATACCTAAGGGCAGCTGAATGCTTTTTTAAGCAAAACAATAATTAACCCTCCATAGGGCTGAATGAGCACAGACCTTTGCTCCTTCCCAAGGTGGGAAACCTGGATGTTGGCACCTCTCAGGCATCTGGCATAGATATAAATGGGTCAGGGTTCTGCAGAGGAAAGGGCCCCAGGGCTGCTCTTTGTGAGGTTCCAAAAAAGGTCAAGAAAACAACGCCTACTAATTTCTATACCCTGATGCTGGAATTTGAGGTGTGTCTCAGGAATTGCAGGTAAAGGGGAGAAGAGCATAAAACAGCAGTGGAACTGCTCACTGAAAGACAAAGAGGAGCTCTGGGCTCAGAAGTGAATTAAGTCCCTTCCCGCGAACTGGGAAGCTCAAGAGCTCACAAGTGGGACCAAGCCGCTGCAGTGAGATGAATTCTCACACCTTGGTGATCTCCAGTAACTGCTCACCTGCATGTGCTCAGCTCACCATGAAGATGAAGATGTTTATTTCTGCTCTTTCACTAGGTTGAGGCTAATGTGTTTTACCAAGCCAAGCCTCTCTAGAAACTGCTGCTGCTTGAAGCAGCCTGAGATCCCTGCTGGCAGAGGCTTTGGGCTGGCAGGATAAGCACAGCCAGCTCCCCATCTTCTTCATGGCAGTCACCAGCATGCTGCAAAGCCTTTGTGGCTGTTCTCACCATGATGTGTGACTACTTCAGCTGCAAAATCCTTCAATACAGAGATTCTGTGGTCACACAGATGTTATTTTACAAATTGAGTGCTGAACTAAATGGATTGCCACACTGTTCCATAGGAAATGATGATAATAAATCCTACCTGCATATTCTGACCCTTCTCTCTTCATTCTTCCTGGTCGTTTTTTGAACTAAGATTGAATATCAAAAGGAGTCCAAAGTCTTCTCTACCCACAAAGCTTATGGCTTTAAAGCCAGCAAAAGAAACATGGAAATTACTGAACTGGTTTTTGAGCACTTGACTTCTAACACAGCACCTGTCAGCCATGGCAGAATGGTAGAGAAAAGGTCTAAATTGACCCTTCCATGGTAAGGAATGGGGAGGAGTTACCAGCCTCAGACTTTTCTACATCCCTGTCATTACCAGACACTGCATTTCCCTTCCATAATGCTTCCTAATGGCTTTTGGAAGCCACCCAAACCTTTTATCCCCACCAAATCACATGGTAACAAACTCCACAGCTCCGTTATGCACCATGTAGAAATAATGCTTCTTCTGAGTTTTTAACCTGCTGTGAGACTCAGATGCTCCCTAGTTCCCTCATTGTGAAAAGCAGTGAATAATCACCCTTCTGCATTGCTTTTCCACTCACAGCCCTACAAGTGTCTGCTGCAGCCCTGCCCCACCACAGCTCTGCCTGGAGGGACAGTGCTGGTGACAAGTGACAGATGGCAGGAGCTCTAAGCTGGGTCTGCTCTTGAATCACTGAGAATACAGAGCTGTGGCTCATGTATAGCAAACTTCCATGAACAGTTCTGCAGGAGGGGTAAGAATTTAGAATTTGTCTCTGCTCTAAAGAAAAAGAAAAAAAAAAAAAAAGAAAAAGAGAAAAGAAAAAAGAAAAAAAAAAAACCAGGCAGACCTGGCTCTGGCCATTGAGTCTCTCCAAGGCTCACCCAAGGCAGCTCTGCTGTGATTTGCTGCTCTTGTTTCTGTTTGTGATACCCCAACAGAGATGAGCAGAGAAGGATGGAGACTTGACCAGACCCTCTGTCTGCATTTTAGAGCCTTACCTATAAAGTTTGAGCACAGATATAATCGCCTTAGACTGCAGAAAGGCAGGTTAAAATGGAAAATTTAATATAGTAAGTTTCCTCTTCCCCCTTGCATTCACTGACTCTATCAAAAGCTCATTTCTGCAGACCCCCCATTGATTTTATCTATTCTAAGAAAGGACATCTCCAAAGCCACATCACTCTGCATAAGGAGCCCAGACCCCAGCGGAGGCTGGAAACCCAGCACAGCCTCCTCGGAGAAGTGTGGGCACAGTTGTGATGATTTCAGAGGGCTGGCTGTCCTGCAGAGTGCCATGTCAAGACAAGAAAAATCCCCCTGAAATCCATTTTTCAGAGCTGGATGGTTCTGGCTCAGCCTGGAGGGATGAATCAGACACCCCAGCTGGATCCTGGAGGCGGGAGGGAAAAGTGCCTCAGGTAGTCCCTGTGCCAGTCAGCCTAGATCTGTAACCATTGGCCAGAGAGATGTTTAGTATGAGTGTCATCCTTACAGTTGTTCTGGTTTTACCCTTAGACAAATGTCCTGGGGCTTGCTGGTTCTCCCTGCCAGGTCTGTGAGGTTCACAGACTTTCTTCACTTACAGATAAGAATCTATAATTCAGGCAATTCAGTCAGTGAGAAAACTAAAGTATCCAGAAAAAAACATTCAGTCTTTTTTCAGGTTCCCCACAAGCAGAGAAGAGCATTTCCCTTGCAGGGACAAACCCAGAAATGGGACACGAAAGGACTTCATCAGAAGCAGAGCTGAGACATCTCTATGAACTCCTGAAAAAAGACTATTCAGTGGGTCCAGGACCCATTTCAGGAGGAAAAAGAAAGACTGGATGGAAAAATAACTCCAGGTAGAAGAGCTCAGATTAGAAAACACACTGTCTAGTCACCTCCTGCTGCATTGGGATCTACCAAAACTGCCCAATTCTGGCAAGTACATTGAGTAGAGTATTTTGGGTTTATCTCCCCACCTGGAAACTGTTAAATTACATAAATCAGAAGCTTAACTAAAGGCCAGAAATTCTATATTTTTCTCTGTAGACTCACTGGTTTCACACATCTCTCTTTGGGTTTCAATCCTCTGCTACAAAGCCACCCCTACCCTCCCACTGCCCCATATGATCTCATGGCTCTCACACAGAGAATTTGCTGCCAAAACACATTACTTTGCAATTTTCTGCATTAAGCTATCCCTGTGCTCATCTCCCTGGACTTGGGCCACCCTCAATGTCCCCCAGCAGCTTTGAGTCATATTCTCCCACCATCTGACCCCCTGGCCTCCTCTCCTCCACTAGAGAGTGGCAGGTTAAGCCTGAAGCCAAGTGGAGCTGAACCCCAGCCCTTCCAAAGGGCTCACATCACCCAGCAACAGATGGTGGAGTGCAACTTCTAACCAGCAGGAAAATGATGTTTTCCTCTCACCAGCTGAAATATCAATAAAAAGCTGTCTGGGTATTCCAAATTCAGTCTGAAAGCCGATTCCATTTTTCAGTTCAGAGCTTCAGCCTTTATAATACCACAGAGCAACTGAAGTCTAAGTAATACCACTCAGTTTCTCTTCTGGTGTCTGAGAAGGATTAGTGGGGACCAAGCCAGGTGACCTCACAGTGTGTACAAAATTCCTGCTTAGGGAAGGAAGTGTTACTGCTTGTTCTCCTCATAGCAGTAATAATGAAATCCCTGTTGCAACAGGAGGAATAAAAACTTCTACTAGAAATGCAAAGAACTGAGTTTTCAGTAAGGAAATATAATCTATTCTGGGAATGTACTCTTTGTGGAGGTTAATCTGAAAGTTTTTACTTCTAGTCTTGATCATTCCTACATTTTCAGAAAATCACAGAGGGGTTTGAATTGGAAAGGACCTTACAGATCATCTAATTCCAACCTCCTTTTCATGGGTTGCTCAAGGTTGCTCCAAGCCCCATCCAGCCTGGCCTTGGACACTTCCAGGGATGGGGCAGCCACAGCTTCTCTGGGCAGCCTGTGCCAGGGTCTCAGCATCCTCACAGTAAAGAATTTCTTCCTAACATCTAATCTAAATATTCCCTCTTTTAGTGTAAAACTGTTCCCCCCTTGTCCCATCATTCGGTCTGAGCAAAAAGTCACTGTCACTTCCAAGCCCTTTGGACCACACTCATCCCACACTCTGCGAGTGACAGGCAGGCACCATCCAATCCAGCATTTCATCATTGCTGCTTTTAAGGCACATTATAAAAAAGCAGGTAATGTGCACACCCTTGTAACTGAAACATGATGGTAGGAACTGGTTTTGTGTGAGAATAATGTTTTCCAGGGCTGGCCTTCAGTCAGTATTCACAATCCTTCCTGTACTCCGGCCACTTCCAGAGCAGTTTTGGGAGTCCCTGGTACCGTGTTATACATTTAAAAATAACTTCTGCTCTCTAAAGTAGGAGCCAGAAGCTACTGTAACTTAGCAACATGAGCAAGTACCAACAGCACAAAAGAACCCCCTAAGACCCACCTGCTCCCTTGGTGCTCTGATTTGTTTGCCAGAAGTTTGTTATTCCCTGATAAGCAAAGCAAACAACGAATTACCCCGACACGTATGTTCCACATTTACCCACCAAATTTATTGTTGACAAAGAAGTTCATAAGCAAACAAGGAATTAATAAAGCCCTGTGTACACAAGTGAAAGCTGATAAGATCAGTAATATCGTCTGTTGGGCAAGTTAATATAACGAACTTGCTAATTGCATGAGGAACACTGAGAAGTACAAGAAAGCCATTTGCTCTGAAGAAACTTAATTCCCTATAATCAAATTTGAGTATGGCTCTACCAGTCTAAACGTTTCCTTTTTATGTGGTAAGTATCTAAACATATGACCTGCTTTCTTCTGATCATTTTATCTGCAAAAATATAACACAAGATGGTTTGTTCAGGGTTGCATTTAAAGTCCAGAAGAAATCAACGATAACTATGAGAGAAAGACAGAGCTTTTTGCACACCAAATCTTTTTCTTGTACATTAATTAGTAATTATGCCTCGGATTTTTTTCAAGTGAGCTATTTCTCCTGCTGACTCTTGCATTTTAGGCTATGGGAAACTTCATCTTCATTCTCTGGGGCAAAATTGTTAAAAAATATGAACCCAGAGATAGAATTCTTAAATGAGGCTTTTTTTTCTGATTTCTAAATACAAAATACCATAAGCTTACATTAAAAAAAATAAAAACATCATACAGACAATAAAGCACAGTATTGGAAGTTGAGGTTTTGGCTCCTTACTTTATTTCATTTCTTTCTTTTTTCTTTAAACTTTCCCTTAAAAAATGCCAATCTTGTACACAATTCCACCTACCAGCTGAGGGGCCATGGAAGGCTGAAAAAGCAATCAAAGCTTTGGTGAGTGATAAATTGTCTTTTACACTGGTAATTAGGTTGGAGACAGCACTGACTTATTTCTCGAAAGACCACAAAAATGACCATTAAATGGCTTCTGTAGAAAAGGTTTCTGCTGGGGAAGTGGAAGAGTCTTCCACCTTGTGCTCTCTCTAACAAATCTGCCCCTCCATGTGCCATTGTCATGCATGATGCTGTTTGTGGTTCTGGCATCCATTTTTCAGGGCATTTCATTTAAAGGCTGACCCTTCCCAGCTCTGGGCTGCCACATTTGGATGGCATCAGCACAGCAAGGGCTCTGAGAGCCAGAGCTGCAGACCCCACCTGCATATGGCACCCTCAGCCAGCACTGACCTAATGGTTTTGGCTGCCAGCCTGCCCTTCTTGCTCTGAATATCCCAAATCAGGGGACAGACTAATTAGAGCAGTCCAGAGGGTACCTAGATCAGTACTCAGTCTTGGGAGCAGACACCATCCCTTTCCCATTTGGGTCTTGGGCTCTGGGATACTAAAGAATCTGTCTTGGGCCTGGAAATCAAACCAATCTTGGATGCACTTGGCATTGTCACCTTTCAGAAATGTTTTGCTTCATTGGATAACACACAATAACTCTACAGGAGGTTTTTCTGGTCTCACAGGATCTCAGTGAAGTCTGTGGCATATTTAGCCTCCTCCTGAAGCCAAACATGATGGGCAGTGCTGGGTCTGTGCACTGTCTGGCACAGAACAGGACCAGATACCTTGTAAGACCAGCTCCTGCACAATGAACACTACAAAGTACAACAGGTCCTTGTATCTCCAGCCTAACAGGTATCTTTATCTGGGCTGAGCTGACACTGATCCCTGTGCAGGCATTTAGAAAAACCTTACTATTATCCTTCAGTCATTCACTCTGGTTTGGCCTGAGCAAGTCCAGCTGCTTCTGAAAGAGAGAAGGAGGAAGCAGCAGCAGCATCCGTGGCTCAGCCTTCTCCCTGGGGATCAGGAGGCCCTCTGGTGCTCCTGATCAGTTTGTGTTCCTTCCTCTTGCTATCAGCCATTCCATGCAGGTTTCCTTGCTGCTGAGCTGATGCCCTAATTAGAAAACTAGAGAATGTGTGGCAATGAGCTGCAGCCCTATGAGGAACTCTGCACAGGCAGCACCTTCCTTGTCCTCCTGACATGCTCCAGCAGCAACACCCCTGCCTGACCTCTAAACACAGCAATCTCCAAACTCTTCAGGGAAAGAGTGCTACAGCAGCCAAATTCACAGCAAAACATCTTTTCTGTGGATGGCCTCGTCTCCTTTCAGTGTTTGGGCTCCTCTCTCTGAGAAGCAAGCTGCAACCCTTGCTGAGAGTGACCAGACTGATGGAGGCTCTGAAACAATCCTGCCTCTCTGAGCCACTGTTATCCTCCCTTCAAAACATCCCCTCTGGGCTCAGGAGTGCTCATGTAAATGCTGTGGAGCCAAAGGTTGGTCATTTAAACTCCCAAAAGAGGTTAAACACCTCAAGTTTAAAAATCGAACCCAGCTCAGGGTGTTACATGACTGTGACTGCACAGCAAACGTGAGTACCAGACATGCATCTTCTACCAGGAGCCTACTGACAGAGAAAACTGGTCTTTAATAATTAAAACATGTAAATACGCACCATGGTTCCACTGGTTCATGACCAGAGAACACAACTTACCCACTTCCATGAGCAATCATTCATTTAAATTCACTGTGCACACAGAAATAGTTTCATACACAGTTTATGTTACAGTTTTTATGTTCTAGTTTTGCTTTTCTTTACCCCTTCAGAATAGAACACCTTAATAACATTCAGAATAAAGGACCTTAAACCTCCAGCAGAGAAGACACCTTTATCTTGCCTTAATTTGTACTGCTTGTATCAGAATGGCATTTTTAAGATTAAGATGAAGAGATATAAATGCAATCTCTCAGGAGTTAAACTAAGCTACCTTTGGGCCTGATGTTCTTATGGTTTGCCTGAGGAAAACAAATCTTTCATCCTTATCTATCTATTTCTTTACTAATTAAAATGCATGAA
This sequence comes from Eopsaltria australis, assembly GCA_034509425.1. NCBI lineage: Eukaryota > Metazoa > Chordata > Aves > Passeriformes > Petroicidae > Eopsaltria > Eopsaltria australis. The sequence continues at coordinate 2,022,729 of JAVTVJ010000090.1, read as the reverse complement.
CTGCTTTAAACACTATTTACCCAAGGGGCCTTCAGCACTGCTCTTTCACCATTATTAAAAAAAAAGAAAAAAGAAAAAAGAAAAAAAAAAAAGAAAAAAAGAAAAAAAAGGAAAAAAAGGAAAAGAACATACCAGCAGTGGAAGGTTTTAAAGATGCCACATACAAAAGCCACTCATTAATATTCCAGAAGAGTGCTGTTATCAAAGCAGGATATTAACACTACAGGTCTAGCTATACAAAACAATTGCCAATCTAAACACATGGCAACAAGTGAAATCAGAAGCAGTCGGAGATAGACACGGAGAATGTTCTCAGATCTTGTCGGCTGTTGCAGAGAGCTGAGCAATTCAATGTCACCATTTGCATTTTTCCCTGGGTATTCCCAACACGATGCAGAAAACCCTGCAGCAGTGAGAGAAAATTATCCAGAGCAAATTGGGAAGGTTTGCAGTGCTGCTAGCAATGATTCTGTTATATTCCAAATTCAATTAGAAAGGGAGGCAGCTAAAACAGCAGCACCTTGCTGATGAGGCAAATCTTTCCCAGGCTGAAGAATAAAGCAGTATTTCCAAAGTCTGTTCATGCAAGAAATTTTATAAAACCTGATGACAACAAACCCAAGTACAACAAGTTCTCTTAATACCCTTTGCTTCTGCTTGCCTCAAATCAGCCCAGAAACATTAATTATGGGTGTGGACTTGCAATTAAAAACAAATGAGTGATCAGATCTCTGTGATTTTCTGCTTATCAGCCAGCCTGCCTTCATGGTATTTCAAGATAATGCATTTCAGTCTGTGTTTGCAATAGATTAGGGCCATGCACGTGGTCAGTTCATCAGCACAGCAACAAGCAGGAAATTTTGAGGCACAGGAGCTCACACACTTGAAATATCAGCAACTCTGAAAAAGGTGAGTGCCATGAAAAAGTCAGCTTTTGCCCTTGATTATTCTTGCTTTTACCCCTGTACCCATTTTACTGATGGGCAGGTTGAGGCAACAGCAGGTTACAGAATCAAGGCTACACAGTGCATGAGCACATGGCAGAGGCTGGAAAGCTGCACTCCTGCTATTTTCTCCTGGACTTTTCCCTATGAACAGAAACACTCCCACTTCTTTTAGCAGACAGCATTTTTAGCAGAGTTGCTTTGCAGTCAACCAATTAGGAACTCTTCTGTGATAAGCCAGAGATGGGTAAGACTGAAAATAAAATTATGGCCAATTTTGAAGGGTCTATATTTAAGTGAGAAGGAGGGAGTACAATAATTTCTGAAATAATTTCAGAAGATGGGATTCCTCTGGGACAAATACCCACTACATGTGTGGCTCTAAAATTAGTGATATCATCCTCATTAAGGTAAATAATCCTTATCACATTGTAGTGCCTTTGTGCCTAGAATTCACACACCCTCTAGGAGAAAAGGGTGGTCAGGCACTGCCTGGGCACCCCAGGGAATGATCACAGCCCCAAGGCTGCCAGAGCAGCAGGAGCATTTGGACAATGCTCTCAGGGATGCCCAGGGTGGGATTGTTGGGGTGTCTGTGCAGGGCCAGGAGTTGGGCTCAATGATCCTTGTGGCTCCCTTCCAACTCAGGATGTTCTGTCATTCTCAGACACTGAACAATCCATCTCAGAAAGGCAAGTCTTGCCCCTGGACCTTCTGTTCAAGGGTGCTACACAAACTGAGGGAATATGTCCATATTTTAGCACCCTACTTCTGTCTTGTGTCACGTTCTCCTTCTGCAAGGAAAGCAACCTTGGACCACCTTGAGATCCTGCAAACCTGAGAGGAAACCAATCAGTAACTGGACCCTTCTGCCTAGACATGGGGAACGTGAAAAGGCTGGAATCAAAACCATCCTATGTGCAAGCAGAGATCAGAGAGGGAGAGCAGAGATCTGACAGGACCTGACTTTCAAAAACTGGAACCCATTTTAGCAGCCAGAATTAACTGACAGCATAAATGCAACCACTTCAGCAGTTTACCAAGTGACTGGTGCATACAAATCAAGGATGCCCAGTGTCTAAATGCTAATGTCTTCATAGACTATGCAAGCACAAATTTGCACCTACAACAAGAGGAAGCCACTTCCTTTGAACCTTAACAAACGTGACTGGGAGAAAGGGAAATGAGAAAGGCAACATGAATATTTCAGGGGGTGCATCCTGAAAGCTTTGGTGCAGCTGCACATCTCCAATTAAATTCAATGGGAAACTAACATCTAAAACCCTGAGCAAGGCTTTGAAAATCCAGGGGTTTGATGTCAGAGGATGACTCTCAGAGTCAACTGCTTTTGTTCAGCAGAAGCCTTTAGAGAAGAGTGAAGCACAGTCTCTCCTCTTGCAGAAGGAGGAGGCTGAAGAGAGCAGGAAGGGAAGAAGGAAATTCAGAATAGACATTGGCATAATTCTGTCCAGCTCAATATCTAAGGAATCACACTGACACTATATGTAATAGAAATGATACAAAGAAGTCAGTCTTTGGCTTTTCCATTACCCATCATCACAGATGATTCAGAACAATTTCCATTTTCTTTGAACCAGGAAAGCCCAATCGGATGAAGGTAGCTCCTGGATAAAAGGATCAACCACTGGTCCAATTCTAATCAGCACAACAATAATTCTCTTACCTCCAGCAGGATTAATCTGATTGTTTGAATAAACAATTTGGTTCATCTCTTGGAAGCGTTCAGAGAGTCCAGATGTCTTTGGACATTTGTCAGTGCTTTGCTGTGGAGCAGGGTGTGCTTTTCAAGATGCTCTCATGGTTATCTCCTTTTCCTGGGCTTTGGTTCCCATCACAGCCTGTGTTGGAACATCCCATTTTATCTTGGAATAAAATTAGACTGGAAGATACAGTCTGGGAGCTCACCTACTGCCTTCCAGCAAACCAGTCATGCTACAGCTACCTAAATAAATCCTCTGAAATGTGTGGAGTGGGGCCTGAACCTGCAGCATCTTTTTGCTCTACAGCTGTGTCCCCCTTGAGATCACTGCTCATTAATATGGGCAGAGCCTTCATGGCCTCCTGAGCATGGTCACACACGTGTCCATAGTCACAAAGAATTTACATTAAAAAGCATTGCAGATGCTGGAAAATCATCTTTCTTTTGTATATGACAAGTTGGAGTCTCCTAATGACTGTGTTCATTTGCAAAATTCCAATCATAAAGGACCATTTAGGCTAAACTGTTTCTAGCAGGAATCACAAACTGCCACATTCCCCTCAGACGTGATAAGTGACAATTTTTTGTCTCAATATTTTTGCTCTGAAGATGTTTTCTCTTTCCATAATTTTTAGTAATTCGTGTTACTTCATGACATGTCTGTGGCATCGTATCTACATATCATTACTTCAAGTTGTCATGTCACATTCCACCAGACTGCTGCTGCCATGTCAAATCATCACAGAGCGGAGCACTTGCTTTTCTTTATCATTAAGGGCAGCTGCTACTCTGTACAAATTGAAACATCAATATACTGCAGAAAGGTTCCAGGCTGCTGGAAACAGTTGCTCCTGAAATTAGTACACCAAATGCTTATCTTTTTTTTTTTTCCCCTCTTGTTCAAAGTGTTAACCTGTATCACTGCAACACAAACAGGAGGCGTTTTGTTCAAAGAAACAAAGTGAAGGGGGTTCAAACATCCACAGTCTGGTTTTGAATGCCTAAATAGACAAAAAAGAATGTGAGAGAAGGTCATATTTTTAGATACCTTTTGTACCTAACAGTACATGCAGAGATCACAGAAATATCAATTGTAGTCATAGAGGAAGCCTTTGACATATCTGGAAATTTAAGCTTGCATCATTTGCATCCCACTGCAGTGCTTTAACCATAAACCATTCATCCTGGCATAGCAATGAGTTAGATGAAGATAAAAGAGGAAAAGAGAGAAGTCAGTAAGATTATACACACCAGGGTAATTGTTTATATTTCAATTTTTCCCTGTCAATTGCTCAAGTGGAGCTGAATAAAATAGGATTCAGAAAATAAATCTCTTCTTAGATATCGTCAAAAGGGTCATAAATTCCAATTCCCTTAGAAATCTCAGTCTTGGGGCCTTAATTCAGGTCTAGGAGAACTGCAGACACCAAACGTTGTAGATTAGCCCCAGTTCAACTGTTGAGTGAATAAAGATGTCAGAAGAGGTCAAATACATTCTGTTATGCCGTGGGGGCAAGACAACGGCTGAGCCACTGTGCAAAATCATCAGTGCAGGGACCTCGTGAGGAAAAGTCCCATTTGACAGGGACATGGTCCAGTGTGCACACAACTTCTCCTGAAGTGTTACAGCCTTCAGAGTGACTGCAGCATGGAGGAAAAGCTGTAATTCCCTCCATCAACATCCTGTTCAAAACCCAATCAACAGCAGCACCTGTGACTGGAAGACAAGTCTTACAAAACAGACAGAAGAAAAATTAGTGAAATAAATGAAATTGCATTTGTTTGCAGGGGCAAACAGGCTAGGAGGGTATAGCTTAAATTTGCATTTGTTGTCTTACTTTTCCATGCCAAAGTTATGCAAAGAATGGAGGATGGGGAAAAGCAAGTTTATGGCCATGGTCTCCTTCCAACAGCTTCTCAAAATAAGTGAAATTTAGTTTTACATTAAGTGCTCTGCAGTACTTGGATCACAAGTTCACAAGGGCATGGAAGTAGTTTGCATATAAAATTAACAAGCAAATAAAGCAGAGGGAAACTCATGAAAAGAGAAGTTTAGGAAAGCAAAAACAAAGTGATCAGATGGAACAAAAGTATCTTCCACAAATAGTTTCACCTCTCCCTTTCTCTTCTCCCCTTCCAAGCCCAAAATATGGACCAAACACCATCAAAGTAACAGACACTAATCCATCATCAAACATTCCTTTTGATTACTGGCAGGGAAAAGGGGGGACCTGCAGCTCTGCAGCCAGGATTCAAAGGCAGCCCTGTGGAGGAGCAGTGGCACAGAGCAGACTTTGCTCCCCATCAGGGGTCCCTGGGTGCCAGCTCTCCTCTGCCCAGGGGCTGGGACATGCCAGTGGCACCAGCCGTCCTCAAATGGGGAGCATGCCAACCTGTCTGATCCTAAAAGTTACTGGGAAATATTTTAGGAACATTACCAGGAGTTTCCTCTACTAGCAAAGAAATTTAAAAGCTGCTCAGTCTGGGTAGCAAGACAACCCTGCTTCAGCTTTTTCTTTATACTGGATTAGAAAAACACTGATTAAAAGTCAGTCTTACACGTCAGTTTAAGGTAACCTTCTTTTGCACTCTCTTTCTCAGCAGACAGCAACACTACCTTTGAAGATAACCATTCATGCATAAAATTACTAATAGAGACCATCTATCTGACAAATGTCTGTTCCTTAATAATTTATATCACTTGATCTATTTTCAAAGGTTAGTCTTACATTTAAAATTACAGTTCTGAATAGGTCAGCCTGTTACTTAAAGATAAATTACTCCACCTCTCTGTGTTACAGTGTTGTGTTTCGATAATGACAGGCTTTTTATTCCCATGCTTTCCTCTTCCTTCTCAGAGTCAGCATAGCAAAGCAGCAGCACAACCCACCTTGCCCACACCTCCCTGCAGTCCCATTTTGATTCTTCTTGACTAAGGCAGTCTGAGCATCAACTCACAACCCTTTACCTGCTTTTAGCAAAGACTTAGGAAAGACTCAGCACTCCAGGATGAAAAGATGAATCAATGATGCGTGATAGGACTAAGCCTGGTCCTGCTGGGTGTGAGAGAAAATGCTGTATAACCAATGCTATTACATTCGTAGTAATTAAAGGATAATTTCTGCTCTCCTCTAGATAGATAAAGTAATAAAATGACAATGTTTAAAGAGGAAATGCCAGTGTAATGTTCATGCATTTAACAACGACCCAGGAGATATGCATTGTAAATATACTATAACAGAGAAGCTCCTACTGTTTTATATAAGGAAGCATTTTGTGCTGCCTATTTCATACCACTGAGTAGTCTGGGAAGTTACTGGACCACAGACAACTCACTTTTTTTCTTTTTTGAACACATGGTATTGGTATTTTCCTATGATTGTGAAGTGTCAGGTTATAACAGTTTGTCACATATCTTATTACAAATACATTTCTGAACTACTGAGGGTGAAAAGCTCTTCTCAGGCAGCCCAGACATCTGCAGAGCAGATTAGTGCACCCGTCTGTTCACTCAGCAGGAGCAGGAGGGGAGGGAAAAGCAATGTTTGGAGTGTGTGGACATTCTGTGTGAGCTGCAGGAGGGGAGGTCTCCAGGAGCAGGGTCCAGCAGCAGGAGTGCCAGGAGAGCAGGGACATCCCTGCAGCTCAGAGCTGCTCTCAGGGCTGGTGTGGACTGGGGCAGGACAGAGTCCCACCCTGCACGGGGAAACTGAGATGGAAAGCAGCCATCCCAGGGACTGCTGGGTCCTGTGCAGCAATCCTGCAGGATTGCTCTGAGTTGTGCTCCCGATGCTCAGGTGGAATAACTGGCCTCTGCTTTGCAGATAAAAATGAAATGAGAATCTGCATGACCCCTTGGAAACAGACCCAGAGGTCCACTCTGCCTCCCGTGAGGCTGATGCAGTTAATGGAATTGTCTCTCTTGTTCCTGGGCTGTGCAGCACATTCTCCCCAGAGTAAATCAGGACACGTTTAGAAATAATACCTCCATTTCAAATGTGATTTCCTGAGACCCCTTCTGAAGTAACTGAATATATCCAGTATATGTGTATGAAGAACAAGAAGTCAGCATCTCCAACACAGATACAAGCAAGCATCCCCATCATCAGGTTCCAGGCACAAGCACCAGCAGTTACCCACAGGCAAATTATTCACAATGCTTGGTGATAAACAAACCAGTGATACATAAAGAGACCAACCAACCCCAGGTACAAAGATTCCAGATCCCTTTTGCAGGTGCCAGAGAGGAGAGAAGAGCCCAGCTTTTGTCAGTGTAGCCCATTTAATGTGCAAAATGCAACAAGGGACTTTTAGAAAATTTTGACACTGCTGTGGGTATTAACAGGACAAGCCCTCTAATGCTCTGACACTCTGTCCTTTACCTACCCAGGGTGCAAGTGCTGACTTTCCTGAAGCATTTGGCTCCTGTGTGACTTCTCCTCAGCATCTCCTCGCCCTGCAGCTCCCCCTTGGAGCATTCCATTGTTCTGGGTGTCCCCAGCATCCCAGGAACAAAGTGTTTCCCACTTCACAGAGAGCAAACACAGTTAAGGCACAGCTACAGATCTGTTGTTTCAGACCCTGGGCAATAAATGATTCACAAAGAAACAAAGCAGGCTTCATATGGCCCTAGGGAGACTACCAAAGGTAAGAGAAAAAAATAGCTGAAATGCATATTCTGGTTTTTTTTATTATTATTATTATTTTAGCTAACTAGATATGAAAGGCTGTAAAACTTGGTATATCCCATTGCCAGCTCTTCCAGGTATCAGCAGAGCCTCTGTTTACTGTAAGGGGATCTACCCTGATGTAGAGGCTCAGGAGAGGCAAGAGTGGTGCAGGAAGCTGCAGCCCACAGGGCAGGACTGCACCAGTGCAAGAGCTGCTTTCACTCCATTGGCAAATGTGAATTGTCATATTCAGTCCATCCATTATTATTTCCCTGTAGATGGTTGTGACATCTAATTCTTTCAGGGCTTGTAAAGCATGAAAAAGCCTATATCTTCACCACAGCCTAAAACATTTAAAATGTTTTAAATCATACGGGTTACCCCAGATTACCTTCCCCAGCGAGAAACTAATTCAGACTGCCTTAAGCACAGCCTTTTTAGCAAACTGTGACCAATGAATCCACCTTTCTTATTCAAGGTGTAGTCCTGTTCGTGACATGGAAGGATACAGTACCTACAGTTAAAACAAAACATCAACAACAACAGCAAACCCATCAAATATGAAAAAATCCCACCCCAAAAACCATTGCATTATACAGCAAGCAACATGTCAATTCATCTACACAGACAAGGGAGTCCTGGCTCCAGCCATGCTCCAGCTTCTTTTTGCTAATCTGTTTTAGCAAGAGCTGGACAAGACAAAACCTGATGCCTGCAATCCTCCCAGTCCAGGTGGAGTCTCATTTTTCAGCCAGCAATCCCACATTTCCTGTATCTGGAGCCTGTTCTGATTCTCCCAGCTTGGGGCCCCGTTGGCCTTTCCTTTGCCACGACTCTCGCTGTGTGATTATCTACATTTGCTCACTTGTTCTGTGATCATCCAGAGGCCACACTGCAGGATCTTTGTTGCTTTAACATGCACCAAATCCCATCAGTTCCAGTGCTGTGGCTGGCAGGGCAGGCTCTCATTCCTTAGTCACCCTCTCAAATGCCAAGGCACTGAGTTGCCAGCACTGTCTGATTGCACCCAGAGCCAATTACATCAGCCTTCTGCCAACCTGGGGCTTATCTGCTCCCAGGAATTAATTCCTGTTTTGCTGCAATGCACAACCAAAAGTTTTAAGTTCCTTGGCCAATTTATTACAATTAGTCTTTCTGCAGTGTGTTTGGTCTTCTTTATAATTATCCCGCAGAGGCTGTGGTTCTGAGAATTGCTCCGTGCACTGCTCTGCTTCCCCAGTTCCCACACTTGGATGGAGAGGCAAATACCTGCTTTTCCACCCCCATTCCCTCCTGTACATGGAAATCAAGCACACTGAAGCAATTGAAGCGGCACTCAGTGCTGGGTAGTGTGGCACTGAGGGTGGGAGATGAGCTGACAGGCTGGCAAACGTGCAGCTCAGCTTCTCCACTTTGGGAAGCTTATTCACAATAGATTTCCTCTGATGGAATCACCTTGAGTTGGTCTGTGTGTTCATTTTCTGTTCGTCATCTCACATCAGAGCAGCCCGGTGCTGTTCTGTTCATAAATACCACAGGAGGTATTTTCCCACAGAACTTTCCAGAGTGCCCCTCCCCAGGTCATGCTCTCCAAGAAGGATGGGAACCCATCTGGAGGATGGCCCAACATCACCACCAGAGGAAGAAATTCACTGAGCTCTTCCTTTCACATCTCGTAGCACCTAGATTTACCTTCTATGTAAAGTGGTGGGAACAGTGTTAGGGCACCAATCCTGCTGGGAGACACATAGAAAGAAGGAATTTATGGTGTTTAAAGAAGGGAAAAGACTTCAAGGGATGTCTCTTGAGGCTGACAGTTGGGGTAGGCTGCCTCAGGGCTGCAAGTTAAGGATTTGTGAGAAGCAAACTGGCATTAGTTCCCAGGTTAGCAATCCCTTTTTCTTACCCTGCAGAAGACAAAAGGCTGGATGGATTCTGAGGTGGTCCTCAGCAGGATCTCCCTGGTAGAGAGCAGGGCCAGCTGCCCTGAAGACAGGACTGAGAAATCTACTTTCCCTGAAGTTTCACCAAAAGCTGATGGGCTGAACCATGCAACATCCTGATGCTGACCCAATTTTACCATGAACAAAATTTCATTGCCTCTGGTACAGAAGTATTATTTGCCTATATTACTTAAGTCAAGATTTATAAAGTATCCAACATTCTCTGAGGGACTGCCAAGCATTAAATTTATTTATGTATAAATTTCACATGTGTAGGGTATTTTGACTGTACATGTTCCCCCTCCTGAGCCTTTTCTCAACCTGAGAACAAACCTCTTGGTTATTAGCCTCCCCAAGATGTTTTGAGGCAAGCTCACCAAGAATGAGTTATTTCCCCTGTGGCATTTGAAGTTGCAGACGTGACTCTGTGAAGTCTGTAGTAACCCTAAGCATTTTCACAGAGAGCCATATGGCCATGCCAGGCAGGTGTTCCTCAAAGTCCTCAAGCAATGATCAGTGTGAGCCATGCCTGTTGCTTTTATTTCCTGGAGCGTTTCACTCCATAGCTCCACATCACAAACAAGTTGCTGGGAAAAGGACCATGCTCACATTTGGGTCTGTTTGTTTCTCTGAGGATGTTTTGATGCAACTGTCTCAGCCATTTCACCTTCAAATGGCCCCCTTTCCACAGATGACCAGTCATCCAAAACACCAGAGAGGTTTTAAGCCTGCTTGATCTGAGGGAAGTGGATGAGAAAAGACATGATGCAGGCAAATGTCACATTTGTGTCACTGACTGAAACCCTGCTGCCAGGATACATTATTCAGTACCTAGCAGACCTCCTGATATAACCCTGAGCTGAACTCTCCTCAAAAGATCAGCCATCCGTGGCTTCCCCACAGCAGGTGGAAAGATTTGCTGCCACAACCCTGGGGTCAGAGAGAGGAATACCCACAGCCCATGGAAATGTTTTCTATGACAAGCAACACGTCCACTTTTTTCTCCATGGAGAATTCTCTGCTGGGATCCTGTATCTGCATAGATGAGGGAGTCCTGACTCCAGGCACTGAAGATAACTTGGCCTCTTACTCTGCTAGAAAGTTTACACCAATGAACAATAAGAAAACACCCTGGTTCTTTTCTCCCAGACATATTATTACTGCTAAAATATTTGATGCTAACAAGGAGTGAGCAGAAGCAGCTCTGTCAGCTCACACCTTCAATCCTGGTCTTACTTCTCACCATCACAGAGCTGGAGAGAGCAGTAGCAGGGCAGTAGCTGTTCCCTGAGCAGCCCTTCTCTGTGCTCTGAATCTGCAGGTGCAGATAGAGCAGGACACAATCATCTCCTGTCACGAGCACAGCCTCACCTCCCAGCAGACAGAGGGAAAAGATGCTGGCAGGTTCTGATCAGGTTCTGCCCTCCTTGTTCCTCTTAACTGGCTCTCTGCTAGAATCCGTTTTGGGGGTAATGGAAAGGAAAATTGAGTTAGACCTTTTTAAAGGGTTTGCTAATGAATTTATTCATGAAAGACTGCAAGGCCTGAGTTTTCCATCAAGCACCACCACAGGCTTAGTTAACCAATACTCACCTATGACTTCTACTAGAAAAGCCAGGATGCTGCTTTCCTATTGCTTCACTACCTTTTAAAATATCTTAGCCATGTACTGCCCCTGGAGAGCATCAGACCATCTCCCCCAGTAATGGGATCAGCACCAGAGAAGACCCTGGCACAGCTTATGTAACTCCTAAGCTTCTCATGCTTTAAGACATCTCCTTTGCAACTGCTAGACACCCCATGGCAAAAAGCCAAAGCTCTCCATTCCATTCCATTCCATTCCATTCCATTCCATTCCCTCACAGTTTTCAAGAATGTCTAGAGATACAGAAATACCCACTGCTGCTTGCTCTTTTTGAAATTTAAATTAAAAACTATGCCAGCCAGTTTGTATTGGGTATAAGAAATACATTTCAAATATATACGAGAACAAAGACTGTGGGGCTGGCAGGCCACACAATCTGTTATAGAGACCTTTGGGGACTGCAAACTCAACCACTGTGTCACAGTGAGGCCAAAAGGCAAAAACCAGGTCATAAAGGCACAGAAAGTCATACAACAGGCATATGGCTTCTGAGATCAGAGCCAGCAGACCTTTCGCTTTTAAAATCTCTCACAGTGTTACAGCTGGAGCTCCCAGCACACAAAAAGTTGCATTACCAGATCATCAGCCCAAACTCTTCTGGGTGTGTTCCAGCCACAAAGTGCTGAAGAGCGAAATTTTATTTTTGGTTTTGTTACATCTATCCCGATCCAAAGACAAGGTGCTGGCCAGGCACAGCCCAGAGATGCTTCTGTTCCCAGCTGGACAGCCCAGCTCAGACCCTAGGGCCATCCTCACAAAGCACACTAGTTAAGCAATAAAATTGTAAAACTGATGGGGTGACCCTGGCTGGACTCTTGGTGCTCACCAAAGCCGCTCGGTCGCTCCTTTCCTCAGCTGGACAGGGGAGAGAAAATACAGTGAACAGCTCATGGGTCAAGCCTTTCTCTTACTCCTCTCTCCCAGTTGCAGCTGTGCAGGCTTTTTCCCCCTCTTCTTCAAAACACAGAGCCAGGGACAGACTTCTGAGTCACCTTTGCTGCCACAGGACCCATCCAGCTTGTGGTCAGAAGGGAGAGTATGACACACGCAGATGATTAACGATAGCAGTAATTAAGACGGTGGCTGATTTTCACATGTACAGTCCTTGCTGTTCCCCTTTGGACCTTGGCTTCTGCAGTCAGGTAACTCCTGATGATGCCTGCAGCAGTGATTTATCTTTCTATCAGTGAATGCATGGGATGTCTCACTTCAGGCTGCCTGGGGATTGCAGCCCTCCATCCTAATCAAGAACTCGCAGGGCAGAGAAGGTGCTCAGGTTTAATGTCTGAAACTCTGGAGTTGTTGGGGAAAAGGTTTGGTACAGGGGGTGGAAATGTCAGGGCAGACTGAAATGAGATGAACTTTCACAAACCTTTTGTTTAAGTGATTGATAAAATATTCTAAATAATTACAGTTTTTGCCAACCCCAGCCATTACCTTTAACAGATATTTTTTATTATCTTGTTTGGGTGTTATCGAACACTTCTTGTTCTATCTTTTAAATTCAAAGAGAATACTTCAAATATATCCAATATTTACTGCAATCTTGTTAGAAATAAAGTAGATTACAGTAATTTGTTGGAACCAACAGTGAAATCAGAGAGTAGTCCAGAATGGTTGCAATGTCCAGAGGAATGGGGCAAGCAGCAGGGAACGGCAGGAGGTCCAGGGAGAGTGAGTGGGACAGTGCTGCTCAAGAACCCTTCAGAGGGATTCAGCTGAGCTCTCCTCATGCTCTTTCTTCCCAGAGACTCATCCATGGCAGAACCAAACCTGGAGTGAGGTGCCAGGCAATGAGCAGATGCCTCAAAATCATCCAAGAGTGAAAAAGTCTGGATGACCAAAAGACCTCATGGCACTTAGAACACAACCACAACACCAAGATGTGAAACACGCAAAAAGACAAAACTGAAAGCTTTGGCAACTTTTCCTCCATTAGGCAAACAGGTATTGGCATCTATGTCTGCTCAGGCTTTGCCTGGTGAATAATTGATGCATTTCCATGTGTTTCTATTCAAAACTGACTTTAAAGTTCCAGTATTTCCTGATATTCTTAATGATTAGAAGTTGATAATTGTGATTTTTGTAATCAACAAGGAGTCTACATCAACATAGACCTGGAAAATTTTTTAAAAAAAGAGAAAGAAAGAGTGAAAGGAGAAACAAAGGTATCTCTAATAACCATGGCAGGAACTAGACAGACATTTCCTTCACACTGAGCTGTCAGTAAGTAAAAACATATTGTGGCAGGCTGTAGTTTACCTATGCTTGCATGCAGGCATGGGAGGCTCAGTGGGACTAATTACGAAAATATGATTATAATGGATTAGTAATTCTGTCAATCAGACACATGCATATGGTAACAAAAGAGCAATGGGTAAAAATGCCACAGGACAGGAGGTTTGAATGCTGTGGGTTAGTACCCAAAGCATGTCTCATGGGAGAAAAAAAGATTTCAGTTATGCTGGGGGAGAATTGCTGGGATTGTATATTAATAAGAAATCATGTATCAGAGCTATGGCTCAGAAACACATTAAAACCAGCTGTAAAGCCATTTTTACCCCTTCTTTCTAAAAGTGGTTTTGACACACTTGGAAAGGGTGTGATTTCAAGCTGCACTAAAAGTTTGTGGGCAGTACTGGTAAACCTCAGCATTAGGTGGGCCTGCTCAATCAAAAGAGAGGGTGACATCTCAATCAGCATGGACATTTCATTTGTCTTTGAAATCACATTCTAGAATCAAAGAACAAGAAAATCTGGGGAAAACACTGCAATTTAAAACTGGAGAAGAAGAAAGTGTCTTTGACTCTATTTCCTTAATGGATATTCTTCCTTTTCCTCCTCACCCATGCTTGTTTTGCTGTTCAGATGCCTGCAGGAGAGCTGGACTATGGTCAGGATGTCTCAGGGAAGGCAGCCGAGGACCTGTCCCCTGCCTCCTTTTCTGTATAAAAGCACCATGAAGTAATTTATTCTGTAAAACAATGTGATTTTTGTAAATAACTGCAAGCACTTCAACTCCATTCTCTGCTTTGCAGCTCTGCCAACACGTGCCCCAGTGGCCTGGCCAGCTCTTGGCACATTGACACAGGTTTTTCACAGTTTTTGTTCCCTGCTAGCCTGGGGGGTCTGAGGCAGCTCCCGTGTTTCTGGGCTAACCTGGAAGGCAGTGCTGGTCCAGGGGAAGCAGTCACCTCCTGGCTCAGCCTCCAGGAGTCAAGGGGAGCCAAATGCAGCTGGGATCAGATCCCTGGGAGGTTTGGGAGCACTGGCATCTGGAAAATTGGGATGCTTCATCTTCCCTGGCTTTCTCCTTTGTACTGGGAGCAGGGGGATGGAGGGGGCTGGGAGAGTAATAGGAAGCAGCCTGTCAGTCTGTAGATCCAGGTAACTGCCAGAGCATAGTTGATGACAAAAGTATCATCTCTTTCTTACAGCTGGTATAAAACCAGCCAGTTAAAGTCCTTCTCCTAATCCTGGATGGTTGTCTCAGGTACTGGTACCAAAGCTGAAGGATGAAGAGTTTGTACAGAAACATTCACCATAGAGCAGGGCTGTGACACTGGGAACAGATCAAGTGGAGACAAAAACATTTGTATATTTTTGGTCTTTCCTTTGACCTGATGCTTTGCAGGCGCTTCAGGAGGCACTGCACCAGTGACTGGGGGGACAGAAAAGGAAAACCCTAAACTGAAACACAGAGAATAGTTTTGCACTCTCTTATGATTCCACCTTGTTTTTTCTAAGTAAAAATGCTTTTTTTTTTTAATGGAATTGCTCTCAAATTATTCCTTAGACTGGATTCAGGTATTGGGTATGAGCCTGTCAGCTGCACCTCTGCTACGATGGAGAAGAAAGAAAGGAGCAAGCTGACACAAACAGTCAGCAGCTGAATACATAATAAAAAAGTGCACATTCAAATGGAAGATCTTAATTTTGAATATAATTTCTATCCTAAAGCCCAGCAGGTAGTGACATAGACTTTATGCTGGTAAAGGCACAATTGAAAAAAAGCCATTAAAATCAGAATGTCCAACCCATGAAGATGTGCTCCTAGACCCAATCTAAACCATTGACCAGCAGGAAGTGCCATCAGGGAAAAAAAAGATAAGAAGACAATTAAAAGATAAATCCCATATAGTTGAGAATAAAATCCATCTGATTTGACTGGGACTTCTCTCCCCCTTCAGCAAAGGGAGTGATTTGTACAACATGATTGTACCCCATGATTTGTACAACAAAATAATGCAGACAGTTCCCTGCAACATCCTCACTGAAAACCTATTTGAAAACAAAGACTATGGATAGAGAGGAGGAGCCAAGACACAGTGTGATGAACCCTGAGCACAAGGTCTCCTTTTTGTGAGCACCTTCTTTCACTGCTTTGTGCCATGAAAATCCCATTGCTTCAGCAGCAACAGACTGAGCATCAGCTCAGGGGCTTCCTTGGGAGTTCCTTCCCGACTGGCACAAACAAATGAATTGTCAAAAGCAAGAATGTACAGAACATTAGGATCTACAGTTTTGGGCAGATTCTTGGGCTATCAATGCCAATTTGTGCTTGTTCTCATGTACTAGTGGGTGAGCAGTAAGCACAGGTGTGGCTGTCACTCTTGTAGAATAACTTCCTTCCACAAACAAGTTTTTCCCTGCTGAGCATTTTCGGAACATGCTACTTACTATTTGTCCCTAAATGAGCAGCTGAGGGCCCCTACGTGACCTGTGCTGTGATTACAGGGGCTTTCCCTGAGCTTTGGTTTCAGATTAAGTAATTCACAAAATGGATTTTTTTTTTTCCCTACAGAAGTGGAATGGCTGCTGCTGGAGGGGAAGGGAAAAAAATTAATTCAGCTCACTTTGAGACATCACTGTGGTTCAGAGGAAAAGCCAACAAAGGGACCATGCAAGCAAGGATAAGCTGTGGCAAAACTTATTAAATATGATTGTTTGGTAAAATGCCATCAGGCTGAGAAGGGCATTTTGGATGGCAGTGAATCCAGCTCGTGCATGGTGCCCTCAGCCCAGTGTATTTTATATCAGAGACATTCAAAAACCCTTGCTAGCTCTTTGAAGCCATGGCAGGATGTCTGTCCCCGTGCATTTACACTGCCCTTGAGTCCCCACCTGTCAAATGCCCAGCATTGATTTGATCTCCAGGATCACATGTTTCAGACATCCAGTAAAGTCATTTGGACTTGGAACAGCCTGTGTTGTGAGTGGATGCACCTGCAGGAGCTGCCAAGGGGTTGCTATATCCCCTGAACAAGTCCTTCTGAAGGCAGCAGATTTACAGCTGATTTTAATAATCTGTGTGGTTTAAAGCCTTGTCATTTTTGTGAACCATGCAAACATGCTCTGGACTTTTACCCAGTACAAGCAGAGAAAGCAATTTAGTCCTTGTGAGAGCTGATGAGGCAGATCCATGAAAGGAACAGGATCATGCTCCTGGCTAGGAATCCTCCTCTTTAGAAAGTGCAGGGACCTCCTAAATAGGTAACTAAGGGCTAATCTCTGATATTAAGATCACTTTGATCAAGATGTGCCACCACAGGGTCTAAATTTTAGATAGCAGTTTAAAATTAACAGCTTTCCTGAGACTTTCAGAAAAGAGGATTCTGAACACTTCAACCTCCCCCTCTCCACTGGCAATGTGCCTGTATGCACTTAGGATTGGACTATTTAGCCAAATCCAGTACTTTGAAATGATGGAGCAGTAGGGTGTAAATAGTTCAGATGTTGATGATATCACATATTTCATTGTCCTGCTGGAAAGATAAATTCAGCCTGCTCCTTGCACAGGCCTCCCTATGTGTCTAATGAGACTATTTTCATGTACTTGGTGGCAGACACAAGAGAGGTGATGGAAGGAGCCAATTTTGGGAAGGACATTGGAGATTAATCAGCAGGTGCTCTCCCCTCCATGTACATGCTCTCTGCTGAAAGGCACAAGCCCACTCAGAGCCCTGCTGCCCAAAATCCCTGCAGGCTATTGCAAAATGCAAGCCAGAGGCCAGCTGATTAGAAAGGCACTGCAGCAGGATTGATTTCAGGTCCACATCTTACATTTCAAGTGGGCAGAGTTCAAAACTAAGCTTTAAAGGGAAACCAGCTCAGACATCAGGGAACAGATACGAGGCAGGAATTGAGTAGCAATGGACTCTGCTGGGGAGCTGGGGCTGGGCTCTGCCAGGTGGGCTCAGAAACCATAGGCACGTGCCCCAGCTATGGGCCAGCACCTCCATCAGCTCTGAAATCCAGGCTGGGAACATGGTGCTCCATCCCAGGGTTTAAATCAGGTAAGGTAACACTTGTCACCACTGCAGAATTTCCCCCTCTGAAGTCAGTAAGGAATTCCCATCAACATTAAAGGATTTTTGAAAGAGTCCCAAAGCTGTCATCTCGATTTTTTGTGTTAGAAAGGAACCTGGTAGCAGCACTCACCACGAGTCCAATTTACCAGGCACAAGGATAAAAATGTACCTGAGAGCAACAGTCTTTGTCCACTAAACACAGAACTTCTAAAGGGCTCCACTACATCAGGAATGTTGTTATTCACAACTGCACTGCTTCAACCACTTCCATGTTTTTTAGGAAACAGCAGTCTTAACAACATCTGGTCTTGAATTTCTTAAAGGAAAATGGCAATAACAAAAAATAAATATTCTAGTGCAGTAACAACATAAGAAATACTACAAGGAAAAATCACTGTAAATCAATAAATAATCCCCAATCTTTCACTATGCTTTTTCTCTAAAACTCTGTCAGCATACTTTTACTGCTTTCCTAGAGATTACATTTCTTTGGCTCAGCAAACTGGAGCTTTTCTGATATTTCATCACCCTATGAACACAGCTACTGCTATATTAATAACAACAATACTGTTTCTCAAGGACAAATAAATGTATTTTGATGATATCTGAAATGGAAGGGAGGAAATAACCTCGGGTCTGAGATAAAGAAAGTAGCATAAAAGAAAGGTGCATAATTAGCATAGGAGTAAAGACTTTTATATGATGAAAGAGGTTTTATTTGAGAAAGGGGCTTTTCTTCAAGAAGAGTTGGTGTGTCCAAATCAGTCTGATTTTCCTGTGCTGTGCACTTTACTCAAACCTCTCCCACATAATTCACTTTCTGAAGGCTGCCAGCATTTACCTCCCTGCCAAGGTGTTCTCAGATTCCAGCAATGCCCATTAAAAGCTAAGGTTTCCAATTGCTCCTACTCACAAGACTCATTCTCCTGAGGCAGTATCTTTCACATCCTCTCTCCACCTATTTCCTGTGTAACTAATTCCTCCAGATCTTGCAGGGATTCCTCAGTTCAAACACCAGCTCTGCCAAGGTCAGAGCCCTCCCACGCTCAGCAGCGCCGGATGCAGATCCTTTTTCATCCCCTCCTCTCCCACTAGAAATAAGAATCAAGGAAAAACCCTTCTCTCTCATTTTTACAACAGTTTTGTTCAGCTAGAGCTCTGCTAGCACCTTTCAAATGGTGGCAACTGCTGGTAATTGGAAAAAAAAAAAAAAAGTGGAGGAGTTTATGACTCCAGTTGAGAGCAACAGCCCCTTATTTACAGGGCTGCAGATTCTGCTACAGCCACACACCATGAACAGCATTCCCCTCTTCCCTTTTCCCCAGGAAAATGGGACCACTCACACTGTAAAGGAGAACCCTTCATAAGATGCATGGCAGAGTGTGCCTGCAGTTTGTCAAGGCAAAGTAAGAAAAAGATTTTATTGGTGTCATTTTATTTCCAGTTAAATCGTGTAAAATCAATCTCTGGGAAGTTTCAGTAGTTGATGTCTGCATTTACAGGCTAATGCAGCGAGTGGGCATTGCTGGAAATAGATAGCTGTAAAAAGAGACAGCAGCAATGCAAATTGGACTGAATCACAAAATTATGCCCTGAATAGCACGACTGTAAAAACAGCAAAGGCAGAGCAAGCAAAACTGAGATATCAGTGAGGTTACCATTGCCTACAGCGCGGCTTGTAAATACTGTGTGGGAGCAGGTAGAGAGGCAGGGCAGCACTGGAGAACACAGCCCTTCCTCTAGGAAATTGTTACAGGCTTTTGGAACTGAGTTTGTGTCCAAAGACAGCAGAAGCCCCAAACTGCACAAAAATGCTTATGTATGCAAAGCTCCAACTGCACATAAAAAACTCTAAGCTTAAATTTTTCTCTATGAGTCCTGCTGCATTTTTGAAGTCATGTACTAAAAAAAAGAAAAAAAAAAAAAAGAGGAATCAGGTCTTTTCAAGTCTCCAGGTACAATTTACTATGCATTCCACAAATTTCACTCATTCAGTTCAAATTGGACCTCAATCCTTTTGCTTCCTTTGTGGCTGCAGAGCAGGATCCAAACACGCTGCAAGTTTCAATGTACCATCCCCGCTGAGCAGGCATCACTACAAAGCATTGATAACTCAACCTTTCCCTTTAAACATGAAACAGCGTTTTGAGCCAGGACCTGTGGGGCTTTTTCTTAGTTTGGATCCCATTTTAGCTGCTGCCTAAAGCAGAATGCCTGGAGCATAAATGAGAGGGCAAAAATCTAAGTCAGAGGTATTCTGCTAACTCTAATTTATATTTCAACTAGCTGAAATCAAAACACAGGGAATTTGAAAGAAAAGCTGTGATTGTCAGGACAGCCCATGGGCCAAAAAGGAGATGTAGCAGGGAGGCTGTGCCTGCTGCTGCTGTGGGGCTGAGTGGGACCTTAAGTGAGGCTGCACAGGAGACAAGCACATGTTCGACCTTTGCAATAATTCCCTCCTTGTGGAAGCAGAGAGCTGACTTCATACCCACAAAAAGTGTTCTTCCAAACAGATAATGACCAATTTCAGGAGCAGAAATTGGAAACACTCATAACTTACAGCAAGCATGGTTTGTGTGGGTCAGGAACAGAGAAAATTCACTCACAAAAAAAGCTGTTGCTCTGCTTTCCTTTCTCTCCAGCCCTTTCCCATTCCTGGTTCTCAGGGAATCTCAGGATGCTCCTCTTTCCCACACAAGTCACCAGGCAGGTGCCACCAGCTTTAGATATCACCTTTCACATCTGGCTCCATGCAGTTCTTGTGGTTTTTTCAGTCCCTTATTGTCTTGCTTTTTAGCCCCACATTCCATTTAGCAGCTGCCTCCTTTTTAACAGGAATAATATAATTTTCAAACTTTTCCAAACAGCTCCATTTTTTATCCTCCTCCCAAATTATACTGACCACCACTGGTTTTATTTATTTCTCTAATATCTCTCCAGTACTGCAGCATGCAGAAATACAAACTTTACCTAAGCTCTTTCCACAGTAACACATTAATCTCCCTCAAAACTCATTTCACCATCCATATAGATTCTTTAAAAAAAATTCAGTTGAAGGAATGATCCTGAAGTTTTATTTAATATTGGAAACATTATTTCATGGCTTGTTTTTTTAATGGTAAGAGTTTTTTAACTAGCATCTGGCAGAGGTGGATACATCAGCAAACATCTGTATCCAAAACACAGCAAACATTGAAAGTGTCATTGATGTTGTGTATGTGGTTGTGTTGCCAGCAAACAGAATATAATGGAATAAATGCCACTTGGTGCATTTTTTATGTCAATCTAAAGCTGTGTTTTTGTCAACAGGACAAAAAGGCTCTGTGCCTTTGGTGCTGCACCTGGTACAAGCCATCAGGACAGGCAGAAAGACATGCTGGGGGTGACTGAGGCTGAGACAGGGATGTTCCCTCTGTGCTGATACAGATAAAAACATAAAATTCATCTTTCCAGATAAAAAATAAAAGTAAAGCAATCTCCTGTCAGAGTAAAAGTTGGGCTAAGCTTTTTCTAAGGCAAAGACCAACTGCTACTGCCCAGCACACAGCTCTTTTCAGAGCTCTCTCACAGAACCTTAGCTCCTTCTCTAAGGTCTGCTGCTCTTAACACGGTGACTTCAAGAGTTCCAGCTGCCCAGCCATCCATGGCAGGCTTGGAAAGGAAATAGGAGATGGAAAATATATCCTAGCCCCTGTGGTGTTCATTTGTTATAAAGTTGGGAAAAGTTGAGTGCTTGTGGCTACTGGGCGTTCCGAGTTTATCAATGCATTTTCTCTTGCAATATTTAGCAGGATGAATTTTTAACCACAGAAAACACTCCCTACAAAATGAGCTTATCCCTAATGACTCACAACTTGCAGAGGTGAGCAAAGAACAATCTTTTACTGCTGAAATGTTAACATTCCTTTGGGGGATCCACAACAAATTGTTTTCCAGGTCAATTCATGCCCGTGCTCCGTGTAATCCATAAAGAGTCCCACTGCTAACAGATGACTGCAATAATTGTTACCTTTCTAATCAGGTCAGAGGAGGCAAAATAATCCCTTTAAAATGACCCCAACCAAAAACCACCTCATAAATCCACCTAGGGGTTTTAAACAACCTAAAGGAAGAAAGTGCAGGGAGAGCAACCAAAATAAAAATATTCTGAGAAACTTTGGAGTCCTGTGGAGGAAAAACCATAATTTCTTTCTCCCCACAGACAAGGAATTCCCATAGCATCAGTTTGCAATGGGACCTGTCTTTTATACCCAAAGCACACAAAAGAAAGGACAGCTAAATGACCACAGGATGTCCCTAATAATTTGCATTTAGGCAGTGGCTTTCAAGAATTTCCCTTTTCTTGGGCACATGAGGAAGAGATGAAGCAAAACAATAGAAAAAGAAGAGCAAATACATTGGTTCGTTTGACATTGATTCTGAATATTCATAATGCAGAGGTGCCCTCATCCCCCTTTGCTGCACTCACAGCAGCAAATAAAGGAGATTTTCAAATGCACAAGTGCAGCTGCCTTCAGTCACCACAGAGCACAAAGCACTCAGCATGCACCTTCCTTCTGGCCTGTTCAAGCAAATATGCATCATGAAATAATAGATCAGCTCCTGAGGAAATAAATGCAGACATTTACTTTTGTACCAGCTCCAAGAAATTGCATCACATCCTGCCTGGGCTAAATCAGGGCACATAATGTATGAACAGATAGGGTCTGTGCAAACAACATGACAAATAAATAGTTATATACAGAGACAACATCATTCTGAGGTGTTTTACAAGACAAATAAATGAAAGTTGTAAATACTTTCAAAAAATAATTAGCTCAGCAGTTTGCTTGGGTCTTTGTGTCTCTTTCCAAGTCTGTAGTAAAATGAAGTAACCTCACCTCAAGCTACTTTTGGTTTTCTATCACTCTGAGAAACCTTTTTGAATTTGTTAATATTTATATTCCAGCCTTGAATAGCAGCTCCATTATGGAGCTGGGCTCCATTGGGCTGGCTGGGCTCCACATGGATACCCATGAAAGGAGCAGCTCGTGCTTAAAGTGCTGATTTTGATTTATTTACAGCTATTTTCTCTGGTCAGAAGGGGAAACAATTGTCTGAGCTGAATGCATGGTCAGCAAGTAACAACTCCTAACATTAAGATGTTTTTACTCCTCAGCTGAATGTTCAAAGTGCACGTTTAAAAGGAAACAGTGAATGTTGCTGCTGAAAGCATGGAGCAGTGGAGGTGCCAAAAGCGACACCAATGTCTCAGGAAAGAGGGGTCTGTCAGACCTGCAGCTCAAGCAAACACATCCTGCTTCCAGAGAGAGGCTCCCACACAGCCCAGCTATTCAGGTAAGAGCTCACAAACCCTGGACACCAATGCACATTTATTCCTCTTCCAGCCAAGCCAGACCCACAGCCAGCTGGAAAATGCTTTTTTTATGGACTAAACAACCATGGAAGATAGCATTAAATGTCCCTCTATTAACAAACTTCATTTCAGTCGCTCTGCTGCAATGGATTTTTATTCCATTAAGCTCGGTGTACTCTACACCCACCCCTAGAAAGGGAGCATGTGATAATGTTTAGTAAGCAGCCATCAATCGACATTTCTGGCACTGCCCTGGAGGTCTGAGCAGCAGAGATCACACTCATGCCTTTACAATGCTTTCCTAAAGCCTCCAGCAAAGCCAGTTGCACTCTGTTTTGTGGCTTTTGGCTGGGTTAACTCTTATTTGCTGTCCCTACTGTTCGTTTTCCTGAGGTCTGAAACCACTGTTGTAAGCAACCAAAGAAGCAGCAGGGTCCAAATGATAACTGGCCTTCAGCTGCTATCTTGTCTCTGCAAAGGCATTGCACAGAGAAGCCTCAGGCACGTAAATACAGCGCTGCTAAGTCAGAGACAGCCCTTCATTGGCTGCAAGCAAGGATTACCAAATCTCAGATGGAAGGATCAGACTTTGATTCAAAAAACAAATCGATGCGTGAGCAAATGAAGAAGCAAACCAACTGGGATGATGTTAGAGAGGTGACTCATTCAACCAACAGCCCTTTAGCAAGGCAGAAGACCTCCCTGTAAAATGAATTCCCTTCTGGATTATTGCCTCCCAAAGCAATAACATAAATCCATCTAACATTTAAGCAAAGGGATATTGGATTTGACAGATCAACAATGATCGTGTTTGTCTACAGAGTTATAAGGTCACTAACTGGAGACCCAGCTGAGAAAAGGAGGTGCTTGTGGAAAGGAGCCAGATATGACAGGGTAGCTAAAGGAGATTAACCTTTGAAGGAAACAAAAGATATTAAGAAATCAAGGCAGAAGCAGACCCACAGGACCCAGCAGTTAGTTTTTCACTGCTAATAAGAGATACAGTAAAACCTGTGTTGTTCCACAGTCCTTTGTTGGGATTTGGTTTTGTGGAATTTTTCCTCGAGGTGAAGATCAGCTGCCAGATCACACAGTCCATACACCATGGAGCAGTCACCATACAAAATAAACCCTCTTTCAAAGCAGAAATCTAGCAAGTCAAGGTCAAGAACCTCCAATCCCACCCACAGACAAGTGATTTCTGATACCATTAATTTGTCCAAATTCATTTGCACCTTTAAGGGTATATTTTTTGCCTGATACTCCTATCATACTGTGCTTTGAATTCCATATCAATGGAGAATGTGTCTATAGTAAGTAAGTGTATTTTAACTTTCATTTGGGTGACAAGAGTAATATAGTGTACAAGATGGGAACAGCACTTTAGTCATTTTTTGAAAAACAAGTCATTGGTCCCCAGGTTAATCACAGTGACTGGCAAAATCTGCTACTGGTGCAGGCAATTTCTAACCATAAAAAATGATCATGTTAAGAAGCTGAATTGGTCTCAGAGAACAGCTGAATTTACCACATCCAAGCTGGATACTTGAAATTATCATCAGGCCTTAAAATTCTGCTGAAAATCTCCACAATTTCTGCCAGGACCTCCAGCCTTCCAGACCTCCACCTGATGTCTGCTGTGACAGAGAGAAACAGCTGAAGTTTTCATCGTGGACTGCCAGCACTACTCTACTTTGAAAACCAAAAAAGAACAACCCGGAACCTAAACCCAAAAATCCCCATGAGCTCTCCCAGTGCCTGGCACACAGCACACTGCCCTGTTTTTTTACAGAAGCAGCAGATACAGGCAAAGTTTTGAGTTCTGCAAATGCTATAAACACCTGAAAGCAGCCAGTTTCCTCTGCTGCTTTTACTTGCAGCACTCCAGGTTTGGAGAAGATCGTCCTCTGAGCTGCAGTTCTGTCACCACAGAGCTCCTGCTGCAGTGGCTAATCCCAAACTAATGCTACCAGCATCACTCAGCACCTTACAAGCCTCATGCAAACATTGCTTCACCTTCTCAGGTAACTGCAGGACCTCCAGCCCCAAGGTGAAAAAAATGAATTATCTAGCCCTGTGCAGACCTGGGAGCAAAGCTGAGGAAATTCCTGCATCACACCAGCCGCTGTTCAGACTTTTTTTCCCCTCCTCCAGCCTGGAAGGGCTGAATTAAGAATTGCAAGAGTGCCCACAGCTTTCTCAAAGAGGCTCTAAGAAAAAAGGGAGCAGGCATTAAGTAGGCAAGCAAGGATTAGTTATGCTCATTTGGGGAGACTTAATCCTGAGAAGAGGTAGCAAAGCTGCACAAAGAAGCAGACAAAAGGCTCAAAATGCAATTCTAATGGATAAATAAAGAGCACCTCTCACCTGCAAACTCAGCCCATTCCAACATGATTTCACTAAACTCTTTTCCACTCAAATTCTGCTTTTCTCCTCTTTTTAGTCGTGTTCCTTTTATTCTGTGTTGGCCGCCTTCATTTTTTATTTATTGTACTTCACCCCCATTACGAATTTTCTCAGTAAAGTTTTTTAGTCGATTGCAGCAACTCACATCTCTCCTGACTTGCTGCTAGGAATTGATGGACAGCAGTGCTCATTATTTCACAGGTGCCCTCCTTTTGCAGAAGCTGCACCATTTACAATACAAGGGAGAGTGTGGTGGTGGCAAAGGGATTTTTCTGTCTGAGCCAGAATCTTGTGCTAAAATTTTCAATATTTAATCCATGCCCTCTGTGTAGGAAGATCAGGAGTGATCTCCTTGTACACATGCCTACATCCATGCAAGAAAAACCATTAGACCACAGTGTCTGCTGGTGTAAAAGATGTAAGTCCCTCAAGAGAATGGTTTCTGCTCCAGGATTGTTTTTGACAGCCTCTGCACCAGGGTTACAGCAGTGCTGAATTCAACAGTTTTACACCTGGGATGCATCTAGCCCAATTGGCTGCATTTTCAAAGAGGTTTTGAGCCAGTTTCTAAGGCTCTGAGCTTTATTCTTTCCATCTGCACGTATTTTGCTCGTGCCATCCTATTTCATGCTTCCCTTCCTGACAAAACCTGCCCTTCAGAGCACAAGCTGCACCCACATACACGAAATGGGGGGCACGGCCACTGGCTCAGAGCCTGGCAGGGCAGGAGCCTGGGCACACATCACAGCAGGAAGGGCCACAGAGGTGTGCAGCACTGGGATAACATTGTGCTGTAGGATTTCAAAAACAAATTCGATGCATTTCAGAGCTGGAAGCGAAGTGCCAATAAAAGGATCAGTCAGAGCTGTTTTACCAGGAGCTTGGCATCCACTGAAGAGAACAGCAACAAAGGTAAAGAGAGAAATAGTGAAAGACGGGTCCCCAGAGATTGGGAGGACTAAAGTAAATAATGAGGCATTTGCTTTGGAGCCTGGAAATTGTATGATAAAGTATTTCCTTAAATGAGCAGATTGCAAGTAAAACAGAGCGTGGTGCCCTCATTCATGTATGGCAGGGGCTTGCAGGAAACTCCTGCCTGCCTTCAGCTGGTCCCGAGCAGAAGGAGCACTGGCAGATCATTTTAGAATAAAAAAGGGTAAATAATGAGGAGTCCAGCTGCACTGTACAAAGCAGCACAGTGAGATACCCATTAGAGAGTACGAATTGCCCCCCAGACAGAAGCAAAACATAACATCCCACACTGATGTTCAGAATTAGTCCCTACTACCCCACTGCTAGGGTATTAAATCTCCATCCCTGTGTCGCAGCAGAGACAGGCACAAACAGGAGCGTGGCAATACTTCAGCAGGATGTTCCAAGCTTAAAAGTCACTTACAGTAGAATGAAACCTATTCAGCATTTATTTTCCACAGGTTCAAGTCAACAGTCCTAAGCAGATGGCTGCTGTTAGCATAAAATGAGCACCTGAGGAGGGAAGGGGAAGCAAGTAACTCCAACCAGCCATCTGTTTCTTAATTTCCAAGCAAAGGGCACACAGAACTAGGAGGCAGCACCAGCTCTCCCCACGCTGTGCCATGCCTGCCCCATCACTGAATTGTCAGCATCAGTTAATTCCCCCATTGTTGCGTTCCCACGCAGTGCCTGGGAGCCAGGGATGATTGTGCCATGTGTCACTGCTTGCTTTTCCAGAGAAAGTGTTCCCCCCAGCCAAAATACTTCATTTGCAAATCACACCTGAGCAGAAGTTGATAGGGAAAGCTGGCTCCATCTGTACTTACAGTATCTCCCTGGCTTCAGCAGGACATAAGCAAGTACTTAAACGCTTCACAAACCAAACCCTTGGAGCAACATGTACCTTTCTTTCAAACAAATGTATGAATTAATCTTGCTCCAGACGGTAAATGTTTATACATTACCAGTTATTTATGAAAGCTTTTGCGCTGCATAATTTACAAATGACAAAACAAAACTGTCTGCTTCCAAGCCACAGACACTCGCTTTTCCTGTTCAAATATTCACGGCTCCTTTTGTAGGGAATCACACATGACTTCAAATATGGGTGCTCTCTAGCACCCATAGCCTGCTGCGGCCCAAAACTGCCGACAGAAAGATGAAGAATGATTTGGAGAGTTTATAAATATAAGACGTGCAATCTGTTCACAGCAAGTGTCAAAAAGTCAGTGAAACTCAACAGACAAGAAATGATGGCATTGAATGAGACCAATGAAAGAACAAGGAAAAGGAGCAAGTTTCACATTTCTTCTGAAGTAAATAAAATACTGAGAATCAAAGCATCACAACTAAAAAAAGCATACAATCAAAATAAGATACGTTTCAATCATTTAAGAGAGGGGTTATCCCAGGCAGCCTGAAAAATACCAAGTGCCAATTTGTAACAAAGGGAGACACGTGTTGTGCATGTGAAACTCATGAAAAAGTGACAGCAGGGATCAAACATGCAACTATTTGAATGACAGAGATTCCCTTGCTCAACCCTCCACAGTCCTGCTGTCATTGCCCACCTGACAAGATCAGAAAGGAAGACAATGTTGACCATGGGGGGCCTGGGTTTGCCTCCTGTCAAGGCAAATGTTCCCCAGAGAATACATCAAAACACTAAATTCATCTTTAATCTTGTGAGGGAAAAGAAAAAAAAACTTTTACCAAGAGGTAAAA
The DNA here is from genome assembly GCA_034509425.1 of Eopsaltria australis. Lineage (NCBI taxonomy): Eukaryota > Metazoa > Chordata > Aves > Passeriformes > Petroicidae > Eopsaltria > Eopsaltria australis. Next base: position 1,995,034 of record JAVTVJ010000090.1, on the reverse strand, counting down.
CAAGCAAACAAGTCAAAATTCAACCAAGTAATTTCTTCTCTTAGCCAGGAAAGACCCTGCTGTCCATGGATTATTTAAGTTAACTGACAGATAGTTTTATCAAAGCCTTGTCTACAGGAAGAAGAAAGGAATAATGCAACTTTAAATGCTGCTAACTGCTAGAAGGTCATAAAGATTTACGGTTTACCCTCCTGTAAATACCATTCTTTATAACTGATCCCCATGAGATTTACTGAATGCTCAATAACCTTTCTCCGGCGGATGCAAGCAAAATCATCAGCACCACCTCGAAACCCAGTTTATTCACAGGCTAAGAGCATTGTGCCTGCAAATCCACCTCAAAAGTGCTGTTCCTTCTCTCCCCATTTCTGTGAGTTGGTTCTAATGAAGATGCTGTTGTGATGGAGAATCCTCCCAGTCAAGGCTGAACTTTAAATGCAAACTTGAGAAGAGTTCTCTGAGCCAAACCTCACCAAGCTGGCCTTGTGGGCCCAGCACAGAAGATGAAATGTGTACTCTGGGCTCTGCAGGATTACTGCTGGAGAGACTCCTTCACCTGCAGCTCGAAGAAAAACTAAATGTTTGCACTGAACCAGGCAGTGACCTGGCAAATGAAAGCAGCAGCCACATCTGCTGTTAAACCACTTGCAGTTTTCTTCACTTCTGAGTCCCTGGGGATCCCATTAAGTAGAGAAAGCAGATAAGGAAATGGAAAAATATTAAATGTAAGTCAATTTTCTAAATATGTTAGCAGGAACCTGCTTAAAGGGGTCTGACAAAATGATCACAAATTCTGTGCATAATAGATGCAAGAAAAATTAGGACAGTGTACAAGGCAAATGATCTTTTTCATCAGTCATGAGAGTTTTGGATCTCCAGGTAGTCCCAGACACCAGCATGACTACCCAGTGCAGACCCCCAGTAGTGGGAGATCTCTGCCTCCAAAGATGCATCCCAACATCCTTATGAAGCCCCCCATGGTGCAGCCAGGCTCTGGGAAGGCAGGGCAGGGTCTGACACAGCACATGGCACTGTGGAAGTCATTTGGCACAGCACCAGGCACTCCTCAACCTCAGCAGGGCCAGCTCTGCACCAAGAGCTGCTGACCACCATGGCCAGTGCCCACACAAGTGCCCAGATCAGGATCCCCTGAAGAGCAGCTGCCTGCACACATTCCAGAGACTGCTGTAAATTGTGCTCCTCCTGCTGAGAAATATCCTGGGGAGAGACCTGGGCCCATTGGCTGGGACCTCCAATCTCTGTAAAGTTTTCTAAATGCAAGAAACGTGGGGTGACACTGATTCTCTCGTCCCATGCAATCCTTCCCCGTGACTTAATCTCAACCTGCGGCAGTGTCCCTGCAAAGGGAGCTGTGCAGAGAGCATGAGCCTTCTGGCAGAGGATCACAATCTCCTTTATCCCACTCTCTTCTTTTCCTGCATGAAAAGAAAGAGCACAGGCAGGGCTGACAGGCAGTGAGGACATTGTGCACATCTGGCTCTCACAGGTGTTTGCAGGCAGAGCTCAGCCTCGTCACCCTGTGTGGGGCTGCACACACAGCCAGGAGGAGCTGGGCAGTGTGTGAGTGGGCTCTGAACCTCTGACCCACCCAGCCTGTGCCAGGGGTTTCCTTTTGGCACCCTCCTACTCTCCACATTTAGTGTTTTCAATAATCTTATCCAAAAAGCAGAAATTACCCCATCCACAGCATCTAAATACCTCCCTACTTTCACAGCAGTTTTAAGCAGAAGGTTGAGGAACGTTCCCTCAGCTCTGGATCTCAACTGTCCCTGTGTTGAAGACAACTCTGATCTGCAGTTACAGCTGTTACCCACTTAATGTAAGGCTTATGCCTCACAGAATACCCAGGACAGATGCAAATAGACCCAAAGCTTTAGGGGGCTGAGATCTGGTATTCTGGTTTCTAACCCATTGCTAACTTAGAGCAAAATTAAATCCCACCTGTAAGCACCATCTGTTATTTCCAGTCACCCAGGACAAAATAGAATATTTAAGGAGTGATTTATGGTTCCATTTATTTTACATACCTCAAAAGGAAGCATGCAAATAGCTAAGTATTTTAAACCAACCAGTGAGCAGTTCCCAAGTGTCTGAAAACATCTGCATTTCCCTCACCCACACACCAGAGATTCCAGGTTTTTAAGTATGAAAATTAGGTTTTAAATTATTCTATTCTCAGAGAAATTATGTCTTAAAGGAGATAACTTGGCCTTTGCAAAGAAACAGCTCCCCTGGGTGACTCTTGGAAAGACTGGAAGGAGAGTTCTTTTTCCACCCACCCTCCAAAAAGCACTAAATCACACAGATTAACAAAAAATAAGAAGGTCAGAATTGTTAGAAGTTCAGCCAAACATAAATACCACCTGTGATAAGCAGTGACCCTGGGGAGGGGATACCACTGACCTTTTGCAACTCTAGAGTCAACAAGCAGCACCTAATGCCAGGGGAGGTATTACAAAGGTCTGCAGCATGAAAATATGTGTGTATTCACTAATCACCCTGCACATTCACCCACACTGGTTCATTCTCTCCACCACAGGATGAGGGGAAATCCCTGGTGTTGCTGATCTGGTTCACGCACTGAATAAGCCAATCTAGATCAGTGCAGCAAAGATTAATGGAATCTTTGCTGTGGGAGTTTTACTTCTGTTCATAAGAGATATTGAAAACTTTCCCAGCAGTGACTTCACACAAACAAAAATTATCCCTTATCCTCCTGAGCCAAGGTGACAAAACAAAAAATTCCTTACTTGATTCACACCCATGACAAAGGAAGCCAGAAGACTACAAAAGCTCTTTTCTTGCCAGTTATGCTTACAGTGGATCTTTTAATGAGAGGAAAATGTTTCTTCCTTTCAAGACTCTTTTCTTATTGCTGTCTCCCCAAGAGAGAGTACACTGGAAGGTCAGCAGAGAACCAGAGGGTCTGTGTTCTCTGAACTGGCAGAAAAGGTCAGAGCAGTACATAAATGCCTACCCTGATGGACTCCAGGCAGTAATAAGGAAGGCCATAAGAAGGCCTATAAATAACTGCTGTGTTTGCCCTTTCCTGGCATATTTCCTGGAATAAGGTGTTGAAAGTGCTCTCAAAGACTTGATGGAAAGTAGTGCAGTGAGCAGAGCTGCTCCCCCCCTGCAGCACCACACAGACAGGCTCCAGCTGCCACAGGCTCCCAAAATCTGGGCTCTCATGCTGTGAACATGTGCTGGACACCCTGTGTCCTGAGATTCCAGGTGGCTCCTTGGCACAAGCCCACTCTGAGGCTTTGGGGAGCTCTGTGTCCTTACAGCTTTGCCCAGATTTCACATCCTCCAAGCATTTGCTACATCCTCTTGCTGTGTCCCAGGAGGAAGTTATGAGACACATCAGGGGTGAAGCCTTTTAAAAGTTGCAATATGGAGCACCAGACTCTCCTGCCTGGTTTGTTTTAATTTCTTTTTTCTTTTTTTTTTTTTATTCCTGGAGATGTCACCAATGCCAGAGCAGAGTGTTGCTTGAGGCTTTGTCAGCTTCAAAAGTGTGACAAGTGTGACTTCCTCCAGAAAGCACCACCTGGGTCTCTCCTAATCCAGCAGCAGCACCTGCAAGTGCTGTGATCACACACCTGTGTGTTGTAGCCTGGTGGGTAACAACAAATCCCCCACGGCAATGCTGCTGGGGCTCCCCAGGCTCCACTCTTTCCCTGTGATCTGTGCTGCATCCTGGAGCCCCAGCAGATGCTCCCTTGCAGAGGAGTCACTCTGTGCCCTGAGGTTACCTGATCCCAACTCAAGAGCATCAACAGTGAGACAGAGCTGACCTCACGAGCTTTGTTATGCCCAGTATCACATCTGATGTGGTTTGAGAGGAGGATGATCAGCCTAGGTCTGCTGTGTACCTTGAAATGATCAAGAGAACTTGTGGAAAAAAAATTATTGAATCCATGTTATAAAAAAATAAGAGATACAAGGCTATTGTTGGGAAGCAGGCAGAGATAGAGAAGCGAGCAAAAGGAGAGAGCACAGCTTCTTTTCTTCCTTTTGTTTCAGCTTCCCTGAACTCCAGAGGAATGAGAGGAGCCACTTTGCATTCTGCTGGGATTGGGACTTCACAAAGCTAAATTATATCACCCAGCTGCACTGGTTGTTACTAAAGGAAGATGATAAACAAACAACATCCTGAGAGAGCTCGAGAATAGAGAGGCCTGTGCTTTTGTTCAGAGAGATGGAACAGAAAACGTGAGAGAGGCAACAAGGAGAGAAGCCATTATTCCTGAATGCTTAATAAAAACAGTACTTGCATTTGCTCAGACAGTTTGTCCAGTCTCAACACACTGAGTTTCAGAGGGTCAGTCCTGATCTCCATGAAATGCAGCAAACTGTAGCCATTTGTGTACATCAAGAGGCTTCTGGAGGGCTAATTAAACCCATCCTCTTTCACATTTCCTGTGGGTCAAGAGCAGATAAAGTGTGGTTTTCAATGGACTGTGTTTGTCTTGCAGCACTCCGTGGATGCTACCAGCCAGAAAGGAGGACAGCACAGCAGAAGATTGTGTTTCAGCCTGAATCCAGCCTGTCAGTGCTGAACAGGAAATCTGGGTCTGGGGTGGATTCTCAGGATAGCCATCTGGAGCACACATCTGGAAAGAAGTTAACCAGTGGCTGCTTGCCACTATAATCATTCCTCCCTCAAGTGCTGCAAATGGAGCATCAAAGCAGAAAGCAGGTGGTTCTTCCAGGAGGTAAATGAACCACAGAGAGGGGTCACAAAGTGAGACACGCATTTGATGAGGGGTTTTTTTCCTGCTCATAAAAATTGTCAGAACAAATTACCCACTGGATGTTACACCAGATAACTACATGCCCAACATCCCCACACTTGTTGCTTTGCAGAGACTGGAAAGTCAGTGAGAAGTTTCCTCGAGCAGGCATTAATGAAAATGTATAAACCAGCATTTAGTTTCTCACATGAGTAGAGATTTACTGTATTTCAATATTTCATCTCACGCCATGGACATAATTACTAATTTGGGGCCATCAAATTCAAGAACTTGTAGAAATCTGAAGGATTTTAGAAGTTTTCTCATTCTGCATCAAGTTAATTTTAAAACTCCCAATATAAAGGGAGAACACCTGCATGGAATGAAAGAAATGTGAGCTAAGCTCCTGCTCTGATCCCTCTTCACTCCCCTGCTGGTTGCTATCTGTTTCAAGAGGACCCCACCTGTCCCCTGGCAGTGGTCTGGCACTGAATAAATAATATTAATGCAGAACAGGAGTTTGAAATGTGCCTTTATCATGCAAAAGCCCTGATACAAAAGCGAGCTGCTATTGTTAATTAGATCTGGTTGAAACCTTGGTCAAAAAAGAGATTAGAACTGAGAAATCTTTTTCCCAGGAAAACCATGGAATTTCTGTGAATGCTGAATCAGTTTCTCTGAAAAGGTTTTTCTTTTCCATTTTATTTTTATTCTCTCAAACATTAGTGATAATGTAAAATGAAATGTTTTCTCAAGAAACCATTGAAGCTGGAGCCTCAATGCATGAAGAGAATTATTCAGTTTGAATCTCAAAATGTTTGAGCCTCCCCTACATGTGAAGGCAAGTAATGTCTAAACTTCTTCAACATCATACGCAGGGTGAAGTTGGAGAAGACCCAGATAGAGAATCCCAAAGCCCACAGCTCAGCCAGAAAACCCATTACAGATGTATTGAAAACTCATAGAATGCATGGATATTTCTTCAGAGCTTCCCAGACCACTTTAGCCTGGTGTGTAGCGCTCGTCCCAGGCTGTCTCTGAGGAAGTGACACCCCTTCCCTTGGAAAATCAGCCAAAGGAAAGGGCTCCTTCTCCCATTTTCTGCTCCAGAATGAGAAACTTTAAGAGCCTCTCTCAAATCTTATTCTTCTTGTTGTGCCTAGATCCAAGGCACAGGAAAAAAGACATTATTTAGTAACTATAGAAAGATTGAATGGGTCTTGAGTTCATCCTGCTATGAAAAATGGCTTGAAAAATCAGTGCTGTGAAGATTTTGACAGGTAGGTGACCTTTCAGCTTAAACTGTAAGTGATTCCAGTCTGGGGAGCTCACTCCTCACAAGAGCTCCTGCCCATATTCCACACCAAGATAAACTGCAGCTCAAACTGCTCTGCTGGCCAGCATTTACAGAAACCACTGCTGGACCTGGGCAGAATGAATAAACCAAAGTAGCAGCCAGAAACTCTGAATTTTTCATGGGAGCACTTCCTTGGAGGCGTGTGGGAATCAGAAACAGGTGGTCTATGGCCAGAGATTTGGGTTTTTTGGGTTTTTTTTTTTTGGGGGGGGTTTTTTTGTTGGGTTTTTTTGGGGGTTTTTTTTGGGGGGGTTTTTTTGGGTTTTTTGTTTTGTTTTGTTTTTTGTTGTTGTTGTTGTTGTTTTATTGGTTTTGTTTGGTTTTTTTTATTTTTTTGTGGTAGACATTAAAAATGCAATTATGAGATTTTGGGGATTCACAATGAGAGAGGAAGTTCCCTGCTTACCAGGTCATCCCTGGCCAAGAGAGTCTAGGAAACTGCTACCATTTCATGCTCAGTGCAGAAGAAGGTGAATGTGTTTCTCAGCAGACAGTCCCCACACAACTTTGGAAACCAAACCAGCAGATTTGCACCCAGTATCAATGTCAGGAGCATTCATGCCCCAGCAGGGGAGCTCCAGGGACTGAGCAGCTCTCTCTGCCCACTTCTCCCCCTGCAGAAGAAACCCTGATGTGCTTTCTTGGGACACAGTGACTCCTTATCTACGGATTGACAGCAATGTGTTCTGTGTCTAGCCAGGACTGATTTCTGCTCCTAAAAATGGCTGCTGAAAAGCTGCTGGAAGTTTTTGTGCTACACTGCAGCTACTGCCCTAATGGTTTAGGTGAAACTTCAGCAACTACTGCATTTGGGGTCATCTTTTCCTTTTAGCCCAGCACCAGTTGCCTGGGGGGGTTTAATAGGCTCTTTCACACAGCCTGCTGTGCAAGTCAATGCTTTTATTAAAGGACTACTCCTTGTCCAGGAAAAAAAAAAACAGAAGAGAATTAAGAGGAGAGGCTGGCAGCTCAAATCTCCCACTTGCAGGGAGATCTGCACCACTATAACCAGGCATTTGGGTTTGCTTATCTCAGACTGAGTCCCTTGTATTAACCTCAGTTAAGCATAATACCAGAGACTGGGTATTAAGGTCTTGGATTTTGGGTTTTCTTTTTGTTTTCTCCCATTTCTTTAAATCCACTTTAAAAAAAGAGTTTATTCTTCTGAAATTGCTTAAGAATTGAAATGTAAAAGGGATTAAGAGAGGCAGGACTCCTGCCTGCACTGCACTCACCCACACAGACACAAGTAATGACTAAAGCAGGCAGTGCCAGACACGCTGCCTGGGCAGAGCCCCCTGAGAGGCAGGAGCCAGCAGAGGTAGGAAACAGCTCCTGCTGCACAACTTCCACTCCTCTTGAACTGACACTCTTCTGTTCAAATTCTTCTTTTCTTATTTTTTTTCACCCAGCCTCTAAACGGCCTGGCCTGCCCAAGCAGCAATGCTATTTGATGCTTGAATTTAAGATTCTATAACCCTTACACCCCCAAAATTGTGCACCTGGATCTCTCCACTCATGTCCTTTCAGACACAGCCACCTGTGAGCTCCAATAAGACAGACTGTCCAGTTATATCATTGCACAATCAGGCCTACAGAATGTGCAAATCACACCCAACACTTCTCAGTCACATCTGAACAAATAGAGGTGGGTTTTGCCTCCCACCTGTTCTTGTATTTGTGCATTTTTCTCCTGAAGTGGACACGAAATTATTAAACTCATATCTCAACTGTGTTACCAGACCTGTTATGAAAACCCAGCCACTTCAGGAAGCTGTAGAAACAGGAGGTGAGTTTGAGAGAAACTCTGGCCTTGAAATATTTACACAAGGTCCTACAGAGAAGCAAATTCAGCTCTCACTAGAGCTGTACTCAAATCTCCAGAGCCCTTTCCCTCTAGCCACTGAAACAACTTCTCTTTCCCTGAAATTCTCCTCTTTCAAGATCAGTTCCCTAAGGCATCTTCTACAACACATAAACCATCCTGACAAATGCCATCAATTTAATTCATATTAATGGTAATGAAAGTTAAATAATAGATGTCGCCCACAGTATTTGCACATCTGTAAATTCTGCCACATTGCTAGGGGAAAAAAATAAAAAGAAAGCCCTGCATTTCTCATAGAGAAGAGATGGACAATAAGCTCTTTAAGGCAAAAAACTCACTTCATTAACTGGAGACAGAGTCATTTGTTGACATTTATCTGTGAAATTCTCTGGAGCAGAGTGATGAAGGTGCAGAACAGAGGCTGCTCCTGCCCAGCCCTGTACCTGGGAGGCCCAGCAGACTCAGAGTGGTTTCTGCAGGAGGATCTGCCTCTCCCTGCCTCCCTGCCAAGGAACATGGGGCTCCATGGCTGTGTTTTATGAGAGCACCTGTGTGCTGCACTGACAGGCCACACAGAGCCAGCACAAAATGTTCCCTGTCCTGCTTGGAGCAGATGGCAGCACTGGCACTGGCACAGGCAGGATCCAGCCAGCAGAGCTCCAGGGAGGGCTGATGGCATAGCAGAGCACCCACACCAGCACCACGGGCCAGCAAACACCTGCAAACCTGCTGGCACAGTCCTGGTGACTTGGGATTTTAGCTTTTATGTTCCTCATATATTTGTAACCCTGCAGTTCTTTAGTGTATAACTCTAAACTCCATATCCAGTGTGAGCTGCTGCTCTCCCATTTTGGTCAGACACAACAATTCCTCTCCAGGCCTGGCAATCAAGGACACCTGAGTGTCTCAGGCCCCAAGAGATGCAAACAGAAGTGAGTTGGGGGGAGCAAACTTGGGATAAATATCTTCATTACCTGAAGCTGTAATTGGAAGATTAACCCCCAATATGCAAATGGACCAAACTTACAAAAGTATAAAAACCCGTGACTTGCCATCTATTTTTGGGTGTAGCCCCTGGGGGGCTTTGTCTGCCCTAAATGTACCTGAAGGCCCTGCAATAAATATAACTGCTTGTTATTCCCTTAATTTTGTCTGGCCTCTGTTTTTAGGTAGTACCAACAAGGCATCAAACCTGTCTGGATCTGGATGCTGGACTGAGAGAGGGGGCCAGCCCTTGGGAGGCACAGGCTACCTTGGTGCTCCCCTCAGGGAGGCTGCCATGAGACCTGAGAAAGTTTCTCTCCTTTTTCAGAGGCAAAGCAGAGAGTTGTGCAAGGTAGGAAATAAAATAACCCCTCCAATGCTGCAGTTCCCTCTCTTTTTCCTTGCTCCTGGATTTCAGGCTTTTACAGGTGGTGCCCAGAGGGTATTAAGACCACAGAGCTGCACAGCACTTTTCCCACTTTCCAGAGAGTGGCCTGAGCAAAGTGCCAACACCAAATCATCACCTGAGAGCTGCTCCAATCCTCCCCTTCCCTCTGCCAGCTGGGGCTGAGCTCTGGGTAAAATGCCAGCTGTCGAAAGGTTAATAGCAATGGGACTGCAATTCAAGCTTGCTGAGATAAATGAAGGTGGAGTGCAAGGAAAAGAGGGGGGGAGGATCCTTGTTGTGATTTCATGGATGCCTTTTTCTCCCATTACCATCATCTGAAACACGTGCTTGTTGAGTCCCCTCTCCAGCCGGCCCAGCCAAGGGAAGACAAAACGTCCCTGAAACTCACCCAGGCAAAAGAGTCTGGCAAAAAGCAGCACTGTGTCTGTGTCTGTAACACCTCAGCACCCCCAAGCACATCCTGAGCACATCCTCACAGCACTGAGTTGGCTTTGCTGGAAAAACTTAACAACTCACTGGGTGCTGGAGAGCGTGAACATTATCTCGGTGCTGGCTCCAGGGACACACCACTGTGGACTCAGTACAGAAATAAATGACTCTCTCAGAGGCACAGCAAAGCTCAGACTGCAGCCAGACACTCCAAAATCCCAAGACAAGCCCTGATGATTCCCATCTCTAGCATAGGTATGAGTTACTCTAAGTAACCTCAAAGCTGCAAGCACAAGGAGATGCTGCAGGAGTTGTCACAAGCAGCTGATTGGGGACATTTAAATACAAATTCGATGGGCAGTTTAAAACCAACAAAAATTTAAAAAAACAAACCCAACCCTTGCTCTAGTTGCTGATGTTCAAGGAGATATTTTTCACTCTTGTTTTCATTCAATCATTTCACAGCCCGTGTTCACACTTATCTAAAACAAAACATTTTTTATTTTGATAAACTCCCGTGCCCGAGCCAAGCAGTCAAAAGTGGCGATGAAGAATAAAAGAGAAATGGGAACAAATATGCAATGCCAAAAGGAACAAGAAGGATGGCCCTTGAATGCAATACTTGCATAATTCAGAAAGCTGTTAACATATGTATTTTTCTGAACCAAATACTTTATTGAAACTTAACACATAATGAAGAATTATGATGAGTTTTACTTCAGTTATTAAAGAATAAAGCTAGAAAGAATGTGTTTAGACCCTCATCACTCAAGACTGTACAATCTGTGTTGCAATTCAAGAAAATATTTAAAAGAATAATATGAACTACATGACCAATTTTATTAATTTCAGGCCAGAAATTTTTTTGTCAGATGCCTTTGGGTTTTCTTCTATCAGTTTCTCATTGTCAAAAGCAGCAGCAGGTTTTTGCAGGGGGAGGCAGGGATGGCCTCACTCTAAGTCAATAGTACCAGCAGATCTGACTCCTGAATTGAGATCTGTACTTAAAATTAAGGATGCAGATCCTAAAACACTGCTGGAAAACATCTTTAAAAACAAATACATGAAACTTAATTTTTTGTTATTTGTGAATAATGATAAATTGCAACACTGAATGAATCATTTATGGTATCCCAGGTATAAGAAATCAACTTTGCTGCTTCACTGATTTCAAAACCAGACCTGCACTCTATGTCCAGTAGAAAGCATTTATTCTCACAGTCCTGGCAAAAGATCTATGTATCAAGTTTCTAATTTTTTCTCCAATGAAAGTTATTTTTAAAGCATATTTCTCATTTCTAACAGGAAAATCGAGGCAACACCAGAATGGCATTTTGGAATATAAGAAGATTTTAAGACAAAAGACTTAAATTAAACCACACCAAACAAACAAGAAGAGGAGTGAGTCTATGAACAGTTGTGCACACTCAGTCACACATTATTGCATGCCACAAGCCAAGCAAAAATACTCTTTTCTTCCATTCTTCCCGTTGTTTCTTTTCGAAAAATTTTCATTTACTGCCACGTGAGCATCCGTTTGCATTATTTATAACAGCAACTTGCAACCACAAATGAGGGCACATAATTCATTTATATTTCACACCATTAAGAGGGGTATTATAACTGCAAACAGTAAATAGGAAATATAATGGCATTCAGCTTCTTCATGCTCTGTGAACTAACAAGTATTGAAACTTGAGGAGAGTCTAAGTAAATGAGAAACTTTTCTCTTTTTGTTATGGATTTGAAGCGTGAGGAAGACATGAGTTACACAAAGCAAAAAGAATTGGAAAAGGACGCATGCACCGAGCACATCAATTCTATTTCAATATCCCCCAAGAAGTTAATGTTTTAAAAAACTGACATCACTTTCTTCGTGAAACTCCAAGTTTAAGTGTCTGGACTCCAGCCTAGGCTAGGCATGGCAAACCCCTGCCCCAAACATGCAAAAACCCTGCAAGAAATAACCATCTCTGCTTGAAGTCTGAGAGATGTGGGAGCTCAGCTTTGGGCTGGATCAGGCCTACTTTTGATAAAGTGAATAGCTGCAAAATTCACTTTGTAAGTACTTCCACTCTGTAAAAGTTTCAGAAAATGCTGGCCCCAAATCCTGCAGACTGCTCCCTTTTATACAAGTGTGACTATAATGAGTATCAGCCTTTTATTCTAGATTAGGCAACATTTAGCAGTTCAAAGGCTTAGGAGACCCATCCACATACAAAACAATTTAATTCCATCTACTTGGAATTTCTGCCTGCTTCTAGAAGGACCAGGAACTGCAACTTTGCAGCTGAGAAACAAGAGACAATATTAGTTCCTTGACATGTTTTATTACCTGAAACTGGAAAACTCACAGCAGATCTCAATGGGAAAAGCAAATCAGCCAAACCCGCCAATGAGGGGCTGGTACCACAGCAGCATCTGCCCAGCCCAGAGAGAACTGCCTTTTCAAAGGCTTAGAAGGCAATAAAAGGTGTAGCAATCCCTGACTTCTTTGGGAGACCTCTGGGGAAAAGGAGAAGCAGCCTGTGAAAAGCCCAGAGTCTTCAGGAAGTCCTGTGGAACTGAAGTCATTTGACGGGGGCTCCCATGGATCTATTTACTCACAGAACAACAGCAACACACACACAAAAAAATATCAGGAGGTACCTGGTAGGATGGTAAAGAGACACAAGAAATTACTCCAGAAAGTCACCTCGCCTAGCTTGGCACAGATGGTTCTGAGATTAAAAGTTGTCAGATCACAAACAAAGTTTTATTATAAAAAGCAAACAGAAATGGGAAGATGGTTTCTGGTTTTCACGAGAGAGTCACAGCGCCAAAAGCATCACCAAGGCAGAGTTTTGCACTGATGCCAAAGTCCAGAAAATCTCCTAGGATTTGGGTGCCTAATTCCAAGTTATCACTTCTAAAGGCTCAGCCTAAGCTTGGATGCATTGCAGACACCAAGGGCAAGAGCCATGGCAAATAAGGTGATGAGTACACTGGGACTCACAGCAGAGACAGCAGTGAGGATGCAGAAAGGGAGAGCAGAATGGCCTCTTGAAATGCCTTTTATTTCCCTCTTTGCAAAGGAAGAATCTTGCATAATCACAGGACTCTCAAACATTACCAGACACCCGAAGACATTGGCTAAAATCAGGAGTGCTGCCAGCTGTGATTGCAGGTCACTTCAACATGCCTCCCTGATTTCCTTGCCTTCCCTCCATTAGATGTTGAGTATCTTAGGTACCACACAGCACAACAGCTGCTAAATCAACCCAGCTGCCTATTTTCTAAGCGACCACACTAAATCCCCCTGATGAGGAAGAAGCACTTTGGGCAGCATTGAGATTTCCTGCTGTCTCCAGCCTCGCCTCTGCCCAGCTGTATCTGCAGGATGTCTTTGCAGAAAGCAGCTCAGGGGTGGAAAGGATTGCAAAAACAGCACAGCCTCTATGCTTCTGCACTCTCCTAATCCTGTCCTAGGTGGCTGGGACCTGTTCTTTTGGGATGACTAGTGAAGTCTGAAGGCTGCTGTCTCATTTGTGCTGTGACATCCCAAAGCTGCTGCCAGGGATTAGCCTTGTATCAGCTGTACTGGTTGGTTACATATTTTTATTTTCCTTTCACCCTACCTGCTTTGCCCTGTTTCATATGTAGGAGGGAAAAATTATACTCACAGAAGCTCATATTTAACTCTGACACCCGAGAGATGTTTGGGGGTGACTTAACACCAGCATTTGGGCCAAATTGCATCTGCAATGCAGGTAACAACAGCAGTACCATCTGGCCCATAGCACGCACAGGAGCATATAAACATTGATATAATCAAAAGTAATTATAAGCTGAAGTTTTCAAAGCCAGTTAGCAATGTCTGGAAAGGCTCAGTAGGAATGAATTCTTGGGTTCTTCTCTGCAAAGGCACGAATCTGATCACTGGAGGCTAAACAAGGCTAGGATGTTTTCAAGGAATGTCTGCATGAAAATGCCATAAAAGCAGCACAGCAACTTCCCAAGGAGCCTGGAAAACAGTGCTCTCAGTTGCACCCAGCATTTCCTGGCACATTGGCCTCACAAGCCTTCCATTCTCCACTCATCTCTACTTGTTAACCAAACAACCTTGGATCTACCTCTCCTTCTCGTGGATACAGGAAAGGGTTGGCTGCAACCCATTAGTGAGCAGAAAGTGTCCCAAATTTATATCAAGACAAGGAGTATAAATCTGCCTTGTTGTCAGTTTTCCTATTTGGTGCAACTGGAAGTCGCAGCAGAAGTCATACAAAGAAGGCCAAATCACAAATAGTTTTCTAGTGATTTACTGGAAAATCCATGAGCCAAATTCATTCATGTGGAAAAGAAAAAAGAAGGCCCCTATTGAGTCAACTATTTTGGCAGTCTGAGGCAAAGCAGTGAGCTCTCCCTCTAGGACTGAGAAAGTGCTGTTATGAGATATTAAGAAGCCTCCTTCCTCCCAGCCTTTCCCAGTCTGGAATACACTGTGCACAGCCTAGCAGGACAGAGCAGCCATGAGCTCCAACTAAAATTTTGTTTCTAAGATGCACCTGAGATTTTTTTGTCTCCTAAACTTTAAGGAAGGTTTTATTTTCAGTTTTATCAACAGGCACCAAGAACAGAGGAAAGAAAAAATTAATGGAAATCTTGCTGAGCCCCAGAGAATAAATCTAACCCTGGGTTTAAATGTAAGAAATATCTGGAGGGCCAAATTTTTTACTGCCTTGTATCCCATGGAGCAAGAGACAAACACATGTCCCAGTGCCAAGTGGATGTGAAATGCTGCCAAATCAGATGCAAAAGAACATTTTGAGCCTTCTGGCTTTGGTGTTGAATGATAAACCAAGGTGCAAAACAGTGTAAAAAAAACCTCTCTTGGAGCCTTCTTTAGATGCACAAAGAATTCACCAGAAGGGAAAAGGTTTAAAACTTTAAGCACAGAGCTCCTGGGAATGCAGCTGTTTTGTCTATAGAAGAACAGAGCTGTCAGAAGTTAATATGTTTTCAATTTGTGAAATCCAAGCTATTGGAGCAATCCTCACTGGATACCTTTTATTTACTTCTTCCTTGGCAAAGTCCAATTACTGAGATGCTCCAAGAGTGATGCTCCTGGCCATCCCAGCTGACAGCCAGCTCTGCTGGTGAAAGCAGCAGCTTTCGGGGCTTTTGTGGATGGATCCATTTTACCCTTCTATGTTTGTCCAAAGAAAAGAAAAACACTAAATATCCTGGGAGAAATTATACTTAAATAGGCTTTCTTCATAGACAAACTGCAACAGAGCTTTATTTAGAAACATTTCCTGAACAATATGCCCACAAACAACACTGAGATTGCTAATGTGCCCCAGGAGGGCTCATGCTCTGATGCAGTCTCCCAGGTTTTCCAGGAGTTTCCTGCTCCTTCCCTTTCTCTCTGTCTTTTCTTGTACAGCAGAAATGACTGACACAGAGAGGGACTCACACCACTCAGAGCTGCTCAGAGCATTAGTGATTTGGCACCCAGGAGCACTGTGGCTCCTTGACCCCTAAGGCTACCTCAGCTTTAGCAGCCTCATTTTGTAATTTGAGTTGTTCAGATAAATGACAGGGGGGGAAAAAAATCCCTGTCTTCCCAGCCCACTGAGCTTTCCTCCCAAGCACCTTGTTTTGTTCACAGCACATCCTGCCAGTGGAGATGTGTTCAGAAACAGAATCGAGGCTTGGCAGTGCTCACAATTCACAGCTGCTGAGCAGAAACTTCTGCCACAGCTCCTCTGATCTCAGTGATGTTGTGTCAGCTGTGTCCCTGCAAACCATTTAAAACAGGGATTTCTCTCACAGAGCATTCACAATTGTCCCAGACTGACCTGGGCCACATTAGGAGCTCTCCCTGGCCTGAGGTCTCTGCTGAAGAGATGCTCGGGGGTTGAGGTAAGTGCATTATCCAGCTGGGGGCAGCCAGAGGGACCCATCCTGCTAAAATGGGGAACAGAAACAAAGAAAGAAGTCCTTGGGAGAACTGAAACTCTGCTGCCAAGCCCCAGCACTGATCTTGGACTGCAGGGTCCAATCTGACACCTCTGCATCCCTGAGCCTTGTCCCACCTTGCAGACAGCTCTCCAACAGCAATTTTACACAAGAAACCCCATCAGCAACTCCTTTCCCCAAGCAGGGATGGCAGCTGGGATCAGCAGAACAGCAGGATGGGGATAGACAGCTGCTGTCACTTTTTCCTTCTCCCTTGGCAGACCTGGGACTCTGAACAAAGGGAGGTTCATTGCCTCGAGCACAAGGGGATCCCACTGCACAGGTAAAGGGCATCCCAAGCCACAGCAGGTGCTAAAGACATCTCTTCACTTGAGAAGAAGAAAGGCCAAAGCTGAGAAACTCGTGGTGTAAAGTGCCTGTTGCCTGCTAGCCACAGATGATCCAGCCCAAAGATCAATCAGCTGAAATGTTCCTCCTCTCCCTGACAAGTACAAACGAACAGGAGCATTTGGTCTTCAGCTCATCATCTCCTGCCCTGAAACCCCTTTTTTTAGAGATAACCATCTTTATCTCTTCCCTCTAGTCAAAGCTATATTAAAAATACACACACACAACATCTGGTGCCTTTTTGGAGCACTTGCACTTCAGAAGGGTGCTTTTTGAGAAATCACAACATTGGCTTTATTCCCAGCTGTCACTCTTTTATACCCTTTTTACTTTCAATAGTCCTGTCATATAGACAGGATTTTTTGATCTCTAGATGCAAGGAGAGCTGCATGCTAACAGGGACCAGCCAGAAACAGGGGTGAGAAAAAAATAAATAAATACTCCCTGAATGAAAGAGGCACGATGAACTCCAGTATTACCTTAGAGGTTTAAAACTGAACTGTGGCTGAACCCAAATATTTGATTTTTCAAGAAACAGCCTGGCATATCAAAGATGACTCCTCAAAGCACAATTCATTCAGCACATGAACCCACTCCTGGGACAGCAGCTTGCTCAGAGGTGTCCTCCCCACACAGCTCTCTGAAACCTTCAGCTGGGACACAGGCAAGACCTGGTGCTTCTAAGCCACCTTCCTGAGCAGCTGCCACCTGCTCTCCAGAGCTGCTCTGCCCCCACTGCTGCCATGTCCCTTTCTCGGCTGTTTTAGTGATAAAGATCCTGATAAGAGAGCACAGGAGATGCAGTTGGGGAACCCCAATCCCATCCCTTTCCATACCTGCACACATGCAGCTCACTTGTGTTGAGCTCCCCTCAGATCCAGAGCATTACTCAATAACTCCTCCTAACCTATTTGATGAAAACATAAATGAGATCATTTCAGATGCTCTTTGATGCAAGTGAAATTTGAATCCAGAGAGACGAACATTTATGTTTAAATTTCACTTTTGAGGACTTTCTGCTGCTGCCTAAGGAGGGAGAGGATAGCGTGGGACCCATAAATGTATGGGAAATGAGTCCATACCATCAACATTCTGAATACAAAGCACATCTTGCAGCTGATGAGACTTTATTTCAAGGCACTATTTGAGAGCAAGTTTTGCTGTGGTAGCATTCAGAGGTAGTAGCTTATTTTGGAGATCGTCCCACTGCCATAAGAGACATAAGCTAAGGACAGATTGCATCTTCAAATCTAAAATACATCTACATATTTAAACGTACGTATTTTAAATGCATCTCTTTTTCATTTCAGCAAGCCTGTGGAAGGAAAGAGAGCAGAGTAAAAGCCATGGAATCCTTCACTAGAGTTTGCAACAAGCTCATCTTGAGCATCAGCAATTCAAACTTCATCAAGCTGAAATGCCAGTGAGATTGCAATGACTCCAGAGCAACACCCTCAGATAGTTTTGGAGGACTGGAGATGGCACAGCATCCTACTGTTCCCAGTTCCCACTTTTCTCTGCCACTAAAGGTAGTTGGTGCTGTTTCTGTTAGAAATGCAGTTAGAAATCCTGAATTGCTGGCTGTCTTACACAGCTGCACAAGTGTTATTGGTTTGGTTGTTATCTGCTCTAACTGGAAGCTGGTGGGACTGTCACCCACTGACCAGGGGACAGGGATGGGCCACTGCTGCCAAAGTTCATTCCAGCACAAGCCACATCCAAAAGCTTCAACCTGCATTTCATGTCCTCATCATGCACATGCAGCAATCCATCTACTTAAGGAAAAAAATATGGTTTTTATCAAATCCATAATTACCCAATTCTTCTAATACTGTTTAGTGAAAGGGAGATAGTGATGTACTTCTAAAAACCCAAACTTTCAGTGATTTAATATTTAAAATTTGGGATATTTTTGTTGCACAGGTGGATGGGAAAGCCATTAACAATTCTGCATACACCTTATTAGAAAGGCTGCCCACATCCCAGCTCAGACAGAGCATAGACTGATAAAAGGGCTTAATACATAAATGCTTGTTTGTGTTTGGAAAGTTCCTGGAGCTTAGCCAAACATTCAGTGTGCTGAGGAAATACAGAGAGACAAGGGCCTGCTTTTAGAGCAATGCTTGTCTGCAGCTCTGTATTATCCTGAGTGACATTTAGTCCTAGTGCAGTAATAACACACAGCCTTGCCTGCTGCTGAAAGCAAAAGCCAGATTTTAATACCCAAAGGAAACATTCTTGCTTTTGGAAGCACCCAGAACTGGGGAAAAAAACCCCAACATTCAGCTTATAAAAATATTGATATCTTCACATATAAATGAGCCAGTTTTCAGCAACAAAAGCCTCTCAGATGGTGGGTGTAACCTCCAAGCTGCTGCCATGGCAGTCTTTTAGTAACACTTGTGAGTTATACAGAGATGCTTCAGCACAGATTGCAGGGAGGCAGAGGATTTACTGTTCCAAATGACACCCAGGGAGCCTGGAAGCACAGAGCAGGCACTGACTTTTACCCCAGCAGGTCAGGATCAGGAGGACCAGGGTTAAATCTGAGTCACAGCAAGGAGACCACTCTCTCCTGATCCAGGGAGAAGCCACAAGCACGTGGTTTATGTGTGTTTGGCTTTTGCTGAGATGCCAGCACAGGAGGAGGGTTTGACTGACCTGCTGAGCTGAGTTCACACTCACATCCAAATGATGGACCAGGCAATCTCACTGAAATACTGCATCTGTTCTTCATCCTGCTCCTTTTGCTCCTCTGGGCAAAGAATGCTGAGGTTTAGGGACAGGTCAAGAGAAGAGCCAGCAAGAGACAAGTTTTAGGAGAAACCCAGAGCTGGGATTAGTTATCAACCATAGCCCCGCCATCAATAAACTCCCAAAATGTAATGATTTTCTCCCTAGGATGACAGGCAGGTGTTGCTGGCAAGTGACAACAAACTCACTGATTCCAGCTGCAGAAAAGTTACCCTAAAAAAAATCAAGCTAAAACCTGCCTAGACAGCTGTGGGGACAGGTCCTTCAGTGTCATGGGAGAGCTACACACACTGATAGAGGGCTGCCTTTGAGGGCCAGAGCACTGCTTGGTGACCCTGAGGAGCAGCTCTGAGCTGGCCTCTCCCATTTAACAGGTCTGAATTCCCCAAGGGCTCTTGGAAGGAGAGTGATGGAAGGGGGAGCAACAGGCCTGCAAAATCCAGAGAGGAAAGGTAATGAGAGGGCACCTACTACCAACTTAATAAATGGGAGTGAGGGGTGGAATTTGATGAAATGATCAGGCAGCATGTCTAACACAAATTAAATAAAGTGCTTTTTTACACAGTTAATTTATGGAACTCCTTGACACAAGTTATAGCACGAGACAAAGAGTTTTAAAAGGATTCAAGAAAGGACTAGACAAAGTCATGAAGACTTAGTACCTAAAGGTATGGCTTGAAAACCCCTAAGCCAGCAATTGCCAAAAACTGGAAAGGTTTTTCTGAGACAGGTTCAATGTCTGTTCATTTCTCCTGCCTTTTTCTACACCTCTGCCACTGGACTGCTTTGGCTGGCCAGGTGATGGCTGTTTCCATATTGCCCTTGGCACTGAGCAGGGGACAATGTGGAATAAACCATTGCAGGAGTTGCCCCTTCATGCATATTTTCTCCTGAGAGAAAATTTTTTCTCACTACTGAGGAGCTTTCCTTGCTTTTCAAGAGAGGGGCTTTAGTCCTTCCTGCTCATGGAGCCACTTTCTCACATGCACATGCCCAAAGGCCAGGCCCATCACGGCTTGCAACGTGACCAGCACAGGTCAGAGCCGGCCTCCAGTGGTTTTCCTACCACTGCTCAGATTATCCTTATTAAGTGAAAGGAGATATTTTAAGGGCTTTTTCTCTTCTCATTAAAGCCTCTGTCACAGGAATTACTTGTTGCCACAGGTTTAATCTTCTGCAGAGTCCACTTTCCACGTGTTTGCATTCATGAGATGAGGGACAGAACACGAGGAGGAAATTGGACCAAATTAACCTGCTCCCATGACAATCCACAATAATAACAAAAGTGGAAAATGGCAGAGAATTAAACTGTTCTTGACAAAAACTGTAATGACCTCCAAGAATGCCTCTAAAGTAACTGTCCAAGTAATAGTTTCCAAGTGTAATTTCAAGGATATGATATGCAAACTCCCCTGAAGTATTTCAAGCTACTGGTTAAGAAACCAAAAAATAAAATAAAAAAAAAGAAAAAGAGGAGGAGGTAATCAATAATATAATTATCAACACAGTAATCTGAAACAGGGTGATGGGGTTAAATAAGTACAGGTAGATTGGATCAGAGAAAACTCTAAAGTAAAGAGAAAACTTTAAATCTGATTTGGTTTTAACACTGGGTTTGAAACGGAGCAGGGCACCCTTTTGTACAACTTCTAAAGTGTTTTGTTTCCCAAAGTAGTTGAGTGGAAAAAAACACCACCAAAACAAAAAAACAACAAGCAAAGCAAACTGATTTTAGATAGCATAGCCTTAATTAGTCAATCCCCAAATAGAGAGATAGCATCAATCAAAGTCAGGGCAGAATTGGATCGAAAGGCCATCTGAGATTGGGCCAATCTGCTGAATAAAAAGGATGTCCAAAATGAAAGTATTTCCACTGAGTGAAGACCAGTAGTCTGCATGCTGCATTTTATTTTTCAAAGCTGGCTGAGGCAGACAGGGCTGTGTTTTTCAGGGATTAACAAAGGAGAGAGAAAGAAAAACCTTGTTATTCTCCTTGTAACAATGGTTGTGGCACTACCTAAACACTCCTGTTCAGAATCAATATTTCTGAAAATTGTGTCAGTTGCCATCGTGTCAAAGAAGAAATTCAGGAGTTTGTCCCTGAATCATAAAAAGGGACTGAAACATCATCTCCAGGATAATGCTGTGCTCTGACACACCAGGCACAGGCCACATCAAGGTACCATGAAAGGACCGTGGCCTTATCAATGCACAGCTGACAGTGAATGTTCCAGGGACAGTAAAAATTAGAGTTACTCCTTCAGATAAAGCCCAGTAGTGACACAGCACTGCCATAATACACCTCCTTAATCTAGTCAAACTCTACAAGAAGAAAGAAAGTAATCCTTGGAGGATTTCCACTAAGTATAAACAATAATATATTACCTAAGGGCTTAATACTGCTCTACTGACAAAACCTCTGAAATGTAGTGCAGCTGAAACTCCCAAATTCCAGCTCAGTACAGGGAGCACTTCATTTGGGATTCATCTGTCCACCTTCAAATGCATGCAACATTAATATTTTCATACGAAAATTCATTTAGGCTCCACACGTGAAGAGCTGGGCACTTCTGGAGTCCATTACTGATGGATAGAGACAAGAAGCATTGCAGATAACTAATGCTAAAAATTAATCCTATTTCTTTAGTCAAATATATCTGAAAACTTGGCTCTGTGGCCAAGATGGAGCCTTCTTCAATTTTGTATAAAACAAAAAACTAAGACAGCCTTGGTACTAACTAAAAAAAAAACAAAATAAAAGCAAACAAAACCAAACAACAACAAACAAACAAACAAAAAAAACCAATGACAACAACAACAAAAAAAACCAGAAGAAAAAACAGCAACTTAAAACCCTGCATTGTGTTACTTACAAAGTCACTCTTATCACACACTGTGAACCAAATCCTTCTTCCAGGCAATATCCTCCTCCAACATCATAAGAAGCGAGACCAAGGGCATTGGCCAAACTCCTGTTTCTTTCTTTAGCTACCTCTCAGTCCCCCACATGGACAATTAATCTCTGCTTTAGGAGTCAGTCTGTGGAGCACAGTTGCAGTCAGAGCTATCATTGCCAAATGAAAGCAGCAGGTAAATGACTTTGTGCTATATCTCTGCTTTTATACACTTCCTTTGATAAAAGTTGGCTTAGAGGCAAAAAAACTTGGTATGAAGACACATGAGCAAGAAAATGTCTGAAAAGCTTTTGGATCTTGGTGTTATGATCCCAAGATGAGCCCTTGGATGAAAAAAATGTCAGATGATACCATAAAATACAGGAAAGGGATAGGTGCAAATACAGTTAGAACTTAAATATTGTTTAACTTGTCATGTTCAGTATCTGTTTCTATACTCTCCCCAATTTATTGAAGCAGATTTTGGTGAGAGTGCAAGGGAGAGAAGCCCTGCAATTTAAATAGACCTTTCTGACTGTCAGTTAGATTGATTACAGTTTTCTGCAAACAATACATTTTTAAATAGTTCTTTATGGAGTTTATTTTACTCCCAGCATTTTCCCTATTATACAAACCCCATAACGAATGCAATCACACTTCTATTCACTGCCTCTCCAAAGTCTTCCTCCCTCCCTTTTCTCTAGCCACCTGTTAGCTCTTTCTTTTCTAAATTTAACTCCCTTAGCTTTGTTTGGTAACCTTTTCCTCATGCCCTCATTATCTAAATTCTGCTCCTGCTGTGGTAAAGCTGGTGGGGGGCTGGATCTGGGTTGTTATTTTGGAAATGGGCGGGGGAGGAGGTAATGAATCAGTCCATCAGTAGAGGTTTATTTATGGCTGTTTTTCCTTAATAAATAAATTTTGAAAAATAAACCAAGGTCTCTATCACCTTGTACAAAAAAAAAGAAAAATTGACAGCATAAGCACTGGAATTTATTTAGAATATCTCAAAATATGTCTTACTTCTGGTTATTAGTAAAAAGGTGCTGGATAGTCCTTTACAGCTGTGAAAGGTAAAGATAAGCTGGAATTCTAACTCATTTGTCCACTGCTCAGTGTTAGCACAGGGGTCAGCAGAGAGGGACAGACTCAGGGCTGCTCCACAGGGCAGGGGACAGAGTCCTGCCCTCTGCCAGCTGCTGCCCATGCCCATCTCCCTCCAGTGCACGAGGCACATCCAGCAACAATTCCCAACTGCCAGGATAGGGCATTTAGGAAACTGTTGCCTCCTTGAGGATGCAAATACCTGGCTTGTCCCTCTTTCATCCCACCCACCACAAAGGTTCCTCACCCATCCTTGGCCAGACCCAAATGCTGCCTTTAGAGTCTCTCCAGGAACTGGTGATGACACCCAGCCACAAATGTGGAAACAGATTGTTCAGAGGGAAAAAACCAAAGATTTGCAGGATGAAAAGACAGAGAAGCAAGGGCAAGACAGGGCTCACTGGTCACCAGCCACTTCACAAAGAGGGAACAGAGTAAATCCTCATCACTGAACAATGAATACATTGCTCTAATTGTTACACTGTGTCTTGCACTTCACTTGCAGCCCTTTTGCCCAAACTTTAATGCATAAATTGCAGCTCTCTTTGGAGTTTCCCACTGACTCATCACACACAGAACACCTCCAGCCCTTTGGAGATGGAGAGAAGCTCCAGGCAGAGCATGGTTCAGCCATCCTGACTATCAGGGGTGCAGGACAAAACTTTAGGGAGCTCAATCCCAGCAAAGAGAATAACTGCAGCCTTTCCCAACATCGTGTTCCATATATCCTGCCCAACACACCCTTCTACAGACTCCTTGACTGCCCCAATAAATCCAACTTGGAGCTAGTACACTTTAAATACTCTATGGAAACAGGTTGATGCACATAAAAACCACACAGCTAATGCTCTGTGAGGTTACTAAACGAATGAATTTGGATGCAAGTAGGAAAATAAAAGCCATATTTCACCTACAGAGAGAGCCTGGGAACCCCTGTTCCCACAAAGCACACACTGATTTTGAAAATACAGTGAGCTTGTGTTGGGACACAGAGGGGAGATATTTTTAAAATGCCAAAGTCACTGGCATGGCACCAGGCATTGGTTTAATTTCATTCTCATGCTTGCTCAGAGCCAAAATGAGTCATCTTCCCCATGAAATAGGAATCTGTACACAACGCTGGCTGTTAATTACCTTTCCTGTCTCCATTAAAGAGGGAAGTGACAGCTTCAACCTCTCCCTGGGCGAGCATTGTGTTCTCTCGCTGCCTCCACCGCTCGCCAACAAATCTGCTGCTACAACTCAAGTGGCACTTGAGATATTCAGTCTAGCATTTCAACAACAGCATAATAACTGATAATTTGACAACAAGCAGCCATCCTCAGGAAACTCAAGCCACTTATAGCCCCAGGAGAAACAAGCAGAGGTATTTCTTCACTGGGTCGGCCCACGGAGCTGCTCGTTTTGACCCTGGCCAGCATCAAGCACTCCAAAACTGGGAGGAGGCATCTCCAAAATATTGCTGGTTTAGCACATGGACTCCATGGAAGGAGGGGGTCTATCCCTGATTTATTTGTGAGGCTACACTCTCATAGGCATGATGTTTTGAGATGGTGCCTGGCTCAGAGTGATTGCTCTGGGCATCCCCAGGTCACTTCCAGCTCTGGGCAAGTCACCTCTGCAGCTGCATTGTCACCCTAGGGACCAGGATACAAGTAACAAAAGGTGTCACCCAGCTCTGCTGGCAGCTGGGAGTCCACCAAAATATCACAATCCCTTTTTACCCTTGCACAGGGCACTAACTAGAAGGAATGCAAAGGGTTACAGCAATTGCCACCAATTAATTGGCAAAAAACCTGAATTTGCCATATTCCAAAAATTACAGTGGCACTACAAGAAAAAAATTTAGTTCTGCTTGTTCCCTGAGCTTTCACTTATGTGGGAGACTCTCTGATTGAAAGGCAGAAGCAAAATTTTTCAATGCAAAAGCCTACTCTTTTAAAAGACTTTTTTGAAGAGTTTTATATATAGAGTGAAATAACATAAGAGTTAGAATATAATCATAAGAAAAAATATGGGGGGAAAAAATAAAAAGGCAACACTAAAATTACTCCTCATTTATGGTTGTAACAAAAATTCACTCCTATTCAAAGGTGAATCAAGATCCATACAAGACTTCTCTCAGTGAGCCCTTGGGATTCAAATAGATTAATGTGCTTGTGCTGAGCTTCCCAGAAGGACAAATCTCACCTTTGTGTGCATTGCAGCAGTTAAAGAAACAAAAAATTGCCAGAAATGAAAACTCTGAAAACTGAAAACCTTCAAATGCAGCAGAGAAAAAAAGTCATACCCACTTCCATTTCTGTTCTTAAGTGCAATGTTTTACTCAGAAAAAGAAAAAAAACAACCAACCTCCAACCAAAAGCTCAGAGCAACTTGCTAACCCTCCTCAGATCTCACTGCACACCTCTAAATTAGATAACACCACTGATGAGTCTTCAATCCTTTGTGCCACCACAGGAGAAGACTGATGTGCTCCCAGCAAGGTGTTGGATCATTTGCCTGGACCATGGCACAGGTCATTCTCCTAGCTCAGCCTGAAGGCCACCATAATTTATTTATTTTCTTACACCAGTTGCATCTGATTTATTTACTTATTCACCTGAAGAAGTAAATACAAACACCAGGATTGATATCTTTATAGCATCCTTCCCCATGAAGAGCCAGGTTCTCACTATATCAGGATATCCACTACTATGATAAACCCTTTTTGTGGTGAATTTATTGCTTTGTCACAGCATGTTCTGTATTGAGTAGAACAGCTCCAAGTGAAACCAGTTCATTACTCATCTGCTCTGTGGCTTCTGGGGGAAAGCTCTGGAATTACTAAAAATAAATACACACAAGGAATAGGATTATTTCTCAGAGGCAGAGAAATTCCTGTTACCACACGTCTTACCTGAGAAGATGAAGAATACAGGAAAATAATAAAGGAAATTCTTGATCATTAGAGTAATTTCAAAAGGGTATCAAGAAATCAAAGCACAATACTAAATTTCAGCCTTGCAAGGTTAATCATAGAAAACTCATCTACATGAAGCCTACTGCCTGGTTTACTGCTGCCTTTTTTTTTTTCATAAAATAGTTTAAAGCTAGTTATTCATTTCATTGAACTTTTCATGGGGCTGTTCATCACATTTTTACCATCGTGGCAAGTGACTAATGACCTTGAAAAAAATAAAAAGTAGCCATATGAGCATTAGCAGAATAATATATACTCCAGATAAAGGAGGGAATGTTCAGCTTTTGCTCAGTGAGGTATGCAGCTTGTTGGACAAAGAATGATTTATAGGGAAAGCAACAGGAAATCTCATGATGCTTTTGAGATACAGAGCAGGCATAGGCAAATCTGTGGCTCAGTGCAAGCAGAATCCCAGCCAGCCACCATGGAAATGGAGGTAATTAATATGTGCTCATGCCTGAGCTCACCTAACCTGGACCCCTCATTTAATTCCTTGAACTCAGGGCCACCATAAATTACAGACTCTGCTGTGTCTCCTTCCCACAGACTGGGAAGAAATGGGAACAGAGTCCCAGCTACACAGAATAAAACTAGAGTCTGCTCTTTTCCTTCCAGATGAAGGAGGAGTTATCCCACAGGGAGCAGCTGAAGGTGCAAGATTCAGTGCTACAGGCTCCCAGTGCTGTGGCATGTGCATGGACACTGGCCCAGAACTCTCACTGTTTGGCAATTTTTCCCTCTGAAAAAAACACCTCAATGTGTGAGGGAGTCATCTCCCAGTCTCTTTAAAAGATTTAATGCTTCTGATACTAGTTGTTTAATTCCAGATATCCTTATTCACAAAAAGAACAATGTTTCCTTCCTGAAATCTTCAAGGGGGGTTCCAGTAATGGGTTCCTGCAAATACATGAAAGCTGTGTGCAGAAAAGGAAAAAAATAAAAGACAAAAATCACAAAAAAAACCACACCCAAGCAATGGCAGAATGGCCCTGTTTTCATTCTGTCAAGCCTCATCTCAGCCACGTTTTAAAGCAATTTAAGTGTTGCCCAATTTGATTCCCCATGCAGCCCCAGCAGGTGACAACATGAAAACCTGAGACAGCACATGCAGCTCAAAGTGCCCAAGCACTGCCCAGACAGACCCAGGTCAGGAGAACGCAATGGCTGGAACCAGGGTGGGGGAAAACAAACCAGAATCGGAAAGAAATAGAATTTTTAAGGATGTCTCTTTTAATCTTGTTTCTATTCACTTCAATATAGGAGCAAGAACAACTTTCTATTTTAATTTCACAAGATTTCATAGGCAGATTAAAGTTTCTCTGTAGTTATTTCCTCTGCATTTGATCTGGCTTATTTCTCCTAATATCAACGGAGTTAAAAGAGGATGCATGTCATCTACTTTATTGGGTTTAGTTTTTCCCAGTGCAACTTTTTACAAGAGCAATCAGCTCAAAGATAAAAGGCAACACTACTGTTCTGACCTGGGAGAATTTCACATTTACTTAGCAATCCTAGAGGTTATTTCAGTTGCAGACTTCAGCTTCAGCCAGGCTCTTTTTGGTTGCAATCACAGAAATGCCGCGTGCAAGAGGAGTCTTTCCAGGGAAAAGTGTTCTGATGGACACACGTGTAACCACCGCACCCTGAAGTGCCTTTGGAAATACAGGACACCATGCTGAGAGGTTGGGCACATATAGATTACTGAGCTGGAAAATTATTTTGGACCCAAAGTCTCTGTGCTTCAATTTTATGGGTAATTACACCTAATGTGTTGTCATTCAGAAAGCAATTAAGTCCAATATCTAGAATGCAGTGTCCCCTTCCAGTGAGTGATGGGGAGGAAGCCACAGGATTCACTGTGCTGATGGATCATTTCTGGGAACCCCCCTCACGACCTTTGGGTCTCTCCTGACAGGGAAACTGAGGAAAACCCCGAGGTGGAGCAGGGGATGTCCCTGGGGATACACCTGGCACTCATTATCAGCTGCACATCCAGGGAAATGTGTTGGCTTGCTCAGGGAGAGCCTGGAAAGGAGATTTCCCAAGCAATTAGACAGCTTTATCTGGATATTGCTCACTAAAGAGCCAGAAATGGTCAAAGATAAGAGAGATCAGGGATGCAGCAATGATTTCTGTTCCTTGGGAATTTCACATCAAACATGCCGGGCACACTAGAGGTCTGTTCACTTTTTCTCTTGGCAGAAGACACCAATTCAATCAGGCTAAAGGCACCAAAACCATCAATAGAGGTAACACAGTCACTGCAAAACCACTCTGGCTGAGAGCCATGCTCACCATGAGGCTCTCAATTCTTACACACCACCACCTGCCCCACCCTGGGCAGCAGCACAGCACTCCTGCTGTGACTGGGAGCAGCTCCCAGACCATGCCCACAGCCCCAGGTGGATGTGAACCACAGCAGCCCACACCAGGGTGCCCCTGGACCCCCCAGGTACCCTGCACAGCCCAACTGCACCAATGCTCCTGCACCACAGGAGCTGTGGTGCCCACTCCAAGCCTTGGGGTCCCTGAGCCACATAAATTGCACACAACCTGCAGTCCTTGGCCATACAAAAGGTCAGCTGCCCTCAAGCTCAGTGAAAGCCCTGAGTTGAGATCTTCTGGAAAAAAAAGAGGCAGGCTTATGTCAGAGTGCCCATTAACATCACAACATTTGTTTTAAATTCTGTGTTTAAGTATCATTAGGTTTAATAACAATGGTGCGCTGAGACATAATTGTGATCAAAAGGTTCACCCAAGGTTAGAAAGAAAGTTGGTTGCAAAGTCACAAAACCAATCTAATCTCCTGCTGTGCAGTCCTGTACTTTGGGAGGAAGATGATTGTTACTAAAGCTCACCAGTGGGCAGTCGCCATGAAGAAAAACTCAATAATTTAGAGTGTGTATGATGCCTATTTTTTCAGTGTAACCATGGAATGGGGAACGAGATCAGTAGGGAAAAACTAAAATAAACTTAGCAAACAATATCCCCACAAATATTGCATCAAACCACATCTCAGGGATGCTGGTACAGTCACCCTGACCCAGCCAAAACATTGGTCTTTTTGACAGGAACAGCTAACACCACAGTGGGATTTCTTAAAACATTTTTCTCTTTCCTCTGTTATTTTTTTACACTATTATTTGAATGCACCAGCTTGCTGCTTCTTTCATGACTGGGCAGCTTAGTGATAAGCCAGAGTATTACAGATGTTTTCCCCATCTTTGAGAGCAGTGTGTAATATCATTAGATTTACACGGTTTGCTTTGGCAGTGACACGTTCTGTGGACAGGCTGGTCCCCCACCACAGACACAGGGTCAGCTCTGAGTAAGCAAGATAGAAGAGCAGCATTAGCAGAAACCTATTATCTCTGTTCAATTTTCCCAAAGAGTAACCAAGGCCTCTTCTGCAACGGAGAATAAATGAAAATATTTATTGTCTGATAAAAATTAGGTAGCTGCTCTAACACACGCCCGTTCTGGCATGTTTTCTCACCGATTACAGCACAACAAGGTGGCCTCAGGTGGTGAGCAGAGCAGGACTGGTGACAGCCTCAGCAGCACACTCCCAACACACAAGGACCTGGCTTGAAGAACAAGAGGGCAAAGCTACAAACCCCAGCACTGCTACTGAAGGATTCAATATTTAGTGTGCAACTCACATTTCCACAAACAAAACTGAAAAAAACCAGTCCTGCTCCTCTGCCTGCCTACAAGCTCACCTCATCCTTTTGAGCTGGCAGTGCCACGTTGTCCCGGCCCCAGCTGTTCTGGGCCAATAGTTGGTGAAACAGAAAGGCAGGACATTCAAAGCAACATCACCCCATCCTGGGCACTTCTGGAAGGTGAACTTTCCCAAAATGCCAGGCTTGCAGTCTGTTGTACTGCCTGGCTAATTTTACACCCTGGCCCATGCATGAGAATATGGACAACATATGAGGTCTGTTAATGGCTCATATTTCTGCATCACATCCTCCTGAGCTGCTCCACAGGCTGGCAGTGGTGTGTGACACATCAGGAATTTCCCAATTTGTTGACTGTCACAGGTTTGCTTTCACCTCCCTGGAAAATCAGTCCCAGGAGTCGAAAGCCAGATTTTCACTCTCTACTCCAGTGCCTCTGTTCAGCATGTGCTGGTTAATGACAGTGTGTAATAATCAATAAACAGCTCCTGGCTTTCAGCTGATGGTGCATTACTGCCAGGTCGGAAGGGGAAGGTGAGCCGTGCAATTGCTGCTCGCTGGGGAAGGCTCTCCTGGGGCAAACACAGCCCCTCTCAGCTCCCTGGCTTGTCCTGCTGATGTCGTTACCACTCTTCTCAGTCTCTGCTGTCAGCAGATTGCTGTGCTCTGGAATTAGGAGGCTGACAGTGATGGTTTTAATGACATGCACACAGGCAGCGTTTTGGTGATTTCCAATAACTCCGTGCAAGCATAAAAGCTGCAGCTTCTAAGTGAGGGAGGCAGATCCCGGAAAGCTTTATGCTTACAAAACCCAGCATCCACAGGAACTGGAGTCAGACCAAGCTGGAGCCTGTGGCAGGAGAGCACTGCTTCACCCAGCACAGGTCTGTGGTGCTCGTGCTGCAGGGGAGCTCAGAGGCTGCTTTCTGCTTTTCCCCTGCCAACCTCATTTGACCTGCTAATACCAAAGGTTAAGAGTGAAGGAGAAATGCTTTTTGGAAAAAGAAGGAACCACACATCAAAATAAAGCATCCTCCCAGCTTCAGAAGACAGCAAAGGAAATTACTTAAGATTTCATTATGCTTTCCTCAGCCATTTCATATCTGCACCTGATAGCAAGTGACATCTATCCACACTGTCAGGCTTCTTTCCATCATGCAGAAGGACAGGAGAAATCACTCACTGACACCTTGAGATTTTAAGGACAGAAAGCAAAGGGAAATCAAGGGTTTTAACATTAAATGTGCCAAGTCCCTAAAATCCATTTGACTCGTACCTTCCAATCAACTTCCACTTGACTCAAGCAAGGAAGCAAGGATGCATTGGGTAGCAAGTTATAAACACAAAAAGCAAAAAAAAAAAAACTTTCAGGCTTTAGCTCCTCAAGATAGATTATCACTCACTACCTACATAATCCATCTCATCTAGTTTATTTTCACCAGCTGTGCTCTAGAGGTGGCATGAGCACCCAACAGAGAAACCATCTGAAAAGAGCTCCCAACAAGGACAGACAGGCAGAGCCTGAGTCTCTGCACAGTTCAGAGATCCACCCAGAAACAGTGCAGTCACACCATGTCCAAGGTCTGAAACAGGCAGGATCCTGCAAATCCTCCCCATGAAGGCAGCCTGAAATAGCCCCCTTCAGGTGGGAAAGCAGCTCCCATCTCCCTGCAGGGGAGCAGCAGATCCCGAATCCAGCGGAGCGCGTTGTGCGGTGCCCACGCACTGATGGTCAGTTGTCCACAAGGTTTGTGCTGAGGAGTTCCCAGGGGCTGCTCTGCCTCTGGCCAGGCCTGTGCTGTGACTGTCACTGGCTGTGATGGCATCAGTTGGGTGACAAACCTGATTGCAACTGCCACATCTGCTTTGAGGACCTGCCACTTGGAGCCTGATCCAGACTGAGGCATTTGCTTTGGAAAATTGCAGAATTTTGTGCCTTGGCAGGGAAAGAGCCCAAGGAAAAGGAGGAAAGCAGCTGAGGCACTGCAGGGTGGTTTTATTTCACACCCTCAGGTCTGAGAGTGGGTCCAGCCACCACAAAAAGTGACCAACCATCTCAGCAAGAGCCAGGTGGAGGAGCAGGGTCTGCAAACCACTCTGGGTGAAACAACAGCACAAGGTCTGTGCCTGGGGATGCAGCTCCAAGAGAGGCAGAGGAAACACCTGTCCAAATCTGCTGCTTGTTTGCTTTGGACTCCAGGTGATTTTACTCTTACTGAGAACACTTGGTCTTACTTGAAGAGCAGCATCATGCTTGAAATCAGCATTCTGTTATAAGTTAAATTGCCAATATTCAGTATATCAGTGGGCTGAGATTTTTTCCTTTTCTTCCCCCTTTTTTAAATGAAAACAAATAAAAACAAAAAACAACCCCAAACCCAAACAAACAAACCCCATACCACTCTGAAATCCCTGTACAAGTTTACACCTTCTGACAAGCTTTGTAGAGCAGATGATGTGATGCCACTAGAGAAGGTGAGGGGACACAGAGGATTCCCACACTGTTTACTCTCACACAGTAAGGGACAATCACAGCAACTCAGTAGCTCAGATAAAATGAATTTCACACCCCAGGCCAGCATGGAGTGAGTGAATGGCTGCTCCCAGCTCTCTCACACCAGTGCAATGAACCTGGGATGAAGAGGCATTGCTGAGGTACTCTGAGACAAGGGGAATTTTTGCTGCAGCTTCTGCTAAAAAGATTAGCAGAAATAATCTGTGAATGCTACAGAATAAGGGCAACACTTCCTGCATTTATTTCACCTGCAGAAAAATAAAAATATAAAAAGCAAACAAAACAACAATCCAGCTGAAATACATCTCAGCATTTCCTCTCTCACTGTGGCTTCTTCTCCAAACCAGATTCAGCAAGTGGCACTAAGCCCATTCCAGAGCAGATAACTGCACTACAAACCATTACCCTGGAGGTGAGAAAAGCCATTGTCCATTCCAGGGGCTGTTAGGTGCCCTGTGCTGAACAGTCCCACAGCCATTAAAGTGTTATGTTATGGAGCATACAATAATCTCCTACAAGAGTTATGCCTTGTCATGTTTCTCTAAAATACTACAGAAAGCCACACCAAAAAAAAAAAGGCAGACTCCATCCTTGGAGGGGAATACAGTGGAACTGACTCCAGGGGAGAAGCAGAGCAAGCAGCAAGCCACCTTCCTGATCACTAATTCTGGATGAAATTTCTGTCTGTCATTTATGAGTGTGGCTCTCCAGTCCATCTGACCACCACCATCACCAGTTGTTTTTAGACAAAGTGAAGACTTCAGAGGAAAGGTTAAATTTATTTTAAAAAGAACACACACAGCAAGAACTGAACTGCTCCCAGTTCCCCCAGCAGAGCCAGGGACCAGCCCTTACTCTGTACCTGCCCTGTGACAGGTGGAGCCTGGTGACTTCATTGACTCAGCAACCAGGATCCTTTCACCCTGTGGAATACCCCAAGCCTAATGGGAGCCCCAGGACCCGGGGAATGGTCTAATTTGGAGCCCCAGGACCTGGGATTACTCAGTTTCAGGGCTCGTGGTTCCAGACTCAGCTCATGAGACCCAACACAAGGTCTCTGTGCAGAGGGTTCATGTACTGATGTGCTGGTTACAGTGGATTTGAATGTGATAGCACAGATGCAAGCCCTGACCTTTTAATGGGGCTAAAGAGATCAAAACAGGGCTCTGCAACATGCACTCCATGGAAAGACAACTCTCCAAAGGGCTTCTTGCATCCTGTGCTTCCTCCACCAGCAGCAATCCCTCCTAGCAAAGCTTCCATCTGAGGAAGGCTTCTGAAAGATGGAAATGGGTCATCTTCTCTCCCAAACACTCACAGCTCTCCTGCCCTGGGGAGCCACTTAAAAGCATTAGGTGACAAATGTTTTGCTGCCAAGCACTGCAGAGGCCCCGTGGAACTTGTCTTCTGACACCTCTGCTGGTAAACGAGCGAGTGGCACAACAACATGACAAGGGATTTAAAAAATTAAGTCTCCCCAGACACTCCCTGGGGGTGCTTTTGCTACAACATGCAGACTGGCAGCACTGCTGCTCGTGAGATGCCACGTTCCTGCATTTCCTTGTTTTACAACAAATGGATTTCTCCTCTCAGTGAAACTTGAATGTGACAAAAGGAAGGGGCACTGCAGCAGTGCTGGGATGCTTTTCTTTGGACACCACCATGCAGAAGGCATTCACCTTGCTCCTGGACTTGCCTCTACATGACCAGTCATTCAGATCAGAAATAAAAACCCTTCCAGAAGGAACAGAGTGTGAAGGTTTTGGATGTGAACTTTTCACACTGGAAAGTGTTAGGAGGGGAAACAAAGTTAGAGGGGGTGGACAAGACAGGTCACCTGGGCAGAATGGGACAGTCCATGTTTCAAACACCTGGTCTTTTCCTTCCCAGGGGTATGAGGCATGGAAAGACTGCTCAAGACTTGTAGAATCCCATCAGTGACAGCCCACAGCTCGTTTCAGCTCCACCAGCCAAAGCTGTGTTATCAATGGCTGTCTCCTCACTTCCAGTACCTGCCTCTGTAAATCATAGCCCAGAGCAATGCTTAAGAGAAAGCATCTAAATCACAAAATAAAACAGGTCAGATCTGCAATTATGATCAGTGAAGCAGGCATCAGTATGTTGTGCATAATTAAAATGACTGTAGGACTTCTCTATAAATATCAGCCAGAAAAGTGTCTCTTTGTGTGTGGGCATAAAAATGAGATGCAGGAAAGAGCCTGCTCTGATGTGACAACACGACCTTGGAACAACTTTGTTGCCTCCACACCAGAGTAATTACACTGTTGAAATGTCTGATTGTGTCCCTCTTGCCATCAGCAGCAACCAAGCCTTTGCAGCAATAAATGTGGAGCGAGCTGCAGTTCAATAAAGATCCACAGACCCGTTTTGCAGGGGCTGCTGCTCCTTGAAGTTCTCTAAAGCTGCAGTTCCAAGAGCAGAGGCTCTCGTCTTCTCCTTTAAAAGTCTGGACTCAGCTTGGAGATGAAATCTACTCAAGATGATAAATGGATACCATGCAAAGCTTGTCTTATACACGTCTTTAAATATTTTACTTACTGCTCATCAATCTTCCCCCATCTATGCAGCATTCTTAACTACTTTGCAGTCAGAAATCCGATCCCTCCGGGGAATTTGGGAAGCAAAATACATTCCCACTCTTCTCAATGCCCCGACAACAGGAAATATGGAAATGTTCAATGGAGAGTGGTGCTAAAGCAGAGAGCTGCTCCAGACAGCTTTGTTATTGCCAGGCTGAGCCATGGGGCAAGGGCTGGCCCTGGCTGGAGCCACAGGTCAGGGGCAAATCCACACGATGCTTTTTGGACCTTGCAAGTCCCAATATTCCCAGTTTCACCGGCAACGGCTCAGAACCACAAATCAAGTCTGAAACGCCATCCAGGGCAGGTTCCACAGCTGAGCAGGTGAACAACATCACTGTTAATGAGCAGAACAAAAGGGCTGCTTCCATTAGCACAGAGAAAAACCAGAAGTTTGGCAAGTGACAACCACACGGGGTATGTTTTTATTCAGAGCTATTTCAAAACACAAATACTTCAATCAATAATCACTCACCTCCTATTCAATACCCCAGTAATCCCCTTTTGTCCAGCATAATGCCTAGACACAATTTTATTGACCCAGCAGTATTCTCCCAGGACACACCATTCTTTGACTGCTAATGACCAGGTGGGTACATTTCTCCCTGAAGCCAAGTATTTATCAGGCAGAAAGCAAATATGTGATTCATTGATTCATAAAACATTGCAGATAAATAATAATGAAAGACCCATGCATCATTCTTGTCAATGTGCTAAGATTTGTTGAATGCACAGGGGTTGGTGGGGGGGAAGAAAAAGAAAGTAATCAAAAGTGTTCATCTGTGAGGATGTGTAACAGATATTGAGGCAAAAGCTCAGTCAGGGGCTGAAGGGACTCTGCCACCAAGACCAAATTATTAGCACTGGAAATTACACAGCCTGATCTTGTGTCCAAAAATGCAACATCACCACATGCTCCAGAAGAAATGCTCTAAACCATCTCACAGCCCAAGGAATGGTTGCAAAATGTATATTGAGTGGGAGGGAAATGATAGGATTTGAGAAATTAAAGGACTTTTATTGTGAATATTTCACAAGCTGAATGAGTAAAAGAGTACTTAGTAAATTAATTCATAGAAATTATTTGCCATATGAAATATTAGTATGCTGGACAGCATTCAAAAGTCACAAATTAAACAAAATAAAAGCCTACAACGAAATGTACTGGAACACTGTGAAAGACAGGAAAAATAAGCAAGGAGGAAACAGCTGTCATTCTCAAATCTCTCAAATATAGATCTTCCTTGTAAAGAATAATGGTGCATCCAAAAGGGTCATTTCCTTAGAATAAGCTATATAAAGTACTAAAGGAGAGGCACATAATACATGACACTGTTGCAGCTCCTCAGGTCACCATTTTCTTTTTAAGGTGTTATACTGCTTGAGCTTCTGCTGGGAATTCTCCCTAATAAATTCCCTTTATATTTCACTTTTCAGGACTGACATTTGAGGGATGCTGTGAAAAGATTTGGAGATCTTCTGGAATAACTGTGTGGAGCTGGTAACCCTGAGCAGGCAGGAGCACAGCAGCTCCCTGGGAGATCCCCTCTTACAGATCAGTGGTTTTGGTGCAGGACAGGAGTCAGGGAGTCTCATGAGCCAATTTTGACACCAATGAAGTCCAGGTTCAGCTCCTCCTGTGCTCTGGGAAACCACACTGGGAGCAGGCAGCCAGTTCTAGTACAACTTGCACAAAGTATCTCAACCCCACTCATGTGGGAACAGAGATAAAACAGCACAGGGGAAAAAAAAAACCTGGCAAAACACCAGGCCAGAGTCCCTGGAACCCAGTGCTGGGCTAAATAAAACAGAAGTGCCCTGAAATCTCAGCCTTGGCACAGCTCATGGAGCAGCCTGGCAGCACTTTCTGCATTTCACCAGGTGACCCATCTCCTGTTGCTCAAACTCAGTGAAAACTGGCATCTGTCTGTTAATAGATTCCTCTGTCAGAGCCTGTTAAGTGCCCATCTGCCCTTCCCCACATCCCTCACCCTTGGAGGAAACAAACTCCATTCAAGGCAAGGACCATAAAGAAAGCTCATTTCCTTTGGACTTATTTACAAGTTTTACCATTAAACTTGTCCACATTATGCAAGCAGCTTGCAATCTTCCCTAATTCTCTGACTTTAATTATATAATTGAACAACCTAAAAACTCATTTTTTCCAGGAAACATTAAACATTACCATCTTAATGAAACCATCCTCCCTGCATGCAAATGACTGGCACTGGATTTGCTTATCACACTGATAGACAAAGGGACAAATGCCCTTCCTTTTGTCAATCATCAGGAGTGACAGCCCTTCCTAAGGACACTCCTCCTCGATGGATGGATGGATAAGGCTGACACAATCACAGACAGGAGTAAGACATCACAGGGAAGGGCGAGGAAGCAGCCAGGAAAGGTCACTGAGTGGGAATAAACCAACAACAGATAGGCAATCAAGGCAAACTTTTTCCTTAAGCTCATCTGAGTTCTGAGGGGCCCTGCATCAGCTGAGTTGTTCAGTTGGGGTGGGAAGAGCTGGAGAGGCGAGTCAGGGGTCTGAAGGAAAAATCTGTGTGGCATTTTAGACCTCTGACTGTTATAATCTGTTTCAAGACACCTGGCTCAGCCTTCACCACCTCAAACATCCTCCTTGCACTCCCCTTTGTCTCAGGGAGACTCTTGGCTCCAGCTCCACTGCTGCAGACATGGTACATTCACCAAAAAACAAGAAGGCACTTGGGAAGGAGCCCTGCCAGTGGCATGACTGTGCTGGGAACACTTGTCCTTGCCCATCCTGTCACAGCACAGAGGGAGGATGCTGTACCAAGCAGCAGCTGTACTGCAGGGACCTGAGATATCTGCAGGGGTGAAACCTCCAGGAAAAGCTGGAAAAGAGCAGGGGGAAGACAGAAACCAGCACTAAACTTCTTGTGTAATTGCCATTGCTTCTCTCACCCATCAACTCACCAGTCCTTTGCACTAAAGCAGCTGCAGAGGAGAGGAGCACCTGTCTCCTGCCAAGGGTGTGGAGGTACCTTTTTGGACCCAGGCCCTCTTTTGGTGCCTGGTTGCTGCTGCTCTCCACAGCAGACCTTTGAGGCACTGGCCCAGCCATCACTCCAAACAATTTGATTTACAGGCTGCAGCACTGTTTTCCCAAAGCAGACCCATTCTGCTCCCCTCCAGCCTTTTCTTGCAGGGTATTTTTATGCAGCCGAGTTCTCGTGCAGTACCAAGCTCTACCCAGCTAAAGAAATTTTTGTCACGAATATTTCAAGTGCATCCTTTCCTTCACTGTCACTTTGTGACCTCCAGTTCTTGTTTTTGATACCAGTTCAAAGGCACCACAAATGCCTTTCATTTTTATTCCCATCAAAAACACGTGTAGTTCAAAGACACGACCTTGGTGTCTGCTTCTGCAAACAACACTGGCCTCAGTGCTGCACCCAAATCCATGTCACTGAATCAGCTTGCTCGAGCCTCTCCTAAATCTAATTCTTTCCAAATCTAATTCCCACAGATAAAGAGCAGAATAGTTTTATTCAATAAGCATTAATTAGTTCTTTTTTCTCCACTCCACTTACAGCGTCCTACCCCTTTGGCCCACAGGTACAGCTCACCCTGCTGCAGCTCCCAGATTCTCCTGATGATTTATTGACAATAAAACTCAAGCCCCAGGTGCCTTTCCCGATTTACACTCAGATCTGCAATTACGTGGTACGTGGCCATGGTAAACTTAAAAATAAACAGAGATAGCTGGGGTTAGTAAGGGAATATTACAAGAGTTAAAAATCCAGCACAGCTTTGGAGATGGGGATCTGAACCTGGCCCTGGTGTGGCCTCCACTGAGGGCATTCTGCTCCTCAGATTCCTGCTGCTGTCAGCTGAATGGCTGGCAGTTTTAAAGACATTAGGGCAAAATGGTCTTTTCCATTTCAAGTCTAAAAAATAGAAATATTTTTGAGGCAGCTACGAATATCTGACAAACTAATTGCTTGGTATCATTAGGAGATTAAAGAATTAATTTTACTTCGGTCATGCATCTAATCCAGGTGAAATTTCCTATGCTGGTTTGAAGAAAAAGCTTAGAGAGCCCTGATTTGACAAGCTCCCACCACCAGCCTTGATTTCTCAGCAAAAAAAAATCTGCCAAGTTCTCCCCACAGCAGCAAATAAGTTCTATTTTCTAACTCTAACTTCCCTTAAAGTACTACAGCCCTGCCAGCACCAGAACATTTTCTGTGTCCAGAGCAGAAATGCTTTTTAAGGCTCTGGTAGGCAAAGAGATTCTTGATCCCATGACAGCTCATGATCCTAAACAACAACAGGAGTAACCTACCTCACAATTAACACAGTCTTGGTGCTCAAACAGTCCAGCTGAAAACAACTGATATATTTGTCCAGTAGAGTAAGAAAACATCCACAAAGCACAGGGGACCAAAACGTGGCCATTGAGGCCCAAATCAGCTCATTAAAAAAAATAAATGGGAGCAATTCCACTGGCCTCAGTGGGAATTCAATCCAGTACAGCTTATAAAGCACTTTCACCAAGTGCCTTTCATTCTTGGCTCTTTACAGCAGAGGTGCATCATTATTTGCTGTAACCCCCAGAACCTTCTTCCCCTGGTCTGGTTTGTTTTTCACTCTATGATTCATTCCAGTCTCTCAGAGTATTCCCTGGTTGTGCATTTTTGTCCTTGGCATTGTTTTCTGTCCTCAGCATCCCGAGTGCTGTATTCCTCAGCAATTATTTATAGAAGGGACTCATCCAGCCCCAGCTCTGTGCCCCCAGCCGTGTGTCAGTGCAGCTCCAGCTGTTTGTCCCCCAGGAATTCAATCACCTTTCTGCTCCCAGGCTGCAGCTCAACATTCCTGACAGCTCATCCTCTCTGCAGGAGCAGAGCTCCATCCTACCACCTGGAAGATTTTCCATTTCACCTCCACAGCAGCCATTTGCACATGGAAGCACGAATTCTAAAAGGGGGCATCCCCAAAAATCTACTTTTTCAGGCTATCAAATCTAGGACAACATTGAAATCCTATTTTACTCTGATACAAAAATTGGCTCTTTATTCATTCCAGTAGAAAGCCTTATTATTTTTTATCCTGGTAGCCTTTGTGACAAAAACAACTCAAAGTGCTCAAATCCCACATGCTTGGACACACCAAACCAAAACCAAAACTCCATCCCATTTGCTACACAGACTTCTCTCTGACTTGGTTTTCTCTGTCACCTCTTTGTTTTCCTTTCCTCTCTATTCTTTTCTATTTGTAAAAGAAGAAATAATGTTTTGCCTTTCCAAGTGGGAAATCTACAGTGACAGGGTTGGGAAGGGAACCCTTCAGCAGTGGGAAGGGCAGAACAGCCAAGGGCCTGGGAGATGCACCAGAAGTGCTGACTCTGCTCCTGAAAAACAGGAGCAGCCTCCACAGCTCTGACCAGGAAGGATGACCTTTCCAAAGGAGGGATATTAATTACGAGGAACCATCCCACCACCACCCCCTGGCAAGAGGTCACTGCAAAACTTCCCCTCCTCTCACTCACATCCATCTTGTTGGCTCTGTGGAGATTCTGCAGATTACAGCAGAGCAACTGAATTATTCCAGCTAATGAGAACGTAATGTTTCATCACCGACTTCCACAGTCACTTAAATCTATCCTTATCTAATTAATTTTGCAAAACAAAAAGTGACTAGGCAAATAAACTCCACAAGCTGACAGCTGTAATGCTATGAGTTACTGTTCAGTCAGCAACAGACCAAGAGAGTGTAAGGGGCTAAAGAGGAAAAGATGAAGAAATTACTCAGTGAATGATGAAATCAGTGCAAAATTTGGGGAGGGCAATAAACCCCACAACTGACCCACTTTAGCTCTGTGAAAGTGTCACCACTGCCATCCTGCTATTGAAAGGCACAGAGGCTTATGAGTGACAGAGCTAAGGCAGCCACAGCCCATCTCAGAAAAGCAAAATTAAACAACATTAGCAATGACCCATTTCCTCACTCAGCAGGGGCCAGCTGAGCTAATCTGGCACTGGAGGAAACACGCTGAGGGTTTTCCCACACAGAGATTGCTCTCTGCCAACACTTCCACTAATCCACCTTGCCCCAAAATGGTTGACCATTTCTGTTTAAAGAAATAAGTGAGGATTAAGAGGAGGAAGCCTGAAATCCAACTGTATTGAAATTAAACTGGCAGGGAAGGCAAACTGCTGAGAAAGAGGGATTTGCTCTGGAAAGAGACGCAGAGCTGCTGTGGGATGGGGGGTTGGACAGAGGGTGTAGCAGTCACATCCCAGTTATGTCCTTGCTAGCACAGGGGGATGTTCATTTCTGGGGGTTTATACTTGCTTTTTTATTTTTTAAGTGGGAAAAGGAATTCTCTGCCTGTTCACCTTCAAGGGAAGAAGCTGAAACAACTTTAGCCACACAGACCGACCTTTCACTTGTGCTGCAGGTAAATGTTTTCACTTAAGTAATCTAAACTGCAGTGACAGCAAGGTTAGACTCAATGATCTTAAAGGTCTTTTCCAACCTAAACCATTTTATGATTCTATGACAGCTGCTTCAAGTGTTTGCTCCCATCTTCTCCCCCTCACCCCCCCTGCCACACTTTTAGTTACCTTGCCTGTGTCTACAGACATTTGTATCCTCTTTGCTTCCAGTTCCATTTGTCCATTTTTTCCCTTAAATAAAAAGGCAGCCCCTCCACTGATGCCTCCTGGCAGAGATCTTTGACTGCAATCAGAGCAATCCTCATTTATTCCAGCTGAGGATCTGACCCCAGGACTTCCAGTGCTTGAGCTGTAATAGAAGTAGAATCAGACCAGGCCATTACATGTTTGGGAGATGTCCAAGACACTTTCAGGTGCTGCAGAAAGCAGTGCCAGCAATCCTGCAATTTGTAAGGATGCTTTTTTCCCCATCTGAATCAAACAGGGATGATCAGTGCAATGGGTAGGGCACACAGAGATCTCATCTAGGCACTCTTGATTATCAAACACGCCAAGATCTGCCACAAGGTTTAGTTGCAGGGTGAAGAACCCAGGGACATGGACCAGCCCATTTTATAATTCAAGGCTTACTTACATTCCTTTTTTATTTTTGTTTTCAGTCCAAAAAGCAAGAGAGACCCCACAAGTCAGACAGTCTGGTGTGGTTTTGCTGCAAGGGCCAAGACCCTCAATGTGTGCCACTTCTGGCAAACAGAGCCATCTTCAGATCCAAATTGGGACAACTTAGTTAAATTTGAAAGCATGTTCAAACTGCCCAAAAATCCAGTCAAAGCAAACAGCTGGCACAAGAGACTGGTCCCATTTTACACCAAGGCATCCGAAGAGGAATGGATTTTCATTCTCCCTTTCTTCCTCCATATTGAACAATTTTATCGTGGTTTTTCCTGCTTCTCCACAGGAAAGATAGCACAAGATGAGACAAAGGACAGACACCAGACACTACCAGGTCATTTCCAACAAGAAAATGGAGAAATTGCATTCAAGACCCTAAAGGGCTGCCTTCTTCAGTGCACATGGTCCAGTCCACAGGAGGCTACTGCATAAATCTTGGGGGATAATAATTATAATCTTCCTCAAATCTTCCCCAGTTGTACCTGGATGAGGGACAGGGCACATTCTGCTTAACCTGGATACTGAATCAGAACTACCAGTTCCTCTCTACCTGATCACTCTCACTAGAACAGGCCACTACTATTTGCTTAATAAAGCACCTTGCAAGACAAAACATGAGCATTTTGAGTCATGACAGTGACACAAAACCCACCCTCAGCCCAAGAGCTGTGTCAATATGTCACTGCACACATGGACCAGCAAAGAGCCTGACCCTGCACACACCAGCAGCAGCTCTTCCTTGCAGGAGGAGAACTCAGCCAAAGCCTGACAAACACAATTAACAGGTGAGGAAAGACACGTCCAAGAACAAACATGTTTATTTGTACAGTTATTTTTATGCTAGGATGATGCATTCTGGCATAATTTGCCATGCCCTCCATCTCTGTCCCTCCAGCACTCTGCCAGCCTCCCAGGAAGGCCAGGAATAGGAATATGGCTCTTTTTCTAAGCACTCTCATTTCTTTCTTGGTTTGTCTTTCTCTACTAACGTCTTGGGTTAACTAATTGAATTCAAGTTGCTTAATTGAAACATCTTGGGTTAACTAATTGAACTCAAGTTGAGACATGTTAAGTGCAGTGCCTGTTTCTGATGCAGCAGGAAGGGGAGAAAAACCCAAAACACGGAGTATCAGAGCCCTCTGCATTTTTTGAGAGCTTTTTTTTGTTTTTTACTTTGACATGGATTAGGATCATCAGAACAATATTCTGGAGACTATTGAAATTTCTAGCCAAGAACGAGAGGGAAGATATTCCTTTTGTACAACAACATTTCTGTAAATTTTGTTTAGCTTGCGTGGGATACAGTTAATTACAGTAATCTATCAAACTGGCACAAGGTAGTAGTCACACACAAAGTTTTTCCTGCAGTCAGAATCCTTAGTTTTATATGAGACTGGTTTGTGCTAATTGAATTTTCACTTGGGTAGATAAAATCTTTAACAACTCTGGAATAACTAAGTGCTCTTTGTTCAATGATGTGGATCAGAATGATTTACAGCACCTTTCACATAATCATGCTAATTTTGCTTTCATATGATTAATTAAAACAATATGTTCTTTCTTTGTAAAATAGAATTAGTGCACCCAAGGAGACAGGTTTTATTGCAAACTTCTTTTTCTGGTAATAAAAGCAATTTTCACACACCACCTTTTTGGCAAAGCTAAATAAACACACTTAAGTGGGCAAGGAAACTGCAGCTGGGGTCAGGTCCCTCTGTGGATGCCACCACCAGAATTTGCAGATTGCACCAGGGATGGCTCAGCCCCACTGCTCTGAAGCAGAGCTTGGCCAGCAGGAAGATTTTGGGATCTCCAGACCAAAGTCCCTTCCCACTGCCACAGTTTTCCCACAGATCATCTCTCTCTCATCACATCTAGAGCCAAACTGAAGGACACTCCTGTAACAGCCCAGGAACTCAAATTCTGAAATGGTTCATGCTTGTGGTCCAATCTCTGGGGTCAGCACAGCCTCTGGAACAGGAGATCTGACCGTGGTGGCCACGCTGAGTCTGGCCCATGGGAAGGGTGACAGAGAACTTGTCAGGGCACTGCTCTGTGTGGTGGGTGCCAACTTTGCATTGTCCCTTCCAGTTTTTGTTACTGTGCCTTGGCAGGATTATTTAGATCTTCTTGAGGTAAATACTGATGAAATACCCCAGATAATGAGACCTGTCAGAGGAGAGTGGTGAAGTGGATCCCATGGGGGAGTCTGGAGGGGAGGGAGGTGCTCTGGCTGATGGCAAAAAGTGAAGAAGGGAACCTCAAGAGATGCTCTAGTGGCACAAAAGGGGGAATTGTGAAGCCATGAGAATGGAGATCCACAGCCATCATTACAATAAATAGCAACCACATGGAGGGCTAAACTCCCCCCACAGAGCACTC
The DNA here is from genome assembly GCA_034509425.1 of Eopsaltria australis. Classification (NCBI taxonomy): domain Eukaryota; kingdom Metazoa; phylum Chordata; class Aves; order Passeriformes; family Petroicidae; genus Eopsaltria; species Eopsaltria australis. The sequence continues at coordinate 1,950,910 of JAVTVJ010000090.1, read as the reverse complement.
AGGATTCACCTCCAAGGGCTCCCTCCTGCCTTATTTCACTTCAAGTCTGGATCAGAGCTGGACCAGAAAGGTTACCCAACCCAAAGCTTCAAACACACTGAGGTATCACAACTCTGACTACATGCCTGGGTCTAGGACTTTCTTTAATGCATGAAATAGTGAAGAAAAGCATACAGTGCTGGGTTTCTTTAACCAATTAAAAAATTTCACAATAAGTAGGTTTTTTTCATCTGTCAACACAAGATCTCAAGTCACTTTGCCTGAAGTATCCATGTGTACCAGCAATAAGAAACTCCTCAGCTGCCAAGTGTCATATCTCCATCAGTTAACCCACCAACCAAACCTACAGAGAAAGCTGCATAGGGGCAAAAATGCAAGTAGAGTGAAGATCAGTCAAGGAAATAATTCATGGCAAAAAAAAAAAAAAAAAAAAAAAAATACCAGCACTGGACAGATAGAAATAGAATATAACCAGTACTTGAATCTAATCCTAATGCTAAAATGTAGCTGCAAGGGCAGAAAACAGAATACCTTTTGGAAAGCAACTGTGAAAAATTTAGGCATCAACTAGAGACAGCCCATCACCAAGTAAAGGAACTCAAGGAATCAATCAAGTTTAGGACAAGCAGAGTATAGATGGAACAAGCACATCCACTGGTGCAAGGAAAAATGAGCACTCCCAAAGAGCCTGGGAAAGGCACCCTCTGAGGAAAGCAGTGCAGTTGATATGGACACTGAAATGGAAATGTTTAAATCCAGTCCTGACTCCTATAAAAGACTGATGCAGAACAAGTCAGGAAAAAGAAATAAAAGTTTTTGCATCCATGTTTTTCTGTCTCCATCAAAGAGTTCCCAAAGGATGTCTGATTGAAGGACCTTCACTACACCCTCTGCTGTAAGCATCTCCACATCTCAGCTTGCTTTCTGCAGCAGGCAGGAAGGTGTGTGGTTATTGGGGAAATTCCTGCTGCTGCAAATAACTCCTTGTGCACACAATCGTCTCCAGGGCAGGGGATGAGCAAACTGCATGTGACAGGCCACTTACTGCTCTTCATGGCAATGCTCAGCATGCAGTTTGACTACAGCCCCACCAGGCTCTAATTTAGGTGTCATGACTGCTTCTCTTCAGTGCCTGATGCACAAAGAGGAGCCCTGGCTTGTTCCTGATCTTAACCTCTCCATGCTCCCTGCAGCTCGTGGGATGCAGCAGCTGTGGCAGCCAAGCCCTTTGGTCATGAATCTTCAGTGCCATTGTCTGAAATAAAAATTGAATCTAGAAAAGCAAGGAGAGAACAGACTAATGGACTGCTCCTGCCTCAGGGTGCTCTGGACACCACCAGTGGTCAGACAGTGTGGTCAGTGTGTCCATCCTCTCCCTGCACCCATCAGAGTCCTGCTGGAGCCCGAGCAGGCTGGGAGCCACACTCTGCTGCCACCTCCTCCAGTGACTGGCATTTCCTGTTTCTGTAAAATTAATTTGATGACTAAATTAAACTAATAATTGCTTCATTTCCAAACATGGTCTCTGTGTGCATTTGACTTAGAGCATGTTTCTCTTGGGAGGTGCCAGGGAGATCCAGTTGTATTACTTATGGAATCTGGGCTAATTTAATTAATTTTTGATGGAAAGTGCTTGATTTTGCAGATGGTAGCTGTCTGCAGGGCCACGCACAGTTGCTGATATCTTTCCACTTTCCTCTGTGATGCAAGAGATGATAAAGGGCCCAATTAATAAAGTCACCTTGAGAGGGAGACCTTCTGTTAGTGAGAGAACCAGAAGTGATTCACCATTTGGGAAAATTCTGGTTTCCTTATTTCCATCCTATCAAACACTCACCCACTCACAATATGCCTCTTGAAAACAACTGAACGCTGAGGGAGTCCATATGTCCACACTTTCACAAAGTCTTTCAAAGCAAGGTAACAATGAGAAGAATATTTATAAATGACATCCTGAAATTGTGCCCTTTGCCTCTTTCACCAGGCAGCACCTCCAGCTCCATGAGTTCCCACTGGACCCTGCCATCCACACACAGGGGTTCTCATCCCATGTCAAAATTTGGGGACTTGAGTGCTGACAGTGCAGAAATAGCTCCAGAGTAAATGACAATAAACAGTTGTTTCAAAAGTAACCTGTGCTGTTCAGATAATTAAATCCCATTTTCCACTCATCCCCAGCCAAGGGAAGGGTCACAGACCTTCACCCAGGAGCACCACACGTGCTTCTTGTGCTGCCACCAACATCCAGAGCAGCCTCAAAGTCATTGCTAGGGCTTCTAGCAAGCTCCCTGGGCAAGGTTGCTCCTCTCCACTCTCTGCCTTAAATTCTCTGTGGAAAAAGGAAAATATTTTCATTTCTTGCTCTCCATCTTGGCTACCCAGATCCATTCTTCCTACAAGTCCAACCACTGCTCACTGTAAGCACCCTCAGAATCCAGTCCTGCAAAAGGAACAGGGTCTCTGATTCCACAGGGATTGAGACACCAACATGACAAAAGCAAAATGAAATTGAGCCAGTCAGCATTTCCTGGTAAGTGCCCTGTCAGCAGGCAGAAGTGAGGTGGAGATGATCAGCTCGTCCCCACAGCTCACAGGAAATCCTGACAGGCACCTCAGTCTGCAGAGCACGAAACACAACGGTAAGGATGCATCTTGGAATTCGAGATTTACCCTCAAGGGCAAAGTGTTTGAGTTCTGCTGAACCATGCCCAGCTTGAAACAGCACGGAGAATAAGGAGCATCAGCTCAGCTGCTTCCTCCAGGAAAGATGCACAAGATCTAGGTCATTGTCAGCAGTGAGGAGGAAACCTCCCCAAAGAAAATTAGCCAGAGGAGGAGGAGGAAGTTCAGAAGGTGGAATAGTTTTGCAAAAAATGAGGAAGTAAGAAAAAGCTCTCCAGAACTCTGAATCATCCTACAGATGAAGAAAATGGTGGATTTTAGTGGTACTGTGAGATGCTGAGTGGTCTCAACCCCACTGCTAAATGCAGACCATTTTCTATCACAACTTACAAAACTATTATTTCCATTTAAATATCTATTCCACAGGGGCCAAACCATGATTTGTAAGGTTTTATCCCTCAAACTCTCTCAAAGCACTGAAGGAAGGATTAGACAGAAAGCAAATGGCACACACAGAACCATGCCCAAGGGTTGGAAACTCAAGTGTCATCTCGTGAGGCACTGTGATCTGCCAGAGACTGCACACACAGCAGCAGAGGGAGTTGAGGAGATCTCCATGGGGTTTGGTGCCTTCCCAGCAGAGGCTCTCACCATGAAGCCCTGGCAGTGACAGATTATTTTTACACACAGTTCTTTCCTATTTATTGCAGTCACTGAATGGTTTGGGTGGGAAGGGACCTTTAAAAGTCATCTGCTTCAACCCCCCCACACTCAGATTCTTGAGAAAACCTTTCACTCTGGACGTGCAGTTCTATTAATGAGGCTCAGAGCCCGAAAAATCCAAAAAGCCAGGAGAGTGAACACACAGAGCCAGCAGCATCCACACACACTGACAAGAGCCAGCCTGGTACCTCGTGACTCCCCTTGGGACAGGGGAAGGCTCCAAAGAGAAAACCTCGATCCGGCAGCGCTGACGCTGTAAGGCCTCCAGTACAATATTAAATTAGAGGCCTGGCAGTCCCTCTAGGACCACATACTGTTATTTGTAATACAGTTGAGCTACATTTAAAATGAGGACTTGTGAAAGAAATAGACTACTGTAAAAAGAACTAATTTTCTGTACTCCAGATCAGAGCCGCAGCACTGAAGGGAGGCTTTTGGAAACAAATGACCAAAAAGCAATAAACCTTTTTATTTATTAAAAATAAACTTTTGCTGCACCAAAAGGGTGAAATAGTGACCTGTCAAAGGGATGGTGCAGATAAATTAATGTTTCTTGTTTTGCAAATCAAAGCAAATTTCCTGAAGAAATGGATCTTTTTGGAACAAAAGGACTGGGCTTGTTGGAACTGCAGCTTGACTTTACAGCACAGCTCTGCATTAAGCAGACTTTTACAAAAGCAGAGAAGTTATGGATGTAGTTAGTCAAGAAAAAATTAAAAGATGATTATCAGAATAGTCAGGCATTAAAGAGCTGGAGAGAGAAATGGAAAATGCTCTGGGGCTGCAGCTTTCAGTGCATGGTGGTGAGCGTGGCCAGTGCCTTGAGCAGAGGCACAGACCCTCTCTGAAGGTGAGTGCCCCTTTTCCCAGTGACTCTGGCTTCAGTCCGTTCTTTGCCAGTGACAGCTGTGCTTTGCACCTCTGGTAGGCTGCAGCAAGGGCACATCCAGTTTATTCCAACCTCTGTTCTCTGAATTTCATGACAGGGACCAACCACTTTCATGTCCTGTCATGGGGACTTCCATTAAGTTACGCAGGTCCCGTGCATCAACTGTTCTCAGCCCCAAGGCTCCAAGAATGTGTACTTTGATAAAAGTCCTAAGGTCTGATGACAAAAAAGGTTTGGCTTTTCTCCCAGCCTGATGCAGAGAGGTCAGATATTCATGATCCAGCTATGCAGATGATGGTAAGAGTTTTGTACCTTTGAAAACAAACAAATCAGATGTTTCTAGGAGCTGCAGTTCTTCAGAAAATCATCAGACAAGGCCTTAAAATTCAAATGGCAGAACCAGCAATGGTTATGTGTGTCCAAAACACACCCATAATGGTGAGAGGAAAACTGCCTCACCCTCAGGCCTTGGGAAAACTCATCCAGTCCCTGCAGCTTCCCAAAGTGACAAGGTTTTATTTACCTAAAAGAGATGTATCCAGACTTTGATGAGCTCTTGCTGCTTTTTAATCTATCACTCAGGGAGCTGCTCTTGCAGGGAGCATTTGACACTGAGTGAGAGGCAGCAGTGCCTGGCAAAACCTGACTTGCCTGTTTTTACAGAGGCTGTGTTTGAGCATCCATCAGGTGTGCTGTGCACTCAGCCCAGCCAGACTCTGCTCTCTGGCAAGCTTGGCAGACAGCACAGCACTGTCTCTCACTCAGAGAGAGTGTTTTTTCTTCTCTCACTACACAGATGAAGGAGAAACTTGAGGAGACAGTCATCCTTCCTCCTCACACTGCTTTTGCACTTCACAGTCACAGCGTTGCTGAGCTCTACAAAGTCTCCATCTCTTTCTTGCTCTGAGTGTGGTAAGATGCAGCAATTTTATTCCACCTTTAATAACACGGGAAACTGGCATTTAATTTTTAATGTTAGCTTAAAACCCAGGAGGTTGCTGGGCTTTACAGGCAAAATCAATCTCCTCTTGGGTCATTTAGAGAGTTCAGGAGTCCAACACCGCTGCTGGCAACTAATCCCTTCCTCCCCCTCTTCCCTGTCCTCTCAAACACCGTTTCAATTTTGCTGGACTAAAGGCAGGGGTAAGGTCAGATGTCTGGCTGGGCTCCTGGGGTACTGCAGGGGCCATAAACCAACAGGAATTAAAGCAGGATATACATGCCAGGCTGTGGAGTCCCATTCCTGGCCAGGGCAGTTTAGTGGCCACATGTTCCCTTGTGCTTTATCTACAGCCCTTGAACAGAGAGCTCTATCCCTTTCTGGTCACTGGGATTTTGCAGCTCTTAGGGTGACCTGCAGGCTGGTTTGATCCTACCTGCAAAGGCTGCCTTGTCTAAGAAGGAAAAGAAAAAATAAATTCAGTGTATAAAGGAATAGATAAGAACATATTCCTGCAGAGATGAGTCCCTGAGGTTTCAGGGTTTCATGCACTACCAGCAAGTTCACTGGACTTGTGACACGGGTCCACACCACCAGTGTTTGAAAACCTACTTTAGAGAACAGACTGCTTTTTCTTCTCTTTGGATTTTCTAAAGGGAAAGATCAAGAGACTAGAATGGAAGAGGGGAGGGGGAAAAAATCCACAAATAGGATCAGTTCCAAGAATATCAGCTACTTGTCAGCTCTGCAAAATAGCTGTTAATTTATAGAGGAAAAGTGTGCAGGTTCTTTCAGAGCCATACGTCAAAGCTTTCTCACCATGATACCTGCCTTTATTTGGCCTTCATATTATGGACCAAATTGGATTTCTCTGGTTCTGGATAAACTGCACAAGGGTGATCTACACTGTGATTTATTGCTGCGAGTGCTTAAAACACCTCCCACTAAATTTGTGGTGACCTTATCACACTTTTAATACCTGAAGTAAATAAGTGCACTGAGTAAAGGTTAGCAACACCTCAAATAAAACACACAACAAACAGAGGGGATGGGAGATTCTTGCCCCCATCGCTGGCACAATCCAGGGAATGAAATTGCTGGATGTCCTGGCAGCACCAGGGAAGAGGCCAGAGGATGCAGAGCCATGCAGAGATAAGGAATGTGGTTTAGCACCTCAGCCCAGCAGCCCACAGAGCTCTGCTCTGACATGTTTGCACCTCGGGAAGCCCCTGGATCAGGATCCATAATGAGCAGCATCCCTCTGCCTCCAGCACAGAGGTTCACAGGGCTCCCTCTGTGCAGGGAGCCTGCACCAGGCATCAAAGCCCAAAAACCACTGAAGAGGACAGAGCTGAAACTTCTTAAGAAATAGCTCTGCAGCCATAAGAAAATCCTTTTGAGAGAAAGAAAAGGTTTACACTGCGGTCTGAAGAGAGATTCATCACCAAATCTACCTCAGATTTTTAAACAAGAGCTGAGAGTTTTCCCTAGAGTAATTGGTTTAGGTTTATTTTCTAAAAGACCATGCCCAGGTCATGCCTTCTATTGTCTCTGACAAAGATTTATAAGCTAGCAGATACCTGAATAAAATTAATATCAGGAAGTAGAAGAGCACTTGGAGAAACATGAAGAAGGTGAACAAATGCAGACATTGATCCAGAGAAAGAAAAAAGAAACTTAAGCCACTGATTTGAACAGATTCCTTACTGGTTTGTAAGAAGATATTGAGGGAGATATTCTCATCTCCAGGTGCTCATTGTTACAGCAGATAACAATAAAGGTTTTTGCAACTCAGACCATCAGAACACACCTTCCCACATCAGAACTCTAATGAAAAGCAAAATTTATGGAGGAGAAAAACATTTTTCATTTGAGATCCCCCAAAAAGCTGTTTTAAACCCTCAAGACAAAAGGGGAAAAAATAAAGCAATTTCTTAATAAAAGTAGAAGCAGGTTTTGTCCATTCGGCCTCTGCAGTCAGAAATATTTTTTAATTCAAAAATAAATATTTATTTCCCATTTCATGTAAGTGTGAAGTTCTGAAAGGTTCTCTCCAAACATTAAACTGTTTGAATATAACATTTAGTACTCTCAGACTCATTTTCTCCCTGATACATCAGCAAAGGTGAGTCAGGTCATTAGAAACTCCTTCCTTTTTACTCCAACAGCAGTTGTGATAATAAATTCATTATTTTCATAATTGCTCCATTATAATTTAGTAATAGATTCACATTAATTTCAAAAGTCCTACTATGAGGCATTATCCAAACAAAACAAGAAACAATTAAAATTAGATTTATCTAAAATCCTATTTAGAAGGCATTATCCAAACAAAACAAGTAATACGTGGCATGAAATTTATCTAACATCCTATTAAAAATTATAACTTTGAGGCCAAAGAGAATATTTTACATAAAAGCACACAAGATAATCGACTTTTTCTGCTGTGCTCTTGAAGCAAGAGCAGATACCCAGTATTAGTGCCAAAAGAAACAGGAATGCTGGGCAGCCACAGGGGCTTCACACCCCCAGGGCTAATCCCAAGACCCCTCCTCTCACCCTCCCCAATAATTTTCATTTAGGAATTCAGAGATTTAGAACACCAGTAAGAAACTCACTTTTGATAGGACTCCTTGGGAAGCTTCTTCCTGCTGCCTTCGAGTCTCTAGGTTAAGAAATTCCTCCTCTTGAGCTGCAGGGAAGCTCCATGGGTGAGGTTTCCTCCTGGCAGCCCCAGCAGGTGACCACAACCTCATCTGAGCAGCTCCACACCCCCAGAGCCCCCATTTTCAGCTTAACCACGATCCCTTTCCACCTGCTTTGACCTGGGTCACTCACTCAGGTGCAGAATATTTCAAGGAGAAAAAGCTTTAAAACGCAAGGCACCTGATGCTCCTGCCTGCTTTGTCCAGCATTCCTGAACTTTCCTTGCAGGAAGCACAGCAGATTCTTGTTTGCTCCCTGATCTTTGTCTCACCATCTTCTATCTTGAGTCATAGACTGGTTTATTGTTTGCCACTTCAGGGAGCAGCACATAGGTGAGCCCTGCCTTGGGCTGCTCTTTTCAATGTCCCTCCATTGGGTTGTAGCCACTTTTAATTTAAAATCCCCCTTTTTTTTTTTTTTTTGTTTTGTTTTGTTTTAAGCATGTGCTGAATTGTTCTTGCTGGAGAGATCTGTTTTCTCAGCAGTAAAGGAACTTGAATTGATACAAGGCAGACTTCTGTGTAACAAATATGTGGTAACTTTAACGTGTTTCTGTATTTCTCAATAACTAGGTCATATTCAGCATTAAGAAAAAATGGAACTCACAACATCATTTTATGTGATGAACTTGATCTCAGTGTCCAGTTTCACATTTGAGAGTGTATGTCCATGGTCAGAAACACCACATTAAAGCAAACACTTAACTCCACCCATCAGTTATGTCCTGTCTCAGCCTTCCTGAAATTAGTCATTAGCTGCATTTCATCTGTTCAGTTCCAAAATTCTCAAATTCAGCTGCAAAAATGGAACCCCTTTGATCTTAGATTGCCACTAATTCATAATTGATAACCCAGTCTGGAAGGAAAGGAAAAAAATTCGTCCCCATTAGTTGTTCCACTTAATATGTTCTGGTGCTTCAATTATGCAAAACCCAACTCTCAGGACCTGACTGCCTTCCAAAATGTGAGTCAATGGGGGGAAGAGAAAAACCCAGATCGAATTATTCCAGCTGTAAATCTTTGTAATAGCAGAGATGTCACGAGAGCAATGCTCAGCACTGAACAATTCTGTTTGTTTTCCAAGCTGTTCCTTTGTAGAATTCCCAAGGCATCCATAAATGACTCCAGAGAACTCAGTGGAGGACTCAGGACTTGTTCTCCCTCACTTATATTTTTTTGGTCAGGTCATTAGGCTGTGAGTTGTAATGACCCTTTTTGGCCCCAGGCACTAAAAGCCTTGGAGTAATGTACGACCTGGTAAGTGAGTAAGCAAGGAGGACTAATTAACACAAGTCATTATGCTCTTTGTTTTGTAGAAGAGAAACTGCCGCTTCTTTCTGAAGACCTTTGCATTATAAATGTTTGGAATATGAGCACCGTGAAGGAAACAGCAGTGCAGACATCACTGGGCCAAAGTCTGTTTTTCTACTGGGAGACTGACAGAAGCAGGACTGCACAGCAGGGAACTCAGCTAAAAAGGCACAGATGCCTGCAGCACCTCATGAATAACCAGCAATCAAAGATATGGATATGACTGTACCTGTGTTCTGTCACCCAGCAGGTTGCTGGGCTTCAAGAAGAATCTTTGGGCATATATTTCTCTTAGACAAAACTGTACAACCACGCAGCAAACTGCCAGGAATCCGGGGGAATTAAAGCCTGCAATTGCACAGGTGCTGTTCAGGATCAGGAGGATCACCTGTTCAGGACACTTTGGTTCCATGGTTCTCCAGAATTCACCCACATTAGCACAAAATGGAAAAAATTGGTTTGATTTTCTATTGGCTTGTGTCAAGTGACTGATGGACTTCATGCTTCAAGGAAGGTGGGGACTCCAGGTGGGAGTTTTCCTGGAGCAGGGCCAGGATAAGGTCTCTTTTCTGGAGGGCATCACAGCTTTTCTTTTTCATGTACTTACAGGATCTCCCCCTCTTCCTGTCACTGATTTTCTATAAACTCCAATCTCTTCCACACTTGTCCTCAAGTGTCAAACCTGGTCAACAGCTCCTGACACTGCTGGGAAGCCTGGGAGATACTGAGTGCAAAGGCAAGAGTTTCCTTTCTGGAGTAAACTATGCTAAAGAAAAATACAATTATTTTGCATCAGCAATTCACATCTGCTCTTTTTTCTCATGTACAGTGAGTTTCCTACAGTGACAGAGTAAAGTCAAAGGCTTAAGGCAAATGGAGGGAACATCTTCACATTGCATTTTTTGCCAGAATGTGTCAAAGTCATCACATAAACCTCCTTGCATTTTCTGGTACATTTTAAAGGCTAAGCCATTAACCTCTTACAAGAATAAATCTATCAAGTTCTCCAGGCTTCCCTTGCTCTGTTATTACTTCCCAGTCAAAATCCTCTTGGTACTTGGAAATTGCAGGTTACACTGTGCCTTTTACAGACAGACAGATGCCACTTGTCCTCACACACCACCCCCTTCTCCCTCTTCCTTTGTCATGTGCTGCAACACACCTGCTGTTACTTTTGTGCTCCTGATATTCTCATTCCCTCACAAATTTCCTCTTATTTCTCAAGAGAAATATGTGCTTCAGCCTTACACAAGTCTGTGAGAGCAAGAAATTGTCAGCTGGCTTTCTTGGGCAGGGCAGACTCTTCCCCAGCCCTGTGCTGCAGGTGACAGAGCTCTGCCTTTGCTGGCAGACTTTGGGATCCTGTCTCATGGCCATTGATCCAGGGCCAGTTCTTGCCTTGCATTTTTCCTCTCCTGCTCCGTGTTCTCCTGTTGTTTTTATTTTTCACAGACACCTGGCAGAAGAAAAACAATCCTGCACCTCACAGACATTTTAATAATTCATATTCAACTTCAGTCACTGGAAGTTTAATAAACAAGTAGTTGTTAGAATACAATCACTTCTTAAAGCGGGCAGTTTTTAGGAATGAAATCACAATAATTACCTGTAAGAATATGTATGAATAACAAACATTCAGTCCTCCTGTTTTCATTGTTTTATTCATTTGCATGAAAGACTTCCCCACTGTTCCCCTTGCCTCTGTTTTAGCAAAGACTTTCCTTTTAATTGGACTGAATATTCAGCTAGGTTCAAACCCAAATTTGTATGTAGGAAAGCTCCACATAGCAACCAGCTCATCCTGGAATCCATTAAAAATAACAAGAGGGATTGGAATGAGATTATTTCAAGAGCTCTCTTGCATTCACAGGAAAACAGATTTATTGCACTTGCAGAGAAGCTCTTCCAGGCAAGGGAGATACAGGTGATAACACTGAGTCCTTCTGGTTTTTCCTCTTGTCCACAAAGCAAAACCATGAGGATTTCTGAGCTGATTTCATCCCTGAAAACCAGCTTGCCATGCACTGAGAGCCTGCTATCAACACTGCCCATTTTCAGCCTCCTTCCTTCAGCCCCACCTCGGGATGCATTGCAGGTCCCTGTGAAATTCAACCCAGCACTAAATGGAAGCATTGGAGGATAATGTACAAAACTAAAATAAACCAGATGCTGCTAAGTGGCAACTACAACAAAAACACCTGCAAGAGCCAGGAAAGCAGGTTGAAAAGCTGGCTGGCACCCTCAGAGAAGGTGAGCCCAGCAGCCTCATTATTGTGGTGCAACAGGGGAGTGAGCATATCCTGACCACCCACCCTTGACCCAGTCACCCTCTCACAGGGTTCCAGTGAAATATGGGCTTACCAAATACAAAGCAGCATGTTGTCCTGTAGAGGAATGGCTTGCCTCTCGTGAGCATGATTTCTTTGCACCCCATGAGAATCTGCACAACCAAGACAGGTATATGCAGCTTACAGCATAAATTGACAATAGGTCCTTAGTATAAACTAACAATAGGTCCCTTGGATAGAATAATAAGCCCCTTCAGTCGCTTGTCCTTGGTCCTTGAGAAGTAGATACAAAAGTATCATCCTGATGCTTCAGCGAGCAAGAAAGTGCCAACCTGCTGATTTAGCTAGACTTAATGCAGAAGTTGCCAAAATGACTTAATTGCAGAACTTGCTACATAAGACCAATCCTATAGCAGAAAGGTGCGCGTGAACAAGGCCTATTAACCAACCTTATAGTAAAGAAGAGTGCGTGGACAAAGCACACTGACCAATCCGACAATGTGTGATCAGACGCGTGATGGTAGAAATAATGTATAAAAATATAGAGAATTAAGGAATAAATGGAACAAGCTGCTAACTCACACTGAGTCGTCTCCTTGATTCCTGAAGCCCGTCTCCTACAATTGGTGACCCTGACGTGATACTGGGAGCCGTGGTGCTGCAGCAAACCGGAGATACAAGAGCCAAGCAGCAGAAAAGGATCATACTGTTCGGGAAAAAGCTGCCAGGGAGAAAAGGCAACGGACTACACTGAAAATAAAGGGAGGCTGGCCAGCTCCCCCGAGTGCCGGTAAGACCACTGTCTTGGGTTTTGGATATGGATAGAGAAACAGCACTAGCTCTGCTGGCAGAATTTCTTGCTAAGCAACAAGCCAGTGTGAGCACTAAAAAGCTCCATGAGTTAGAGAAGTGGGCAAGGGACAAAAACTTTATGAAAGAGCCCACTGAAGTTTTTAATAGAACAGAATGGATAAGGGTTGGTGATGCCCTAAGGGATGCTATACTCGAGGGCAATAAGACTGCAAAAGAGCTTGGTTCTACCTGGAAGGAGATTATAAAATCTATTGATCAATATCAGGCTGAGCAGCATGTTGCACTGGCAGCACAAAAAGCATTAGTAGGAGAAAAAGCAGACGATACTGCTGCTGCTGGTCCTACTACTTTTCCCAGCTTGTTTAGAGACTCTGTGCCTATAAAAGGGATTACAGTGCCAATGTTAAAAACTGTTGAAGAAGTACTTGCTCAGAATGAGGCAGCAGCTAAATCTGACAACTCCGGAAAATCACAAAGTGGTGTAACACCCTCCACTGAAACACCCTCCACTGCAACGCCTTCCACTTCCAAAATTAAAATGACAGGAAACAAAAAGTTGCGGTACCGACAACCAGCTGCTATCAGTTCTGAGTCAGACACTGATGACTGCAAAATGGGGACAGTGGTTGATGAGGAACCTTCCAAACCCCATGTACCCCAGAGCCCGACTGCTCCAGCAATTGATGACTTGGTACTCCACATGGACTCTCTTAAACCAAATGTGATTGGAGTTAAACCTAATGCGGTTGGGGATGTACAAATAACAACTGGAGGAAGAATGGAGATACGGCCAACTCAACCCCAAAGTCGGTGGTCGGGAGTAATACGAGATGCCATCCTAGAAGGGGAATGGGAAGCAGCAGCAGTTTGCCCAGCCACTGCTTTTTCTGTGCGGCAAATGCAAACACCCAATGGACAGCCAGGAGCACATTATCAACCATTTGAATGGAAATTAATGCAACAAATACGTGCTACTGTGTCGCAATATGGATTACATGCTGAACCTTCAAAACAAATGATCAATTATCTATTTGCCTCTAATGTGTTAATGGCTGAGGACTGTTTGTCTGTTGCTAAACTGCTGTTAACACCTGCTCAATATTTGTTGTGGGAAAGAGCATGGGAAGAGGGCTGCAGAACGATAGTGAATACTCCTCGAGTTGTAGGAGACCCCCTACTCGGTGTAACACTGGATATGCTCATGGGAAAGGGCATCTATGCTTCAACGGCGCAGCAATTACAGTTTCCAGTTGAAGTTCACAATGCATCTGCTGAAACAGCTAAACAAGCTTTATATAAAGTACCAGCAGAGAAAAAACCTCCTAGTTATTTGTCAGTAAAGCAAGGTCTCCAAGAGCCTTATGATTCCTTCATTAATCGACTAGTCAATTCCCTGGAAGGAGCACCGGACCTTACCACTGACTTAAAAGAACATATGCTCAAGACACTTGCTTTTGAAAATGCAAATCAGAAAACGAAAGTAGTGCTGTCAACGCTGCCACGTATAGCAACAATTGGAGAGATGGTTGATAAAATGGCTCAAACAACTTTTCAACAACAAGCAGCATTTGTAACTGACTCTGTTTCTACTGCAGTTAAAGAACAAAATCAAGCCATGACAAAAGTCCTCGCTGCTGCACTTAAACCACTTACAAAAGGAGGACGACCACATCTTGATAGAGCTTGCTTTCGTTGCGGAAAAAGAGGACACATAAGACGACAATGCACAGGAACTGTATGGTGTGATGTCTGTCAGTCCTCTACCCATTCCACTACAGCCTGTCGTCGGTTGGGAAAAGGGCAGAAGGGCGCGAAGGGGAGCCGCGCACAGACAACAATAGCAGGCCTGGGATTAACAGCCACCTCAGGGAGTCTGGGGATCGACTTGGAAACAGCAATAGACATCACCCTAATTGACAGCAAGGCCCAAAGGGTCCCATCTACCTTTAAGGGCCCTATCCATCCAGCCATGTCAGGCTTTGGTGCACTACTCCTAGGCTGCTCATCCTCAGGATTAAAAGGAATATTAGTGGTGCCAGGCATAATCGATGCAGACTATACTGGTGTTGTGGACATTGTGGTGTATACCCTCCATCCACCTTTATTTATTCCACAAGGAAGCCGAATTGCACAACTTGTGCCCATGAAAAACTTAGTCTCTGCAATGATGCCAGAAGCTGCTACAAGACATTTTAGGGGAAACTCCAGTTTCGGCTCCACTGGTCCTGCCGCATGCCTAACTCTCAATATGCATCACAAACCTGTTCATGATGTGTCAATGACATATGCAGGAGAAACACGAATCATCAAAGCACTCTTCGACACGAGCACTGACATCACTATTGTAAGTCGCAAGGCCTGGCCACGACACTGGCCACTTCAAGCTTCCACATCAACAGCAGATGGAATTGGAGGTACATCTGCTCCTGCTTTAACCACATTAGCTCCAGTTACCTTCTTATTGGAAGGCAAAACAGCCCACGCGATAGTTACTGTGATTCCTTTGCCAGAAGGTATCAGTGCCTTAATGGGAAGGGAATGCCTGATGCAATGGGGTGTAATGCTGGCCACCATCGATTCGGTTTTTTCACAGCAGCCTCTGCCAAGCAGCCTAGCCCAATACAATTAATTTGGAAAGATGATACCCCAGTATGGGTGGAGCATTGGCCGCTGAGCAAAGAAAGGCTGCAAAAGGCACGTGAACTGGTTCAAGAACAACTTACTGCAGGACATTTGAAACCATCTAATAGTCCTTGGAATACTCCAATCTTTGTCATTCCTAAGAAATCAGGCAAGTGGAGACTACTCCATGATCTGTGAAAAGTCAACGATGAGATGCAACCACGGGCATGAGTTCTTTGCACCCCATGAGAATCTGCACAACCAAAACAGGTATATGCAGCTTACAGTATAAATTGACAATAGGTCCTTAGTATAAACTAACAATAGGTCCCTTGGATAGAATAATAAGCCCCTTCAGTCGCTTGTCCTTGGTCCTTGAGAAGTAGATACAAAAGTATCATCCTGATGCTTCAGCGAGCAAGAAAGTGCCAACCTGCTGATTTAGCTAGACTTAATGCAGAAGTTGCCAAAATGACTTAATTGCAGAACTTGCTACATAAGACCAATCCTATAGCAGAAAGGTGCGCGTGAACAAGGCCTATTAACCAACCTTATAGTAAAGAAGAGCGCGTGGACAAAGCGCACTGACCAATCAGACAATGCGTGATCAGACGTGTGATGGTAGAAATAATGTATAAAAATGTAGAGAATTAAGCAATAAATGGAACAAGCAGCTAACTCACACTGAGTTGTCTCCTTGATTCCCGAAGCCCGTCTCCTACGTTGCCCTAAGAGCAGAGCACAGTGCCAGATTGCAGCCTGCCACCTCAGCTGCCACCCCTCTGGGAGGATGCAGGCTGTGTTTTCACTCCAGGGGAGGTTTTTTATTTCTCTCACTTAAAAAATAGCTATTTTCATAAAAAGCATCTTTCCCGCACTCCCACTCACAGCAAGAAAATGGAAAGTGATCCAGAGACTTAAGGCTTCTCCTTCCAGCTCTTGACAGGGGAAATTTTCAGGAAAAAGAAATTCTGCTTTAACAAGATAATTAATTGTTTTGGGGACGTGTTGTGGTACTATTGAATGGAAGAGAACATGGGGGTAGGAAAATTTTTACTTTCTCAACAAGGAAAAATATTACCTTTATAAATCAGAGGCACACACATCCTGAGGCTGTAGCTGAATTTTTGAAGGGCAAGTCCTCTACTAAGCCTTTCCTCAGTGGCTGCCCTGCAGTGACCTCATGCAGCAGCCCCTGCAGAAGCCTTGAAGTCACCATCTCCAAAGGCACAGGCTGGGATGTGCCTCCCGAGGAGGATGCACATTTAACTCCAGGGCTACAAACACAGGCCAGGTGAAGGAGCAGCATGTTCTCCTGTGTCAGGTAACACAGGGCCTTTCTAGCTGCTCTTCAAAGCAGAACATCTTCCTTTGGGCCACAGAGCCACAGGCAGCTCCAGCTTAGGGTACTGGGGAAAGGTTTTGTTATAGAGGAGCCCTGATTAGAAGCCAAATAAACCAGGGTGAATTTGTAGGGGTTTTGAGAACAAGTTTTACTGACTACCATACACCCTTAAGCATTGAAAGTCTGCTGATCCCAAAGGTCTGGGCTGCTAAACAAAAGTCACAGGAGCCAAGGAGGTTTTCTTTGAAGTCTTGCTTCTAGTTGCTTACAACTTACAGCTCTCAAACTAAATGAGCTGCAGTTTGGCTCTTTGTAGATAAAGGTCTCGCATTTGTGCTATACCCAAAGAGCTCCCAGAGCTCAGTCATTCCTCTGCACCGTGCAGGTTCTTGTAGGAGTTCATCACTGGAAAGCACAGTGAGGTCTTCTGGTGAAAAGCACTGAGTCCCAATTTTTCCTACAGATCCCACATCTCAGATTTGCTGGTTTTTTTTTTTTTTTTCTTCTAAGAGCAAACTAAAATGAACTGAACATTAATGTGGCTCAATAGAGCTCTGACCCACGTTCCTAATTCACACCTCCTGCCAACCCAGGAATGGGGATGAAACACAACCAGGAAGAACACAGTTAACAAAACGAGCCTTGGCTTCAACAAGGTCAAGGACTCATCTTTCACCTTCATTTTGATAACCCCCATGCCAAAACCAGGAGAGGAAAGAGGCGTTTATTGCATTGTGCTGGAGTTCATTCACTCTGTGTTTTATAAGAGGCTGTAACTTTGTGTTTTCTGCCAACTCATTTTCCCTGGTGCACTGGCAGAGAAGCATTCTGGGCAAACACAGAAATCCCAACAGAAATACTGACCATGTTTGGATCTAACCTACTTTGGGAATCTCTGGGATGCAGAGGAAGTTGAACTGGCTGCCCAGTTCCAGCTGTGTAAGAGCACCCTGGCTTCTTTTTAAGCTTATTTATGTACAGATCAAACAAACAGACTTCCAAGTGCTTTCATTTAACTTTGATGCCAAACTTTGATGTCTTCACCATTTACAGTAATCATTTTTATGTGCATTTAATATTATTTTTTTAGTCCAAAATGCTATACATAAAAAGACCAACTTCATTTAAAATATGCAGCATTTTTGCTATTTGAAAACTCTGCATTTTTAATTTGTTTCTTATCAGCAGAGTACTTCTGGGGCAAGGAGAACATCAAGTTTTTAATGCCTTTCAGTTAATTTAAATTAATATTTTATGTTTTTATTCAAAAGAGCTAGCTAATAGAAGGGTGCTGACATTTTTTTCACACTCTTTCTCTGGCATGTGTTATATGCAAAGTAATGGTTCTTTCTTAAATGTTTGGTGCTTTATTCCGTGATGAGTACCCAAAAGCTGACATTTCCACACAGTTTAATGCACTTGGATCACTGCTCAAATGCCTAGGCTGGGTAGGAGAGGGACCCCAAACTCTCAAGGTTAAGATTTATATCATAATATATCAAACCTTTGTTTTAGAGGCAACACCTATCTTTGTGTGTTTGAAAGCCCCATCCCCTCAAATCAACAAAGGAGGGAGGTGTTTCCCTCCCTGGTCCTGTCTCTCCTGAACTCTTTTCAAAAAACATAGAATACCAGAGAGATAAGAGTGAAACTTTTAATCAAAAGGGGTCTGAATGATTTCTATTGCATTTAATAACCACTTCATCACTGTCTCCACATGAAAGTGCTGTATTGGATTCCACAGCTGACAGCAGTGGTAAGGCAGAGGACAGTATTCAATTGGGAAGCTGCACCCCTCTCCTTTTCAAATCGATGGAGAAGGAGAGGATCTGAAGTTACCTTTACACTGCTGAATGCTACCCCAGGTAGCTCAGAGGCTGGCAGAAATGTGGTACCTGCAGGATGGAGCTCAGAGAGGAGTCCCTGGGGATGCAAACTCAGACTATCCCTGTGCAGCTATCACAGTCACAGACAGGATCTAGAAATGTCTGGAAAAAGGGAGAACTTGGAGGAGGACTGTAATCACACAGCCAAGTCCCACACAGCACAGGCTACTGCAGCGTTAGCACCACATTCTCACTGAAAGAAAATATTATTGCCATTATTCATGAGGGCAAAGTACAGGGGAGAAAGTTTTCCTCTCTAGGGCAGATGAAAGAGGAGGAGAGCAGTGAGAAGAAATCATTAGTAAAATAATTGGCTGCCTGCTTTGCACAGTTGCCACAAAATGTTTATGCCATCAGTGCCACGAGGGTGTTGACTTGCCGAAGTCACAGCTGTGCCAAGGAACTGTCAACCACAGGGGCTGCTGTTGCTTTTCACCTTGTGGGTATATGAAGCTCCCCTGGGTCATCACCCCTATTGCCCTGCTTTCCCAGGAACCATATCAGAAAGATTTATTATGAGCCTCCTTCTGAAACCTCGGATTTTGGCCCCCACGATTGCTATCAGGAACAAATACAGTATCTGAAAATATCTCTGAGAAATGAAGATAGGATGCTGTGTGATAAAGGATCTGAATTAAGTTTGTGGAGGTTTTTTTTAAGTGAGTAATAAGTTGGAAGCTTCTGTGTCAGAGAACAAAAGACCTGTTGTTTTTCCCTGGTGTAGATAGAAAGAAATGTTAATATCTTACATTCAGGCAAAATGATACTGAGTTTATTCCAGGAGTGTGCTGTTGTGGGGCAGAAATGTCACTTTATTAAAGTAGTTTTGTTTGCTTTTCCACCTCATTTTCCAACAAACTTTAACAAAACACAGCTTGAAGAAGGAAGGATGCCTTTGTTTTGTATCAAAGCAGATGAATGCAGAAAAGAACTCCTAAGATACCCAAAAGTGGTTAACTGAGCACAGGCAGTATTGCAAAAATTCCATCAAGAAGCCTCACTTATCAGCAAGAAATCATATTAAAGAAGGGCATGGTTTGGGAAGGGAAGACATGCACCACACAGTAACTTGTTCATATATTACATGTGTAAAGAAAGCTTCTAGAAGCACAACCCTGAGAGCAGCTGCAGCTCCCTGCAAGTCCCTGCGGCTCTGGGGGTGGTGAGTACACTCAGCTCACAGCAGGATTTACCTCTCATGGCTATCTCAGCCCAAAGCCAAACTGTTAAATGAATAAAATCCCTGCATACTAGAGCAGGACATGAGGAGATTGCCCACATTGCTGAGAGATTATCAAGTGAATAAATCTAGCATGTGATAGATAAAACAAATACCCATTAAAAACACAAATCTCTCAACACTAGGAAGAGAAATGCATTCCCAGCACAGACTCTGAAAGCCTTCAAAAAGAAGCATATCCAGCATCAGAACAGATGGAGAAGATGAACAATAATTGCTTTCCAAGCATCCATCCCCACAAAAGCAGTGAGTACAGGCCCCCTAAAGAGACAGATAATAAGAGCAAAAGAAAAATGAAGAGTATCTTCGAAACACCTCGGACTTGATGAGAACAGCTGGGAATTTCTGCTTTGAAGTGTGACATACTAGAGACAGATGCAGACATTTCTGGCTACTCAACCAATAGTTCAGTTGGTATTGCCTTGATCTCAGAAATTTTTGCTGACTTTTGGAGGTAAGAGAAGTGTTACTGCACCAGACTTCTGATTCTTGCTCTTGACTCCAGTCAGCCCAAAGTCAATCCAAGTTTCAAATAATTTTGCCCCTTCCCTTTGCTGACTTTGGAATCCACCTTCCCCTCCTAAGGGCACCTCAGTTCTGGTTGTTTCACCCTCAAATTTCTCTAGATACACTTTGGCCTAGAAGATGAAAATTGTCTTCCCTCATTCACCTGTCAAGAGAGAGAGTAACAGCACAGGGCTTATTATTAATTATTTAATCAGCCATTGGTGGGGGTTTCTGGGCTTGTGCCAGCTCTGCCTTCAGAGTTTTCGGACACACACAGTGTGAGGGGAAGGACTCCTGTGCACTCTCCCAAGCTGTTCCATTACACCTGATTTATAGCATGACACTACTTGTTCTAGCCCATAACCTTGAGCTTGTAAACTACACAGGGGAAAATTTACTAACTACTGAGTTCATCTTAATGCACTATTGGGAATCTTAGGTGGGGAAAAAGGAAGGCAAGGAATTGGGCATCCAGAGGAGCTGGTTTTGAACAGTAATCCTGTACTGGCCCAGTGCAGTGCATCTCACTATGCTTTCATTTAAATGAAGTTTTAATTTACACAACCAGCATACAGTAAGGACCCATGTTTGTCTTGCTCTGAAGGTGATAATCAATAGGAAAGTTGTAGACACATTTCCCAGCTTATTAGCTGCACACATGGATGGAGTTTCCCACAACATCATGTACAAATGCCTTTACTCCACTCTTGGCTGGCATCGGTTTGATTAATAACAGAAGCCAGAAAACTGGTTTGCAACTTTTCTATTAGGATAGAAAATTGTCACCCACATAGCAGACAATTTCCTAGCAGTAAAGGAGTCCTCATTAGTGTAAACAGAAAAGCACTGAGAGCTGGAACATGTCCCTTACCACACAAAGCTTGATGGCTACCCTGCTGTGCAATACACAGAAGCAGCACCCACAGATGCAGCAGCTATTCAGATGCTCTGCCCCACGGTTTGTCTTTGTTTTCAAGTGTATTACACAGACTTTCAGGTTAATTTCCTCAGCTAATGTTCTTGATGTGAATGTCTAATGTGCCCAAGGTAAAGTGAGGCTCTCCTTGGCTCGTTCCCTTCAATGGCAGCCTGCCCTCTGTACTAATGTACAACTTCCTTGACACAAGCAGAGTGTGTTGATGTTACAGAGTAAATATGAAATGAGTTCTACATTCACTATTTCCAAGAGATACCTTGCTCCTCATTTCAGTCTAAGTACTCAAAAGTCAGTTCCTGAAACTTTCCCTAAAGTTATTTTCACCATGTAAGGCTCCAGCAAACAGCAACTTGTGTGATTATTTCTGCCATTACAGTCTCTTACTTTGTTCAACTTTTAATTATTTTAAATTACATGGCTGAAGTGTTGCTGGATAGATGTCATTCAGTAATAAAGGCTTGTTCTCTGAAGAGCCTGAACTAGGGGCCTTTTCAGCAGGACTGTGGCTCATATGCTGGGGAATGTCACACTCTATTTCTGTGGTTCACTGAGGACATTAGGAGCAACCTTATTTCTATTCAAAGCAGGATTCTGTTTGCAAATTACTTTCCAGCATCCCAGCAGTGGATTTTCATAGGGACTGGCAGAAAGCAGTGATTCCTATTGTTCCTTCACTCCAGTGACTGAAGGATTTCCCAAGTGACAGCACAGTGCAGAGGAGACAGGACTGGCACACAGCTCCTGTTTGTGCCAACAGGGAATCACAGGATTAGCCCTGCACGACCTTGGTCAGGCCAAGCTCACACCAGGTACAGAACACACCTGTCAGTGCCCAGGTACCAGCTGAGCCCTAATGCAGCCCTCCTCAGCACAGCAGCTCCCAGTACAGACCTGGCCAGAACCAGCAGTACCCACCTGCTGGTCCAGTCCAGTCATTGACTCTCTCACACTCTCACTGATCTTCCATGTTTTAAAAAAGGCTGATGATCATTTTAGAACTACAATCAGGAGCCTTTCTTACTCTACTTTTGATGAACCACCTCATCAACAACTGCCCAGGAATCTTAAAAAGATAAAAACAAACCACACACATTCACAGATATCAGGCTGCCTGACTAAAGTCCTTCTGCTTTCTCACTGGATACTTCAATATGTTTATGAACAGGCCCAACAGAAAGTTAGCAAGTTTTTCCTCACTTAAAATCTCACATTGCTGAGCAGAGCTCACAGTTCTGCTGTCTTCAGAGTTTCCTGAAGCCTCACTACATCTTCACGTTTCCTTCTGTTTCTGTACCACCAGCACAAGCACACACCAGTGGTGAGTTTACAGTGCCCCCAGATGTTACTCATGAAATCAGCACCAAGCAGAGGCCTCACTGCCTCTCCCTCCCTTCTGGTGACAGTTCATTTTAAAACATTCTTTTATAATAAATGATCTGCTAAAGGCTTGTTGCAGTTAGCGTGGAATTCTGTGTCTGAATCTGCACCAAATATCTGAGGTGCAGATGTACTGACTACCAAGAAAGCACAGTAGAATCAAACCTCTAAAATTTACACATATACAATTATATATAGAACTTACCACTATGAAGCTGTGTCACTAGATCTTATTGAATTGGAAAAGGTGCAGGTTCCCAACATTCTGATGGGTCTACCACAGAAACAACTCCAGACATTCTTCCATCCTACCAGGGAAAGGCAGGGACCAAGCCAGTTCCTCACCTCACCCAATGTCCCATCACTCTTTTTCACAGACACAGCTGTGGAGCTTCCTTAGCCAGCACCATAAATATCAGCTCTGGGTTATGCATGTTTAAGACAGCAGAAAATGCTACCAAGGAATAGAAGAATACTAAAAACATGCAAAAAATGAGTTACTGTCTTGAGGAAAAAAACAAGAAAAAGCAGCAACCTTGCTTTTTAACTGAAAAATTTTTAAAGCCCAGGTCTGTTTATTTAAAGGAGTTTCGGGGCCACCTGCAAATCAAAAAGAAGCTGGAAAATTTGTCAGTTACATTCTCACTTCTCTCCTTGTCTGTGGGTTCATAACCAGAGTAATGATATCTCTAAGGATACAGCCTTCTCTAGAGGTCCAGAAACGATCTGAAACAAAATCTACAGCATGCAGGACAAATAGGTACTGGAATGAAATCCCTAGAAGCCAGGTTTTAAATATTTAGATGTGTCTAAGTATAATATATGTGAGTTCTTATTAAACTTGGATTATTTTGCAATTCTTTGGTCTTCTCTCAGATCAGTGATCCCCAAAAAGATTACAAACAATTCTGGTTTGCTACAACTTGTAAGAGATTCACTCTGACAGAGGAGTTTGAGGGCAGGTGGCAGAGCCCAGCACAGCTGTTTATCACAGTACAACAGAAACAGTTCTTCAAATACACATCAGGGACTGCAGAGATAGAGTTTTATCAGAACACACCTTTCAGGCAAGTTACTAAATCGTGGCTTTACAGCAAGAAATGTGTTTGAAAGTGCACTGCAGAAAACCAAACTGCAAATAGGCCCCCACTAATGGTACTGAGCTCTCAATGTGCTTCTTGTGGAACTTCACCATCCCCTAATAATCTTAAGCATCGTGAGACCCTTTCTTTGGTAGCCAAAAGAAATCACTCTGCATCAACCTTTGTTAAGACAATAAAAATATTTTGTTTCTTTACAGGAACTCTCCCTTTGCCATCATCCAAGTATTGATCAAAGTAAACACATGTAAGAAAACCTACCATGAGTTAGTGTGGTAAAAAGACCCAAATGAGGTAAACAATCTATTTCCTATTCTAATGTTCCCAGAATGGAAAAGAAAGGTCTAAATATCAGACATTTACATGGACAAGCAGCTGCTCATTCTGGTTTTATGCTGATGTTCATCAATTCTGGCCATCTTGATTTGAAAATCTGACTGAGTGAAATGAGATTCCCTCTATCAATCTCAGTCTTTTTCTCTTCAAAGAAGTACTGATAAAAATTGAATTGTTTACAGAGAACTGAAAGCCTGATTTGTATATGTAACAAAACATTCCATATTAAATCCATGGAGTGTTTTACTTTCCTCAATGTTACAAAAGCAATTTGTTTCCAGACAGTGCAGAATTAGTTCACTCTTCACCAAAAAATGCTTTTCTCCGTATTTTGCCTGTTACCCACACTGAGTTCCCAGAGAGAACAGCCTGAACTCCATGCCCATATCAGATTATTAATGCCATGGGCAAAATCCAAAACAGTTTGACCATGCTGGAAGTTTTCACCGCCACTTCCACTCTGACAAACGAAACATTGCCACCTACTGACTGCCAAAGCCTGAACTTCCAAGGATTTTATTTCCCGCTTCCAGACACAAAGCCCAAGGAACACAACAAAGGCTATTACAGCCCAGATAAACCAAAAAACTGATGTCTGATATTCTGAAATATTATTATTACTTGATTTTCTCCACTGTTACTTGTTTTTTTCCAACGTTGTAGCTACTTTGAGATGTCAAATTTCAGTCTGAGGTTTGATCTTCCAACATGACTGTCAAGCACACAGTTTTCCAATTAAAGGCCCACTGTACATAACAGAGACACCAAGCTTTGTAACAGCACCATGTGCTTTAGATCTGACAGTCCAGGGTCAAACCTGAATGCTGTGGTCCAAGTCACTCAGGAAAAGTAACATCTGCTGCTCCAAGATTTTTCCATACCCATGGCTTGACAAATAAGAAAAAACCCTATGATTGTTCTCACATCATCCAGCTCAGCAGCACCAAAGATATAACTAAACCAAGATTTTAATTATTCTTTTATATAATTACATTGCCCAACAAGAGATACCTATACATCACAAAAGTGTGTCACAGTGTGTGAACAAGGGTTCTGTTTCGCAGCTGCTGCACGTATTCCTTTGCTTGGTCAAAGCCAGTCCTTGGGGGAGGAGGGGGAGGAGGGGGACCTTCCACCAGCTTCACAAAGTAGTGGCACCTGCTGATTTTCATGATGCCAAACATGCCCTTGCCGTGGTACCGAATCCGCTTCACGTAGCGGCCCCTGCCCGTCATTGACTCCGCTGCAGGAAAAAGGAGAGGGCAGAGGAGATTATTCAGTCAGGAACAAACTGCTACAGCTGCAATAAAACACCTGTCTTGCCAGGGTATTTTTCATGGTTGCTTCTAGAAAGTTAATTCTACTCAGGATTCTCCCCTCCATCTTTCTTGTGTTACGTTTAGCAGATCGCTGCTACAGAGGAACCCGTGAGCTGCATTAACGGCTCCTCAGGAGCGCCAGAAAGGTGGATTTAGAAAGCAGGCACACAAAGATAAATATATGGTGAAGGGCAAATCACACTGAGCACTTACTAGATTATACAGCTCTTCTGAAGGTGGTATTCATTTCACTGCCTTTCAGTAGTTTGTCTCATGAATTCCTGTAAAGTCTTACAGACTTCATTTTCCCTCCTTTCTCCCTTTATTGCATTCATCACAGGTATTTTCATTATCTGCACATCCAGTCCTGCACTACAGCTGAGCCTTCTTGTGGCAGAGGCCTGAAAGGCTCCAAAGAATTCTAATCAAATCTGCTCTACAGTCCAGGTGACCTTAAGCTTATGGGGTCAGTTTAGTAAAATTTATACCCTATTAGAAAAAATGAATATGTTTTCCTTGGGCCTAAAAGCACCTACTAGTAAACATTTCTCTAACACTTTTAGAGGCTAAAAAGCACTTTAGTTATTACAAGCTTATCCTGCCAATCATCTACAGATAAGTCTTTTTATTAAGAAGTTTACTGTCAATATCCATTTACTCCTATACTGTTTCTGATGGAAGTTTAATTTTGATCCTGCAAATTAAGTTGTACCAGCCAGAGTGAAAGCTTCCAGCATCACTGACTGGCAACATTAAGAACTAGAAACAGTGTTTGCTTCTTGTCCAATCTTTCATTTTTGTGTCAAGCATCTTCCTCTTCAGGACCTTCTGTTCAACAGGGAGCAGAAATTCCACTCTCAGATGGACACATCCATCTTAAAAATGCTGCAAATACGTGCCTTTCATGTTTTGGTAAAGTTAAGTTTAGCAGAAACTGTCCCCTATTCACTTCTGCTGATTTGAAGCATCAAAATCTTATTAAATATAAAACATTTTCATAGGGTAGGATAGAGTAGGATGACATTTTTCTAACGCACAGAATTAAAAAATGTACCTATATGTAAATTTGATTTGAATTCCACATTGTGCTTTCTTACAGCCATTTCCTGTGCTTCTAACAGCACCTGTAACAAAAGGAAAAGAAATGGAAGTACTGAGGAGGAATTTAAGCAATGCTATTTCTTATCTCTAGATAACATGGAAGAAATCCAAAGTTTAAGTCAGTTATAGAAAAAGTATTTTATAGAGATAAAAATAGTTAAAAGACAAACATCTTTTACATAAGGATGTTCCTTGCATAGAATGAAAAAGCCTCAGGACAATTTCATTATATTTTGGGGGAGAAAGGGGAGTGGAAAAGATGGTTTCCAGCAGCATTTGTCAGCCCATTATCCATGGACCTTTGTGTAATTAGACATCAGACTAGAAACAAATTCCAAGGTGGGCAGAATGAACTCAGTCCATCCAATATTTTCAGCTAATACAGGACACTTCTTTGCCATAATTATGTTAGAAATCAAAGATTCAGCCAAGAAAATGAGTAACTTGAGAATCCAAACTACTACAGGGTATTCAAAGCTTTTGTGCCTTTACAGAACTCAGCCCTCTCCTTAATAATCTCCTTCATCTCTCACAGTTTAAGAACCAAAGCACACAGATGTAGCAGCCATTGGTGACCAGGATTCTGCACCATTTACCATGAACTTAACACCAAGCACTGCTAGAGAGAACACCCACACGGAATTTATCATCATGACAAATGAGAACAGCCAGCACAACAGATTCATAAGTCACAACATTAGATGACTGCAATGAAAATGTGTGGTTTGAATGTCCTCCCAACAGGGTTCCTTGAAACACACCTCCAAACTTCTGGTGACAGGTATTGATTTTAAAGTTTTCTGGAAACCAGGAGTGTTAAAAAATACTGCTCTTTACCTCTTTGATCACCTTTGCTCCCTTCTTGTCACTGAATTCCAGCTGAGCAAGAGCCTGATCAATGGACATTCCTTTGATCTGCAATCAAAGTGTTAAAATTAACTTCTGCATTTATAAATATTTCCTTTCTCTAATTCAGAAGACATTACTAAAATGGCCCTTCCCTGCCCAGATCCATGCTCATCCCCAGGACTCTGCTATAAAGCTGCTGATTAAACTGTGATTGAATGAGGCTGTTAAGACAAACACAGCAATTAAATTTTGCATTCTAACAAGCACAGTACAAAGCACTCTTTGCTTACCAGTTTTGCCAGATACCACATCTTATCATTGGTGTATTTTATTTCCCTCCGACAGTGATATATTTCCTAGGGGGAAAAAAAAAATTAAAGGATGAGGAATTTTGCTGTGAAAACAAGAATGGAGCATCCATGTCTGCTCCACAAATTATGTTCTTACTAGGAATAAAACAAGCATGGCTCTGCCTACTATGAGAACATCATATCAGGCATAGATTTGGCATTTAAATCTGAAAGGACTAAAAAAAGGTGCTGCCACTCAGGAAAATTTCACATAGTCTTATGACAGTTTAGAAGCTGAAGTCCCTGAAAAGGATAATCACAAGATTTTTCACCATCTTTTCCTCTCATCCTCCCCACCTTTAGAAGCAAAGACTGCCATGCCCATTCGGCCTTAAAAATATTACCCTGCTGTCAACTCAGCTTACTGAGAGAGCAAATGAACAATATTACCAGAATTAACTTAATTAGCCCTTCAGAAATAAAGAGGGTTTAAAGCTTGATTGGCACAAAGAGCTGCCTCCAAAGACCCATTTAACATTATTACTAACAGGGATCAACAGCAGCCAGCAGAATCTAGCATCAATACAAATTTTAAAGAGATGGCACTCTTGATAAACAGGTAAAACACTGATTTAATAAAGGAGTCTGTCAATAGTTGCATTTTCACACACACTGCATCAGACAGCACAGTCCACAGCAGGGATTTCTGTGTCCTAGGCAATAATGTTCACAGAAGCAATCAATAAATGCTCATGGCCCACAAAATACACGCCCAAAAACCTCTTTTCTTTTGAGATGTAAACACTTCTACATTGCTGAGCAGCGTGTCTAAAAGAGGCCAAAATTCAACAATTCTCAATGAAGAAAAATTATAACAATGGAATTCCAGGATATCAACTCTTGACAGTACAATTTCTACCTCGTTGTAGCTCAAAAACTTCTACAAACACAGGAAGGGCCCCTTACAGCTTGAACCAAGCAACCAGTATAATTCAGAGATGGAAAATGTTCCGAGTCATATTGACTTCTACAATACAGCCAAACTGAATAAAATTCTAAATAATGAGCAAATAAGCTTTCAGATTAGTGCCTTGTGCAGTCACCCTGTGCAGACAGTGACAGTCTGTGCAGAAATTGCTAAACATTCCCAGGTGCATCCTTACAGCTGGTCTGCGAGGCTCCCCAGGCAGCTGTGGGGGGTAAACAATCCTGTTCTTCTTCTCCCACTTCCCAATTTTCTGCAGAGCTGTGCTTGTGTGGATGCATGACAGAGGGAAAAGGCTCCCAGGTGCCAGCCACCTGCAAGACAAGACCACAGCCTCAGCTGCTGAGCACAAGAGTTCTGTGTCCCTGCCTAGTTTATCTGGGAAATTGTGAACTTGCTGTCTTGGTAAAGAACTGACACACTTGCATCCTCACTAAATCACATTATTAAAGTCCTTTATAGTTTATGCTGAAAGGGCTTTTTAATTCAGCAAGAAGACTCAAGCTTCTTCAAGCAAACCACAAATATTGGTATGAGATTCCACATTAAGTGTCCTCAGATTGCCACACAAAGTCACAGTCACCCCTTCCTGATGTTCTCATGGGGTTCAGGACTCACACAAACCATTTGTACCTTTGACCAAGGTACTTTCCATACTTCTTTAACTTTTACCAACACTTTCAGCAGTGAAACTTCCCAGCTTTTCAAGGGGCTGAGTCTCTCAGAGCATTAGAGGTTCATAAATCTGAAAGGTGAGGTGTTCTAAACTACTTCACACAAGTCGAGTCAATTTAAAGACCAGCAATAAAATCAGTCTTCAGGCACTTTGCTCACCTCAGACTCTGAGAAACCCAGCAACATTGTGCCCCCTGCTGCCTGGACAAAGCAGCTCTGGGCAGCCACTCCTGACTACAAGAAAAGATGAGCTCAAGATCAAATACTGTGAGTTTTACTGAGCCTAGAACATCTTTGTGTGTGTGGCCAACCCATGCAAAGCATCTTAAGAAGGACAGGCAAACGGAGCATGCTGAGCAGTTTCAAAAGGACACTGCACACTGTTGAGCACATCCTAGAAGCAGAGATTAGCACAATACACAGATTTCAATGCTGTGGAATGTTTTTTCAGCTATTGGCAGGGATGCAGCTGGCAGTGGCAGTGCTCTTGCAGCACAACTATGGGAGTTCTCCAGGATGAGGGGAAACTTCAGCAACGAAGAAAACAGGGACAGGGGACAGCACAGGTACCACAGCACCGTGACCTGAACCATGAAGTCAGAGAAAATATGGATGTCCAACAGAAAGAAGTGAGGAGAGAGACACCTCCATCATGGCACGAGCTCTAAATACACAGGAAGACACCAGAGGGGCAGAGAGTGACCTGCTCCCCACAGCTCCAGGGCTGGGTGAGAAGGTGACCCCAGCCCCAGGTACCCCTGAGCAGGGCAGTGCCTGTCCCCCTGCCCAGGGCACCCAGGGATGGGTGACAGAGCCACACTCACCTCTCTGGCCGTGCCCAGCTGAGGAGACCCCGCGCCCAGGCAGCACCTGGAGGGAACAGTGAGTGAGGCATGAACAGAATTATAAAACCACACAATGGTTTGGGTTGCAAGGAACCTTGAAGACCATCCAGTCCCACCCCCTGCCATGGGCAGGGACACCTTCCACTGTCCCAGGTGGCTCCAAGCCCCATCCAGCCTGGCCTTGGACACTGCCAGGGATGGGGCAGCCACAGCTTCTCTGGGCACCCTGTGCCAGGGCCTCACCACCCTCACAGCGAAGAATTTTTTCACATTATCTAATCTAAACCTACTCGCTGCCAGTTTGAAGCCATCCCCCCTTATCCCGTCACTCCAGCCCCTTCTAAATAATCTCACTCCATCACTCCTGGACGCTCCCTTCAGACACTGGAAGGCAGCAACTTGGTCACCCCAAAGCCTCTCCTCTCCAAGCTGAATAACCCCAATCCTCCCAGCCTTTCTTCATACGTGAGCTGCTCCATCCCTCCCATCAACTCCTTTCAGGCGAGACCCTTCCAGCCCAGCGCCGCGCCCCCTCAGCCTCCCCCTCGTCCCCTCACCCTCCCCCTCACTCCTTCAGCCTCCCCCTCACCCCCTCCCCCTCGCTCCCTCACCCTCCCCCTCGCTCCCTCAGCCTTCCCCCCGTCCCCTCAGCCTCACCCGCGCCCATTGCCCAGCGCGCCGCCATCTTCCCGGCCTCGCTTTGCGGCAGCGCCCCGGGCGGGCGCACGGACAGAGGCGCGGTTTGCGACAGTTTGCGGCAGCGTGCGCGGCGCTCGGCGGCAACGCCCGGGGCACGTGGGGCGCGCGGGGGCCCGGGGCGATGGCGGCGGGGACGGGACCGGGGCCGGGAATGGGACCGGGAATGGGACCCGGGATGGGACCGGGAATGGGACCCGGGATGGGGGTGCGGGCGCTGCCCGCCTCCCCCAACTGGTACAGCAGCCGCTGCAGCGACGCCAGCAGCGACGGCCGCCTCTTCGGCTTCGCGGCGCGGCACCGCGTCTGCCTGCTGGATGTCGCCGGCGCCGCGCCCGCCTTTTACGGTACCGTGACAGCCGTGCCTGGTCCCCGCACTGCCCGGGGGATATGGGGCCAGGCCCCCGCACTGTGCAGGGGGATGTGGAGCCTCCCCCCCACCGAGGAGGGCATGGGGAGGCGGCGGCGAGAGCGCCGGCGTTTTGGGATGCGGAGGTTCAGGATTTTGGGATGCGGAGGTTCGGGATTTTGGGATGGGGGAGGTTCGGGATTTTGGGATGGGGAGGTTCAGGATTTTGGGATGCGGAGGTTCGGGATTTTGGGATGGGGGAGGTTCGGGATTTTGGAATGCGGAGGTTCGGGATTTTGGGATGGGGAGGTTCAGGATTTTGGGATGGGGGAGGTTCGGGATTTTGGGATGCGGGAGGTTCAGGATTTTGGGATGGGGAGGATCAGGATTTTGGGATGGGGGAGGTTCGGGATTTTGGGATGCGGAGGTTCGGGATTTTGGGATGGGGGAGGTTCGGGATTTTGGGATGGGGAGGTTCAGGATTTTGGGATGCGGAGGTTCGGGATTTTGGGATGGGGGAGGTTCGGGATTTTGGAATGCGGAGGTTCGGGATTTTGGGATGGGGAGGTTCAGGATTTTGGGATGGGGGAGGTTCGGGATTTTGGGATGCGGGAGGTTCAGGATTTTGGGATGGGGAGGATCAGGATTTTGGGATGGGGGAGGTTCGGGATTTTGGGATGCGGAGGTTCGGGATTTTGGGATGGGGATGTTTCGGAAGGCTGCGGGTGTCCTGTGACGGTTCCGCTGTCGCTGCAGGGGAGCTCCTCGGGCACACGGACAGGATCTCCGGCTTCGCCTTCTGCCCCTGCCCCGGGCAGAGCGGGCTCTGCGCCAGCAGCTCGGACGATGGCAGCGTCAGAGTGTGGGACAGCGGGACTCTGTCCCCCGTGCTGGAGTACAGCCTGCACCAGGTGGGACACGGGCAGGGCACGGGGCACTCGCGGGTGGCTGCGGTGATTTAGGGATCGCACACAGAGCACGGCGAGGCTGCTTTGCCCGAAGGTGATTTCAAACCCGGCCGGCTCTTTGTTCCCGGCCCGCAGCGCTGTTACGTTGCCATAATTGGCTGCTGGTTGCCATCAGAGCTGCAGGGAAGCGGCGTGCTCGTGGTTTGGGCTCATTGCCGCCCAACCCAGCTCGCCTGAAGTGATCTCAGCAGGTTACTGTGCCCACAGGGCAGGATGAATGTATGTTTGAATAGTTACTGTGGCTCAGGAATCCCCATCAGCAGCTGCCTCCATCCTCTAAGGCCTGAAAGAACTGAGACACTCAGGAGCAAACCGAGCTGATGCTGGGGAGTGCTCACAGATTATTTTCTGCCTGTTACTCTGTGTTGGGTGGTGATAAAACAGCTTTAAATGCTCTTTCTCTTAATCCTCTGTAGAACCCAATCTCAGCACTGCACTGGTCGCCCCTTGTGAAAGATCTGATCGTGTCTGGTGATGAGAAAGGTGTCATTGTTTGCTACTGGCACAACAGGAGTGACAGCCAGCAGTTCTTCCCAGAGCCCCGGACAGTTTTCTGCCTCACCTGCTCTCCTCATCATGAAAACCTGGTGGCCATTGGGTAAATGCTCATTAGCAAATATTCATTGTGTTTTGTTTTCCACTCTTCTTCTGCAAGAATTTAATTGGGAGGTTTTGCTGCACGGTTGAAAGGGTAATTTTAAGAGGTCTTGGTGACTGTTCTTCTAATTTTGGAATTAAACAAATTAGAAAAAAACATTTAGATTTGGTAAAACCTGCAGAGTTTATAGGTGTACAGGTACACCTGTAACAGTGTAGTGGTCCAGGCTGGCTTCTCTGTAGTAGGGTGATAGTGACCCTGGAAAGAGCCTGTAAATCACCTCAGATATTATTCCACAAGCATCCAAGAATCCCCTCATTAATTGAAATCTCTGCTTTCAGCTACAAGGATGGCATGGTGGTGATAATTGATATCAGCAGGAAGAGAGAAGTTGTGCACAGGCTGAGAGGCCACGAGGATGAAATCCATTGCCTGGCCTGGTGCCCTGTGCCTGGGGAAGAGAGGTTACCTGCTTGGCAGGATGAGCTCCAGGGTATGTAGACATGATTAACAGTTTGTGGGGTAGTTTTTGGCTCATGTAAATGTCCTTCTGGAGGACTGAATTCCTTACAGAAGGTTAGTGAGTAGCTGAGCAACTTACAAGTTCAGTAAAATACATTCTCATTTTTATGAAGCTTTAAATTTTAAAGCATCCTGACGTGACTTCAATGGTTTTCAGCAGCTCCTTCAGAGGAAGGCAAGGTTCCAAATGGGGAGCTGACACAGGACACAGCCACAAAGAAAGGTTGTTACCTGGCCTCAGGAAGCAAGGATCAAACTGTTCGAATATGGAGCTGTACCAGAGGCAGGAGTGAGTAAGAGATAAACAGTAACGAGGCGTGGAACAGCTCTGAACTGCAGCCTTTGTGTGCTTAAAGCACTGGGTTAGGGTTATTAAAGCTGCAGATTCACAGAGCTCCTCTGTCTGCTGGAGAATTCCCGTGTGGGAGGTGCAGTGATCCCTCCTGGTTTGCAGGTGTGATGACCCTGAAGCTGCCACCCACCAAGAGGAGAGGTGGGGCCGTGGACCCGGCGGTCAAGGAGCGCATCTGGCTGACTGTCCACTGGCCTGCTGGCCGTCCCACGGAGCTTGTGTCCAGTGGCTTTGGGTAAGAGGGGCACTCAGCGGCCTGGGGACCAGCAGCAGATTCATTTGTTCCTCCTGAAGGAAGTGCTGAGTAGAAGAAACACCCCCTGCTTCCTTCCTTTTCAGTGTAACAGGAGAGAACAGGCCAAGAGTTCAGGCTTTGAGAAAATTACTGTTTGTCCCATAATTTGTCCTGTAATCTAACTGAATGTTGACTGCTAATAGCACTAATTGTGGTTTTGCCCATCTGCTGGGAATAACTGCCAGTTTTCCAGTGATGTTTGTGTGTGTAGCTGTGTACAGGCACTGGATGTCTGCAGAGCTCTGTTATTCCTGATTTGCAGGGTATTTGTGATATAGTCTGTACTGAGTTGTTCTTCTGAAGTGAAAAATTTAAATAAATTTTGATTTTGCAGAGGAGAACTGCTCCTTTGGAATTTGACCCAGCCTGGCAAACGAAAGTGGACTCTTCTGGGATCTTCAGAGGGACAAAACCACTCTCGAATTGTGTTCAATCTCAGTTCTGTGAAGCACCAAGACAGGGAGCTCCTTTTTTCCATTTCAATGGACAGAGATGTAAGGACCATTTAAAAATTAACATAGGAATGGCTCTGCAACGACTGAGTGAGGCTAACCCTTTTAGTGCTATGGTTTTTCTCTTGAAGTGGGTTAATTGCAGCCATTTTTGTCATTTGGTCTGAGCACAGGTTGTGTATGTATCTGTCAGTTCATAAGCTCAGCCTCTTACATGGTGGAGTGAATGCTTATGACATTCTGGACTTGAATAGTCAGCATTTAATGAAAGGCACTTTCCACTTCTTTTCCTCTGTGTTTCACTTTTAAAAGGCCTGGTATTCCTTCTTGAATTTAATTTTATGAACTAAAGAATCTATTTTTATTGGGCTTTTTTTTCAATCTTTGGCCTTTTACAGGCAGCAGTGTCTCCTATTTTGAAACTGGAAGAGGACCATAGTAAAATGCATTTATTGTGTCCATTCCAGTCTTGAAGCTACTGCAGCCCTGTCTGTGACCTTGAATCCTCTGGGTGCAGATCACATCCTGTCAAGCCTTGAATTTTTGAGCCTTTGATTCTTCATTTCACTTCTGCTCTGTTTTTTCTTGTCATATCACTCACTCTGTATTTAACCATCCCTTGTTCCTTAAATATTCTTCAGGTGAAATGCTGGGATCTGTCAACTCTGGATTGCAGCTGGACCATGCCCTCCCTGGGAGGGTTTGTTTACAGCCTTGCCTTCTCCCCTGTGGACACAGGCTGCCTGGCCATCGGGGTTGGGGACAGCATGATCCGAGTGTGGAATACTTTGTCCATCAACAATAGTTATGATGTTAAAACCTTCTGGCAAAGCATAAAGTCCAAGGTTACAGCAGTAAGTGTGCTTTGGATTCTTTTTTTTTTTCTCCTTTATCTCTTCTGTTCAGTCCATTTTTTCCAAGTACATTTTTCATGCTGAAAGTTTGTCCCAATTAAAATGAGATAAAGCCAAGTTGTTAATTTTCTACTCCATTCTTCCTGTACACAATACATTTTAGAATCTAGCAACACATTTTTAGACCTGTTTACAATCTTAGAAGCTTCCATTTGCATCTAGTGGAAATAAACTGAAATCCAGCTGGCTATTACGTTACTTTTTCACTTTTATTCTCCTTCATGATTCTTCCTTACTTCATCCATGGTTGCCCTTGCTCTGCTAGGAAGTGTGACAGATTAAAAAAACCAACATAACCAACACAGGTCTCTTCAGTTGGGGTTTAACCAGCAGTTGGTCAAAAGCTGCTGCCTGGTAAAATAGCTGGCAGCTGTTTCTGGTTTGTAATGTAGGTATCAAATAGCATTTTAATGATTTCAGTCCCTTGCATCTTATCCCATCATAATTGGAAGGGGGGAAAGCCTTTGATGCTCAGAGCAGAGTGATCAAATCAAGTGGCTGTGGCTGAAAGGTCCTTGCTCATCAGTGTCAACATTTTTCTTTTGTTTGTTTTTTAGGAATAAAGTGTTTGTAGCTTAGGTCATCATGTGTCTCATTCTGTTTTTCTTGCAGTTATCGTGGCATCCAACAAAGGAAGGCTCCTTGGCTTTTGGAACAGATGATGGAAAAGTTGGCATATTTGACACCTTGTCCAGCAGGTAAAAAAGTAACTTTCAAATTTGTTAGTGTCAGACCTTTCTGGTGTGTTGCCATACAGGGGTGGTGTGGTCTTTTCTGAGGGATACCTGTGCTGTTAGATGAGGAGAATGAAATTAAAATCAGTCAAGCAGTTGGATTTTCAGTGCATTTTTTCATTTGCATTATGTCTGTGAGCTTCTAAGGTGAACTTGCCTTAAGTTAAAATTGCATGAGCAATTTTATCATCTGTGAGAAGCCATCAGTTCAGGAAGACTTTAGCCAGAAAGACATTTTCAGGGGAGGAGGAGCAGCAAGGAGGGGAAGGTCAACAGGACAATTGTGTTGCAGTTTTAGTAGTCTTACAGCAGATATTAAAGAAAGCTTGGTTGAGCAATGGCTTTAGAATATTAGAACAGCTGCTGTCTCAAGTATGTTGTTTTGATTTTAGCTCTTTTTAATTGCCTTTTGCTGAAGTCTGACTGTCTTTGCTTCTTTATCTTCCTGCCCAGTGCTAAGAATAAACCACCTCAGATCTCCAGCACTTACCACAAGAAGACAGTGTACACATTAGCCTGGGGGCCTCCAACTCCTCCTCTGACTTGTGGTGAGTCTTCCAACACCTTGTGACAAAATAAAACATCAATACAGAGCACACAGGTGCCATGAGCTGCTGTTCCCTCCCTTCTTAGGGGCAGGAGCCCCATTTGCTTGGTGGCAGTCCTTTGGAGCAGCTAAGAATGTGTTCTGCTCGAGGAACTGGTCACAGTTTTGCAAGGGTACAGAACTGTTGTAGTTTGAGAGTTCTGGTATCTTCAGGAAATGGGTGAGAGCAGTGCCCCACACCTCTGGGCTTGCTTCAGGGTGTTACAGACCAGCAACTTCACAGGCTTCCTGCAGCAACTGCATCAAATCAGACACAGGTTCCAGAGTTTCTGCCATTTGAACTTCAGTTCTTCTTACACAACTTGGATTTTTTTCTTTTAAGAGAAAAAATTTTTAAAGGGAATTTTACTTTTTGCTGTGATTGTGCTATGAGGGATCTGTTGGTAGGACTGAGAGCTCCTTTCAGAGGGTTGTACTGTGAGAATTTCCTGCTGCACCACAGGCAATTGAAGGATGTATATTGCTTTTTGAAATAATGCGTTGGTTTATAGTGGGAGGGATTAGTTCTGTGAAGACTGATGAAGAACAGAGTATAATTAGCTCTTTTTCTCTGTTGGACAGGAGAAGAAAGTGAACAGCCCTCTGTAACTTTATATAGTTGTGCTGGAGAAGGAATTGTTTTTCAACACAATCCCTGGAAGCTTAATGGAGAAGCAAATGACATCAACAAAGTCATCAGAGACACTAATTCAATCAAAGTGAGTATGAATTTGAGGGGCTTTATGGATTCATAGTAACCATCCCAGATTTTCCATGGCCTTGTAGTTGCCAGCCTTGCTCTGTTGAATGTATGTGAGAGAGATTAAAGAGTTTTTGGCAGTAATTGTCCCTTCTTTCTGCAGCACAAGCTTCCTGCACGTACAGAGGTCAGCTGGAAACCAGATGGCAAACTCCTGGCTCTTGGCAATGAGGATGGGTAAGTTCCACTTGTGGGTTAAGGTGGTGTCTGTGCTGATCTTGACTGCAGTCACTGTGGTGAAACCAAAGTACTTTTTGTTGCCCTGGTTTGTCTCTGTTCTTTCACTGGTGATGTATTTGAATCATGATAATACAGCATTCCCTGCTGTTACTTGAAATATGGTAGCTGCTCTTGGCATGGAGGATCCTCAGTATCACATTAAATTATTTTTTAGGGATCCACTCATAGTTGAAATGCACTTCTGCTGATCTGAAAAACCAGGGTTTGAGTTAAATTCAGAAAGCACAAACTCAGTTACTCTAATTCACGTGCTCCAATTCTGCTCATGCAAGATAACAAAAAAGTTCCCATTTTCACCAGCTACTGGAATTCTTACTGTGTTCTTGCATTTCAGATCAATTGAAATATTTCAGGCCCCAAACTTGAAGCTGCTCTGCACCATCCAGCAGCATCACAAGCTGATCAATGCCATTCGTTGGCACCACGAGCACGGGACCCAGCCAGAGCTGAGTTACTTGATAGCTTCAGGCTCCATCAATGCCACCATTTATGTGCATAACCTGAAGAGTGTTGTAGGTAACAGTCTGCACGTTATATTCCAAGTCTTGGCTTTTTCTTTTTTTTTTTTGTTTGTTTGTTTCTGGTTTGTCTTTCTGGCCGTACTTAATAATTTTTTTCTTTCAGAGAACTCTTCAGAAAGTCCTTTGACGATAACAGAGCCTTTCCGAACTCTGGCTGGGCACACAGCTAAAATCACAAGCCTTTCCTGGAGCCCCCACCACGAGGCAAGATTGGTGTCTGCTTGCTATGATGGCACTGCACAGGTATTGTCCAAAGCACCTCAGAATTGTATTTCAAATCATCCATTCCCCAGCTGACTAAAGAGCAGAACTTGCTTTTGTGAGATAAACTGTTGAAGTACTGCAAATCTACCATGGTAACAATTTGCTGGTTCTGGATATCTGATGTGCAGATGATATTGTGATTTGTGAATTGATTTGTAAGTCCAATCATTAAGGTTTTCATATTAGCCCTTTTGGATCCTTAGAAAGGAAAGATGTTGTGCAACTGTATCAATGCAAACAAAGGAAGCCCTGAATTTTCTCCACTTGCGTGTTGGTGTTTGAAATACCCCTGCAAAACCCCAAAAGAGAAGTTCCTACATGTGCAAATCATGAGAAAATGCTGAGTATTAGGTGAAGAAGAGACTTTCTGAGTAATTGGATTTCTTTCTTGTTGCCAAGGTGTGGGATGTGATGAAGGAAGAGCCACTCTGCAACTACAGAGGGCACCAGGGCCGCCTGCTGAGTGTGCAGTGGTCACCAGTGGACTCAGATTGTGTTTACACAGGAGCAGATGACTTTGCTGTGCACAAATGGCACATCTCCAAGCAGGAGCACACACGGCCTCCTCAGGGTGAGTGCATTCAAACACAAGATCTCTCCTGAAGGTGATGTTGGAGCTGAGAAATGGAGGGTTGTTATGTTGAAATTACGTAACTTCTTGTGCTGAATTCCAAATCTGCCTCTTCAGGGCTAAACTGTGTCTAGGTTTAAATTGAATGTCCTTGTTTGGGAACTAAAGGTTGATCTTGAGACACAGGCAGCTAATACACTAAAATTGCCACCTTTTACAGGCAAAAAGAGTATAGAATTAGAGAAGAAAAGAAGCATACAGCCAAAAGTCAAAGCCAAGAAGAAGAAAAAGCCTGTAGGCAAGAGTCCAGGCAAGCAGGATGCAAATGATGCCATGAATGGAGATGAGAGCATGAAGGAAATGCTGCTGGAGGAAAATGGAGTGTCAGACCATGAAGGAGAAAAAGAAGCTCAGGAGGCAGAGTTGGCTGATAAAGTCTCTGTGACTGGTAATAATCAAATCATCTTTGTTCAGTGTTTCCCAGACTGTTCAGAGCATCACCAAGTTTAATTCTCATGCAGATTTTCTCATTGTATGGTTTTATTGAAATTGTCCAATTGAAGGAAAAAGGCTCTGAAATGCCTTTTATAATTTTCTAAACTGGTTTGAGACTAATTTTCTTTAGATAAGAAGATTCTGGCCTCATGAACAGAGTTACTGTGTTTGGCTTGAAGCAATGTCATTTTTGATCAGCATTGGTAAATCTTACAATACTGGTAGATCTTCATTGGTGTCTCTTGACATCTCATTTAGCCTTCTGACAGTTCTCTGTTTTCTTCATATTTCCTTTCCCTAAAAAGCTGTCAAGTTCTGTGACAAAGCAGAGCTTGGTTTCTATTTCAAAGATAATGTAACAGAATGTGAGTATGTGAATTATTCTGTGTGCTCCATTCATTGTTTTTTCTTTTTTTGAATCACTTGACTCCACAGTGTCCATGGATACCTCTTCATCTGCATGTAATTATTCTTCATTCAGCTTGCAAAAGCCTTTTGTGGCCCAGAAAGCTGCTCCTGTGAAAAAGGATCCACCTAAAGAGAAACCAGGTTAGTATGTTTGTGGGATCTTTAGCAGACCTGTACCAAGGCAGAGTTCCCCATTCTAGACTTCTTTGACTGCAGATTCCCTTCCTAATGTGTCACCAAATAAGTGCCAGAGAAAGAAGAGGGTGCTTTCAAAATATGTTGAGGAGTTCTGCTGGGACTGCAACAGCAGTGACTGAAATTTGTCTGATTTTTCAGCTGCTGAAGCCTCTCTGAAGAAGAGGAAGCCTCGTTCTATTCTGCCCTTCAGCACATTAATGGATCACAGATCAAAAGATGAATTGCATCAGGACTGCTTGAGGCTGGCTGCATGTCTGAAAACTAAAGGTATCAATATAAAACTTGAAATACTGAGAGGGGTGGGTGCTCTCAAGTTCTCAGAATCAAGTGTTCAGGGACATAACTTCAGCCACAGGACATTATTTTTTTTTAATCCTCACCTT
Organism: Eopsaltria australis; assembly: GCA_034509425.1. Classification (NCBI taxonomy): domain Eukaryota; kingdom Metazoa; phylum Chordata; class Aves; order Passeriformes; family Petroicidae; genus Eopsaltria; species Eopsaltria australis. Next base: position 1,910,899 of record JAVTVJ010000090.1, on the reverse strand, counting down.
TATCAAAGAGTGTGACTAGTTGTGGTATCAAACTTAGGGTGTTGACCAGCAAATTATTAAACCTGCTATACAGGAAGGAAAGTAAAAGACAGAAGTATTTGCCAGCAGTTGAGTGGTACAGTGACTTGGCACATTCCAGTTCCAGTTTTGTGTTAAATCCTAAATATTCATTCTTATCTGGTTTAGATAATAATGAAGATGTGTCCATTGACCTCAAGGATTGCATCCACTTGGGGCTGTTCACAGACAGGGATTCTCTGCACAAGATGATTGATATGGAAGGTAAGTGGCATAAAGAATGTGTCCACTGTTACATTCAAGTAGAAAACAAATTGGGGAAAATGCTTGAGTTTTCTTTACTGTGGATTACACTCTAAGATTAAGAAAGCAGCTCTGTGTGAGAAGAATATAAATCTTTTCCCAGGTAGCTTTTACATCTTTCAGATGCAAAGCTGCCATACCTTAAGCTTGAATGATGTCACTTCTGCCAAGCTGTGACAAGTGATGCTGCTGCACTCGTGCTGACGGGAGGTGTGTTTGCTTCCAACAGGAAAGCACCACTTGGAGAATGGACATGCAGAGCTCTTCCAGCAGCTCATGCTGTGGAAAGGAGACATGAAGGGTGTCCTGCAGGCAGCTGCTGAGAGGGGGGAGCTGACAGACCAGCTCGTAGCCATGTCACCCATGGGTATGTTTGCTCTGGTACCACATAAAACCGGTGGAATTGGCTACCAAGGGTCCCCTGATTCTGGTGGTTCTGGACAGAAACTCAGGAATTGGTTCTTTGTGATATCATTAGCAATCCTTACAGCTTGCTGCTGGTTTAAATATGCTTTTAAGTTATTTTACTGGCAGTGAAGTCCTGCAGTCATGTTCAAGCCCTAGTTTTACCCCGCGACATTGACTTGTGTTAGGATGGTTAAGAAATAAGAAACTAATCTGGGGCAGAGGAAAGGTACATATTGGTGATGGTATCCCACAGGAATTCTTCCAGTTATAACTCTGCCTCCAGTGGTGTTGCCTTCTGTTTTGCAGTTGGATACCAGGCCTGGGTGTGGACAGTGGAAGCCTTTGCCAAGCAGCTGTGTTTCCAGGAGCAATACGTGAAGGCTGCCTCCCATCTCCTCTCCATCCATAAAGTCTATGAGGCCATCGAGCTCCTCAAAGTGAACAATTTTTACAGGTTGCTCCACATTTATGTTTAGCACTTTATCTTGGTTTTCTTGTGGAGTAGATTGGACATTTTGGTTCACTTTTTGCCCACAGTCAGATTAACTGTTCTGTCTGGTTTCCCTTGTGTGCATTAGGGAAGCAATTGTAATGGCTAAGGCCAGGCTGCGTCCAGAAGATCCAATTCTGAAGGATCTCTACACCAGCTGGGCAGCTCTGCTGGAGAAAGATGGTCATTATTCCATGGCTGCCAAATGGTGAGTGCTACTGGGGAGAAGACAGAGTTGGTTCCATGCCTAAACAAAGAAGGTTCTTGTGTTTGTAGTAGTTGAAATCTGTTAACTGGTCTGGTCATTGGTTTTATAAGGTGCTATCTGAGCCTGATCTCAATAAATTTCCTCTAATGTAGGTGGGAAAAGAAGCTCCAGAGAGCAGTTCAGAGCAGAAAGTCTAAATGCCATATTGCACTAGAGCCATCTCTTTCCACAGACATTACTGGAGATTTTTGAAAACTAGTCTAGCAAGACTAATATTAGGTTGTGTGCAAAAAGGCTGTGAGATTTCCAAGCTTTCCACTGGAAACATGCAGTGCAGCAGTTTGTCTTGAGTTTCTTGAAGCCTTAGCTGATATCGTGGTCCTTGGGTTATCCTGCTCCAACTGGAGTGTTTTAACTTTGTGATTACCAAAATTACTAATATCACTTGAAATATTTGGGTGGAGTAGTGTCCTCTGCTTGATGCTGATTTCAGTTCTGGCATTTTTGTGGGTGATCACACTTGTGAAAGGATTTGCATGAAACCCAGAGAAATGCAGTAGGGACAAACAGCTGCTGTCTCCTGCTTAGTTTTATTGCTCATCCAAGCCCTTTGTGGTCTGCACACCACCAGAGATTTCAGTCCTGACTTTAAGGCTGTGTGACTTTCCCTTTGCATCAGATTGTTCACCATCTCCCTATAGTAAACTTTGATAAGAAAAAGTGATGAGAGCTCTGAAAAGTTGTGAAAAATACAGGTTTATCTTCATTTGCATATTTGTGCTACTGTGTTGCAATACAATTTTAAAACTATTTTAGTACCTGTCAATTTGTTTTGCTTTTGTCTTTTTCAGTTATTTGGGGGCTTCCTCACCCTATGATGCAGTTAAAGTGTTGTCAAAAAAGGGGGATGTGGCATCCCTTAAAACTGCTGCTGAGCTTGCTCGGATATCTGGGGAGGAGGAGTTGTCAGCAACTTTGTCTTTGAGATGTGCCCAAGACCTGCTGTTATCCAGGAATTGGGTGGGAGCTCAGGAAGTCCTTCAGCAGCATAAAACTTTATTTGTGAGTCTGGTTCTTCCCTTTCCCTTTCTTCAGTGTGGTCTCTCTCCAGCTTAAGTTAACTTGGCACCACTTCCTGTATGTTAAGAGTCCACAAGTGGTTCTTTGGGCTGGTTTTGCCTCAAAATATTTTTCTAGGAGTGTATTGGAATGATCCTGTGGATTGGTCATGGTGAGGAGGCATGTAGACCCTGTGCTTGTTGTTATATGAGAGGTTGTAGAGAAAAGTTGGATAATTTTAAGTGTGTAAGACTGATCATGAGAAGAAGGAACTAAAGCATTTGCTGTTTACATTAAAAGAACAAATGAGCCATCTGTAAGTCCAGCTGCTGGAGGCTTAAATTTGAAATCTCTTGTTGTGGACTGAAGCAAGTGGCTACCTTGGCTTGTTCTGAGGTTTCCTTCTGACTTCCCTTAGACTCTGTCACCACAAAGCTGCTACCAGGCATGATGTTCTTAAGTCATTCTACCTGCTGTGGTCAGCACGGGATTGTTTTTCTTGTTGCAACAGCTCAGTGCCTTTTGTTTTTCCTGCTTGTTAAAGGGCCAAAGACTTGTTTTCTGCCTGAATGAGCTGCTCTGCAGGTGCCTCAGTGAAAGAAATCCCTGTGAGAGAAAGAGCCCCGTGCCCCCCTGTTACCACAGCTGGGAGCTGAACAGAGAGGCCTCGTTTTTTGACATGGTGACACAAGTGTGGCAGAATGTGCTGGGCATGACCACTGAACAAGCCACATGTGCACAGGAGCAGCTGCACAGGATTGAGCATCCTCCTTCAACCAGCAACACACACCCAAAGCAGGTACATGGATTTTGATCTGTGCAGGTACAAAGCTTCACTTTGGCATAGGCAGCAAACCCAGCCACTTCGTGGTGTTGCACCAGCCATTCCCTGCACCCTGCTGCAGGATAGGGTTTTAGTCTGGAAGAGAGATGATCAGCAGCTGGGACAGCTTTGTGTAGCCACCAGTTTGTTTCTGCATTTGTTTCTGTGCGGGGTAAGAACTGACATGGGGTGTTGGGGGTCAGCACTGAGGTCACTGAGATGTGCTGGCTGGGCGTGATTGACAGAGCTGAGTAGTCTCAGCACTGATTCAGGGGGTTGTGTTGGACTGTTAGGGGAGGCAGGGCTGCTTGTTGTCAAAATATCCCAGAGTTTGCAAGGTCTGTCCACAGACTGCTACTCCTGCAGCTCTCTGTGATCACACTGAATCACTGCTCCCATTTCTCATCTGTTTACTGACACAGGCAAGCTGATTTTACAGCTCTAAGTGATGTAGAAATGCTCTATCTCTTGCATGAAGGAGGCTGTGTAAATTGTATTGTCATTAAAATTGCTTTTGGTCAAGTCACGTGCTTCTGGGCTCTTCCACAGTGGTCATAAGCTCACACTTAGCAGTAAAACTTTTAATTGTGCTCTCTGATGCTTCCTGTAGGTGCTTTTCCATATCTCTCATGACCTGGCACTTGCAGCCCTGAGCTGTCACTCAGGTGTGTGGGATGAGGCAGTGAAAAGTATTCTTGGGGCTGTGACCCGCAGTTTTGATGCTGGGAACTTCACTCTGATGCAGGAGATTTGCAGTATCATCCTTCCTGAGGGTAAGTCTGTCCTTGTGTCTCTTGTGGCACTGACAGGGCTCCTCCCCTGCCAGCACAGCTGTGTCCATTAATGTTCCTAGGCTAAATAATGTTTGGAAGCAGCAAGACATACCCATATCTGTGGAAACTTGTGGAATTTGGCTAGTGCAGAGGCCACTGGGCAATGTAAATTCCTTAATGGGGAAGGAAGCTCAGGTGTGTCACCTTGTGTGAGTGATGTAGGAAACACTGAGTTCTCTTCTGTGAGGGAGATGGGGGACATTAGAATGCTGTGTTTATTTCATAGCTACACATACTCCTACCTGTCCTCCGTTCTCTTTAGAGTATGCAGTGCTTTTAGTTTGTGGCTCTTGATTATGTGAATCTTGTGTTTTGCAGCTTGGGACCAAGGAAATTTGCTGTAGTTGATGAGAACATTTTAGCTAGAACAGAGTATTGTGTTCACAAAGATGCCAAAGATGTTTTTGCTTTCACACTTCGTATACTGCTCTGCCAGCATCTGAGTAAATCCCTGATTTGGGTTTGCAGGGTTTCTTGGTTCATTTACCAGATCTGGTCTTTGTCTTTGGAAAGTTCTATTTGTAATCTTTTTCTCATTATTAGGCTGTGATGACCTGAGACACAAACTGGACAGCGCAAATTCTCAGAGCATGGATGCCTGCAGGAGTTTGGAGAGCTTTGTGGCTTACAGACTGCTCTATGACCTGTGGTGGAACCCACCCAAAGAATGCCTTGGTCTGCAGAATGCTGTTTTGGGTCCTGGGCTGTGTCCCAGTGAGCAGACAGCTCTTGAGAGGAGTTGTGTTTCAGGTGACCCATCCCGTGAGGAAACAGTTCAAACCGCAGCTGAGATGGGTGGAAACCTCTGCAGTACAACTGGAGTTCCTAACTGTGAGACACAAAGTGACTCAGGAACTGATCCAGTTGATGTGGTAGACAGACAGTCAAAACTGAAGGGTTGCCAAGTGCTCCTTTCAGAAGAGATGGCTGCCTTGCAGAACACCCAGAGAGACATAGCTGAGGTCCAGGAGACTTTAGCAGAAATGATCCGCCAGCATCAGCAGCAGAGGAACAATCTCCAGGAAAACACAAATGGAAACACCCAGGGAAGTGACCTGGACCAGAGTTCAGAGACTGAATCAAACAAACCATGCTCTGACAGCAACCAGATGAATTGGTAAGGCTCAGCACATAAATGAATGGATTGAAAAGTGTTGCTTTTTTGTGTGTTTGTGCAGGAAATGTCCTGTGTAGCCTAGATTGCCTCTAATCTCCACCCATCACCCAGGAACACTTGAATAGACAGCTCAAAAATCTTGAGTTTCCCTTGGGCTGAGCCACCACATGCATAAACTCAGTGCAGGTGAATAGTTTTGTGATGCACAGGTGTTGTTACAGTGAATAAACAGGGCAGCTTGAAAAAGGGAGGATAATGAGAAGACTAAGCATGATCTAAGAGATCTCTTTCTTTGTTGAACATTAGTTTGGGACTTGGGCAAGAACGAGCTCAAGCATAAAACACTTGGCCACTTCTCTCCTGTGCTCCTTGTCCAGGAGGGAGGCCACACAGTCAGCTAGCAAAACAGTTCCTCATGACACCTGCTCTTCTCTTGACAGCAAAGATGAAGTAAAGCAACCAGTTACACTCCCTGAGCTCACACAGCAGCTTCTGAAAGCAAAGCAGAAATTAGCTGAATTCCCAGACAATTTAAAGGTAAGTTTTCAGAAGAGCCATTGCATTTGTGAAAAAAGAGGGATTCTGTAAGGGCAGCCTCATCACAGAAGGGAACAGTGATGTTCCTTGTGGTCCTGTGACAGTTTTGAGAGGGAGCTGACACATGGTATCAGGGTAGTATTTTTCTTTAAGTATAATTTTCCCCATGCAGTTGGAAAGCCCAGCTAAAGCTCCTGCATGGAAGAACTCAGTGAAATATCCTGTATGGATCATCTCGTGCATTTTAATAGTAATCCCTTGCTACTTACGTATGAAAAAATATTACAAATAATGAAATCAAACATTTAAGCTGTAAAATGGCCTTTATAGATTAGGAATTGTAGAAACTACACGTTTGAGAACATGTAACCATGGTGATTGGGCAAGAGGGGGCAAACCTGGATAAATGGGAAGAGAAAATGCATCTGACTCCTGACTGTCTGTTCCTAGAGTACTACAAAGCAGTGTCTTGAGAGAGCTGCCTGATTATGTGGAACAACTGTAACATAAAGTGTAGACATCACCTCATGTTCCTTTCTTTGCAGGTCTTCCCATTCCCTGACGTGCTGGAGTGCTGCCTTGTGCTCCTTCACCTTGGATCCCAGTGTCCTTCTGAGCTGCAGGAAGAGGCTCTGGCTCTCCTTAGGAAACACGGCAGTGCTGGTGTTTACAAAAAGGCTCTCAGCAGCTTCTTGACGTGACATTTGGAGACCAGACTGTCTCCCTTGAGCTGCCTTCCAGCTACTTAACTCCAAGGCTGCTCTTCAAGTGAAGGGTTCTTTTGATGGCTGTGGCTGTTACTGATACAAAATGTCAGGTTTATACACATCCACTTGTGCTCATCCACTGATACTTATTTAAGGAGACTGTTGGAAAACGGAAAAGCAGTAGAGTGTGGGCTTGAACTGTTATAACCGATTTTTGTATGTTTTTTTTTATTTGTTGGACACTATGCTAATGAAGGCTCTTGCTATTTACATGCAAGAGAAAGTTCTGAGCAGCTGTGTAGTCTTTCAGCAGAGGAGGAAGAGTAGCTGCCCTCAGGAAAATCAATGGTTTCTGTAAGCAAACTGACCCTTAGGCCAGTATTGTTCTCAAAAGCATTGTGAGTTTATTTTCTCTCCTTTAAATAAAGTCTTCTACCACCCTGAACTGGTATTTAATTTGATGTACAGAAATAAGTTCTCTAGAATGGTGCTAATCTAGAAAGTGCCAAAACCACTCCTGGATTTTGCAGTCTTGAACATGTAGTATTTTGACCAGTCTGACAGCTTTCTTTAGGGCTTTGTCTCTCTTGTTAGAAAAAGTAACTTTTCCTATGAAAAACACAAGGCTGCGTAAGCTTTAGTGAACACAGCCTCTGTCTTAGGCATTTTTAGAAGCAAGATTTTAAATGCAGCAAAAAAGAGCTGACGGGGGAGAGTGAGCATCATGAATTGAGAAAGTTTCAAGTACAGTAAAAATAGTTTAAAAGGAGGAGTGATGGATTTTTTGGACCAAAAGCTGTTCCAGATTCTTCCAGCCACAATGCAAACTTAATCCTGAGATTTCCTGCTTCAAGCTGAGTAAAGCCTCAGAACGACTTCAAGAGCGGCAGGTGAAAGCCAGGGGTTAGATTGGAGCAGGATCTTCTGTCGATGTGTTAATCAGTAAAGTGTTGCCACCAATTTGAATTTGCTAAATTCTGTACAAAGCACCCGAAAACCAGACGGGGGAGCCAGTGCTTAACCAAACTGCCTGCCTGCACTGCGAGCAGGAACCGCTGGAGTTGAGATGGAGCAGGAAAACTTCACACACGAGTTTGTCCCTGTAAGAGGCCACTCTGCACTGCAGGAATGCTGCACCAGACTGAGCTGTGCTGAGAGACCAGCAGGGAGAGAATACAACTCCCAGAGCTCTCCAGCTCAGCTTTCCTCAGCTACTGTACAATGAGCTCAAAAGACATTTTACTAAGAACTACCCCAGGAGCACATCATAAATGGTAAAGGAACAAACTTTAAAGCATGTATCTCCCAAATTCAGATTCCTGAAGTCTCAACTGTGGAAATTTTAGTGCTTGATGGAAAATCCAAAACAAAGCCTGGTTTAAAAAAATTTATTTTACAAAAAATAAAAACTAGTCTTTACAAACATTTGAAATACCAGCTCTAAACCTCAACTCTTTAATATTGGATTAAGCTTGTTCAAAATGCCAGACAAAGTCTTAAAAATTTTTAAGTTTGACATGTCCAAAAGGGTTTGTTCTTTTAAGAAATGTCATGACAGAGCTTTTGAAAAAAAAAAAAAATACTATAGAATGGTTTTCAAAGTCAGAATCCCAAGTTCTTCATCCTCTTAACTACTTTTCAGGTGTTTATAATGAAAAGAAAAGCTGTTTTATCTGTTAAGAATATGGTAAAATTAGGGGCTGGAGAAGCAGGGGGGAGAAGAGGAGCAATATTTGTCCTTGCTGACCTAGTTGTGTTGCAGGAGACGAATAAAATTTGTTGGTTTAAACTGAAGAAAACTGAAGTGAGAGTATTGGTCCAATCCCCTGTCAAAGGTGAACTTTTGGGCCTCTGAATATATTTCCAGAACAGTTCCTTAATACCCGTAAGAACAAAGCTGAGGCTTAGTATGGGTCAAAGCAGTAACACAGAGAATTAGAAACTAAGGAGTGCTGATCAAATCAGCTCCAATAATCTCCATTCCTTCTGTTGGTAAAGCAAATCTCTGAATATTTTTAGCTGCAAGGATCATTTTTAATGTCAACCGTTCCCAAACCTCTGCAGTGATCAAAGGGAGCAATTTGCACAGAGAGATAAAACAAGGAACACATGAGGTGAAGCTGTCACCCTCACAACATGCAGAAGTTTTAAAATAAACTTTATAAAACACAAATTGCAAATTTGTGTGCATGTCTGTGTCCATTTTCACTGCATTTCCCAACCCTTAGCTCTACCCAATATTCTACAGGTAAATCTTCCTTGCAGATTCTGTACAGTATAAAGAGGAAAAAAACAGAGGTATACACAGATTCTGTCCTTTGCCCTTGGTATTAAAAATATGGCAAACCACAAATGCTGGCATTAGGAATTCAGTCAACTCTTCTGGGTTTCAAAGGAAAATGCAGCTCTTCAGCAAAACTGCAGGCTTGGTGCAGCCTGTGTACTGGAGATGCTTTTTGTTTGAGATACTGTTTAGGGAAAAGGGTAGAGGACAGCAGCTGCCAATATGGTAAACATGTTCTGCTGAGGGGCACCGCTCATCACGGCTGCATGCTGTTGATAATGGCCAAAATGCTCATTTTCTCTTGGGCCGAGTCCACATCTTCATTTTGTTTCTGAGCCACTCCTGTGCCAAGGCCATACAGTCGTCCGCAGTACTTTGCATCATCAATTGTATCCTCAAAAAATAACTGCAGATTTAAAAAAAAAAAAAAAAAAAAAGAAACAGGTATTGTTTAATTGTGCCTCTAAATCAGAAAACATCCAATGTTAATTAACAGCCTATTTGAAACCAGCCACCTCCAAGATGGAGTGTACCAATTAAAGTGAGTAAACAGAACAAGTCTGTGCCAATAGCAGCAATTCCTACTCCTGACAGTTTGAAGTGTGATGGCCACAAGGCTCCAAAATCCCAAACCAAAACGAACAACATGTTGTACATGTTGACCTTTATGGACAGGAAGTGGAGAAGGAAGAGCTCTGCTGTACCTCTTTCATTCTGAAGAATGCCATTCCTGTGAGAAGAGAGTCTGACCCTGCCTGGTGTTGTCGTCCAATTCGCTGCAAATCCAGCTGATCTGCCACTTCCTGAAGGCCACCCTGCAAAGAGAACAGAAGAGATTTTATTTTGGAAGATCCATCTCTTGCCAAAATCGTTACATTTCTCCAAAACATGAGGGCAAAGAGGCTATGATGAACCAATGCAGATGCCAGCAGTACACACACTCCAACTGTGAGTGAAACACAGTGAGAAATGGTGTTCAAGAGTACAAAAATAACTCTTCTCAAATTCAGGTGCCGTCCTTTCCTGATACTTGAGATAACTGTGGGTACATTCATAGGTTACACATGCTGGGCCTTTCCCTCCCCTTACTCAAGGCTGTGATTCACTAGATAAATTACTTTCAACCCTCTTACCAGTTAATCAAGTCATGGAGTATTTCATGTAAAAGAAATACCCTTGCATAGGAAACATAAATATGCTGAATTATAATTAGCCTCTGATACACAACCCAGGAGGCTGTGGCAATGTCCCCTTTATAGTAAACACATTGGTAAGTCTGAAACTGGGGAGGGCAGTATCCGTTAGACACAAAAGTGTCTCAGGTGCTTCTGTGTCATTACTGGCTTTTATACACATTTCAGTTTTAAGACAATGTATGCAGGAGTTCTGCCACTTGTATTCCTGTACAAGAACAGTGTTGATGCCCAGCACCTGCTTGCTAGGGAGATAAAAGTACCTTGAGGTTTTTGCAGCTCTTCATTAAGTACTTCACATCATAGATAGAGGGGAAGAAAAGGTTTAAGATATGGAAAAATTCATGTTCCTCTTCTGGTAACCTAGAATCTGTCAACAACTTCACCATGTAGCCAAAGTCATAACCACTGAAAACAAAACCAGAGAGAAACCAGGTAAAGCAGGCACCAACTAAAACCCAATCAGTACTAATATCTCCTTTTTCAATAGAATTTTACTTGTCCTTTCAAGCCTTAACATTTTCTGACATTGATAAAACTCAGCCAGAACTCATCCTGATTTTCTATGCCAATGTAAGACTTTGGGATGCTCCCCAAGTGCCTTCACTAGCCTTCTGTGAAGCAGCTAAGCCACTGGGAAGAATATACATTTCTTCCCAGCTCTGTAAATATCTGTAGCTAAGGGCAATACAGAAAAGCAGGAAACCCTGCAAGTATCTGTTGAGAAAGAGGTGGTGACAAGTGCTTTCATTTGTAACAGCACCACGGACCAGAGGCTTCCTAATCAAATTGACTGAAATGCTACAATAAAGATATCTTAACCACACAGAAGGAAGTTCAGAGCACCACCAACATTGTAAAGAAGAAACAAAATCCGTACTTTACAATGCATTTACTAAGTGCAGAAATCACATTTCAACTTGTTAGTAACTTCAAGAGAGGGAGATTGTAACAGCAAAAGGATTCACAAGCAGTCAGAAAGACTATTAAGTGTCCTTACTTCTTAAACTTGGTCTTTGTATCTTAAAACTTATTTTAAGAACTTTGAGACTGCAAATTTTTCTTCTTAAAATCTGTCAATCTCCACGGCAAATGCAGAGAATTAAGAAGAGATGTAACAGGGTCCTGGACCCACCTGTGGAAGGACAGCCATTTCACACTGTCACTGAGGACAACCCCAGAGGTCATCAGCAACTCAGCAAAATGCAGGGTGTCAATCCCTTCTTCTTCGTGCTTCTGGAACTGCAGCCCAGAGCTGGCAAGGAGGTCTATGGAATCCTGAGAGTACATGTCTTCCCTGAAGGGTAAAAAAAAGCAGGTTTGCACTCAGGGTGCTGCCAAGACGAGCTCATTTTAGAAAAATTCTCCCCACACTGTGTCAAGAATTGGACTAACCAATGAGTTCCCATTTTTCTCTCTAGAAAATTCAAACTGACTCAGTTTTAATACCACTACTGCAGCCTCCTACATCTGTAACAAACAGTTCTGTGATCATAACTAGTTAACAATTCCATTGCTAGTGCAAATTCCAAAGATTCCACCTCCATAGGACTGGTTTTGAACAATGTCACTTTTGCAAGGCAAAAGGAAGCACCACGGATGAGGGCCCAGAGGAAAGGGGAGCTCTCCCAAACAGGAAGATGTGCAACTCTGAAGCACTGACCATCATTCCTGTCCACATTTTTCCTTTTCATTCCACAGCATGTACCACCTTATCAGCACCTCCACTTCCATCTCTGGGAGTAAACAGAATTGCAACATCCTTGATTCAGGAAGGAGGACAAGAATGATGTGCTTGGTGCAGAGCTGAGCAAGAACCTGACTTCTTTACTGGTTTGTGTCATTTGAGGGGGAGGAAACACACAAAGGGCCAAGTTCTATCAATATGGTAACTCATTTAAATGATCACACAGCAAAAACCACATCACTCTGATTTCAATACTTTTAAGAGGCTCACAAATTTGTGGAGTAAATAGTGCAACTTTTGGGGTCAAGAACTGGATGATCTGCACACAGTAGCTACAGATTTTTGTAATGCTTTCCAACAACAGTTTCATAAAAACAGATTGATTTCCTCTACATGTGTGGCTTTGCCAGATAAACCCTTTCTTTATTTCCAGACAGCTCTAGTGGTAATTATGCTGAGTTTATCTTTATAATTACAGGGGAAGGGATAATGAAACTTGTTTCAGCTGCAACCCAGGATATTACAGTATGGAAGAGACAAGAACTGCCACACTCCATTTAACAAGATTCATTCTCCTGAACAGATGTGATGATTACACCAACATGTTTTTAGATTCCAGCTTATACTTAAGCATGGATCTGTAAAGAGGTCTTTTTCTTTTTTACGAGATCAGCACATCCATTTATTTTTAGCACAAAGAGATGGAGTTTTACATATATATATATAGACAGATGAAGTTTCAAACACTGTTCCAGAAAAAAAAGGCACATAAAATTATCAAGAGAAAGGGTAATAAGGATAGAACTTTAGCATGGCTTTGACTTCCAGAAACCTTGTTAACTCCTGGCACTCTAAAATAGGTTCCCACATAATGTGTACTCAAATCTGAATTGTTATTGCTCAGAACCAGCCAGCAATGATGAACACATGGACACTGGTATTTGCCAAAGGAAAGCATCACTCCAGCAGAAGGGAGCAGGAAATTATTGCCAAGCTCAAAGACTCACGTAAGGTTGAATTTGAAGTTGAACTGCCAGGTGTTGATGCCAGAAGGATATTCCCCCTTCTCATTTGTGAAAGTCAGGCCCAGCTGGATAATTTTCAGCAGGTCAACGTTACAGCGGAGGAGCTGGTACTGATAATCGATGGAGCTGCGGAACTCCCCGATCGGCCGGACGACAACCCCGGGGAACTCCGTGTCCTGAGAGAGAAGGGAAAACTGAGTTCCACCACGGATTCTATCAGCAGTCATTGTTACCACTCTGGAAGGACAGTCCAGACAGTGAAAACCTTCACTGCTTCTGGGGAACAGCCAATTCCTACACTAACAAAAACTACTGACAGTCAAAACACACCTTAACAGCAGCAGCCATCTGTTAGATGAAAATACATCAATGAGATGGAAAACCTCTTACTTAGCCATCTTTGCTGAAGAACACTGCCATGCTATTTTTACCCTCAGACTGGGGCACTTAGCTTCTACTGACTATACACAAAAATCTTTCACAACTGTGAACCTGACACAGTCCCTCCCTCGTCCACTCTTACATCACAGCCACTAAAGCAGGCCCCAAGCACACTTTCAGTGAGATTAAAAAGAAGCAGAAAGTTCACTTCCCGTTAACAAATGTTAACAAAAAAATCACATTCACTTCTACAGCTGAATTTGACACCAAAATCCTACACAGTCTGCAGAGGCACCTGTCTTTATGCCACACTTTTAACAAGGACTTTTCACATCTTGAGGTTCAGTGCTCCTAAGCAAAGCTGGCAGAACTGACAGTATCACAGCTAAAACCAGTTCTTTACCTGACACACTGGGTGCTGCCAAGCAGATACAGACTTGTAGGAGCAAGAGGAGATTCCTCCCTCCTGGGGGAGATTATGCTCTTCTTAAACCAAGCTTTCTGAACATACTGTCTTATCTACAGCCAGAGTATTTTTCTTCCCTAAGAATCAACATTTACCCTCATTAGAAAGGAGGCAGCCCAGCTGGCTAGCAATCACTTGCAGGCCTCTTGACCTCCAGTCCCATGGCATCTTCCATAATCAAATGGAGAAAGACATTCAAAGGACAAACATGCCAGTGGAAAAACAGGGATTTAAACCCAATTGTGACTTGTTTTATTTTCCTGTCACAAAAACTAATACACTGTAAATAGCAAAATATCAAACAAATTCATGTTTTTAAGTTGGTCTTCCCCTTCTTTCACTCAATCCATACTCAGCACTGCTTGTTTTAAATTCTGGAAAGCTACTGAACAGCTTTTTATTTTTACACCTCTTCTAGTTCAGGGGGTAGGGAGAAATCATTTCTCACCCAAGAAACAACTCACTCCCCAACCCCAAAAACTCCCCTAACTAAGGCAATTAGGTCAAGTATAAGACACTTACCATGGCAATGTAGCTGTAACTCAGTACAATCTCCCGAATTTTCCTCATCTCTTCCTCCAGGTTGTTGGCCCATACTTCACAGATAACCTGGCTGTTCTCTGCAAGGGCTGCTGGCATCTTGCAGGGACCAGAAGAAAGGCAGCTGATACTGAACTCAAATGACAGTGTAGGATCACAAGCTGTGCAATCTTATCAGAGTGCTGCATTAAAGAGATAAATAAATAATGCTTTAAGTGAAGGAAGAGTGACATGTGAATAAATGCTCTGTAGGAGTCAGTCACACCTCAATTTTCACCTTCAAATAACCCATTTTAAGTTTACACCAAGTTCTTTCTTGCTTTATCACTTTCTGTAAACATGCTGAATGAAATCTAGAGCATCTGCTCACAATTCAAGAACAGACGCACAATCAACAGTCCAACTATGTAAAGAATCATTATCCCTGTCTTCCTTTTCCTGGCATAACCTTTCAAACTTTGGGCACAAGATATGCAGGCAGTGAATCCCCATCTTTAATCCTCAGCTACTTCCCCATGCCTGGAAGTGTTCAAGGCCAGGCTGGATGGAGCTCTGAGCAACCTGGTCTAGTGGAAGGTGTCCCTGCCCACAGCAGGGGGGTGGGATGAGATGATCTTCAAGGTTCCCTCCAATCCAAAGCACTCTGTGAGTCTATGGTGAAGACAACTGTTTAAACACAATAACAGAATGCCTTGGAGAGAACACTCACTGTCAGGGGTTTCAATGGGTATGAATGTCTAAAGGGGGGTGCCAAGAAGATGGAGCCAGGCTCACCTTGGTGATGCCAAGCAACAGGACAAGAGACACAAACTGATGGGCACAAACTGATGCACAGGAAGTTCATGAGGAAGAACATGAGCAAAAACTGTGCAGCGACAGGGCACGGGAACGGATTGCCCGGAGAGGTTTTGGAGTCTGCCTCAATGGAGATATTCCAGAACCGCCTGGACACAACCCTGTGCCCGTGCTCTGGGATGACCCTGCTCGAGCAGGGAGGTTGGCCCAGGTGACTCACTGTGGTCCCTTCCACCCTGACCCATGCTCGGACTCTGTGGCTCCCTGCTGTGACTCGGGACACACCGCAAGGGGCTGTTTCAGCTGGAACCACGGGCAGAGTCAGCAGTGCCACAGCCCGGAGCAGCCACCGGCTCTGCCCCTTTCCCGCAATAACACCGGCGAACCGCTCCCGGGCGGCTGCGAGGGGCTCCGGCTCAGCCCCCAGCCGGGCCCTGCGCCACCAGTTACCGGGAGGCACCGAGCGCGCCGCCACAGCCCGGCCCGGCCCGGCCCGGGGTCACCTCAGGGCCCCCTCACAGCCCGGGGGCGGCCGGACGCGCTCATCGCGGCCGGGAAGCGGGAGGGCCGCTGTCGGCGCCGCCGCTCCCTCATTCCCATTCCCATTCCCTGCCCCATTCCCATTCCCAGCCCCATTCCCAGCCCCCGCTGCCTGTCCCGCTCCCCGGTACCTCCCGGCAGCCGCGGCCGGGACGCGCCGCTCTCGCCCCGCGCAGCCGCGATGGCTCCGAGTCCCCCCCGCCGCGAGAGGCGGCGCTTCCGGGTCTCGCGCCGCTGTGGCTCTCGCGAGAGAGAGCGAGAGGCGGCGGAGCCGGCGGCGCGCGCGGCGGGGCGGGGGAAGGGGGCGGGCACGTTACTGCGCGCGGCCGCGCTGCCCGCACTGCGCATGCGCGCGGCCCCGACCAGCCCGTGCTTCTCCTCCCCCTGCCCCCCCGCGGTGCCGCCAATGGGCTCGCCCGGGCTCCCCGCGCTGCCAATGGCGGGCGAGTCCAAACTGTGCGAGCGGGGGGGGAGGGGGGATGAGGGAGCTGGGTGCCTCTGGTCCTTGAGGGAAGAGGCGCCATAACGCCCAGCGGGGCTGGGGTGCGCTCCCAGCATGGGGAGCCCCCAGCACCCCGATCCCCTGGGACACGGGCTGCGCCGGGCCCTGGCTGAGCGTCCCCGAAAGAAGCAGCGGCCGCCCCTCCCTCTCCAAGGGGAGGTGAGGGGGTCTCCGGGTCGGGGTTGGGCCCGAGCCCCCCCGGGCTCCCAGGCCGCGGGCGCGCAGGGTGGGAGCGGGATGAGGGATTGTTTCCCGAGGGGGATTCCCTAAGGCCCAGAGGGCAAAACGCTGCTGTCCTGGCACGCCTTGCTCCTACGGTGTAGTGCGTATCAAGCTCGTTAATTGAGCAAGTTCTGCTTCTTCCTGCAGGGGCTTAGAAGTCATTTAAGTTCCTACTACACCTGCAGACTTTTAGTCTGGCTTCTCGTGTTCCAGGAATGGAATTTAAATTACGTTAGCAACAGAAGGTTGTAGCTGGTAAAGCAGCTACTGTTTGTGTAACTCGGCTGCCAACACTTGCTTTGCTGCCTGATGCTGATGGCAGAGAGGCAGTTCGTTTGGAAGCTTGTCTACTAATTAAACTTAGATAGTATTTCCTTTCTTTCAGACTGCCTTCATTCTGGGCAGGGTTGCATCTGTTGTAAAATACGTATGTGCCTATATATATATATATATATATGTTCTGGTACTGGATTATCTGCCCACCATATGGGAATCCTTCCCTGAATCTCGGCTGCTTGCCCAGCATTTTGATCAAAGTGTCTGGAAAGCATAAATTGGTATCTTTCACTTCAGGCATCGTTCAGTGTCTCAAGTTTAATGTTGGTGCTTCAGTAGAAATGTTACCTTTAGAAAAGAAGAGGGTTTTTCAAGTGCTGCTCTGTCGAGTGACCCTGCTGCTGTCAGCATCTTATAACATCCCTTTATTGAGCATTATTTTGATTCAGAGTTTATCTTCAGAGATGATCGAGAGTTATTGCTTTGCCTTTGCTCTGCAGTGTCTGGCGTTGTGTAATTTATGCAACATCCAATGTGCTGCACTGCCAGAAAGTGATCACCTTTCTTCCCGTGGTCAGTTGAGTCTGGGGTTTTGTACAAGGAAATTTATGTTGTTAGCAGGTAAATTCAGCAGGCTGGATTGCAGCACCCTATAAATATGAGGTTAAATTTTTATTTCCCAAAAGAGTTCAGAGTGATTTTTCTTGCTCATAAACCCAGCGCTTGAAGGGATGTTGAATCCAGGGGAAAAGGGAGGATGCATCTCCTCAGGCCACTGTAAATATCTGTGCCTTGGTACTGTAATAAAAATGTGTTGCAGGCAGTAATCACCTGTGATAAATTACATTTTGTAGTGTCTAAAAAAAAAAGCTGTTCAAGGATGTCTACAAGCACTGGTGGGAAGAGCTGGAGACACATTTTGCTCAGTGAGATCAGAATTTGCTTTTTCCAAATGTGACATGGCTAATAAAGATTCAGAATAGCTGGAAAAGGCACCCTTATCTTTTAAAAGTCCCGTTAAAAAATTTCTGTATTTGGAAGTTACCGAGTTTGCCTCCAACTCCAACATTGCAGGTCTTGAAGAGTCCTCACATCTACCCATGAATGTAGAGCTGCATTATAAGGTGGAATAAAGGTCTTTAGCTCAACGTTTTCACACTGGGCAGCTTGAGCTGCATGTCCTCTTGTGCCTTTCCTTTAGAGCTTGTTAATCACAGCACCACAAGAAAACTCACTTGTGGGAATCCTGAAATGGGAATTTACATATTCCTCATTCTCCTGTTGTTCCACTGGTCCTCCCAAAGCAAGCCCTGCAGTGCAAGGTGGTGGCACACGTGCCCTGGCAGAGGGTTGGAAATCTGGTTCAGAATGCAGGGAATTGGGCAATGGGTGACGTGTGCCAAGGTCAGATTCCTCTCCAGCCTTAGAGGAACTCTCTGTGTGGGCTTGTACAATCCTGAAAGATAACTTCATAGATCTCCCCCTGATGTTCCTCTCAAACAGTGAAACAACCAGTGACTATTACAAAAACTCTGAGGATTAAACAAAGTTATTTTATGAAGTGTCTGATCAAAAAACTTCTTTGCTGAGTAGAAATCAGACTTCATGTCTCAGCAAAGATTGCAGCAGCATTGGAGTGTCTGTGGTGGAGACATCAGCACAGGGCACAGGGCAGGCAGAAGCAGCTGTTGGTGGCAACCTGTGCTAGACACCAAATGGCAGCATAAGATAAATGGTATTTACAGCCCTGTGACTAATGTGCTGAGCTGTCCCTATGGGTATGAATATTTCAGAGATCACTCATGTTGGAATTGACCGGTGGTTCAAAAGGAACACTGAGGTCTGAAATTCACTCTTATCAACTACTATTGGCTATTGGATGAAAAGCCCTCCCCTTGCAAGCTCAAATCCAGAGATCAGCTGAGGACATTATCCTTATGGCACCCCTCTCTTGAGATGCTCATTTCCACTTCCTCCTCTGCACGTGAGTGAATAGTTTGAAGGAATCACATTCCTCTCTGTTGAATCTGCTCTGTTTGATAAATATCAACTAGTAGCAACAGCTAAGAATTAAAACTTCTGTCCCTACCAGGGAATAGTTGGAATTAGGCAAGTGAAAATGACGATGGAAACAATAACAGAGTGTTCAATGCTGTTCACTCTTGCAGAGCTCTCTGCAGTTCCAGCTCTGCTGGCGTGAGGTGTTACTGAGAAGGAGCGTGTGTTGCTTCACTTGTGAAGGGCAGACAAGGCTAACTGAGAGGCAGAGATGATATTCCCTGTTTCTCCTCCTGTGGAAAAACAAATCTGGAACGTTATGATAGTAGCAGCCTCAATTCTCAGAGCTCAGTTTGTAATAGGGCACTATTTATGGGGTAAGTAACAGATTGGGGCCACATTTGCATAAGGAAGACCAATGCTACTGTAAATTGCATCTTGCTCTCTGAATATGATAATTACACACTTCATGGCCTGTAAACATCATGTTTAAAGACAACTAAACCCAAGCACATGCTAACCTCTATGTGTCTTCACCTTACCCATGCAAGCAATGCCTGTAACTGGTTGAGAGCACTGTGTAGCAACAGTTGGTGTAATTTTTAGACTTAGTACAACAACATGAAAACTGGACTGCTGTCTTTTTGCCAAATTCCACAGTAACCCGTATTGCTTTTAACAAATACACCTTTGACCTATTCAGTTGCACTGGCAGTAGCTATTTTGTGCTCCAACCATGAGTTAGTGAATTATAAAAACTACTTCAGAGTGTTGGTGGCTTTTTTATTCTCAGGTACCACGATGAAAAATCTACCTGCAGAGACATATTCCACATGCTTAACTGAGTAACAGCGTGCACACACACACGGGGAACACTGCCAGCACTAACAGTGACATGGCACTGGCTTCACATGACTTGTCTGGGAGGGGACAGGCAGCTCCTGCTTGGAAACACCCCCGTCACCCTTGCCTAAACTCTCATAAAATCTCGACAGCAGTAGTGAAAAGTGAGGAGTGGAACTCTGGGCTCTGAATAGACACAAAGGACCTCTCCTAGGCTACCATCAGCAGGAGGTGAGCAACGAACGGGCAGCCAGAGTTCAAGGGTGTAGCAACTTGAAAAGATATGATAGGAACTTTGAGGAAGTCATTACAAGGCAATGTCATGTGTCTGTGTGAAGTCCATTGTCAGCTTTTCTAGGAACGGTGGTTGCCCTTAAAACCTGCAGTGCTTGGTAGGACATCAAACACCACGTCTGGTCCTGTGTCTGCCCACACGGAGTGGCTGATATGCAGCTGTTCAGGTGACCAGGTAAGTGTCCTGTGGTTTTTGTTCTATATGTTCTGTACTTTCACGGGTAGTCACAGCCTTTGTTCTCTCAAGAGCAGTTTTCCACTGTCTGTGCCCTATAAAGGTTGGTTTTAGTGAAGTAAGATCTACACCAGGAGCTTCAGGCAGGAAGGCAGGAGGAATCCTGAGGAGCTGGGGTGGCAGCCAGTCCATCACTGCAGAGGGAGCTGGCACTGAGCTGCACCTGCCATGCAGGTCTGTGGCTGGTGGCAGAAGGATGCAGTGCAATGGGTGCAGTGCAGGGAAAGGGCACCTGTGCTGCCTCAGCTTGGGGCTGTCTGGGCACCAGAAATGTAAGGGAACAGCAGGCATGGGGCAGAAATAATAATTCACATGTTAAAAAAATGTAAAACATATAGCAGAGTTTTTTTCAGTTTATACTCAGATTATATTGAGCATTTTAAAATGTGACTTAGACAAACTAGCTTTTTTTTGGTACCTGAGGTGGAAAATTCAGTGGAAACAAGATCTGTGACTTAATGAACAGTTCTTGGGCAAATGAAGTTATCCATGGAAATAATATAAAAATGTATTAGAATTCTTGTTTGACTAGTGTATGTTTCCCCTTTAATGTCAAGAGACTGATTGGAAAAGCAATTTCTTTTACTTTAGGGTTGAGAATTTGCTTTGGATCAAATTTTGTGTTAACTAATTCTAAATAACTGGAAAGGAATTTTTTTTTTTTAAAGCAGCACTAGTTCTAGCTGATATTTGGAAATAGCTGCAGGCAGCTGAGAGCTTCAGTGGTTGATTTGGGGCTGTAAAATATGCCAACATGAGAGCAGTGCCAAGCAGCTGAATGGCTTTTTTGTTTGCTGAAACAGCCATGGTTACATGAATGGTTTTTTAATGTATTTGGTGTATTCTGAATCAGGAGAGACATTACACAATAAAAAAGAGTAGCTAATGAGATGTTGGGGAAAACCTACTCTATCCAAATTTATCTGGGTTTAATGTAAATAATGTAAAATTTTATCCTAAAAAGTGGCTTAATAGAGGCAGTGTTCTGAAACAGAGGGTAAGCAGACGTGGCAGCTCTGTTTGGAACTGGAAATCTTTGCCCAAGCCAGCCTTCTGTCATAAATTGATTATATTAAAAAGAGTACTAGAAATGTGATTGTAATTTTAACTCTTTCCTAAATGCACAGAGTATGTGATTCAATCAAGTAATAGCTCCTTCTGCTTCTAAAAACTGAAAGCAGAGTCACATTTTATACAGTGCTCTGCTCTCGAGCTCTTCACAACGAAAGATTCAGCAGTTTTGAGTCAGCAGTGCTGGATGGAGGAACCTCTGGAGCTCAGTGAGGTTCCCCTTTTACATCTGCCTCTCCTAATCTGATGTTGTCTGCTATAAAGTCATCAGAGCAGAATAATCTTTTTAACCACAGAAAACTATGGCCAGCACTATTTACTCTACTGTCCCAGCAGAATAATTGCATATTGCTGTTTCCAGCTCCCTACTGGCTGGTTGTAAAGGTAGGGATGTGCACAGCCTAAGGGCAAATAATAGGAGTTATAACCCAAACAATTCCAGGTGGAAAAAAATTACAGTGAAGGTTGTCAAATACTGGAACAGATTTCCCAGAGAAGCTGTGAAATCTCCCTCTGTAAAGACTCAACTGTTCAAGGCTCTGAACAACCTGTTAAGAAAGCTGGAATGGAGCAAAGCCTCAAAGGAATGGATTATTCAAGCCTGACATATTTCCAGCATTAGTAGTGTTTTCTTGGAGACAGTGGGCACACCTGCCCTGAGAGGACCTGTGTGACAAGATGGGCATGTAGTGGATGTTACGTAACAGACGTCATTAGAAGGTCTTTTAAAAATTAAGATAAGATCCATTTAAATTTGGCCTGTGGCATGTTACTTATGCTGTTCTCCTCAGGCTAGCAGGTTATTTTGGGTTGTTTATTATGGGTATTCCTCATCAGATAAATTAGAGTTTAACTGTATTTTATCAATAAAGGTGTGGTTGGCAAACAATATGTGAGAGGAAAAGAAAAACCCACAGATTGGCTGTGGTAGCTCACAAAGTCCAGTAGCGAGGAGCTCTGTGTCTGGGGAAACACAAAAAGCCCTGGGACACTGCAGGTTCCCTAACACACTCTCATTTTAAGCAATAGTACCTTAGGGCACCTCTCACACTACCTTTTTTTGCCAAGGGAGACAAAGTGAACTTGGATTTGGTTTCTTTTTCAAGACTGCTACCAAAAGTTAGCATTTCCCATAGGAGCTGAAATACAGGGTTGGGAGTTGACCTCAGGGTTTCAAGTTTCAAGTCCCTTTTTGTCTTATTTTTCTTTTTTCCTTCTCAGAACTGTCTAGCATCAGTTTCTTCCACTAAAGTGTGTGGTGTGGTGGGCTGGCCACTACTCACAGCTCTTTTGTGTCTGTGAGTAAGCAGGAAGAAGGTGTCTAATTTTTCTGTCTCGTGCTCTTTGACCTGCATACTAATAGGTAATATAACAGAGCTGGGAACACCTGTAAATAAACAGTTGTATTTGTAAGAACATACTCAGAAGGCTGTAACTTCAAATCTAAGCTATAGCTCCTGACTAATACAGGATTTCTTTTTGACAGTTTATTCCTCCTTTCTGAAACACTGCAAGAAGAGTACTCCCAAGAGGCTTCCCTGCATCATCAAGGTAATAGAATATCATCTTCCTAAGAGTAATTCTCCAACTGTTTGTACCCTAGACAGGGACCTTTGAACCTTCTCTGTGCTTGCCTTTGTACTTTAGGTAACAGTTTGCCTGTGCTTGAATATTTTGCTGAGTATGAAAAACAAAATGGATTAAATTCTGCAATCCTCAGTAATCTGGCTGTCATATTATTAGAATAAGTTATGTGTTTGGTCTTAACAAAGACCATGTGAAACCAAGAAAACATTAAGTAGTGTTTTGTTGACTTTTGCTAATTACATTTGATGATAAGAGTACAGGAATATAAAAACAGCTACCCAATAATCCCTAGGACAGCCAGAACATGGCTGAAATACAGAACCCTTCATGGGCATGGCCAGCAGTGAAGCCCCAGCAGCTACTAAAACCTTGGGTTTCATTTCTTTTAACAAAACCATCAACAAATGGTCAAGCCAGAGCCAAATGCAGGGAGATTTATTATGAGATGGCCACGTGCCCATTTTGGACATTAACCCTCTAAGTGACCATAGCAGGACCTGAAGCAAAGATGATTATTTTACTTAGTGTGTTCTTAAGCTGTAACTCAGAGTTTGAGTGAAGCCTGTGGGGCTCTACTGTGTTAATTCTCTGTGGCACAAACTCATTTTGTTTGCATCCCTGTTTGTTTAATTGCATGTTGTCATTATGGAAGAACATATGTGCCACATTATCAGTTCCTTACAGCCTGGGAAGGGCTGGAGTAGCTGCTGGGTGCTGCAGTGTATTCCTGGGCCAGGTCAAGGGAGAAGTCTTACCACAACACACCAGTAACACAATCAAAAGCTTTGGCTTTGGCTGTTCTCCCGTTTTTCTTTGTTATCCTTGCATCCCTGTTAATCTTCTGGGACACTACTAACTCCTCAGGAAATGAGGGCATTTTTCTTCTTGAGATCTCAGCTTTGCTTGATGGCCAACACATGAAGTATGGAGCAGGACAGGGCAGAGAGAGTAAATATTTAACACTTTTATCACTGAACTGCAAGTGGAGGGGATTTGCTGTTGTCAGCATCATATTTTGCCACTCTCCAGCTGGACAAGGTTCACTTACTTAGATCACCTTTTATTTCAGATGGAAAGAGACTCTGGATATTCCTCCCCTGCTGAGCTGCAGAAGCAGGTAAAGGCTCAAGCTCATCATTTAAAGGAAGCGTCATGCAGGTGCTTTGGAAGGCTGGATGTGTTGAATCATCTTCTAAGAGAAGTGACAGACACATCCTCATTCCGAACATTTTAGCATAATTAGGACCTTATCTCTTATCACTAAAGCAACACTTCCCCAGCATTTTTCCCTTCCAGTGGACTGCAGCTACAGCAGCACATGGAGAAGGGCCTGTTATCTTTGCTTGCATGGCAAGAACCCACCACAGTTCCCCATAACCAGAAGCTGTGAACTGGGCCTTGTCCTCAGACTGGTCCTGGTAAACACTTATTTCCCATCTGATGTGCCCCAGTCTCTTCACCTTGCCAGCACCAACCCTGTTCTGCACTTAAGGGATTTGCCAATTTCTACAAGCACTTTAAGAGGAAGAACTAGCACTTTAAGAGCAAGAAGTCAAGCACTCCATGAATTAGTTTGGAAACTACTGTGCTGTACTGTTGGCATGAGGAGAAACAGGGTGTTAAGCACTTGGACTTGATGAACAAGATTTTTTTTCTATGTAAACTTCTCTACTTCTACATCTCATGTAATTATACTGTGTGGGATTAATGTAATCCCTTCATCACATGCAATAAAAACACAGCCTCAAAACAAGACAGTTTCTAGCCAAAGGGCTTTTAAAATAGCTGAAGTGCTGAGCTTTAGCTCCTCTCTGTCCTGTCTCAAAGCAGAACATGCACAGTGTCAGTGAGTATTAGGAGTTACTCAGATTTGAAACTCTTGAGCTGGAGGATGCTAAAGCAACTGAAACCTTATTTGGTCTAAGTAGAAATTCTGACAATTGTAAGATAGAATTTTTGTTTGGTATGCTCTTTCTTTATCACAGGAGAAAAAGGATGTATGTGATACGAGTCTGTTAAAAAGCTCAAAGCTTTCTATAGCTTCTGTAACCTTTTTGTCTAAAGAATATGTAAGTGATGGTCCAGGGTCTAAAGATTAGGAAAGTCTTACATCAGCATAGATGGGGCATAACATGGATGCAACTGGAAGTATGAAACTGCTAAGAGAGCAAATCTCTGGTCCAGGATCCAGGAGGCACTATCTGATGCTGGAGGAGAGACTTTTGCCAGCCTGGCATTTGCACTTCGGTACACCCAGTGATAACAGTGGCAGCTGATTGCACTGCTCTCATATAAACCCATGGGGTTCACAAATCTCAACCTGTAGGGCAAGAGTCCTGTCAGTTTCTTCCTCCCTAGCTGCTTTTTTGATTAAAAAAAAGAAGGGAGGTGATAGGAGGAAATGGTTGGTTGTTTGTTTTAATAGTGAATGTTTCAGTGCTAATGAGCAAAGTTCTATTCTGGGACAAATAAATATTGCTCACAAGTCCTGGGCCACATTTAGTGTTCTGTAGCTGTTACAGAATGTAAAAGCCATGTAAAGAGGATTCCTTTATATAGCGTTACCCTAAATCACCTGATTTTGGCATTTCTCTGAGCTGCCTCTCTTGTTAGTCCTCTGTGACAGGAGGTGAGCAGGACAGCAGCATGAATCACACTGTTTTTACTCCAGTCTGTTTGTGCAGCACACCACCACAGTTAGAAAACAGGAAGGACAGAGGAATGAAGAACACAATAGCTGGTTATTACACTATTGCATTGATTTTTTAGAAACATTTACATTGCAGATAAATATAATTCATATTCACTCGTAAAAACCAAATTAATTGCACTCCAGAACCAATTCCAACTTGGACTACTTTAAAAGGCAGATCATTAATTATAAATTTGCTGTGTATTTGCTAAACAACTTCATTTGAATATTTAAATATTCAAATATATTGAATACTGCTTTTTGAATATACTTATTCCTGTTAACCAGGTCATCTGAGCACAGCAGTTCTTGACTGCTGTGGGGAGAAAACACTGCAGCCTGGGAGGGAGAAAATACTGAGGGAGGGAGGTGCTGAGGTGGAGCAACTCTCCTTATCACCAGGAGTTCCTTTCCCACTGCTCTGAGCTATCCAGAAGCCCCTGGAGTTACAGTCCTCCAGGTACTGAGCAGCATGCCAAATAAAAACAAAGAATAATCAGCAGTCCTTTCTCTCCCTTTGGTTATTCCAGAGAAATTCCACATCAGTCATGCATCAGGTCTCTGTAAGC
Organism: Eopsaltria australis; assembly: GCA_034509425.1. NCBI lineage: Eukaryota > Metazoa > Chordata > Aves > Passeriformes > Petroicidae > Eopsaltria > Eopsaltria australis. The sequence continues at coordinate 1,885,196 of JAVTVJ010000090.1, read as the reverse complement.
GTGGCAGATGGATGATTACACACAGTATCCCACAACAGCTTTGTTATTGTGTTCTTCAGAGTATGTGTGAAGCAAAACAGGCCATCACAGGACTGCCTTCATCATTTCAAATACCAAAAATGCCAGGGCTTGACACAGCAGCACGTGCTTACTCTTGTTCCTCCTCACAGGGAGAGAAGCTCTCGCATGCCTTGAGGATCAGTGCCTATGTCTTCAGTACAGGCCTGCTCATGTTCACTGCCTTGGTCAACTCTGGTTCTTGGTAAGAATGTTCAAAGCAAGCAGCTTGAGGAGAAACTTTTCTCTGGAAAGGAGGAAAAGTGGATGGAAAGATGGGCAACCAAGCACTGTTATTCCCACAGGTTTATGCAGAATATAACTGTAGGCAATTTCTGGCAAACAGCATGGCTGGAGTTCTATGACTATATGGAGGGAGATGAGTGGACAATCTTCCTCGTTGGTGAGTTCTAATGATGCTGCTCAGGAGAAACCATCCATGTATTACATATAAAGAGGGGACATGGACAAGCTTCCCAAACTCGCTAATCCTCCCACTGACACGCACTGGCTTGGAAGGTACCCACAGCTGATGTGGTGCAGCTGTTGTGCTTTTGGATGGGGTCACCATCAGAGCCCTGTACAGATTAAAAATCTGATCGTTTTGCTGCTGCTGAAGTGGCTTCTCTGTGAAGACAGTTTGCTCCTGTGAGAACTGAATGACTCAGCAGGACTAATAACTAAATATTTCACTAAAATTAGTGAATTATATTCTTGCTGTAGTACTTATAAAACTCTTTTCTGTGATTAGCAGCTGGTGAACAGAACTGGTAGGGACCTTGCAAGGTTCTGGAGATCAATTCAACCTTACCCTACTTGGATTTGAAAGCAACAGAAACCTCCCAGCCACCTAGAAAAGCCTTTTCTTAGCTTCAGTTATGTCAAGTTTCAACCTCTGAGACATTTGTCTGCTCTAACCTCCTTCCCATTCTTTAATCTTACCTGGATGTCAGAATTTACCCATACTCCATTTTAAAGCATCTTGGGGCAGGGGACACACACTTGGCATGTCTGGGTCCCAGCAGAGCCCTCTGGGTACTATCCCCGTGTATTTTGTTTCTGATTTAGCCATAGCTCTCAATTCATTCACACATCTCTGCCCTTTCCTCACACCACAGGGGCTGCATTGGTGCCTTCACTTGCTTTCTGGGGCTTCAATGGAATCCTTCTGGTGGCTGATATAACAGGAAAGCCAACTTTCATTACTCGCTATCGCATTCAGCTGGGCAAGAATGATCCTGTAAGTACATCTCACTCTGCCTTTTCTGCTGGCTAAACACTTCCTATAGTCTCTTGGGCCAGGAGTGGGAAGAAGAACCTGTTATGCTTTTCTCTTGCAATCAGGTAGGATTCCAGGAGGATCAAGCCAAGTCTTGTATACCCAGTGCAGGGGGGAAGGCAGATTCTGTAATGAGGCTACTGATCAGATCTGCACTGACTGCTTGTTAAAGAGCTGATCCCAAAAGTAACTGCCTACAAATCTTAAAGCTTTTCATCCTTCCAACTAAAACTGCATCACTCCTTTCTTAGCCTCAAGTTCTGACTTCTCTTTTGCAGGTGGACACAAAGAAACTCTGGAAAGCCATCTACACAGCGCTGGGTAATCAGTTCTTTATCTCCCTTCCCATGCTTGTGCCCATGTTCTACGTCATGGAATGGTGGGGCAACACCTTCAGCAAGGAATTACCAACCTTCCAGTGGTTTCTTGTGGAGCTAAGCATTTTTACTGTAATAGAGGAAATTCTCTTCTATTATACACACAGGTGAGCTGGGCACAGGAACAGGACTCTTGATTTTCCTCCATGCCTTTTAGCTTATACTCATACCCTAAAACAGCAATAATCCTCATCCCTTTGTTCCACCAATCTTGTATTTATATGGGAAATCTTACAGGTCCTGAAATCTACCCTCACAACAGGAGGCCTTGGTACTGCCAGGAACTGTAGTAAACAAAAATGTGCAGAATTTTAAAGGTGGAACAGCTTAAAAGCTAAGGAAGAAACAAACCAGGCAGTTTTGCACAGAAGCTGTAATTCAGCATTCTTTGAAAAGAACAAGACTGACTATCCTGAAAGACAGAAATCTCAAGGGTCAGTGACTGATCTCTGTTCCCTTGTACAGCACCTACAAATCAGGGCCTGGCTCCCAACACTGCAGGATTTCCAAGCACTGACACCAACATAAGAGGATAGAACTAAGGCAAGGAAGAAAAAAGCCTATGCAGAAGCAAGCACAGTACTCTCAGAAATACTTAGGTTTCCCTATAGAACAAGTGGACCCAAAAAATGTAAATGCTGTTTTTTATAAAGGACCCACAGAACTGAAAATTCTGATTCTTTGACAGTTGCCAGTAGAAAAATGGCAACAGTGAAAAAATGAAGTGAAAATATAAAGTGAGTCTTCCCCTAAGTAGTACTCCCAGATTTGAGTAAATAAGTAAATCAGGGACTTTGATTGATGGGGTTTATCTGGACTGAGTTTAACATCAGCCATCAGACACATTGAGTAATGGCTCAATGCAAAGAGAGCCAAGGAGGCAAGGAGTCCTACACTGTTATTGCCAGCTGCTCTGAAATCTTTATGTTAGAGGAGACACAAGCAAGTCCTCTGCAGAAATCCTGTGTTCTGTCACTCCTTTCTTGCAGAGCTCAAAACCTGCCTTTCTGTTTGCTCCACCTAGGCTTGTTCACCACCCAGTCCTGTATAAGCACATTCACAAGAAGCACCACGAGTGGACAGCCCCCATCGGTGTGGTCTCCATTTATGCTCACCCAATAGAACACATAGTAAGTGGATTCTCCCATGGTCACCCTCCATTTGCTGAGTGGAGTGTGATTTCCATGGGATGAGGTGGAGTGGTAAGAGAAGAGAAGCAAATGTGCCCTTAGAGGCTTCTTCCTTAGCAAGGGGAAGCTGAGCTGCATTGCCAAGAAGCTTGGCTCTAGGAGGGTTGTAGAATTGTTTATACTGGACTCAGGAGCTTTAAGAACACAGATCCAAGGGCCTGCAGTAGATATGGAACTGACTGGACAGGGCTTCCATGAGCCCCAAGAGGCCTGGGAACACAGTGCTTTCAGCAAGAGAATGACACAGCCTGAGTAATTCTGTGGACTCAGAATTCCATCAGGATTTTCGTGCTGGTGACTGGGATCAGTGTTTGCAAGGAGTGTATCCCAACACTCCTCCAGCTGAGACTTCTCAGGAAAACACATCCCACCTTCAAAAGATTCCACTTATAAATTCTGTCTCCTGTTACCAACAATCCTGGGCTGCAGCACCAGCTGCCAGGCTTTGGGCAGCACGATTTTTCTGTTGAGGAGTCCAGGTGAGCCGTGTGGGTGCAGGCAGCTGGTTCTCTGCAGCCAGAGCCTGCTACAGTGAAGTGATGCAGCTGAGTTTATCACATTGCTGTGTATGTCTGCAAGCCATGCCCTCTCACAAAGTTTCCCAAGAGCAGCTTCAGCATTATTCCAAGGTGAAGCTGAAATTCACACCTCAGACTCCCCGGGTGATTTACTGTGGTGATCATGCTGTTCTCACCTACAGTTCGTCTGTCATGTCTAACTTCTACTGCAGGCTTAGGGAGCTTGAGCTGACAGTGGTTTGCAGTTAGTAGAACTCTTATCTCTATTATTACTTTTTGGATGATTATGTAACTTCAGTAAGGTGTTTGCAGAGGGATCTTACCTTTACATTGTTTGCACAAAACCAGTGTGATGGATCACCAGGTGACAATTCAGGTCCTAGAGGAGAGTCTGCTTGTTGTGGACCCATTAATGAGGTAGTTTCTTCTGATTTCCAGGTCTCCAACACTCTGCCTGTCATGACTGGCCCAATGATCATGGGATCTCACATTGTTTCAATCTCAGCGTGGTTCTCCATTGCTCTTGTAACAACAACCATTTCTCATTGTGGCTACCACCTGCCCCTCCTGCCATCTCCAGAGTTCCACGACTTCCACCACCTCAAGTATGTCTGGGCACTGCTCAGCTTCCCATTCTCCTGCCTATCCCCTGGCACCACTGACAGGGAAAGCTCCTTTCTGAGGGTCAAGTGGGTTTGCCTAACTCATGCACAAGCAGAGCAGCTCTCCCATTCACCTGAGAGCAGGCTGAGTGCTGCCAGTTCTTACAGCAGTTAAACAGAGGTCTGGATTTAAAGGGACAGTTCTCTGCAAGGCTCCTCCTAGAAGTTCAGAATACACTTCATGTGATCTAAAGACAGAGCAAGGCAAGTCACACAGGTGAAATAAGTGAGCCTGCCTGCCTGTCCCTCTTGGTACCTGGGATTAGTAACAATGATCAGATTACACTTTGCCCAGACAATCACCATTAACCCTTCCTGACAGAGATTCCCAGCCTCCTGTGCTGGAGACCGAGCAGTTGCAGCACATTGTTCAGGGATACATACCTGAGCAGTGGAGAAACATTCCTATCTCCCATTCAGACATACTCCCCAGAAATGTCTGCCCCTGCTGCAGAACCAGCCCAGGGGACAGTTCAGTCACCAGATGCCAGGACATGGATCACTGCAGAGCTGAGACACTCTGGAACAGCTGTGCCAGCTGGAAGCACATCTGCTCCATATCCCAGGACAGCCAGGTCTTGAGAGCACATGGGCACGGTAATGGGGGGGTCCTGTGCTCCCAGAGCTCTGAGCTGCCCAGGAGAAACACAGCTGCTGCTCAGTGCCATCTCTGGGCAATGATGGCACCAGAGAGAAGCTGCACAAGGTTCACCCAGAGCTGCCAGGGAGACTGGTGCAGGAGCACAAATCACATGGACAGATTGTCAGGGCTCAGAAAGGAATGGAAAGAGGAAGGGCAAGGTAACCTCAGTAATTTGCAGTGATGTTTATCTCTGTTTGGTTCCCAGGTTCAACCAGTGCTACGGAGTGCTGGGAGTGCTGGATTTCCTGCACGGCACGGACAAAGTGTTCAGACAGACCAAAGCCTTTGAGAGACACAAGGTCCTGCTCAGCCTCACGCCGCTCTCCGAAAGCATCCCTGAGCCCAAGAAAGCTGAGTGAACCAGCCCAGCAGCTCTTGCCCAGCCTGGTAAAGAGCAGAGTGAGAGACAGTGATTTATGCCAAGTAGTATTTTAATTGGGAAACAAGTTCCTGTCCACTCATAACAAAACGTGAAGCTGAAGTTAAATATGCTGCTTGAAATGACTGCACTTTTGCCACCATTATTTTCTACCTAAGACACACACGTACAAAAAAATCCTGCTCTAGAAATCTATTTTTAAACAAAATTTAATGGTTTCTCTGTTACTTGCACTGTCCCTTGGTTCCAGCTGCCTGTGTATGAGCCAGGTGTGTTTTGAGCCATGTGGCTCGGGGTTCTCATTACTGAGATTTTAGCACCAGACTCTACAGGTGATGATTTGGTCTCTCTTATCAGCACTCACTCTATAGAAACATCAAAGTCACTCCATCTACACGTGATACAATTAAAACCAGTTTTTGTGACTCAGAGCACCTGTGATATGGGATGCAATCCCATGGAAAATCCTGCACAAGCAACAAGAGCCCAACTTCCCACGAGCAGTTGTTGTGCAGGAGGGAGGTCAGTACAGGGCTGAGCTGAGGCTGCCACAGACTCATCACTGCTCCACAGACAGCTGCATACAAGGGAAGTTTCCCCTCGTGGAAGCAGAGCTGGGAGCTGATGTGCTCCATGGCCTCACCTCCTCCTGCTGAAGCTCCCCTTGCTCCAAGACACAACCAAAACTCTACAATGATAAATTATGGAGATTTTCCAAGGGAAGAGAGTCCCTGCTATCCTGAGGTGTGTGGAGGTTAAGGAAACCCTCTAGGAAAGGACCCAAGAGAGCAGGCCCAGAGCAGTATGCACATCCCCAAGTACCCAGACATACTGTGAATTCTTTCAAGGATCTTCCTAAGTCTCAGTCCTGCCTGGGGGCTGGAACAAAAACATCACATTTCTCCCCACTGCTAGAGCAGCCCCTCGAGGAACAGGCACACAGGGCTGACCTGTGCTGCACTGACCAGTGGTCACCCCAGCTCTGCCTGTGGAACCAAAGTGATTTTCCCTGCTCCTCTCTGGTCCCTACAGCTGCACCAGGAGGAACCCAGCCCAGTCACCCACCCACAACTCCCTGGGGAGGGCAAGTCAGCAGAACAGAAAACCCAGGCACCACTGTCTTTTGAAGTTTTTATTTTTATACATTTTTTTTTGTATTAAAAAGGAAAAAGCATAATTACCACAAATTACAAAGGACTAAAGCATTACTAGAATAATGAATCACATCAGCCTAGAAAGCAGATACTCTGAATAATATTAATGTTATAATACAAGCTCTCATTCAAGTATTTTACATTTTTCTCTTTTCCTTTTATACGTGATGATGATCCTAGCACATGGGTCAAAGATTATGTACTATCGACAGAGATGGATCATGTACAGCGGGCCGTATTAACAAGATTTTCCTCCCAAGTGATACATGGTCTGTGATGAGTCATTTTAAGTTTGTCTCTACTATAAATGCAGCTGAAGAAGGTTGCACACACTCTAGTTTTGGGAAACAGAAGGCTGAGGTTGGACACACAGGGTTTGAGAAGGGCCAGCACATGGAACCATCACCCCTTTAGCTCCAGGCGAGCCAGCAGAAGGCTGCACTTGCTGGGATGCAGCTCAGTGGGTGTCTCTGAGCCACAGATCCAAAGGTTTCCAACCCCAGTGGAACCAGGACAGGCTGGGGGGGAAGACGGGGAGCAGGGCTGCACCAAGGAGGCTTGAGGGACCAAGTGGTGCCAAGCACCCCCTCCCACGAGGGGCACCACTGGCACAGCTACCCCAGTGCAGGGCTGACACCTGGGGAGAGAGCAGGGGACAGCGTGGGGAGCTGAGGGACCCCAGCACACTCCACAGGGGCCGGCTGGCACTCAGGGCACTCCCTGCTCCTCTGGAGCTTCCCACCAAGGGGATGTGCTTGTCACAGATACATCGGTCCTATGTTCAAGTGTCTGCAGAAAGTGAAACTGTAAACTACTCCTGGAAATGCTGCCCTCCAGCCACCCACTCCATACCACCGAGATGAACATTTGCTTAGAAAAAAAGTGAAAGAAACTCTTTTATCTGTTACCTGTATTGGAAACTTTATAAAAAAAGTCAGTGAGGCATTTAACATCAAGTGTAGCAACCCTCTCAAGAAGAGCCCAGCATCCATTTCAAACAGTGAGAAGTGACATAACCAGCCTCAGAGGAGACAGGAGACAAAAAGCATTGCAAACACAGCTTGCTACATTTACAGTTTTCCTTTTTTTTTTTTTTTTTTTTCCTTTTGATAAGGTAACTGGAAAGGCATTAACAGCTAGAAGGCCCCCTCTGCACTGCCACGTGGCAGGACACTGAGGTTGAACACATCAGTTTGTTACAGTACAAGGACCAGTCCCGAGCAGGTGCCCAAACTCGAGGGACTCCAAGGGCTACAGTGAGAAGGTGCCATCAGGGGGGCAGCAGAAGAGAGATGGACAGGCAGAAACTGAGCAGCAGCATCGTAACTTTTTTTTTTTCCCCCAAATGAGCATGGCAAAGCAACAAAGCCTCTTCAAAAACACACCTTCCACCTCCACTCTGACCCAACACCACAGCTCTGTACCTGCTGCAAGCCACCTGCATTCCAAAGACAAGTTAACCTCAGCAAGGAGCCCTAAGCTCCAGCAGCCTGGAGGACCTCCTGATTAGAGAGGCAGGATGGGGAATGCTCCCCTGACTCCTCCCTCAGCCTTTCCAGAAGCAGCTGGGCTCCCCCACAGGCTGTGCCAGTGGCACTGTGAGATGATCTCGAGGCTGTGGGACGATCAGCGCTCACAGGAGCACGTGTGCAACCACTCAGTCCTCTAAAATTCAGAACAGCACAACACATGGTGGAGGTGAAGCATCCAAACTAAAAGCAAGGCCTAACCCCTCCCTCTGCCAAAGGGCAAGAGCTTCCTCAAATGCAACCGCCCTCTGGACAGCTGTCCCTTTATCCAGTGGGGACATGAGCCTTGCTGCGGCCACTCCTGACCCAGCTGGGCATGGACCATGCACCCGGGGAGATCCCTGCCCTCTGCCAGCACTCACCCCACCACGGAGCAGGAGGGAACGGCTCTTGTCTGGAGGAAGACAGGTGTGAGGACACAGCAGCTGCCTCAGGCTGTCATGTCCATCTTTGCTCTGTCCTGCCCACTGCTGTCCATGGGACAAGGCACACAGTCCACAAACCTGGAGGGCACTGGGGCCGCTGGGATTGCTCTTCTGACCCACCTTCCCCTGGGTGCACACACTAATGTGACAAACCACTGACCTGGCAGAGGGGGAAGGGAAAACCCTTCCATGCCAAGACTAGAGCCTCAGGATCAGAAATTAAAAATTATTTAAAAACAATTCATATTTTGGGAAATTCTCTGGGAAATGTCCTACCTTTTCTACTACCCAAGCAATTCCACAGTCTGCTCCACGAGCAACAACTCCATAGCAGCAGCTCATCCCTCCCCATTTCCTATTACATTTGTTGCTGAAATGCAGACAATTGGCTTCAAGAGAGAACACACGCCAACAAAAGGAGCACAGACACAGCAGCAAGGATCACCTGTGGCACATCCAGACCCGCCTCCACTTGCAAACAACCAGCAACGCATCTCCGATGTCCTTGATTGACTCTCCAGCCTCCTCCTTCCCAAAATCAGGGACAAACCCACCTATATCCAGAACCTCAGAGATCTGACTCCAGCTCACAAGAGGGGAAATCCAGAGATAACAGTCACGGCCAGAGCACTGTACAATGTTACTTTTGCCCATCTTGCCCAGTTCCCACCCCACACCCCCAGAGCACTGCTGCCATAACAGAGCCTCAGATGGGCTCGCCTGCTGCGGTCAGGCCTGTGAGTGGTACCAGCTGCAGGGGTGGACAGACCAGGGCAGGATCACACCGCCGGGAAACGGCCAAGTAGCAGCTCCCCAGCCTCTCAAACCCAGCTGTGCTTTCAATTCCAGCAGCAGTTCATGAAGCCACTCCACTCAGCCCAGCCCAGCTGTCCCTACCAATGCAGTATCCTGGAGGCAGCGTCAGTTTGCGAAGTGATGGCCCCAGCCAGGGCCCCACAGCACCCACAGCCACTGCTCATGGACAGCTTGGCCATGCTCCCCTCTTGCTCCTGCTTTCAGTTCCTGGCTGCTCTCACCCACCAACCCTGCAGCTGCACAGGGACAGCCCTGGAGAGATGATGACCCCTCCCAGCTGTGAGACACATCTCTGGATCAACTGGATCCCTTGGGAAATCCCTGTTCAGTATCAGCTTGTGACTTTGCAGAGAGGGCAACACAACGAGTTGCACCTTTGGAGTGCTGCATCATGTGCCCACTCCACACTGCACACAGGAGCACAGCTCTGGAGCTCACAGGGATGGAGCCCCAGAGCCACAGCCAAGCCAGGTATCCCAGGGACCCAGCAGAAGGAGCACGGTGGCAGCAAGGTGAGCAAATCTGGCTGGAAAGGAGCTTGACTTTCCTGTGCTGCCTCTGGAGCAGCTCCAGAGGTAGCACTGGACATCTCAGAGATCTCACGTCTGACACATGCCCCTTGCAAAGGATCCAGATCACAGCCTGGGGAGGGTTTGCCTGCCAAAGTCCACCCAGTGCTGGGTGTAAGGATCAATCAAGTAAATGTCACAGCAGCTCTGCAGTCACCCCCTGCCTCAGCCGAGTAAGGAGCTACACGGTGTCATCTCAGCCCTTGGAAATGCACAGGGACTGTGCCCTGAGTGGGAGACTCCAGACAGCCACCTGCCACAACACAACACACAAGGAAACCCAGGCAAGAGCTCTCCTGTGCCAGGCAGCTCTCCTGCTCACCCCTGCACAAGTCCCACCAGCAGCCCTCAAGCCAGTGACTGCTGTGGGACAGCTTTCCCAGGGCTGCCTCACTCCCTGTCAGGCTACAGCAGAAGCAGCCCTCACTCACAGCCAGAGCCAGTCCCCCCAGCTGCTTTGACAACCTCCCTGCTCACTCCCCAGCCACGCTGGAAGCACAGACAGGAGCAGAGCCACCTCCTGCCCAGGGAGGGCCGGGGGTGTGAGCAAGGCCATGCCAGAACAGTCGCTGTCGTGGGGACAAGGCTGCCCTGGTACCAACACAGAGCAGCTGTGACCACTGCGGGAGCACGAGTCTTGGATGTGACTGCCCTCAGCACCTTTCCCAGGAGACTCAGGCCTGGCAGGGAGGCATCCGAGCGAGCTGCAGGGGCAGAGGAAAGGCCGCAGGGAAGATCAGCTCGGCAGCAATGCTGTGAGGAGTCTCTGGGCCTGGGGGGAGCCGAGAGCCCAGTGCACCCCAGGGTGCAGGAAGCCAACAATCCTCCCCGGACCAGCTCCACCATAAGGCAACTTTTTTTTGTGTGTTTTTGGGGGTTTTTTTGTTTGTTTTTTTTTTCTTTTTTTTTCTTCAATAATATTTCCAAGGAAGAAAGCAAAGGGAGATGTGTCTTTTTAGAGTTTTTCTGTTGTTGTTTTAGAGGGGTTTGTGGGTTTTTTTTTTTTTTTGTTATGTCATTTTTTTCCAAGGGAAAAGGAAGAGAAAAGCTCCTTCAGCAAAGTCCTGTCTTTGCAAATGATGGGCATTCCTGGGGCAGCGGGTGCACCGTCCACACAGGCTCAAGTTCAGGTGCCTGCCAGCCTCCCAACACCAGCCATCCTCGCAGGAAGGAGTCAGAACGAGCCGATCCTTGGCAAAGGTCCTTTGGTTGACTTCCAAACAGTCCGTGACGGAAGGGAGAGGTGGACAGAGGGAGAGCCAGACCCTCGGGAAGGTGAAGACGCTGGGGAGAAGGGAGCGGGAGGACGAACAGGGCGATGCTCCTGTCGCGCAGGGCGGTGTTGGAGCGGCACCGCCGGACGTGGAATGGGAGACGCCAGCCGGGTCATGGAGATCAGAGGCTCCGCAGCATTGTCACACGCTGTGGCTTCGGCCCCCAAACAGGGAACCTCGCTCCTCCGAGCTTCCCGAGCGGCTGCCCCGCCATCCGAGGGGGACACACAGGGGACTCGTTGGGGCCACACAGAGCAGACTTGTTTTGGTAAATCCAGACGAACTTCTAGCAATAATTTAAAACTTGATATATATATATAATAATAAAAAAATCTCCCCTTTCCAACCCAGCCAGAACACATTTTTTTTTGAAGAGACACTAAGACATGAGTGTGTGCACAGGAGGAGAGGTAAGGGGAAGGGTGGGTCTGCTGGGAGCGGGTCTGGCTCTGTCAGGGTAGTAATAGCAATATGGTGTTTTGGATGCAGATCGTCTTTGCTTTCCAGCCACAAGAGAAGAAAATCGTGTGCGTTGAAGTTTCTCCCAAGCAGCCTATTCCTGGGAACCCACCTTCCAGCTCCCTTCCTGTCCCACCCCCTCATGTCTGCCCTTCTCTGAGCCATTCCCCACCAACCCACCCCACCCCCCGGCAGGAAGCGGACGCTGCAGCCTCTCTACTTCCCCACTGTCTGCGACTCTGCAGCTGATGGGGCAGGGGATTGCTGGCTCAGGTTTTTGGCATCCTCTTGTGCAGGCTGGCTGGGTGAGGCGTGGACTTGGCTGGATGGGCACTGGCTGACCGTTTTGCTGGAAGACTGGGATGGGTAGCGCTTCCTGCCATCTCCCCCTGACGTCGTAGGGTACCTCTTGTGTCCACCTTCCTCCCCCATGGGTGGCTGGAAGAGAAGCACCCCAGTATCAGCACAGCCTCTAAATGCAGGTGGCCTCCCCTGGGATCAGGAAACAGCCTTCCTGCAAGCCTACAACTGCAACTTCTCTCCCTGGCCCACAAGAAACACAAACATTCACCCCAAGCACCCAGCTGCCCTTCTGTCCAAATTTCCTGCTGCCAGATTTGACAAAAAGACTGACTGACTTTCAAACTGACCACAATGGTGACAACTTGCTCATAGTCATCTGCTTCCCATACAGGGGCACAGTCCAGAAATTTGGGAGCGAAAGCTCCACAAAATGCTGGCTCTACTCAAGCCATCAATACTCCCTTTCCTCATCAGGGACGACAGGCTCACCCAGCTCCCTTATCCCACGCTGAGGGGATTTGCCATATTCCAACCCTGCAGTTTGTTCCCAGCCTGGATGCAATGACTGGGAGTGACAGTAGGTGTCACTGCCCCCCCTCCTGCCACCACTGGGGGACCCCCAAAATCCTCCACCCTCAGCAGGCTGCAGGAATTGTGTCTACTCACATCTACTCGGAAGTCCTCGAGGCGCTTGAACTTGCTGAGGTATTCTTGCAGTTTGCTGTTAATGTCCAGATTTTTGGCTTTGGAATATTTTAAGAAGGCCCAGAACTTTTCCAGCCCGTAGAGCTGCCCTGAAGGGAAAAAGGAACATTTCATACGTCAGCAGGACAAAAACCAAACAAGACATCTTCCCTCCAGGCTTCCCCACAAACCCTACTGTCCTGCTGGTGGGCACAGCCCAGGCAAGATGGAAAACCTGGAAGGAAGCAACCTACATCAGTCCTGGGCAGGCCCCTTGACTTGGGATGTCCCCAGGGTCAGCTGACTCAGTGGTGACAAGGCTCGTCCACTGCAGGGCCTTGAGAAACCCTACAGGAAATGGTGCCTCTGCAGGAATGCTTTGGGAGAGCTGCAGCCTCCAACTGCCCTCCTCCAAACCCCAGCAACCCTCAGGATGGTGAGGATCTACTCAACCTTCTCCTGTGAAATCAGCAACAGGACATCCCAGTCCCCAATGTACAGCACTATGTGGCTTCCCCAAAATGATGAGAAGAGGCTTAGGAGCACCTTGCAGCTGAGCTACATCACTGCCAATCCGAGGGAGGCCAGAGGAGGCACCTACCAGCTTCATAATCCTTGATGGTCTCTTCTTGGAAGTCTTTAAATATGTCTAGCCGGAATTTCTTCTCCAGCCCATAGCTGTAGTATCTGAAAAGGCACTCCAGACCGTACCTGGGAAGGGAGCAGCACGTGGGGCTCAGACACTGGTGCACACAACAGGGCAGCAGCAGGAGACTGAGAACAACCCCAGACCCACCTTCAAGCAAGCTAGAGGCACTACCTGAATTTGCTGTGAGCCCTGTCAAAGTCCAAATCCTCAGAAAAGGCCACTCTGTCACTCCTCTCTTACCTGTAGCCCTCCTTCCCATCCTCCACAGCCAGTTGCTTGAACTCCTCATACATTTTCTTGTTGAAGTGATCTCGGAGGAAGAAGGACCAGAACCGGAAAAGCGTGTTCATCTCCTGGGACTGACCAATGCCCAGTCGCTTCCGCTCTGGTTGGGGAAGAGGGGGTGATTACAGGGCCAATTCTCTCCCAGGGTGTCAGGGGCTCGTGCAGGAGGGCGCTGTTATGACACCCAGCCCCAGCACTGGACACCCTGAGCACAGCCCATGCCCCCCACAAACCGTGGGCACAGAGCAGCTGCCAGCAGGGCTGTCCTGTAGGACCCTGCCCGTGTCCACCCCTGACCCCAACACGGCAGAGCACGGACACCCTGTGCCACCCCTGAGTGCAGTGTCCCTACCATTAAGGCAGCGCCGCCGGTACTTGTGGTAGACGTGTTGTGTGAAGCCGTTCTCCTTGAGCAGCTCGTGTGAGGGATGCTGGAACTTGGGCAGGGACTGCGGGGTGCAGCCATAGCTCCCGACGGCCGGGGTCCCCTCCGAGGGGCTGGAGCTGAGCGTGAGAGACTCCTGTCAACACCCTTCCTTGGCATCACCCAGGACAGCAGGGTCACACTCCAGCCCACCTGTCTGCTGGTCCCACCCACACCCTGTCACTACCCTGAGTTTGGGACAAGAACCATGAGCAGCTTACTAGGAAGGGGACCAGTGTTTCCAATCAAGTCTCATCCTGCTATTCTCCAAGGCTACAGATTTTCCCAAAGCCTTTCCAGGAAGGACAGGTTTGATCCCTGTCCTTTCTGTAATCACCTAACAGAGACCTGCCCTTCAAGACTAGATGCTGCTTTTCCCCTTCCTTCCCACACTCCCTCCCTTTCCCATTTCTGCCTCCTCCACGATGCCACACGCCTGTCTCTGGTACCTGATGGAGGCAGTCCGGGGCCTGTGCTCCCTGGAGTCCATAACCCAGCCCACGTGGCACTCCATCGGAGGGTTCGAACTGTGCCTCGTCTTCCTCTTCCGTGGAGTCTGCAAGACACAGCATGTCACGGATGTGTTCCTTTCCTCCCAGGCCCCAGCTGAGAGCCCCAGCTGCCATCCCCCAGCCCAGCCTGGTCTCACCTTGGCATCTATCGTCCTGCCCTCTTTCACCACTGGGTAGAAGCGGGGCGTCTGTGTGGGGTCCTTGAGCTGAGGCGTGCGCGGGGTGCGGGGGGTCCTGGCGTTGCGGTAGTTGGGAGATTCTGGGACAGTCGTGGGCAAAGAGCGGGCGATGGTGGAAGGCTCAGGGACTCCGAAGAGCTTGTTGGCCAAAGCGTCTGTAGGTACTGCAGGGAGAAACCCCCGCCCCGTGTCAGCTGGGCTCCGGGCACCAGAGCATCACTGCCATCCAGCAGATGGGAAGCAGCAGGGGCAGGAATGCAGGGACACATCCCCTCTCCCACACAAGCAGCTTCAAATCCAGTTTGGCCAGAAAGCCCAAATCCTAGCAGCAGATGCAAAGACTTAGCTCCCCACAAGGTATCTGTTTCCTAGTGGTTAACAGCCAACAACAAACCCCTGTCCCCAAGGACATGGCCCTGGTGTCACACAGGCAAACGAGGCCCAGCAGGCAGCCGCCTTCCAAGTACACAGAGAGGGTCCAAGAGGAAAGCCAAATCCTAGAAACTACATCTGAGTCTGCCAAGGTTTCCTCACTCCACTGGGACACCCCTGCTTTTGGGCTCCTCTTCTAGAGCCCCACTGCATTCAGCTGGAAGAGCATCACTGATCTCAGAAAGATCCAATTCAGAATATTCTGTGAACTCATTGAACTAGATAATCCACCACACCCATGGCCCCAGTTCCTTCTTCCCCAGCCACTACCCAGCCTCCGAGAACATCTCAGCATGAGGAGCCTGGACAAACTTGGTCCCACCCATTCATGCCCCATCTCTTACCTTGCTGGAATCTGGGGGGACCAGGAGGGACTTCCTGGTTTGGATCCACGGGGGGTTCTGGGGTCAGGGTGTCAAACTGCTCCCTGCTGATCATATTCACCTTCTTGAAGTTCTCCACCTCTTGCTGCATTGGAGGAGGAAGATGGTGAAGAAACCACTCACTCCCCATCACAATCATGGCTCTGCTTGTGCAACAGCCACAATGCTGGGCCCTGAGTGCAATCACAGGGCCTGGGTGCCCAGAGGGCACCTGCTGCTGCACAGGGGCAGGAAGGCAAAATGCAGCAGACAGAAAACTGGGCACTGCACAGGCCAGGCCTGAGCCACTTGCTGCTGCCAAGCTTTCAGCTTTGCCACAAGACAGCTTCACTAACCAGCACCTGCTTCTTTCAGGCTTTTACCTCACCCAGGTCAGAGCCACTGCAGTAAAGCTCAAGATGAGCTCAGTGACCCGTTCTTGGCCAGGACCCTCCTGCCACCATCTTGTGTCCCTAAAGCCCCCTTCCCACATCCTCACAGCCATGCTGGCAGTGGGGCACAACACTCCCATGGATCTGAAGGACCCACATCCCAACACACACTATCCCTGTGATCCACACCTTCTGTCACTCCAGAGAGCACTAATGGACCAGGCACCAAGCACTGAGCCCAGCTGGGAGTTTCAGTAAGTCATCCCACCTCACAGCCATGATTTCTGTCACTGAATGAGTCTAGGCAAGTCCCCAAAAGTGAGAGTCACCAAGTTGGGACCCAAACGTTTCGAAACAGCAGATGGACTTTCTATAAAAAGCCCATGTCTGTGCAAACTGACACCAAAACAGAGAAGAGCACAGGCCAAGTCCAGTCCAGCCACGTATGGATCTATCCCCAACACGTGCAGTCTCCAAAAGACTGTGCCACAAAGCACAGGGGACTATGGGCAGTGCAGAGACACCCAGTTTCCCTCACAGATCTGGCACTGCCAGCTCAGATCCTGGCAGACAGCAGAACAATGGGCCCCACGTTCCAGGTCACCTCACTACTGGCACTTTGTTTACCTGGCTGCAGCCTCCCGACTGCTTACAGCGCTGTGTTTATCCCTGCTACGGCCAAACATGATGCTGGGAGCCAAGAATCCCAAACACAAGAGGACTAATCCCAGCTTAGCTCTACCCCACGAGTAGGCTGTAACCTGCTGCACTGCCCTTTTCACCCCAGCCCAGCAGCCCCTGCTGCACACGAGGCTCCCCACAGCCCACATGGATCCCTCCCATCCTCAACCAGCTGCTCTCACCTTGATCTGCGAATACTCTGGCTCAAACTGCTCTGTCCACAGGTCCTGCTCATAGTAGTACAGCCCATCGTTGATCACCTTGGCCAGCTCCGAGCTCATTTTAGCCCTGGAGGTGTGGTTGCCAGTCCGGTCGCCGCCGGGATGCCGGCGCAGGTACGGCGGGGTTTGGGTCACGATGAGGATCTTGTTCACGTCGCGGTCGTCGATCTCGTAGTCCGAGTCCTCGTCTGACCAGTCGGTGAAGGTGTTCTTGCGGCCGTCCATCTGCTCCATCTCCTCATCAAACAGGAAGTCGAGCTCCTCAGGCTCATCTTGGTCCTTTTGCTTCTGCTGCTGCGGTGTCTTTGACTCCTCTGGTTTCTGCAGGCAGAGGGACAAGGATGACACAGGGTGACCACACAGTGACACAAGACCCAACTCTTATCCTCTGTTTCTTTACCCCAGCCCATCTGGGGAGAACACTTCATTTACACCACTGAGGAGCAGCTCCAACGGGCTCAGATGAGAACAGGAGAGAATGGGATGTCACTCCAACAGACCCTACTGGATTGAAGCCTGCCTGTGAATGATCCAAGCCACTCCAACAACTGAGAGACTCCCAATCCAGCAGCTCCTACATCACTTACCTTGGGCCTGGCTGGGGAAGGTCGGGGTCTCTTCTTCACTTCAATCCATGTCTCTGAATCCAGGTCTGGCAGACTTGTGGACAGGCCCTTGGGCATTGTCTTCAGGTTGCTGACCTCCTCTGTTTTGGTGGGGACTGGGCTGGCAGGACGTGGGGAGCCTGGAGCAGACTCTGGAGCCAACAAGAGCCACAAGGTGCTTTAGAGGGAGGGAGGGAACCCCGGGGTTGTAGTTACAAATTACCCAGCCATTCTGGCAGCATGGCACAGTCTGCAGGACTAACTGGCATCCAGAGGCCAAGGCTTAGCAGCACAGTGCCCTCAAGTGCTATAGTGGGAATCTCCAGTTAAGGCTGTTATGCCAGGGGTGGCCACAGAGCTTTGCAGGTGACATGTTCCCAGACACACAAAGCCCTGAAGCAGGTATTCTGCTGCTCTCTGGGAAACCTTCCCAAGACAGTCTGGAGCCAGTGGGAACAGACCTTCTGCCAAAACTGATACACCTCCCTCCACATTCCCCCAGTGCTCACCAGTCTCCTTCTGGAAGCTCTGTCGGGGCACAAACTCAGGGCAGTTGATGAACTGTGAAAAGTCTGTCTGAGTGTAGTCTGCCATAGGAGGGCCAGGCAGAGCCCATTTCTCCGGCTGCTCTTTTCTTCTGATCTTCTCATCCACAATTTCCACCACCTTGCTGTCCTTCAGAGCCTGGAACCAAGCAATCCTTGGTTAACTCAGGGCCTTGCTTTGGCATATTGAAGGGGTCAGCCCAAGCCATTCCTCCCTGGAGGTGGGAGCAAGCCAAGGACAAGGGAAGGCTCCATTTGCACCTCATCCACAGAGAACAGGCATTACACAGGGATGGTGAGAAGCAGAACAAGGAGGAAAGGTCACCTCTCCTTGCCCTCACCTTGATGATGAGGCTGATGTCAGTGGTCAGCGCCTGCACCCGGTGGAAGCTGGCGATCAGCGTGATGGGCAGGAAGCCGTCTGAGTCCATCTTGCGGCGCAGGAAGAAGTCCCGCTCCAGGTTGTCCACACTGAAGTAATATTCTCTGTATGGACAACGTGTCAGTGAGAGGAAGCTCCAAAGCACCATCCTCTGGGCACTCCCAAGGGAATAACCCACACACACACTGAGGGGAGCAAGCCTGGGGAGCCCAGACGTGGCTGGTGCTGGAAGCGAAGCCCAGTCAACACCTCGGCTCTAACCCTTCCCATGGGATTGGCTGCACAGTTCCCACCACCCAACGCTCAGACAAGAGCAGGAGGTGGAGCTCACATCTGCCTCTTGATGTAGTCCTTGAGCAGCTCCTGGTCCACGCTGTAGAGTTCAGCACTGCTGATGTTGTCAAAGTAGTAGGTGATGTTGCTGGCGTACTTCTGGGTGCGGGAGCCGTCTGAGCCCTCGAATTTCCGGTATCCGTACTGGTAGTCAAAGTGCCCTGGGGGATGCCAGGAAGGGTCAGCACAGAGCCCCTGGGATCTGCCACACAGGCTGCGCTGCCAGATGGGGCTGGACTCCTGCACAAATAGTCCCCTCTTCCTGAGGATCCCCCCCTTGCAAGCCCACAGTGGAGCACCCACATCCCTCATCCTCTTGCTCTCTGCCTTTGCCACAGAAGAGGCCAGGAATCCTCTTACCCAGGGGTAACTGGGCAGCCCAGCTGACACACACAGGCCCCAAACTGAACCTGCATCAGGGTTAGCACAGACACTGCCCAGTCAAATGCCAGGGCAGATGTTCTTCCTTATCCAAGCCATGACTCCTGCCTGGCTCTCAACATGGCATAAAGCCTTTATAGACTATCAACATGCTTCAACTCCAGCTCACAGAGGTATTTGCAAGGAGCAGAAAACATGAAAAAGAGTTTGGCCTGACTAGCAGGAAGACATTTGCTTTTAAAAAAATACTAGTAAGAATTACTTGCTTTGTTAACAGCAGCTCAACTTCCCAGCTGGAATGACCTGTCACAATATTTCCCTGTATCCCTGGAGTGCCCCACCCTCCCCAGCCCACTTTGGAGCCCCAATCTCTCAAGCACACAGACACAGAGTCCTGCACACTGTGTCACTGTTCCTGCAGTCACAAGAGCACACACAGAGTGATCACCTCCTCTGCCACGACCACGGCCTCTGCCCCGGCCACGGCCTCGGCCCCGGAAGGTTCCTCGCACGGCCCCTCCCTCGCTCTTCACGCTGGAGGTCTCATCGTGGTCCTGCCAGCTGCGCTCGTGCTTGTTGTCGGGGTGCCAGCCTGCAGCACATGGGAAAGGAGAGGCACGAGGGGTGTTAGGGCACGATGGCACCTCCCTGGAGCAAGCCCGCTGCACGCAGAGCCCTCTGAATGCAGGAGGCTGGCCCTGGGCACCAGGGCTTGCTGTGCCCCACAGCCAGGCCAGGAGGGGTCCCCAGCCCGAGCCCCACCTTTGAGCTCGCTGCGGTTGTTGGAGGGGTGCCTGTGCTGCTCGTTTTGCCGGTTGTTCCGCGAGGCCGTTTTATCCCTAGGCACCTCTGACTTCATGTCTATCTGCAAAGGGACCCACTTGTGTTTGTTGCCTGCAAAAGGACAGGGTTTGGGTGTCACACAGGTTCACAGTGCATCTGCTTCCTCCCCCACAGCCCCCTCTTGCCACACAGCCCCCACACATGGAAGAGAGAAAGCAGCAGGGCCTTCTGGACAGACCCTGTCCTCTGACATCCCTCCAGGCCTCGCTGGATGCAGGAAAGCTCTGGCCAGGCCTCTCAGACACAGAGGGACATGATTCAGAACTTGCCTGTGGCAACTGTCACAGCACTTGTCCTTCCTCTGCCCTTTTCTACCCGCCCAGGCTCAGGCCAGACTGAGCCCACGTGTCAACCACAGCTGATACAACCCACAGTGAGGGGCCATTCTGTGCCACCATGGAGGAGGACAGGCTCCTGCCCTGCCCCTACTTGGGCCCTGCTCCACCTGCTTCCACCAAATGACGCCTGAAGCCTCCAAACACCTTTTCCCACAGCTATCCCTGCACCAATGCCCCCAGGAAAGGCAGAGGATGTGCCACCTGCCCGCACGTTGTGAAGGGGGAGACAAGCTGAACCCGGGGTACTGTCCCCACCAGCTCCTGACTCACCTTTCTTCTTCTGGGCTGACTTCTGGTTGTCATCGTCGCCATTCTTCTCCTCCCCAGACTCATCTGATTTGGTTTTCAGGCTCTCTTTGCCGTCACTCCCATCCCCCTTTTCCTGCTCTTTCATGTCTTTCTTGACAGGCAGCTTCCGAAGGGATGGTGCTTTGTGCGGCTGCTGGGGACACACCAGTGCAGTGAAGATGTGAGGTGGAAGAAGTGAGGAGCTGCAGGCAGACCCCAGCTGTCCCAGCAGCAACAGGAACAGCAAGACCTTGCCCTAGGCTGGGTGCATCCCTGGTCTGTACCTCCAAGAGCTGTCCTGCTCCTAGGGAAGGGCTCATGGCTGAGCAAGGCAAGGGCCTCTACATATGCTGGGACGTGCCTGAGCTGAGACACCAAGACAGGCTGACAGGGAGACCTCGTGCTCATGGATGGGGTTGTCCTGTAAAGGACCAGACTGCCCCAGTGGCAAAAGGGTGAGTGACCACCTTGCCCTGACAGCCAGCCAGGAGCTGGCAGAGCAGCATCCAAAAATAGAAAGGTTTTAATGACACCCATGTCCTCAGCAGGGAGGAAGAACCAAGCCCCTTGTGCGCACCAAGCCTTTCTCTTGTATTTTCAGTTTCCTCCTGTGGAGCTCCTGACTTTGGCCCAGCTCATTTCTGCATGGAGCAGCCCTGAGGAGAGCAGGTCTGGGAGCTGCCCTACCTGCTCCAGCCAGCCCAGGGTTCAGACTGGGCTCCAGGTTCCCAGAATAGCACTGAGGGAGGGAGTCTGCCACACGGGCAGCCCTAAAAGGAAATTCCCTGCACACTATTCCTGGCTGCCTCCGCACTGACACTCAGCACCCCAAATGGCCTGGCTCAGCCAGTGCTTCCAGAGGGACTGGGAGGTCTGCAAGGGCCTTATCCTGCTCATCACAATGGTTCTGTGTTCTCACCTGGACGCTCTTGTGGGCTATTTCTCCAGGTGTTGGCCAATTTGTGGCATCACCGAAGTCACCAACCTTGTACCAAAGAGAAAGGTCCCGTTAGTGCACAAAGCCGCTGTTCCCTGCAGCAGGGAAGAATCCTTTCCACCCACCACTGTCCCACAAACAGCTGTCCCCAGGAGGCTGAGGGGGACACACTGCACAAACACAGCCCCTCTCCCCACACAAGCAGGGTCCATGAATTAATCCCAAATAACTGCAAACAAGTTTATGTCCATCAGACATTTTAATGACGCTGCCACCAGTCCTGCAAGCTCCCAGACTCTCACTAAATACTCTGCCCCAGCAGCAGCATTTGGCAGCAAGTTGCCCAGGGTAATTAACTCAATCACAGGCACCATCCCTTGGACAAGAAAGCACTCAACTTACGGCATTCCAAATCCACCTGAAGCAACTACACCCCACTGAAGAAACCCTTCCACCTAATGGCAGTCACAGCCAGGCACAGCCCCACTAAAGTGCCCAACTGCAACCACCACGTGCTGCCAACAAAGCAAGGGAAGGGTCTCAGCATCCTCATTCCAATCACCCCATGGTCACACGGGGAACATCAACTACTTCCCTGCTGAATAAATGACCCACTCACTACCATCATTTCTATCTCTTTCAAGTTTCAGAGGACCTGCAGGACACAGGAAAGAAGCCAAACAGCTGCCCAGGTACCTGATGAGTCATGGCTGGGCACTGAGTTTATCTGGGCACAGAAACTCCTCCTTGCCCTTGTGGGATTGTTATTTCCAAATTAATTTGGAGTCAAATTAATTTTTTATCCCTCAGGAGATCACATCTTTACATGCGGGTGCCATGCTCCTCTGCCCAGGAGGCAAGTTTCCTGGGAAAACCAATTCCAGTGCAGGGCCATACCTGTTTCACAGAGAGGAGCACTTTCCACCCCAAGGGGCCCTCCTCTCTCCAAATTGGAATGGACAAGGAAAGTCCTATCAAGCTGCAGATACATCTCCACTGGCTGCCTGGAGCCAACACCAACAGCTCATGTCCCCAGCTGTGCCCCAGAAGTAACTGTCCCTCCATCACCACTGATTCCCTGGAACAAACTGCCCTGGTTCCTCCAAAGGAGTCACTTTGTCTGACATCAATTCCCCTGGCTCTCTGTGTGCCAGGGAGGAACAGACTGCACAGGGCAGGACTGAGCTGCAGCCACATCACTGTCACCACCCTGTCTGCACTGCAAAGCTGGGCACAGGCTGAGTCCACAAGGAACTTGGGGTGTCTTCACAGTGGGGTGAGAGGTTTTCCACATCCAGGACTGCTCCAAGTACCTCCCTGTTAGAGGGGAGGTGAGAAGGTCTCTCCTGACCTAGATGGGCAGAAAACCAGTCAGAGCAGCATGCAAGACCCCTAAAATGCTGAAGAGGAGATGGAGAACAAGGCCAGCACATCAGCCTCTCCACAAGCAAGCTTGTGAAGGGAGAGCTCTGCTCTCCAGACTCTCGAGAGGCTCATGCAGCACTGACAACTGCAGAGGAGAAAACTGGAGGCCAGTGAGAGGAGAGCAGGCACAGCCTTACCTTGCTTCCTTTCCTCTGTCTCGGGTTGGCAGCCCTCACCACTTTCGCTGGAGTTGTAAGTTCTGCAAGAGAAGGACAACAAAAGTGTTAAAACACAGCTGAGGGCTGTGGGTGGGAGTGTTGGCTCTGGAGAGAAGTGGGTAGGAAGCAAAGCAGCTCCCCCTTCAGCAAAGGAGGGCTAAGGGGAAAAGGTAAACAGAGAACACAGCCAGCTCCTGACTTCAGTCTCAGAACAGCCCCATTAATATCAGAAAACTCCTGACCAATCCAGGTGGCCCGGAGATGGACTTTTAACCCCATCCTGCTGCAGGAAGGCACTCCCTGCCTTAGCTCTGCCCTCCCCTCAATAGCCTTGCCAGACAGGGAGGAGGGGGGCAAGGAGCTCAGCTCATTCTGCAAAGCACCCACAGAACAGCCAAACAAACAAGCCCTTCAAGAGCCAAGACCAGCACAGCTCCACGAGGCCAGTGCTCCCCAGGAAGCAGAGCAGATGCATGCAAAAGTCTGTGGCTGCTGAATCCTGGTTTGAACTCAGGCATCCCAGCAGGACAGTAAGTTCAATGGAGGAAATGTACAGAGAGAGTGAGCCAGATACATCAAGTGCCTAAATCCAGCTACAGCCTGAAGTATTTAGGCACTGAAGCACCTCTGGGGTGTTTTAACACATCAGAGTGAGACTGCTGGGGGTTCACAGCACCACAGGCCTCAGAGCAAGTCAGGATCTCAACCTCACCATGGCCCATCTTGGCTCCTGCTCACACTCCACCTTCTTATAAGCAGAAATAGGAATTTCAATTTGCTTTGTCCCTCAGGTTTGGCTGCAAGGTCTCATGATCAGGCTCACATAGAGTCCAAGCAACAGCACAGCCCAACTCTGCCCAACAGAAACCAGCCACAAGGACCATGGATGAGGGTCTCCTCCAGGACACTGGTGACCCAGAGAGAGAAGAAAATCTGCTGGGCCCTGCCCCAAGGGGCAGCCTGTGCCAGGTGCCAGGCTCCTGCAGAGAGGATTTCTGCTGACTCATGGGCTTTGTTCAGAACAAAAGCAGCCCTGACTGGGGTAGGGTGGGAGGATCAGCAGAGGCTATCTGGGGATGCCCCAGGAAACACCCTGAGTAGCCTACTCAGCTCTGTCTTTGATCTCCTTCGAAAGGCTGGACAATTTTGCCTGGGCGATCAAAACCGGTCCCCTTCTGAGCCTCGAAACCAGTGATTCATCCTGGCCTTGCTCAGAGCTGGAGGCTTTGAAGTGTCAATAAGGCAAAGTCAGACATGCAGGACAGAGCCATGTGCGCTCCCCTTCCCCAATTCTTTTCTCTATGGCTCCTGCATTGGGATTTCAACTCCAGAAGAGTCCAAGCTCTTGGTTGGGTCCCTGAATCCTCCCTTTTTCCCCCCAGGACCTCCCCAACCCACCTGCAGTGCCTCCCTTCACAAGCAGCAGCAGTCCCACGTGTCCCTCATTTGTCCCACGTGTCCCTCATTTATTCCATGTGCACTTCATTGAGAATCCTGGCTCGACGGCACAAAGCTTGCTACAAGGCTTTTAAACTTCCCTGTTAGTGTAGGAAGAGCCAGCACTTTCAAAACAGCCCCCAAAATCCTCCACTCAACGCCCACAGATGTCACAAACTAAATATAGCTTCAAAAGGCTCCAGGAGCTGCAGCACAAACCCACAGCCAGCCCAGTTTTCCAGAGATACAGAGCACCCCTGCCAGCTCCGACAGCACTGATGGGACTGGCACAGCTTGATCAGGCTCCGATCTCCGGGGCTCAGGGACAGCAGGGATCCCTCTCTCCCTGCCACGATCCCATCCAGGCGCCTGCTCCCACCACAGCACAGCCCCAGCGCTCACAGCAATGGCATCCAGCCCTTTCCTCCAGTTGCTTCACCTCAGGAGCCCTCAGGGCCGTAGATACTCTTGTGCTTTTTTTTGGGAACCAGTCAAAGAGAGGGGCCTCACAAGCAGCAGTGAGAGAGGACGAAGGGGCACAGGCTGCAGGGGCGGGTGCCGCAGACTCCATCAGCTCTGCGGGGGAGGGAGGAGATTGTTTGAAACAAGTTCTGCCGCTTTCCTTATCTGCGAGATATGAACAGGGATCCCTTATCTCGCTGAGGTGCTGAGAAGACTAATTAGCATTTGCAGAGCGCTGCGGAAGACGAAACACAAAGCAAAGGGCTGCAGCCCGGCAGGGAGGGAGGGAGGCTGCTCTTCGATGGGGCTGCGGGCACGTGGAGCGTGGATGGAGCCGAGATGCAGCAATTCATGGTGGAGACCGAAGCAGGAGACTGAGAGGGTGTGGCTGTGCTGCCGGACACACGGCCAGATACAGCATCTGCTGAGCCAAGACCACGGCAAGCAGAGGCCATGCACGCCTGGCACTCTCCAGGGCACAGCAACATAACCAAGGGCACCAGCAACACAACTTGTGCTCCTCGGCTGAAAAGACCCCCTGCAGGAAAACCTCACCGCACCAGCCAGGGAAGCGAAGAGCAAGTGAGTGCTGCTCATCCCACACAGGGAGCTCAGGACACTGGATACTGCCTTGGTTCCCAGCCGAGCCTTTGAAAGCTGCTGACAGATGTCTCAGACCTCTGAGCGTCTCACAACCCTCCTTTTGCATCTGTTTGGTGGCAGTAAGTAACTTCAGTTGCGCTAGCAGTGCCTGACCACCTCCTGAAAAACAGGGCCTCTCTGTGTGAGGGGACAGACAAAACAGCTGCAGCAGGAGCCAGGGCTTTAGTGGTGTGAGGCTGGCACGGGGACAGCGGGCAGGGAAGCAAGGAGCAGCTTTGCCTGCGGCCACAGAGCAGATGCTGGCACAGCCAAGAACAGAAAAGCAGGTCTCGAGTTTTGATCTGCTGCCTGCAGCCAGAACCTGATCGTTTGCCCAGCCGTGGGGTTGCCCAGCCACTAGGAGATTATCCCTTAGCAACCAAGGGGACGAGGCACAGGTGGGAGCACCCACAGCAGCCCCAGTCCTGCTTTCATAGCCAAACCCTTCCCGTGGCCATGCCACAGCCAAAGCACTCGCTGCCTTTGGACACTCACCCCTAATGCACCTGACAAACACCAAGGGCAAGGCTGTGCAGACACCTCGTGCTTTTCAGCCCAAACCTGACTGGGGCACAGAGCCCTTAAGGTGGGAGGCTCACAGGGGCATCCAGGTGAGCAAAAGCCTTTTATCTGGAAAAAGAGCCTTTGCACAAGGACTGGACAGGCAGAGTGACAGAGATCCAAGCTAAATGTCTCTCCACCCCAAGAGGGACATATGACATGGGACCACTGAGCTCGGCCAAGGAGACATATTTACTACCTTATCTGGGAAAATTAAACCAAACACCTAGCAATCTGGTTTCCTGCCTTTTCTTGCATCCAGTGGAATTTATAATGGAATTTTAGAGAACGTAAGTGAAGAGAGGGAAGAAATCTGCAGTGCTGGGCAGAGATCTGGCATTACTGGAAAAATACCTGTACCTATAGCAAGAAAGCTGTAATGCCTGCTCCAGGTGCACCCCCCATGTGCAATGCAGCTGAGACAGCCTCAGAGGGCAGTCCAGGCTCCCAGCAGGAATGCAGAGTCCTCAGCTCTGGCACACTGCTCCTGACACAGCACCCCCTCCTTACCCAGCAGCCAGGTCGACAGAAAGGAGCCATCCTGCTCCCTGCTCCACAGCCCTGCACCTATGAGAAACTGCTGATAAAGGTGGTTCTGAGCCAAGAGCCTGGACTTTGTGCTGAAGAGGCTGAGGCAGGGGCGCATGCTCTGTGATGCTGGTCCTGATGGGGCTGCAAGAGTAAAACCAGTAACCCCAGTTTTCCCAGAGCCCTGGCAGGAGCTTGAGGGTATCATGTAGGACAGATGGCCATGTGCCCAGCAATCCACCAGGATCCTCTTCACTATTCTGTCTCCAAACAATCCTCCCTCCTTCCCACACTCCATGGGAAACTCTTAGCACATGTGAAGACTTTAAGTCACAACCATCACAATGGGACACCTGCTCTGGCAATGCTCCTTTGAGTTTTTTAGGTGAGGAAGAGCAAGTGTAGCTTGGGCAAGGGTGAGCTGAGAAAAATGTTTAAAAATGTTTCTGCCTGGGATTAGCTGTTTACCCAGGAGATAGAAAACTCCTTCAGAGTCATGACGTGAGGGCAGGAGAGTCCCTCCTGGGGTACTGACACACAGGAAATATGTGGTGGAACAGCACCAATCTGGAAAGAAATTCCCGTAAGACAGACCCAGCAGGCAACCAGCCATGGCCAAACCTGCCAGGACCCCACTGTGGCTGCAAGAATCCCCTTCCTGGCCTAAAAGACCTAGGGAGCCAAGGGAGAACAGCTCCAAAGGTGCATCCCCACCTTGCCAACACAGGAAACTCAGGGCACCAACCCTGTCCCTGTCCTTGCTCCAGACCTCGAGCAATCTCTCTGCCAGGTGGGCTGATCTGCACAGCAGCAGGGGCATGACATAGATTTGGAGACTCTCCTGTGGCACTCATCACTGCCCAGGCACTCAGTGCAGGACTTGGAGTCTGAGCCTACCCAAGCCATCAGAGGGCACAGCTGGTGAGTTTCATGTCCACCAACAGCATACAGAGACATTTGCAGGACAAGTCCTGCAGGCCAGATGTGATCTGCAAGCCAACAACAGTCCCTGCTCCCACCAGCAGCCTGTCTCCTGCAGACAGTGACAAAGCTCTTTTCTTTTTGAGTCCATCCCAAAGAGGAACCCCTGAAATTAGAGGCAGAGAAGCCTTGAGGGATGGGCAAACACTTTGTGCCCCTTTTGTGACTGCTGCACCCTCTGCATCAGCAAGAAGCTGTGGTGAGCAACACACCCTTGCTGTAAAGGGGTTGGGAAGCACTGGCAAGATAGGAAAAGACCTTGGCCTCCCCAGGAAGCCATCTGGTAGCACCCCTGTGTGCAGAGAGGTGCAGACACCCCCAGACACCGATCAGAAGATCCACCTCTGCCCTGCCTCCCAAGGAGCTGCTCCCAGCACAGCCCCAGCCATGTGTCAGAGCTAATGCCAGACTGAGATGGGAAACACTTGTCACTGCAGCTCCACACACGAGCGGAAAAGCCTGGGATTTATAGCACTGACTGCTTGGCATGCTCACATTTTGCTGAAGGCATCACAAGGCACACAAAGCCACAAAGGTTCAGGACAGGCTCAGCCCACAGACTGCACCTCCTCTAGCTCTGCAATGTTTTACAGCTCTACCTCCCACCAAATCGCAGTTGCAGCCGGAGGCGGTGAGTGTATGGAGGGGGAAACAAGGGAGCACTGGATGGAGCTCTCCAACAGCTTTAAGTGAGATGTTATCACAAGGACATCTTCCTGCACAAAGGGGTTGGTGTCTCCACAGCAGGGGCTCCCACCTGCTCCTGGGGACTGTGGAGAACCACAGTCAGCCCCATCACTTGCAGCATGTGGTCTCACAGCTCCCAGCAGGCAGCGTTTGGCCTTGCTTACAAAGGAGAGAAATATCTGCAACACTTCAGCGATATCAGGAGTTTCCTGTACATGCAAGAAAAACTGCAGGAGTATGGGCAAGGTCAGGACTAAGCAAAAGACTGGATCCCTAAGGTGGATGGCTGAGCAGGATTCAGGCTTGTAAAGCATGTGGGAAGCCTGTTCAGCTGGAGAAGGATAAGCTGCAGGTACCATGGCTCAAAGACTTCCAAGCAATTTTCCACAGCTCCTCAGAAGCTCCACCATACAAGCCCTACTGTAACAGCAAAGCAAGCAAGGAGCTGCCTACACCTCCCTGCAATGCAAGCTCTGCAACTGCTGCAAAGATCACTTGCTAAAAATAACTTCAAAAAGGGCATCTGACAGCTCCACAGAGAGCATCAGAACACTCCCACCTGGGTGTCCTAAGCAGCTCCAAGAGCTCGGGAGCTTGCCCTGGAAAAGGGCAGGGAGGGAGGTTGGGGTACAAGCAGGTAGAGCCAGGACAGTGCTGTCACAGGTTGAGTGTGGCCATCTGAGTTATAATCCCAGCTCTCCAAGCCCTCACATCCCTCAGCTGATAGACCTGAAAGCCCCAGAACAGGAGGAGCAGCTCACGACACGTGCAGAGCCCACCTCTGCTGACAGCATGAACGGGCAGCACAGATCCTCACAGAGAGCAGGGCTCCACTCAGACCCCAGCCCTCCTCAGGGAACTGAGCAACAGCACTGCTCCTTTAAATGCACAAAGTTGCCACAAGCTTTACACACACGTCTTATCTGCAGGGTCTGACATTTATTTCCAGAGCAAATGAGGGGCAGGAATAGTCTGGACTTACCAAAATGCATGATCATCTTCCCTGCAGCCTCTCAGTCCAACACAGAAACGCTTCAACTTGTGACCAAGTTACACTCCAAGAGGAGCAGGGTAGGAAACGCCGACAGGCATTTCTAACATTAACAGTGTCAGTGAGGGCACCCTGGATTCTTCCTGGCACAGGCAGCTACGATTAAAGGTAGCAAACGAACTCCCTCTTAAGGGCAAGTGACATCTCTCCACCGCCTTTTCATGCAAACCTCTTCCCTGAAGAGGATTTCTAGGAAACTTCTGACACGCAATCCAATCCATGCTCACAGCACTG
The DNA here is from genome assembly GCA_034509425.1 of Eopsaltria australis. NCBI lineage: Eukaryota > Metazoa > Chordata > Aves > Passeriformes > Petroicidae > Eopsaltria > Eopsaltria australis. The sequence goes on along the minus strand of JAVTVJ010000090.1, from coordinate 1,855,923 downwards.
CACACGATCCCTGAGATGCCAGGCACACACAGAATGAGACAGCACATGAACCACCCCCACCCAGTTTTCTACAAAAAAAAATAAAAATCCTAAACTAAGGATTCTCCCCAGGGAAAGACAGTGGTTCCCAAAAACCAAGAAGCATCACACAGGGGACACAGCCAAGGTCACCCAGCTGACCAGAATTCAGAAACGATCAAAATGAGGAAGCTGGGCTGGCTCAGGCCCCCACAGCTGTTGAGTCACCCTGTTCTCTCTGAGCAGGGAAAAGGCACCCACCACCCCTGCAGGAGAGGCTACTCCAGCATCGATGTCTGACCCAGCACGTCTGGTGCAGACATCTCCAGATGGCAGAGCATGTCACCAGCAATTCCTCTGCCAGCATGGAAAAGCCTTCAAGGACACCTGCAAACACTGGGTCAGGTTAAATGGTTCAGGGAGAGGGGCTGGAGAAGCCGGCGGCGCTGCAGGGAAAACACTCCAGGGAAAACGCCGCGTCAGTCTGGGCCCCTGAGAAAAGGCACGAGTTGATCCAGCTGCTGCTCCGGGCACGAGGCACAGCAAGGACACCTCAGCACTGGGACAGGAGGGCACCTGAGGCAAGGCTGCAGGGGCCCAGGGTAGGCAAGTGAGCCAAATGGTGGAGGAGATGGAGGGCCAGGCCCTCCTCCGAGCCAGCTCAGAGACCAGCTGATAGCTCATGACCTAAAAAATAAAATCAGTGACGGGGGAGAGGGAGGGCTGACATGAACAGGAACCACAGGACAGCAAGGACAGACACCAGGTTAGACTCACAACTCCTTATAAAACAATAAAAAACCCAACCCAATCCACTCACCTGTGGGGACAACTGATTTGCAAATTAAAAGGGGGTGTCCACCCTCCAGGAGGGATCAGGAGCAGTTTCCTCCACTCGATCCCGTTTACCTCTGCTGCACCGTTCTGCCTGTTCTGCCAGGCTCTAATGAAAAGCTAGTTAACAGTTAATTATTACCCATTCAGACACACGATCCTCTACTCTGACTGCCGGCTGGGAGGGATAAGACAGTCACGTGATGCAAAAATCCCGACCTTATGAAAGCACGGGCAACTATATTTAGTTGGAAAAACGATGACCTAGCGAGCCTGCTCCTCCCTGGCCCCCCCTCAGAGGAGCCGACCTGCCACCTCCCGAGATCCTACCTCCATGGCACCCGGGAAGATCCCCATCCAGCAGGAACTGTAACACTTAAAACAGGGACACCTGGCACAGGAGCAAGCCCTGTGTGCACGTCCAGACTATCCCGGGTAGAGGGGCCAGACCAGCACACAGCCCGGGCTGGGGGGACCCTCCTTCCCCATCCTCAGTGCACTGCAGCGGGTCACCTTGTCAGCAGCAAAAGCTGATAAGCACCAAGAGCAACAAACAGGGGCCTAGCCCAAGGTCCTGGTCCTTATCTTGAAAGCAGGAGGCACACTGGGAACCTGACCAGTGTGACCAGCACTGGAGAGGCATTCAGCAGCAATGCTCCAGCTGCTGGCTTCTCTATGCCCAGGGCTGACGATCGGAATTTGCCTCCCTGGATCAGTCTACTCCTCTCTCCTCAGGGCAGCTGGGTGGCCAGGACAGACACGGGCGTGCTGAGAACAGAGTGGGAGCCAAGGCAGCACCACTGCAGCAGAGAGACGGCCCCAGAAAAAAGGTGCAACGAGAAAATCCAAGAGCATCACCTGCTTCCTCTGCAGTGAAAGAGCTTCAAAGCAGAAGAAAAACAAAAAGCCAGAGGACCAGACATCATTAATCTCTTGTCATCAGCAGAAGGGTGCTCTCTGCCTGGATCCCGCTGTGGCTGATGAGACAGCACAACCGGCGGCGCCCGTGGCACGAGCGCGAGGAGGTCACTGCATCGCTGCCGAACCCACGCTGACACCATCCCTTTAATGGCCGTCAGCCTCCTCTGCAGCTGCATCTGGGGACTTGGAAGCTGACAAAACCCTTCCTGGGAAGCATCTGGTACGTCTCACTGTAAATATTTAACAACGAAGAGACAGGAATCGAGAGCCAAGCGCCTGCAGAGAGACCCTCCAGCTCCAAGCGTTCAAACTGTCTAGGAGGAGACTGTGCAGCTCCCACTGTGCCAGTGGAGGGGGAGAGGGGTCACACAAGGCAAAAGTGCAAACTCTGTACAAAATATGCCTCTGGAAAACCTGTCATCTCAAAGAGGAGAATGGGTTTCTAGAAAGGAGACTGTGAGGTAATTTAAATAACATCATTCTGAGTTCCTCCCACTGCGATTCCTGTACCTGCCTGGCTACTTTTGCAGAGGCATCCCTGCAGGACCAGCATGTCCCCTGAGCAGTGGCCACTTGCTAAGTGACCACTTAACCTCACCCTCAGCACACACAGCTGCAAACCTGCCTCCCTGGCTGCATAGAACAAGAGACTGAGCAGCAGCTCAGCTTGTCAGGCCAAGGAAGACAAAGCCAGCACCGTGCAGAAATCCAGCCCCATCTCTGGGAAAAGTAATAGTGATCTGGTTGTAGGAGCAGGTGCAGCAAACTGTCCCAGGAATTTAGGGAGGTCATACCCTAAAGTCTTCCACTAAGCAGGCTGTCTCCATAAATGTGCTCAAGAAATCTTACAGTCCTGTAACCACCTGGATTAAACTGAGCACAGGTATGGGGGCTTCCTCCTGTTGGTGAATCCAGAACATTAAAACCACAACAAGGCACACAAATATCCCTGTGATCTTTGAGAGCAGGCAGAAGGGCTTCTTTTTGTGCTACTTCAGGATTACTGTACCTCAGCTGAGCTGATTTCAGGGCATGTTTCCCAAGCACAAGATACATCATCCTCACTTACGGCCCCCACCTTAAGCATGATCCAGTGACATTCCAGGTTTTTCTAAGTAACTCTGATATAGCAACTTCCTTCCTGGGTTCACAATCACATGAATCCTGCTGCATAAACCACTCTCTCTAATAAAGCTAATTCCAGTGCTACAGGTGGGTGCCTCCCATGTCAATACAAAGCATAAAAGAGTACAACACCCTAATGAGACTAAGTTTTCCAAAACGAGTCAGGAACACCAAATTGTAAGAGTGCAACATAGCACTTTCCTAACTTAAAAGATCCATCTCCCCCCCTTTTCTTTCTAAAGGAATAAAAACCACTTCCTTGCAGTGGTAACATCACCCTCATCTCTTTATGGAAAACTTCACAGGATTTAATTCAAAGGGGCATTTATAAACTCAAGAAAGATATCTCCTAACACTGCCGACAATTGTACAAAATGATCAGGTCAGGGTGCAGCAGATGAAAAAAGTCATCAGGAGCGGTGAAACCAAGACAGAGCATCACTTGCTGCTCTGCTGAACACCAGAGCATCCACAACTGCACCCTGCAGTCAGCTCTGGTCTCTGGAATTCAACAAGGGCACAGGGCTGTTACAGCAGCTCAAAGAAAAGCAATTAAACCACCCAGAGGCAGCTCCTCAAGAGGTGAGACTAAAAAGGCTCAGATCCTCTACCATGGAGAGGAGGAGGGCTGGCTGCAGCATGTAGGAGGCCAGGAGGGCACAGGCACAGCATTCTAAGCTAGCAGGAGATCCACATGAAGTGGCAAAAGTATTCCCTTCCAGAGCAGGCAGCAAATTTCACACAGTAGCAAGTCCTGGGAGCTGAACAGCATCGGCTGCCGAGCAGAAGAGTTTGGTGCTCACAGTGAAGTTGTCCACAGACATCCAGCTGCAAGTGTGCCCTCCCAGTCCTCCTCAACAGCTGAAGTGGGAATGTGAGAGTGTGTCCCTCTGCCCACTGAGCCCAACCCTGCATCTCTCAAGGGTGTTGAAGTCTCTCAGCTTTCCATCTGAACTCCAGACCACATGATCTCAAAGTGGCTTCTTCTGAAAAGCACCCTACAGCTTCTGAATCCTGCTTGTGGGATGTGGGAGAGCAGAGGACTGAGGCACTGCTGTGCCAGACAGAAGGAAAGCGAGGCCTCTCTCCAACAACTGCTTTATTTGCAAACACTATTAGGTAACTGGGACGCAAACACTGCTGCCCTTCCACCTCCACAGTGCTCACACGTGACACAGGGATGATCCAGGCTGAGGATGCAGGCTGAGGGCAGGCTGCTGCTGGCATCCCTATGCTAACAAGCAGGAACATGCTCTGGGGCACACTGCAGCTACTGTGCCTACAAAATGGCTGGGTTTTGGCTCAGGCGCCCCACCTATGCAATTCCCAACCCTGATACTGCAACTCAGCATCTTCCATCACTCTGCTAACCACTTCCTTGGGAGAAGAACAGACTTCTCACCCAGAGGTGACACCAGCCATACAGACCCACCTGACCCTACAGGATTAACCTTAAAAAAATAGACCCGACACAGGTATGGGAGTTCTGGTGACAGGAGTAAATTAAATCATTCAGCAACCACAGCAATGAAAGGGAGGTGAGGGAGTCAAACCCAACAGTCTCAGGAGTGCACAACAGCTCTGATGGCAGGAGCAGTGCTGCTCTCCCTTCACACTTCACTGGGTTTTGAGATACCATAGTTTCCAGATAAGCTTAGTGCATGGGAAGAAAAAGTATGGCACCAGCTTTAAGGCTTTTCCAGAGAAAGGCATGAGAAAGACTGCACAGTGTCCTGTGGAACCACCATTTAGAGGAATCCTGTTTAAGGTTTAACTTATCTCCTAAAACCATACAGAATTGTAAAAGAGCCCCAAGCTCCGTAGGTAATGCTTTCTGCAACACTTCTGACATGTAACAAACACTTTGTGGAGCGCTATCATCTGCTGCAGACACACACTCGTGCCCCACCCTGGAGACAGCTGTGCAAGGTCCCCAACCAGCTGGAGAACAGAGGATGCAGCAGTGCCAAGCAAAGGACATCTGAGTTTGCAGCACAGACAGACAAAACCCAATACTCAAAGAAGACAGATCTAGCAAGGTGGAGAAAAGCCTCCTGTGAACTCAACAGATGGGAATATACCTTTGCTCCTTCAAAACCTTAATATTTCACTTTCATATGTTGAGAAAGCAAGAAAATCATGAGACAAATGTGAAATCAAAGCCTTAATCCAGTGCATCTAGTCATACACCACAGCCTTATTAGCTGTCTAGAGCTCTGGAAACGTATCCACAACTTCCATCCCTCTGTTCACTTCAGGAAGTTGAATTACAGTGCCTTCAATGTTACACCAGACTACTCTAAACCAGTGCGTTATTTTTAATGAAATCAGCTTTAAGAGAACAGAGCTGATTTCCACACTTCCAATGCCTCCATCATCAACAGCAATTTACCCTCACACTATCCATGAACTGGTGAAATGGGATCCCATGCAAATCCAAAGATGGACATCAGAGGTGGACACAGTGACATGCCTGGGGTGACACAAGGCCAAGGCAGGCACTGACTTCCATTCCCAGTGCCTTTGCTGTGGCACATCTCCACATGGCACTACAGTCTCATTGACTGCTCTGGTATCACTGGTTAAAACACAAACCTTTCCTTCAGTCTTGGCACTTCTACAACATCAGCCGAAATGAGGAGCTTCTGGCAATTTGGGAAAGGCAGGAATTGAGATCATCAATATCTGCTTCTGAAAACTACACTGATTTGAAACCTCCATCCAGAGCAAGCCCCCTCCCAGCAAGGCTGCACACACCACTGGGGCCAGGAAGTTTTTTTCTCTGCACTGATGGCAACACAGTGAGTAGTTTGTTTGTCCTTAACAGCAATACTCAACAGCCAACACACAGACTAGAAGCCACGGGGGAGGTCTGTGTCTTCCCAAAGTATTGCAAATTCAAATATATATCCTCAGGTTCATAAACACATCCATCTGTGTACAGGTAACATACAACATAAACAACAACAACAACCTGGGTTACATTTGCATCTTGACACGTCAGTGTTTCCAATTATGTGTGATGACCAAGACCTACAAGTTCCCAAACTCTTTCACCCCTGACATCCAAATTTGTTATGCTACAATGTATGGGAGCAAAAAACCTCCCAGCAGTTTAGTTATCACTACATGAAAGCCAAAAAGATGTCACTGCTGGACAGGAATGGCCAAATATTAGAGGTTTGTACTTTCTTTAGGAAGCATTTTTGCTTTGGTGTTTTGGATGGGGTTTTTTGGGCGTTTTGTTGGTTTGGGGTTTTTTTGTTATATCAATGTCCACTGCATATTCCTGTGCCAGTCTTCTAAGTCTGATAAGCACTTATTCTTCAGGAAGAGAAGTGCAGGGAAGGCAAGGAAGAAGGAGGTTTGAAGAGCTCAATTTTTATTTCATACATACCAGACTGGCCATCAGCTGGAAATATATCTGTAAAAGAAAAAAAAAAAAAAGGAAAAGATCAGTATTGGTTGCAGCTGGAGTGCAAATCACATTTAAAAGGTCTCCTCTTTCGATTTGTTTGCTTTAGCTAAACAGAGGAAGTATTTTCTTAGTATCTCAAGTTAAACATCAATCCAGCTTCGAACCCACCTCAATTCAACCACTTGTTGTGAGAAAGATTTTGAAGGAGTCTGTGTTTACCCGAATGCACTGCTCTCATAAATAACCTTCTGTACTGTAACAGACAGCAGAGAGCAATAAAAAAGCTTGTTGAGATCTACAAAGATCCACACAATGAGCTGCTTGGTGGCTCTCCACATTCCCCCTGAGCAGCAATGTCAGATGGAAATCTACAGAGAACATCTAACAGGGAGCACAGGTGGAAAGCCAAGCCAAAAGCCAAGTGAGCATTTTTCTGATGGTCCTTGGTTTTTGTAGCCATGAGGGACATCCGCAGCTGTGCCTGGCTCTAACACAGCACCTACACCAGACACACACCCCCACCACCAAATGGACACCCAGGGCCTTGGCACATCACCCATCACATCAGCAGAACCCTTTCCCCTTCCCAGCTCAGGAGTCTCTGTCAGCAGGAACTGCTGACTGCACAGGACAGATGGAGTCTGGGGGATTATTCAACCTCCCCAGCCCCCCAAGCTCTTTCCAGTTGGGGGTATGAGCCCTTCTCTTGGAGGACCTTATGTATCGCTGGGAAGATGTTAAGAAGCTGGGAAGGACAGACTTTTCATTTAAGGAGCACACAGGACAGTGTGTGTGGAAAACCCCTGTTGATAAAGGCTCCCCCAGAGGATATGAAAACAGAACTTTTGAGAGAGCAATTCATTATGTTTTCTTCAAGGATCCTGGAAGAGGAGGGGGAAGGAAGGCTGCCAGCAAGGCCAGGTCCTCCTGGGACAGGGGCAGGCCCCTGGCTCCAGCTTATCAGCTACCCAAAACACACATTCAGCTGGAAAGTCACAAGAGTTGCAGCAAGGACTACCCCTCAGGCAGGGCAATGCTCTCTGGCCTGGGCTCAGCTCATGCAAAACCAGCAAAAACACCCCCTCGCCAAAATAACTTCTATTTCTCTTCCTTTGACTTGCACCATGTCCAAAGCATCCTCAGGCGGGGATGCTTTCATCCCACATAGGAACGGGAAAAGCCAAGTAGAGCAAAAATACCCAGAAGTTAAATCAAGACTCTCTCTGCCATTATTACACAGTTATAGTCTGTGGCCACTTAAAGGCACGTATCAAGGACAGCCCAGCACATCCAGAACAGTCTCCAAGCACCAGCTTGGATCCTTTGCAAGCTGCACGTTCTACTACAATCCTTCACCAGCCCATGTACCAAACGCATGTAAACATCTTGTATTTCTGGGATGCTCACTGATGAGCACACGCTTCTACATCAGTGAGCTGAAACACCCTGTACTTCACAGAATCATAAAATGGTTAAGGTTGAAAAAGACCTTTTAGATCTCAAACAAGATACAATTTATTTCCCTACTTGGGCTTCTCTGCAAAGGAACAAGGTAGTAACGCTAGTATCCCACCTGTTTGGATCAGCTAGCTGTACCAGATGTTACTAAAACCCAAAATAAATCGCACAATGGTTGGTAACAAATTCCTCTGTGCCAGCCAGGAATTTAGCAAAGCCAGGCTTTGGCAAATGCTCCCCTTGCTGTACTCCAAGGGGTGCAGTTCTCCAGTCTGCATTCCTGCTAGGCTGTCCCACCAACTCTTCATCAAACACAGGCCACAGCAAAACCAACCACTCACAACAGGTCCAGGCTCCAGACACCACAAATGCCACCAAACCAGGCAGCAGCTGCCGGTGACCTCTCAGCAACATCTCCTATCACACATGTCACCACCACAACCCCGAACTCACATTCCCTCAAGGTCTCCTCTCAGCTCATTGCTGTATTCCCCACTGCCCTGTCCAGCTCTAGTCGTGCAGCCACTCTAGATGGCTCCTCCTGAGCTCAGACACAGCTCTAGAGCAGCTTTGCCACTACATTTACTAGAAAAGCAGTCACTCTGTGGCTGAGGTCAGTAGAAAGCAAGGACCACATGTGATGGCCAAGGGCAGATACAGCTCACATTCATCTCAAGGTTTGCCAGGGCAACTCCTGTCAAGGAAGGACACTTGCATGCAGTGCTCAGCCCCCTTGTCTGGCAGAGACCGAGCTTGTCCAACTCATCACACCTATGATTAACAAAGATTTGACTCCAAGCTCTCCAGAGACTGAGAACACTGCAGGCAGCTTTCCCCAGAGCTGAGAACAAGCACAGAGCAATCAGTCTGCAGGACCTGCTCTGAAAAATGGGGCTGCTGGGAGGACACATCCGAGGCAGTGCTGGTCAGGGACTGGCAGGCACAACTGACCCTTTGGGACACCTTTTTCCCATGCAAGCACAAGTGACTTAAATTAAAAATTAGCCTGCCAATTAAGGGCAGCACCTCAGGTGCCCAAGAGAAGTCTAAATCAGGCAGTGCTTTCTTTTCCCAAGAAAGCCATGGTAGGGAAGGAGGTAGAAACACATGTGGCCAGCATGTGAACCCCCTGGGCTGCTCTCCAAGGAGCCCATCTCATACACTGCAGGACTGAGGCTGCCTGTCCAGGCGAGCTCCTTTCCCAGCTCTGCCAAGGCTAAAACTCAAAGGATAGAGGCACAGAGACGGGTTTTTGCTCAAAGTCCCAATACAGAAAGGTGAAGCCAGCAAACCAGCCCCACCAATTCCTCCCACCACACACATCAGCCACCTCCCAAGGACCCTGACGCCAAGTATCCCAACACTGGTCAGATGCTGCAGGACAATGCTTCACAGCAGCTCTCCATCATTCCATCAGCCACCTGCTCAGCAGCAGGTAATCCCTACAAGGGACTCAGGCAGCTCTGCCCCTGCCTACATAACACCCTCCCAGCCAAGCCCAGCCTGCCCTCCAGGCAGCCCAGTGGGAAGGAGCAAGAAGGAACAGTATCACAATGCAAATGAGCAGACCCATGAAATTTGGACCCTATGGTCTCTCATTTCCTTCTCCTTCTTGCACACAGACACTTTTGTTTCTCAGCACGTGCCCAAAATCAGGAAGACTTGGTGTCTGAACAAAGAGACTGTAGTCACCACAGGAACCAGCAACATCTTCACAGCAGCACCAGCCTCTGCGGAGTCAGGTACTTCCCAAACCCCTGACCATTCTCATCAGCCCTGTACAGTATCCACACAGCCTACAACAACATCTCAACAGGAAACACATTCTGTGAATCTTCCTGTTATAAGCAAAACGGGGTGGAGGAGGGAGTGAGGAGGAGGAAGTCAGGGTGCCATGCATATGGCAGGATGTTGGGACAGGCACAGAGCATCCCTTTGAGTACCTCACATGAGGGTGCAGATGTGGTACAGGGGTGCTTACTCTGGGCACCAATACCCAGAGTTGTTGTACACAGAGCCCAGGAGATATAACTAAATTGAGGGCAGTTGTCCTTATTTTAGGTGGTGCTGGGGGTGGATCTCAATTTCAATTTTTGCCTGATGGTATTTTTACACAAAGGAGGAGACCGTATGCTAAAATGGGGCATTTAAAGAGAAAAGCTGATGCATCCACACACATACCCCCTTCCCCAGGGGCTATCTGGCTACTGCTGCTATTCAGGTATCTGGGACAGGTCCAGAAAGGTCACCCCATTTGTGAGCCCCCATCTTCCCTCCACTGCTCCCTGAGGAAACACACACCAACCACGCTCCTCCACCAGCCGTGCTCACAGTGCTGAATCCAAACGCCCGCACAGGAAGCCTGTCTTCTCCCAGCTCAGGAGCTACAGCTGGGAAGGGACCTCCACCACCCACTGCCTGTCCCCAGCCCCCCTTTTCCAGTAGGGACACTGCTTCCTCCTGGCAGGGCCCAGGAGGCAGTGGCTGAAGAGCAGCTCATTATCCCTGACGCAAGAGAAACGCTGACTCGTTATTACAGCAACCTGCAGCCATAACTGCCGAGGGGCCGCGCGGCCGCAGGCCCAGTGCCAGCAGGAACTAGCTCCCTGCTGGCCCCCCACCTCCCATCACCCTCCTGCTCTCCCTAACAGGGGGAAAAACGACCTCAGAGTGCTTTATGCCACCTGCCAGTCACCAAAGCGCACTGGCTGGTACCACCACCCCAGTGTGCTGGGTGAGGGCTGTGCACACACGGGTACCAGCACAGCGATGACAGGCAGCTGCCTGGCTGCTCCCAATGGGACATGGGGCTCATCCACACTGCCACAGGAAGACACCAGCTGATTTGTTCTAGCTTCCGACCCATGAAGTTGTAACCAAATCATCCTCCACGTTTTGCAGACAAAAGACTCGGACGCCAGCAGAAAAAAAATGACCTCTCCAAGGTCATGCGGGGACTCGGCAGCAGAGACATGACCAGAACTCGATCACAATGGCTCGAAAGCTGCAGGGCTGCACCGGCGGCCCAGGAGAGGGACTGGGGAGGGAAGTGCTGGCAGATGGCAGGATCGATTGGTATCTCTCCTCCTAACCTGACCTGCTGCCCAGCAGGGACAATCCAGGCAGGGAAAAGGTCCAAATTACATAGTCCAGCATGTACTGAAAAGAGACCAGAGCTGCTTGAAACTCTTCCCCGGCCCTATGCAACATTTCAGTTCAAATCCCTGTCACCTGGCTCCCCCTCGGAGGCCAAGGCAGTGCCTGCACAGGTTCCCAAGACAGTTACAGGCCTCTTCAAAGCAACATTCAGCAGAAAAGGGGGTGAGGTCTGCTAGGGAAAAGTCGCAAAGCAAGAAACCCTAAACCCGAAGATTAGCATGGCCAATTATATCCCTCCCTCGATCTTGTTTGCTTCCTGTTTCCCTCCTTTGTTACCTGCTGAGCAGGATCGGGGAGGGTCCAGCTCTCAGTCACCCACATTGTTCCAACCCTCTCCAGCTGCCAGGTCCACACAAACACCTCCCATGCCTCTCAATTTACTACAGGATCTTTACCCCCTCAAAGAGAAGCTGAAGCATGAGACAGATGGATCAATCCTAACATGATGCTGGCTAGGTCCCAAGATACCGCTAAGGCCTCTGCAAGAGAAACAAAACAAAGCTATGGAAGGGTTTATCCCAAAACAGTTCCTCTGCAAGGGCATCCAGACCACCAGTACCTGGTAAGGGGTTTTCTGTTCTTTGTCTAGAGGAGAGGTTAGATTCGTTCTCAGATACCCCCATCACCTACACTGGCTCTAGAGCTGCAGCCAGTATGAGCTCTGACATCAATTCCCTACAAACCACACGGAAACAAATGCTTGAAATAGGTTTTCAATGTATGAACAGCCATGGGCTTGGTGAAGTTCAGCCATGATGCCCCTGCTATCCTCATGTACTTAAAAAGTAATGAAGACTTCTAACATCAGAGTTTCAAGAGGAACAACCCTGGGGAAAAAAAATCACCTACTCCAAAATCAGAGCGTTATCTGAGCTAAATCCCTAACTAACTTTACACCACACACTAAATGAGTACCTCAATGCTGATGTTCAGTCTCCTCCAGACCCAGCAGGGCCGTGTCACCGGATGAACACACGGTCACCAGCAGGACCAGCACTGTGCCTGGCAAGAACACCTTTCAGAAATCCACATGGAAGAGGGTTCAGGTCTCTTCTCCAAGCACCAGAGATGCCAATGGGGTTCTGGGGAACCCGACCAGAAGAATGAGAGCTCTCCAAACAGACAGCAGATTCACATATGCATAGGCACACAAGGAATAACTGGAAGGTCACAGGCTGTTATTTCTCCCATCCACTTATCAGTGCTTGCACTAGAGAGAACAAACACTGGGTGTTCTCTCCCATTAACCCCTTCCCCTCATTTCCAAAATGGAGAAGCAGCAAAGTGCTGCTGCTCCAGAGCATGAGTCCCAACTCTTCCCATCATGAACCCAACAAGGGGCTTCACAGAAAGTCCAAGGCAACTTAAAGGTACGTGATTACTGTCCCCATGGAGCAGCTGGTGACCCAGCTCTCTGCCTCACATCCTTTGATCACCAGGAAGCCTGGAGTGATACCACTGGAGGCCTTGGGCCTTCCAGGAGAACAACCCCACGTGAGTCTGGGCCCAATGATCACAGTCACCCTCCCCAGATTGCTCTTTAAGCCACTGGATATTGAACAGACATTAAAATTTCTGGCACAATCAAGCAAAATACATGTCTCAAAGACTCTTGTTGAAATACAGGAGCCATCCATTTTGGTGTGGTCCAGAAGCCATTTGAATCCCACACTGGGGAAACTGATATAGGATGGTGTTTCCCTCTGACAGGGTGCACTGAGTGCTGCAACACACTTTTCTGCTTGCACATCAAAGGCAGACCCAAACTCCAGAGAAGCTTTGCCCAAGGACAGCTCAAAAAGCAGCTGGCAGGACAGATTCATCTCCCTACAAAGGAGAGCCCATTAATGTACCCAGAAATCCAGTCTGTACATGAAAGAGGATCCCACTCCACCTCCTCAAATGCACCAGTATCACAGTAAAGCCCCGTAACATCAGTCAAGGATGCCATAAATCCCTATGAAAACCCCAGAAATCGAAAATTGCAAGGCTCTCTCCACCTTTGGGCTGCAGGCAGAAGGCCAAGCAGGGGGCTGTAGGATACACAAGGCAGCACAGCGAAGACAACATAATTAAATCTCTTAACTGAATTACAAATCATCAGACTCACAGTCTGAGGCGTTCCCTCCCTCTGGCCCAGGCTATCTGCTTGGTTTTAATCAAACACTCAGCCTTTCCAATCACCCTCCAAACTCCATCCTTGCTTGGTTCCACTCTCTGCTGACAATTACATCAACTCAGATTTCACCTCCAACTGAAGCTAAGAGGGTTATCTCACTGTAATCTGCCATGTCTCCTCCAAATCATCTTCACAATTGTTTTTACAGGTTTAAATTTAAAATTTAAAACCGTGGCTCATTTACAGCAAATTCCTCCCTGTGGAGTATGCAAATGTCACATTTATCATTCCACACTTAAAAAAAAAAAAAAACCAAGAAAACCAAAAAACCAGCAAGAGTGAGCTTGGAGAGCTCACCTGAGCTTGGGAAGCCAAAAGAGAACAGTCCCCTTTTTGTTCAGCTCAGTGCAAGACCCTCTGCAGTGGCAGAGGATTTCTGAGCACTCAGAAGATGCATGAGATCATAGCTGGTATTCCCCCGAGCTCTCAAGGTTGAGCTGGGAGTTGGGAAGCGAAATTCAATATGATTACAGACAGTGAAGCCTCATGCTTTGTCATCTGAGCACATGGTGGAGACACCTCCGTGATTCGCTCTTCTGTCTTGCTGGGTGGAACCTCGTGCACAAATATCCCATCACTTCTGTTTCAGTCACAGTAAAAACCTCCTGCCAGCGTTTTTGGGATGTGTTTCTCCACATTTCAGTATCTGCTGCTACAGACACATCATTTCTCAGCACCACACATACTGGTGTCACTCCTTAATTCTTCGTTGTTTTTCCCTCTCCTTTCCCCCTTGCACAGCCTTGGAGCTGGCCTGCCAACATGAGCCCACCTGGAGGTAACAAAGCTATGGTTCAGTGCTTCAGTCACTCCTTTAGGTGTCTTTTTGTGCTGGATGAGGCCAAGAGCATTGCTTTTTGTTACTGCGGTTGTCTTTATTTTCAGTAGGCTCATTCTGTGAGGTCAAGAGAGCTGACACAGACTTTTCGACTACTTGGAAATACAACCTTATCAGCTACAGAAAAGGCATAAAAATTGCAGGGAGAATCCTAAGGCTTCTGCAGGAATAAATTCAGCGCTTCTATTGCAACATTTAATAAAAAAAAAAAAGAAGATGCGACCTTGGAGAATCTGAGATTAATTTTCTGTAGTTTAAGTGAACACTGGCTTATCAAGCATTTGAGTGTTGCTTATTAACTGTGAGTTCTCACTATTTATTCAGTCACTAGCTTCATTATCTGCAAGTGTGCAATTCAGATAGTTTGGTAGCTAAGACTTGGTAAAATAATCACTCATTTACATCAGTGACCAGAAGTTTTCAAAAGTATAGTCATAAAGAAAAAGAAAATAAAAAAAGGCTGAGTTATTTAGTGTGAAGGCTGAATATATATCACAAATAATCTGCTTAAAGACAGTACTCAGTGTTTAGCAACATACCCACCTCTGGCAGCACCTCTGAGTTACCAGGCAGGTAAAACACCAATCTCCCCACACACCTTTTTCTCTTACTTTCCCACCAACAAAACCCTACCCTTTCCTCATTTTTGTGGTTTTTCCAATTTCATACTTGTTTCCCCACATATTTAGCCAGGAAAAAACTCACCTCTTCTCTCAGTTTTTTTCAGACTTCTTAAAAGCTACCTTATCTAGCCCTGAAAGCCCCCCGTTCTCCCCATGCATTCACGCTGCGGGCGAGTCAAAGAAGTCAAATGACTAGGAGGAAAGGAGAAGCGATAAGAGCCCCCCGCAGCCGCGGCTCCCTCCGGCGCAGCCGTGCCCTGCAGACTGCAGAGTCACTCTGCAGGAGCCGGCACACGCCGCCGCTCAGCTGGAAAAACGTGCTCAGCACAGTGCCCGGGACAGGCTCCGCTGCCTCCCACCCCGCCGCCCCCCGAGCTGTGCCCCGTACCTGGGCAGGGAAGAGCGGAGCAGCGCCCGTGTCCCACTTGCCGGACCCCAGCCCGGGCTCACGCAGCCCCTCCCGGCCAGCAGGAAGGACACACAGCACATTTCCGCCGCCTGTCCAGCTTCCCGATCGTGCTCTAACGCTGCCTCGTGTGTCAAGGACGCGTGAGGTTCACAAGCCCCAGTCGAGCCCCCGTTTCTCCCGGCTGCCCCCCCGGCTGTCACAGTCACCAAGGGATCTCTGCAGAGCCTGGCATATATCAAAGGAGCGACACTGAGGAGCACCAGAGATGCTTCTCCTCCAACTCATGGGGCAGGGATGCTGTTTGTTCCAGTTTGGATCCTTTGCAAGCTGCACGTTCTACTACAATCCTTCACCAGCCCATGTCCCAAATGCATTTAAACATCTTGTATTTCTGGGATGCTCACTGATGAGCACACGCTTCTACATCAGTGAGCTGAAACACCCTGTACTTCACAGAATCATAAAATGGTTAAGGTTGAAAAAGACCTTTTAGATCTCAAACAAGATACAATTTATTTCCCTACTTGGGCTTCTCTGCAAAGGAACAAGGTGGTAACACTGGTATCCCACCTGTTTGGATCAGCTAGCTGAACCGAAGTAAGTAACAACAACACAGTGGTTGATAAAATAAATTCCTCTGTGCCAGCTAGGATGCCTCTCCTGGGCCCCATCAGCACCCAGGGCTGCTTTATGGAGCGAGTTGGGAGTGGAGAGAAGCACCTGGAGCAGCAGGCTGCAGACCTGCTCCCAGCCACTTCAAGGGGTGTCCGGCAGGAAGCAAACGCGCTTTCCCAGGAGCACAGGTCAGGGCAGGCTGTGCCGGACAACACACTGCAAGTGTCACACGTATTTTGGAGGAACCAGAGTAACACTGTCTAGATCAAGAGAACAAAGGGCATTTGTGTCACCTCTGAGTGTCACCAGAACCAGACTGAGCAGCATCAAGACCTCAGTCACACCAACAACCACCCCCGTTGATCATTTCTAAAGCAAATTAAGGTTTCCACCTGGCCTGTTGTGACAGAGCACCCAACCCAGCCAGGGCCACCATGGTCACATACAACACACTGTCAGTCTGCAGCAGAGAACTCTACCAAACCTTACGGTTTGTCACCACATAAAGGAACAGGGTGACTCAAACCCACAAAATAAAAATAAAATCACAACCACTGTAGAACACTGAACCCTGCTGTGTGTTCCCATACTCAAACGCATGGAAGCATCAAGGGAAGCTTCTGCTCCTAAGTCAGCTTTGCTCCAGAAGGACAGCGAAGGTAACCCACTGATAAAGCAGGTATTAGATAAGCCACTTCCCAGCCCTTCCTCTCCTTGCATGTCTCAGCAGAACATCCCCCAGCACACATAGCTTTAATGCTGGACAAAGAGCTCTTGATCCTGGCAATACCCACAGCGAGTGTCACACCAAAGCTGGGCCGCACGACTTGCTAAGGATGGCTCCAGCAGCTCAACCTGGTACTGAACCATCAGCACCATCAGCCTGGCACTGAAACCAGCAGAGCCACTACACATCATACACCAGTTTGCTCAGGAAAGGCAATCCACCCACAAAGCCCCCCAACTGCAGCACAAACGCACGCTCTGATAGAGGAAAGTTCAGTTAAGAGGATCTTCTGGGAACCTCCAATTACAGGATGAGCCTCCCTTCAGTAACATGTTGACACTTGACCACAGTTTCCACAACCTTTCCCAAAACCAAAAGTTTATCTTCCACAGTATTAGAATTGCTATCAGCAAACCTATTTCCACCAAATGCCTCGTGCCAGTTTTTGCTCCACAGCTGCAGACATTCATGTGCACACCCACATCTCAGTTCTGCCAAGCAATCCAGACCGACCCTGACCCTAAACTTTCCCCACAAAGAATCTGGTAATTGATTTATTCAAGGCCAAATTCAGTTCCCATTTTTTTCTGGTCACCCGTTAGCATTACCTAAATACACGATTAGCTCTAAGTTCTCCCAGCACTGCACTAACTTCTTTGAAGCCCTTCTTTTCCCTCTCCTCTGACCTCAAGTCATGCAGCTGCATCATTTGATAGAAGATATTCAGATTAACCAGTTATTTCAATGCAAGGAGATAAGTCTCCCAGCTCCATTCAGACCTCGCTAACAAGGACCTGGACCTGCAGAACGAGTGGAACCAAAGCCTGGTTTCAAGTGAGAAAAGGAATAAATGCAGAGTTGGCCATGCCAGAGACCACAGAGTGGATCCAGAGAGCCACCCAGAGCTTTAGCCAAGCCTAGGAGACAACTTCTTGGCCATGAAAAGCTCCACCTAGACAGCACTATCACCATGTGAGAGCTCAGCAGGTATCACCAAGGTTGCATCACCTCTTTCCCCAAGCTCCCTGTGTACACAGCAAGCCAGGGATTTGACAGAGCCAGCAGTGTGGAGACTCAGGCTCTTGGTAGGAAGTCAGCAAAGGCTTCAATGCCAAGATGACCAAAGGATAAGT
Organism: Eopsaltria australis; assembly: GCA_034509425.1. Taxonomy (NCBI): domain Eukaryota; kingdom Metazoa; phylum Chordata; class Aves; order Passeriformes; family Petroicidae; genus Eopsaltria; species Eopsaltria australis. Next base: position 1,838,466 of record JAVTVJ010000090.1, on the reverse strand, counting down.
AACATATTAAAGACCATAATGTAAATGCGTATCGCGGTTGGGAATGAACAAAGCTCACCAGTCCCAACTGGACCTAGGGTTAAGGGCACCCGTAATAACTGAAAGGGTTAAAACATTCAGCCTGGTCTGAACAGCAAGCACAGCTTTCTACTAAAATGGCCATTCCTTATTTTGTCAAACAAGCACAACCACAGAGATGGTGTTGGAAGTTCATTGTATTCTCAAGTATATAAAGAGCAACCTAACTCTATCCAAGCAGGCATTTGGCATTGCCCTGAGGATAATTTCACACAGTTTGAGCACAGCAAAAAGATCAGGTGTCATAATTTGGAAGGGAGAGCAGAGCATTGCAGCCCCAGTGCCCCCATTCCCAGTCCTGCTTTCTGGACTCAGTTTGTCCTCACATCTGAACCAAGTCCTTTTGCTGCCCAATCCAGTAATCCCTGACGCAATCCTGGTAGAAACCTCCACGGCACCCCAAGCAATATAAAGTTCAAAAGAAGAGTTGTGAGCATAAGGAGAGGGCTGGAGAGAATCCTACAACGATGCCTTGGACCTGGCAATCTGGAACTGGAGGTCGCAGCAGAAGCAGGCACTGAAGCCCAGCAACAGGGCCAATGAGTCAGCTCCCAGGAGCTGCGCCGCATTCCCCAGCCTTCTCTTCCCGAAACAAACAGTGCAGAACAGGGCAAAGGTCCAGCACAAAGCTGAAGGGCAAAGGTATGCGGGGGAGGGAAAACACTAAGCCTCACGTTTTTTTGGAGCAACAGTTCCAGTTACCCTCATCCTCCCCAACAAGATGGGAAGAGTTACTCAAACATGAGTTGTGGGATTGGAACAAAACAGTAGTTTGGAGAGGAAACTTGAGGCGGTGGGGGGGAGGCCTCCTGCTGCGATAGCAGCTCTGTTGCAACAGCCAGAAGAGCTCCACAATTACGTGCCACGACAGAGTGAGAATTGCCCAACACTTTGGAAATAGGTGTGTGCAGGACTACCAAGCTGGATACCTGAGCAAGCAGATGCGTGTGTCTACTCTGAATGCGAAGAAATGCCAATGGTAAAACAAGCTTCCCATCCATCTTATCTCTTGCACTGGAGGCTGGTTTCAAGGAAAGCCCTATGGGGAGTTAGTCAGCGAGGGGTGAGATGCTAATGTATCTTCCCCTGTCTTCTCCTCAGTACCGGTAGCCAAGTCAGCCTCTGCTCGGGCATAAAGCAACATGCACTCTCTCTGAACAATAGTCAGCTCACCCCTGGTGTTTGCTGCTAGCAACTAAGGTGTGCCTTCTGGAAAGTACTGCTTATCCACCCAGCACATTTGCCCAACAGCACGCAGGAAACTCTACTCAAGAAATCAAAGAACTCCTGCATCTCCACTAGGAAATACACCGCTTTCCCTGGCCAAGCACTTGCAAGGAGAATTAAAAGAGTTAGCACAGGCAAAGCTCAGCGATTGCAGTGCCGGTCATTAAAACCTGCGTGTTCTTACTTCCAAGATGTAAATGGCTATAAAAATAAAGAAGTGCCAAGTGCCTTGATGCAACATTTCTTGAAATACATCCAGCAGGTTTTCAAAACGGGGTGCTGTTAACACCTGTCCGCACCAACGCTTGCATCAGCACCAGCCCTGGTGCAGGGCACAGCGGAGGAGTACAACATGTTCCAGAAGGTCGAGCTGTCTTAACTGCAAGCCACACTTCTCATCTACAGAAGAACTGGGGAAAACACTTTGAATTTGGTTTATAGCCAGTAGTGCAAAGCTGGTTTTGCCAGAAAATGCTTCCTTCACTACCGCAGACACACACACACTACCATCATGTGTCAGTCAGGCTGCTGGCTGCATTTATTTACATGATAAGAAGAGAACATGTAATAACGAGGGCATGGTCACACAGACCTTGCTACTAGATCATTAGAGAGTAAAAACGAGGCATCATTACAGCTCCACAGCGTCCCTCACAAGCAGTCAGCAGCGTCAAGTACAAGCTGTGCCACACAGGACAGGACCACATGTATCTCAGGACTTAAAGGATCCCCCCTCTGCTCTTTGCACTCTGACTCTGGAACACACATGAATAAAAAGGTAACATGCATCTTGTCAAGACACCATGAAAATCTTCTGGTGTGCCACTCCAGCTGAGCCTCAGCCTCCACTCACAGCATCAGCAGTATCACTGCTGTCTAACTCGACCTAATGGTCGCCCCACTTACTGCCAAGCCGTTGTGCTTTTGGGAGGTTAAGAAGCAAGGAGAGGCTTCATTTCAAGAGCCCTCCTTCCTGAAAATGCAGAAACATTTGCTCGAACATCCTATTATATTACAGGCTTCACTGCCAACTTCGAGCATAAAAATACTACAGCAGGTAGGCAAGACATGAGCTTCTGAAGGTAAATCCTAATCCATGAAAAAAGGACCCTGCTCTTCAGTCCATGTCAGGCCCTCAATGCACTCAGCATGGTGAGACAAACAGCTCGAAACAAGCTGGTGTTTTGACCACCTGGAGGTGAATCTGTTAAACTCTTCCCTATCCATATTCCAACACAGAGAGCAGAAATTCACCCAGATCTTGCAGGTGGCTCTGTTTTCCCTGAGCTCAGTGCCTTTACTTTTTTATAAGCACCAATTCCAACGCAGGCCATTACAGAATATATGAACACCTAAGAAAAAGGTCTTGTCCATTAAATCTGCTCTACGGGTCTATAATTAATATAATCATTATAAAAAATATTAGGGCTTTCAAAGCCTGTAAAACAAGTCATAGAGGAATTCCTTTATCTTTACAGAGCTGTCTTCACTACCCTCTCTGATCTCCTTGCTAACTCTGGCACATCAAGGCTGGAAACATTTAGTATCTCCTGCACACAAGCATTGCACTGGGAACACTGCTAGATTATAAGCCAAGGCTTTGTAAGCTCTGCTGAGAAACCAAAGACTTCCAGGAGTGACTTTACAGAGCTCAGAAGTTCTCAATCCACAGCAAGTGTAGAAAAAAATCGCTGTCCTGGAGGTCACTACAGCACTACAACTCACCTCACCAGCTGATTCTTTCACACAAATTCACGCTCCAGATCTTTTTTTGGTAAGTGCCTGCCAAAACAAATCCTCCACCCAATGAAATGAAGACACAACATGAGTCTGTAAACTCTACAAGAAGGTACCTGGGTGCAGGGCTGCCAGGCAAGGTCAGCTGCCAGCCTGCGTCTCATGGGAGCTCACCAGCCGTGTTTATTTTACACGTTTTCTCTTCTGCTAATGAACAGGCAGCAAAAGAAACAATGGCTCAAGAGAGGAGAGCCAGGCAGCAGCACTGGGGGCACTGCTGTAACCAGTCACCACTGCCAAGCGTCCCAGAACACACCACTGACAAATTCCATTTTTTAAACACCTTTGGGAAGACAGAGACAACTGTGCAGGGCCCAAGGACAATTCTGAGTGTTGTAGCATTACTCCCTTACCCTACAACTGTGTGGACACGCTAATTACACACTCTCACTCTCAAAAAATCACCCCAGGAGTTGCAAGGGCCCCCTGCTTGTGTTGGGCAGCTGCCTCGTTGCTGCTGACTCTGGCAAATCACACACCTTTGCGACTGACTGGCCTGGTCATGAATCTGTTCACCCCTTACACACGAGACTCAAAGAGGAACGTTCAACCCTGCAGTTTTGCATTTTTTGGTTTATTTCTCGGGATCGTTATCTCAGAAGGCATCACAATAAAGTGCAACCTTCACACAAAGGAGCGCTGTGACCAGTTTTGTGTCATAACGCACGAGGCGAATGCAGACAGCAACGCTGTCCTGGATTTCCTTAAGCTTTGCTCATGTCCATGACTACAATGACAAACCACCAAACAATCCCAACACAGACTTCTACCTGGCACGATTAACTTGTCCTCTATACTTCCCATTAAGATGACAGCTTTCCAGGTGGAAATTGCAGAGCTGTCCATCTCCTAAAGATCAATAACTCTGATGAATCATCATGCTAGGCAGTAACAGTTCTTACAAAACACTGGCACGTACAGTAATTGGGAATCTGATGTCACATCTGGCAGTGTGATTTCGGAGCTAACAGAGTAAGGTAGAAAAAGATCAAGTCTTTCCCAAACAAGACACTTAGTGGAAACTTCTGTGTTTTCCTCCTACTGCCGATTCACTTGAAACAGGTACGAGGGGAGCGCAGCCCTCATCCCGACAGGCGAGGAAATGGTGCTCTGCAGTTTCAGCCTTTGCTGACGACAGCAGCGAGTTACAAGCGCGATTTGGACAGCGCAGCCCCTCCGCCTTCCCCTTCGGGGACCCTCGTTCCGCAGCCGTGCCCCCAACCCGGGGCAGCGATCGCGCCGGGCAGAGCCGCGCTCGGCCGCGGCCCCCGGCCCCGCCGCCGCCATGAGTCGGCAGAGAAAGGCGGCGCGGCCTGCGCGGGGGAGCCGCGGCCGCGCACACGTGGGCAGCGCAGGCCGCGGCCCGGGGAAGGGCCCCCGCGGGGGCGGCGGGGCCGCGCTCCCGGGGGAGCCGCACGCCGGGAACCGACCACGTTGCCGGCGCTGCAGCGGCGGAATGCCGGGAGCTGGAGAGGAGGGGGGGGCCGCGTGTCCGCCGCCGGGCCCGCCCGCCGCCGCCGCCGGGCCCCCGGCACCCTCCGCTCCCCGCCGCATGGCCGGGCCGCGCTGCCCTCCCCGCCTCGTGGCCGCGGCCGCCGCCGCCGCTCCCCCCGCTCCCGGCGCGCCCCCCGCCCCGCCGCGGCCCCGCAGGCCGCGGGCGCGGCCCCACGCCGCGTGTGCCGCATGGCGCGGCCGCCCGGGGCGCGGTCGGCGGCGCACCCGGCCTCCCCCGCCCCGCTCCCAGCGACCCCCGAGCACCCACCGGGAGGCGACTGCCCGTTCACGGCCGGCGCGTTCTTCGTCCAGGGGTTCACCTTGGGCGGCGGGGCCTCGATGAACTCCCGGCGCCCCGCGCCGCCCGCCTCGCCGCCGTCCTCCGCCTCGCCGCCGGCCCTCAGCAGGCTCTCCTTCTCCTGGTTGTTGCTCTCCTCCTTCTGCTGCTTAGCGCTGGGCGGCCTGGGCGCCGCCGGCCCGCCGTCGGGGCCCATGGGCGGCTCGCCCTTCTCCCGGCCGCCGTCCTGCGGCGGCTTCAGCACCAGGGCGCGCTCCTCGGCGGGCAGCAGCGGGGCCGTGCCGGGCAGCAGCGCCTCCACCTGCGTCGCCATCTGCGCGCCCCCGAGCCCCGCCGGGAACCCCCCGACCCCGGTGCCGCCGCAATATGGAGCCGCGCGGGGACCACGCGACTGCCGCGGGGGCGCGCACCGCCCGCCCGTGCGCGCCGCCGGCGAGGGGAGGGGCGGCGCGGGGCGCGCCCCCGCGGGGCGGCCGGCGGCGCGCACGGGCCTGATGCAACGCCCGGCTGAGCTGGGGGGGTGCGGAGCGGCGTGGGTTTAAAGGGCAGCGGCCCCTTCCCCGCATCCCGGCCGCGCTGCCCGGCTGCCAGAGGCCGGGCTCGGGCCGGGGGTGTCGCTGCCGGGCTCGGGGACTCTCGGGACGAACGCACCGGTGGAGCTCCGCAGTCCCCGAGCCGGCTTGGATAGAGTCTCCCCGGCTGGCATCAGCCAGGAGCCGAGGGATAGGGATGTTCTCGGGTACCCACGCCCGGGGATAACGGGATAACGTGGTTGGAAAGTGCAGAACGGGAGTCGGTGCGTGTCCTGGGGAATCACAGATTCACAGAAACGGTCGGGTTGGGCCATCTGGTCCCAGCTCCCTGTGTAAACAGGCTCGTCCCCGAGCACATGGCACAGGGTTGCATCCAGACGGTTCTTGAATAGCTCCAGTGAGGGAGACCCTGCAGCCTCTCTACTCTCTGTTCCAGTGTGGGTCACTGCATAGTAAAGAAGTTCTTCCTTATATTCAGGGGGAACTTCCTGTGCATCAATTTTTGCCCGTTGCCTGTGTCCTATTGCTCGACACCACGGAGAAGAGCCCTGTTCCATCTTGGCAGCCCCACTTTAGATATTTATACACACTGATAAGGGAGAGACCACCTCTCATCTCCTCTGCCCAGCAAAACCTTCGTTTGAGTAGGTTAAAACATTTAATTGATCTCCAGCTAATAGAATGTCACTTGCTTATCACCGTCATTAATGTTCCTGGTATTTGTCCTCAATTCTTGCAGCCAGCAAGACAGCAACTGCAGACTGTGTGTGTATGTGCACATGAATTATACACATTTAAAAGGCAACTTGCATTGCTGATACCATTCAGCAGGACCTGTCTAATTCACAGCAGCCCTTAGCTGATGCCTTTTTTATTCAATGCAAGCCTCTCCCAGCCTCTTCCCTCATCACAGCGAGCATGCCACTCTGTTTCTGCCCAGAAAAGTTCATCTGGAAGTCCCGGCATGTCCTGCAACCCCAGGGACACATCTATGCAATCTCTGCAGGAGACCCATCAGCATGACAAGGCACTGAAGATGTAGCTCCCAGCTGCTGATGTGTGGAAAAGGACAAAAAGCTGATTTCACTGTTGGAAGGAAAGAAGAAAGTGAGAAACAAACATGAGCTCAGCACAATATCTGGAAAGGCTACAGCATCAGGATCCACAGAGGAAGTTCCAGGCTGTCAGAGATGCTCCACTGAAACCATCTTGGCTCTCTGTGTCCCCTGGTACCCAACCTCGTGGCTCAGAGAGTACCCCCTGTGCCACAGCCTCAGGGATCACCAGCAGTTATCCCAAAGCATTCAAGAATTTGGCCAGTAAAATTCCAAAGGGAAGTTTAACAATAACTCCAGTTCTATCCTCTGTGTGCTGGCCTGGTTGCCTGGCTGGCTCAGCACCTGAGCTGCAGTAACCCAGGCCACATCCTGTGCTCTGCATAGCCCAGTCCCTGATGTGCCGAGGGTCCCTGTGCTCCTCCTGAGCGTGACTTGGGAGCTGCACAGCTCCCAGCCTGTCTCCCACCTACAGCCTCTCTAGGAGCAGATCTTGGGTGGGCAGCACAGCTGGGTGAGGAAGGTGGCTGCAGCCAGGGGACCTGCAGGCCGGTGGTGTCCCTCACCTGTCCCCCAGGCACGGTGCAGCATTCCAGCTCGGTGCCTTTGGGACGCTGCTCTGCTGCCACGTGAGTGGGAAGGAGCCCGCGGTGGCTGAGAGCCAGACTGGCTCCAGAGCTGCCAGGCAGGAGGGAGCTGGGCAAGTCTCACCCTCATGCCCAGCCAGGCCAAACCCCGGCAGGTTTTCAGTGTTAGAAAATAAATGCACTAGTGAGGGGGGAGAGAGGGAAGTGTCCGTGCAAGCTTTCTGCATCAGCTGTAGGGAACATCACCTTGTCAGGTCAGCTTTCAAACATCCATTCTTCATGGGAAGGGAAGCTGGGTGTGCACCACCTCCAGCTGGGTAAACACACCAGCCATGTCCAGCAAGCTCCATGTGCCCCTCTCCTCCCTTGGTGTCCTCACCTCTGCTGGACCCATCTTCCCCTGTTCTGCCCAGCATCCACGGCACTTGGATATTCTGCTCCTTCCTCCAGGGGCTTGCTGAGAAGCAGCCAAGGAGTCTCCACATTTCTACAGCTCAATTCACTGGGAAGTAATCCATCTCTGCTTTCCCCAAATTCAACGAAAGCACCTGACCAGCATCCCCAATCCTCCTTCTGCACCTCATCCTTCACCCCAGATGTGTCCCTGTGCCTGCCCAGACCACATCAAGCAGCTCCAGGTGCTGCCTCCCAGCCCTGTGCTGGCCCTGCGCAGGCTCTGAGGAAGCAGTCTCCAGGGAAACTCCTCTGCTGAGCAGTGATTTGGGCAGGAGCTCCCCACCTCCCTTGCTCCGTGTACAACAGCTTATTTATTTCTCCCCGGCTGAAGCGTGGCTTGCATATTTATCGCAGACAGCCGGCTGCTTTGGTGCTGGCCTGGAGGTTTACAGATGCTTTGATGGTGGCCATTAACATCTCTGAGCATCTCTGGGTCTTGCTTGGCTGGAATATCCCCAGCTTCATTTCTGCTGGTCTGGCAAGCTCACCTAGAGCCCCAGCCTTCCCTTTAGGGACAGCTCTAGTTCAGTGGCCTGGAGCAAGGCCTGTGCTTGGCGAGGAGCACAAAGCAGCCAATGTGACTGATACACTCCTTAACTTCACCATCCTGTTTGGCTGGTAGCTCAGCCCCTTTCTCAGGTTCCACTTGCCTAATTTTGTCCGGTGCTGTGGCCACGAGGTCACTGTTAAAAATGTTTCCTACGGTTTCACCTTTGCTCTAGTCTGGTCCCAAATGCCGATCAGCGTCTGCAGCACACTCCTGCTCACACCTCTTTCCCTGCATCCAGGGGCTGTGCAGACCTTGCAGTCAGCTCAGATTTGAAGTGTGCTTCCCAAGGGAATTTTCTCTCCCCAGCACCTCCAGACCAGTTTGCTTGCTGCCAGTGCTGGTCACGCTGTTCCCTGGTGAGATGCCCAAGCTTTACACGTGGATGGCAGAATATTAAGGCTCAGGCATCTTTAACGCTTTGCAAAAGAGAAAGAGGATTTTGCCAAGGAAAATCCAAGCTTCCTATCCTGAGTCATATGCTTTGACTTATTTATGTGGTTGTTATTGCTCTGTGAACCCTGCGAAGCAGAAACATTGTCAGGGACAATGCACACAAGGTTGGGCTGACTTTCCTGCAGCAGCCCTGCAGTGTTGCCCTCCTGCAAACCCCACTGCCCCCGAGGGGTGCCAAAGTCCTGCTCCCAAAGGACTTGCAAATGCAGCCTGAGCATCCAACTGCTGGTGCCCATAGGGAAAAGCTTTTCAAAGGACACCCAGAGCTCATTCCTAGAAGAGAAACATCTCTCTGAGAAGAGGGTGGTATGGTGGTGCAGAACCTTTCTCAGGACTCTGGGCCACCAGTTACAACCCTGAGACTGAAATGGGAATTTTCAGTTTCAGGAAACCTGGCAGTTTCCCATTGAAAAGTACTCAGCTTGCCCTAAAGTTCCTCATCAGGAAAATCTGACCCAGCCTCTTCAGTCTGGGTGAGATTCTTTCCCACAAAGCAGTGGAAGCCCAAATTCCAGTCCCAGTTTGCTGCCCCAGCAGTGAGTGGGGCTGAGGGCAAGCTGCCAGCAAATCCCTGTCACCCTGCAAGTGCCTCCCAAGCCCAGCAGACACCTATCAGTGGCACATTGTGGCCATCACAAACAACTGGAGTACTTTTAAAATAAAACACCCAAACCTTTTATTCTGCTGCTCAAAACACCCACATTTCAATCTGCTTTAGCTCAGAACCAGAAGAAAGTGCCCATTCCTGCAGGTTTCTGGCAGAGAGACCTCCAACATCCCCTTGTTTAACCCAGATTTTACCTTTCCTTGCTCCATATTTTTAACCCTAGAGCTCTGGAGAGAGGGACCATGCACTAAAGCCGGAGCAGCAAACTCAGCTTCTCCACTTCTGCTGCCAGGGCACTGGGGTGAGAACACACTGAGTGCTCCCAGACAGTCCCATGGGCTTTTTCTATCTGCAGCCATGTGATCCAGAGAGATGGAAGGGAGAGATGGAAGATACTCCCTGGCTCTGAGATTAATTCACTTGGACCCTTCCAGTAAAGCATATGAACAATCAGCGTGAAGAGCGAGCGCATTCCCACCAATAAGTAATTTCCAACCTGCGTAATAAAACAGCGGACACTAAGGAGTTCCATTACATCCCCATTAAAAAGTGCTTTCACTTAGCAGGACTCCACAGCCCAGAGGCTCAGTGGTTTGGTGCTGCAGCCCAGCCAAAGGCACTGTGCTCTCGGGGCACTTGTGCCATGCATGGGGTAGGAACCAGCTCCTGGAGCTGCTGGCCCCTCGCTGCTTCCACCCATCCTGTGCACACTGGGAAGTGCTGCTGCAGATGTGTTCGTGTCTGAGAGTGCACCCCCATGGATTTTCCTGGTGTTAGGAAGTCAGATTGAAATGTGAGCAAATATCCTGTAATTAAAAGTCTGAAGTCTGCTGTGCAGCTTTTGCGTGTTTTTAATAACTGGATTGGAGGGGGGGATATCTAATGGTACATAAAAGCTTTTATCATCACAACTTTTCCCTCCAAAAGCCACAGTTCATGTAGGACTCCCCCAAAGCCAGTAAATAATCTTGACTGCTTGAGAAAAATTCCCCCATTTCCTAGTAATTGATGACATGGGCTTTGGAAAGCAATACCTCCTCTAGAACACAATTTCTCACTTTGTATATTTTGCTGGAGATATATTAGCCCAAGGTTCCTTATGTCCCCTAAACCACTTCCATTTCCAGGAGCTCGTGAAAGCATGACATAAGTTGACCACTGAACCTGGTCTTTTCTCTGGAGGATATTTATCCTCCATGCCAACCCCTCCACCATCAGGAATTTCAGCAGAAATATTTCAAACACTTCTACAAAGAGAAATCCTTGTTCAAGATGCCTCATACTCTACGTGCTTCAGATGAGATGTCCTGCATCCTTCCCAGGTCCCAGCCACCTGCAGCAGTGCCAGAGGTTCCTGACTCAGGCCACCCAAGGATGTGCCATTCCCATGGAGAAGCAAAGCTTGCTGGCAATCCGCTGTGATTCCCAGGAATTTCTGTTTCCCTGCCATCAGCTCCTTGCACCAGCACTGGCCAGGGTCGTACATCTTTCTGCCTTGTGCCTGATGTGCAGGGAGGCACCAGCCAGCGACTGCTCTGCACAGCTCAATTAATTCAAGCAGTGGCAGCTTGCGCAGATGCCCTAAAAGCTCCCAAAGACTCAAGGTGAGAATCAATGAGATTGATGGGTGGAATTGCTGGGATATTTTCCTCTAAGCACCTAAGGATAATTAACAGCCAAAATGCTTGGAGTCAACCACTGAAGTTATGAAATACTAAATCAGAGGCAGCTCCCAGCAGCTTTGCTCGCTCCCTTTGCACGTTGTACATTCACAATGAATCCATCAGCCACACATAGCCACAAATTCTCTCTTTTCCCGTGGGACTCCTTCTCCTTTCAGTGGCTGGCAGTTATTTAAATATTGTTTTACCCCTCTGCAGTCAAAGCAAAGCCCTGGGCTTTGCCATTCAAATCTTAGCCTGACCCACAGCACAAGGACATCGCTGCCGGGTGTTTCCCTGGCAGGCAGCACGCTGGGATCTGTGTGTTGCACCAGGAGGTGCAGATCCAGTGGGTGCTGTTCTCCTCCTTGGATAGCCAGGGAGCTGAAAAATAGCCAGAAGTTAAAATCATGTTGCTATTTAGTGTGCAAGATTTCAGACTTCTGCCCCCCAACTTTTGAGGGCACTGGGCATCCTACCCCAACGCTTTCCTTCCCACTTTCGCAGCCACATTGACTCTGGTGCCAGGCACAAGCAGCAAGCAGCCTGGTCTCCAGCAGGTGTCATGGGGGGTACCAAAGGAGGTGGAACCAGGCAGGACCCCCATCAAGAGCCAGTCTGGAATGGTGGGGCTGAGCTGCCTGGCCAGCTGTCCCACAGAGTTCAGGATTTCTCCTGTGACCCACAGCAGAGGGTCAGCACACACCCACTCCCTGTCCAGCCAGTCCTAGCTGTCTGCCCTGAGCACCAGCCATCACACCATGAGTGACAAAGGACCCCAGGGGGGTACAGCACATCTGTGTCCAAGAGCTGCACCGTGCACATAAACAAAGGGGCTGGAGCAGGGGCAGCTCCATGCCTGACTCTACTTGACCCCCAGGCATGACTGAATGAACCTCTTTTCACCTTGGGATGTGCTGTATGGCCCCGTTGTGCTCCTGGTATCACGAGGTTCTTCCTCCACTGCATATGTTCCTGCTCCCATCCCTGCTTCCATTGCAGGGAAGTTTCAGTGCTGAGTAGGTTTTCCTGCTTTTCCTCCCCGTGCTGTGACTTGGGAGGGCTCCATCCTGCACAGATGCTCCCCCAGGGTGCATGGAGGGGACATGGCTCCATGCTCTGAGCATCCCCTCCCCTCCTCTTGTGCTCTGCCTCGAGCCAGGCCCTCCGGCTGTGACTCCCACTCAGCCTCGCCAGCTTTGTGTTTGCTTTCCCAAATATTTTGCTGGTGCAAAGGAAACATCAGCCTGCTGAATCGTGAGCTGAGCCACCTCCACCTCCGAGCTGAAGCCCATGAAGTGGGAGAGATGATAACTTGGAAGTAAAGCAATGCCAAAGCATAGAGCAACACACACCCATCCTCCTCACCCCCTGGCAGCCTGCCCTGGTGCCACCAAGTCAAGCTGGGGACGGTCCCCGTAGCCAGGATGCTGGCATTGCCACTGCACCCACCACAGCCTCCTGATAACACCCTGTCAGCAGCTGATCAGCGAGTCAGAGGTAAAAGGGCTTCAGCAAAGTGCAGTGCCAGCACCCAGCCGTGGCCACCGCTGTACAAGCATGGCCCGTGGGACACAGGCAGGGGGATTAAGAGATCTGTGTCAGCAGTGGGCTTGTGTACACAAACACGGCAGCTAAAAGGGCTCATGTTCATGCTTTGTCCCCAGGGAGGTCACTGGGGATGGGAAAGGGTCGTGGAGGGCCGGACGTGCGGTGTCTGTGTCAGTCCTCTGAGCCAGGGGAGGAACGGGGCTGGGGATGGCAGAGTGAGATTGGCCTCAGGCAAGGGGATTGTCCCCCAGCTCCCCTCCCTGCAGAGACCCAGGCTGGGGATGGCAGATAATGCTGGAGTGCCTGGAAGGTACTGGAACTCCCTGGCTCTGTAGTGGCCCTCAGGAGGGCTGGAGAACCTCACTTGGTTCTGGAGGTGGGAGCAAAGGAAAGGAATTGTTCCACCAGTGGTTTAAAAAGTCAGCCTGGAGCTGCTGATGTAGGAAAGAGTAATCAAAGTCAGCAACTGCAATGACATTAACCAGAGTATCTCTGAGTAACCCCAGGATATCACTTGTCTGCTTTCTCAGCTCCAGAGGCCAAGCAAGACTACAGGATGCTCATGGACACGCTCCTGTAAAGCCTCCAGGAGGATCTTGAATCCACAGACCACAGAGAGCCAGTGGGCCAGGATCCCAGGCTTCAAGATATTCTATTTTATGAATTTATATATTTACCCTTGCCTCTTCTGCCCCTGAACTTCCCAATGAGCTCCTGAGGTTCTTGACAGATGACCAAGCAACGAGTGGAAAAGAGACCCACCTGAAACATTCTCTGCCTCCAACACTGCCAGGGGAAATTAACATAGGATGAGAAGTTCAATTGCAAATCTGGGGATGCAGTGACCGTGTTCTGCATCCCTGCATTCATTTTTACAATTCTGTCAAGCAATATCAATTACATCCAGCTGTTGGAGAAGTCCTGAGGATGTTAGGTGATGGAGGTTGCTGCAGGAGTGACAATGACTGACCAGCTCCAGCCATGTTGGGTGAAAGGATCTCAGGCCAGAAGTGCAGAATTTGCAGGTGGATTTTGTTATATTTTGGCTGCCCAATTTGGCAGTGATACAAGAGCTTTCCCTTGTGTGGTGAGAGGAACAGTGCTGACCTGTAAGGGAGTCTGTCCTCCTGCCAGGCTCGTTGTTAGACTTTGAAGTTCAATCATGAGCAAAATAAATGCAAAGTGAAGCCGTGTGCAGTCAGGGCCAGGATTTGTCGCCTGTGTTTCAGTCTGTTCAATTTTCATGCTTTTCAGCTAACACTGTTTGTTCTTAAACACATTTTCATCCGACAGCAGGCAAGGCCAGGACTTCAGAGTGGAAACTACAGGAGCCAGAGAGGAGTTTATCCTCTTCAGAGAGAGACATCTTTTGGGTCCTCTCCATCCTCAGGAAAAGAGCAAGGAGAAAGGCACATATTGCCCCTCTCTACCCCAGCAAGTTACTTAAGCTCCTGTTCTCACAGTGAAATCTTGCTTCTGTTTCAGTAGAGGCAGCAAAAGGTCAGCACAAGACCACCCCAAGGTGGTCTCTCCAGCTCTTCAGAAACGCTTGACAGCAATTTCTGTCCTAAACCAAGATCACCCCATAAGTCTGCCCAGCAGGAGAGACATCTTTACTCTTGAAACGGGATTTTTTTAAGCTTGCTTCCAGTCCACAGCCTTATCTTATTATTTTGCAATTCCTCTCCTAAAGATGCAAAACCAAGGCTCGTGCCAAACCAAAACATCCCTGCAGTTTATCTGAGCAGGGAGGAGCATGTGATGGTGGCCCAGAGCCTGGAGCAGGGTGGCAGCTGGAGCCTGGAGAGCAGCCAGGGATGGTTGATGCTGCTGGGCCACCAGACGCCCCCCAGGACAACACGACACAAAACCCACCTTAGTGGCCGCTTTTGACTTTCTCCCCTGCCTGCTGAGACGGGGACACCAGAGAGGGGAAAACCCATGGCAGTGTCCCTGCACACACACCTCTCCCTCCCTGCACCTGCCAAAGCCAGCCCCGTTCCTCCTCCCAGCAGGGCCTGAGGTGGTTTTTCCCCAATGCTGCCTCCGGCAGGCGCGAGCCCTCCTGCCCCGCGTGGCACTGCAATTCCTGTGCCAGCGCTGGCCGTGTCTGCAGCTGCACTGTCTCAGCTGCTAATTTAATAATTAACTTTAGCCTCATTAGGGCACCTCCTGCCTTTCTCCACATGGCCATGGCGTGTTGCAGCCGTGGATAATCCCGGCCCAGGCCGGGGCTCTGAGCTGCTGCTGCTGCTGTGAGGCACCCGGGCACTCCGTCTGCTCCATCCTCACACACAGACACGTCCTCCCAGGGCTCCCCAGCCTTTCTGCACCTCCCCACGCTCTCTGGGGGCCAGGCACTTCTGTGTTGTCCCCTTTCCAAGCAGGGGGTCCGGTGACAGATGCAGTGCAGTTGCTCTTTGAGGATTTTTTGGGGTGGCACCATCCTTCCACAGGGCAGTGGAAGATGATTCCATGGGGTTCCCCAAGTGCTGCTGTTTGGGATGCTTTGCCTAGCAAAGCTGTTCTCCCTGCAAACCCTCTAGTGAGCTGCTCAGTTGTGTGGTAGCCCAAACACCAGGAAAACCTCCAGGAAATTGCAGTGAGGTTGGCTGCTCACACTTAAACGTTTTCTAACGCACTGCATAACAATTTTTGTCCCATCTCGAAGGTCTGCTGGCTCCTGGAGGGCAATCCTGCCCATTCATCCCACTCCCAGCGACAGGACAGGGTTTAGAGGCAGCTCCTGGGCTGCACCTGTCCCAGGAGCAGCTGCTGGTGTTTGGAGGTTTGCAATGCCAGCACCAGAGCAATCAGGATCCGTCCTTCCCTGGAAGAACCAGTTCCCCAGGTAGCAGCAAATGGCACTTTCCCTTGGGCAGAGGCCAGGGACCCTGTCCTGCTCAGCAGGGCTTTGCAGATAGGCAGGCTGCAAGGCGTGCAGTTCACATGAAGAGGGGAGATAGCACAGCCAGGCTCTGAGCACTGGGCCCTCAGAGAGGCCAGAGGGATGGAGTGAGCCAGCAGGGCTTTGCCCATGATAAAGGCTTCAGCACCCCTGTGTGTAATCAGGAGAGGGCAGCCCCAGCTCTTAACTGCATCTCTGGTGAGCCAGGCTGGGTGGGGTGACACAGCACCCAGGAGGACAGTGCTGGAGATAACTCGGCACCCCAGGAGACAGAGCTGGCAAGGGACACAGGGGCTGCCTCTGGCAGGGAGGATTTCCCACCGTGGCAGGTGTTGGTGCAGCCCAAGGAGCTGTGCAGCTCTGGTGGGCTCCCCTGCATGGTCAGTCCTTTGGGAACTGGCAGTGCCATTCCTGTGCCCTCTCCCTCACTCTGGGACTCTGCAGTGGAAACTCCCCCATCCCTGCTTCCAGGGAGAGGGGATCCAGGGAGTAAAGGGAGATATCTGGGGTTGCCTCAGCACCACAGGCTGCAGATTCTCCACCATCAGCATCCCCAGCTGGTCCCACCCACCTCCTGTTTCTGCTCAGAAACATTTACATGCTCAGAGACTTTTTCCTTGCTTGCAGCAGCTTTCATGTGCCCCTGTGGCTAGATTTGGGCTTCCTAAAATCATACAGCTCCAAATCAGGGCCTGGTCCCAGCTTTGCAGCCCACACCATGTCTCTCAGGGCAGCCCGACCCCATTCCTGTGCCACCCTCTTGGCAGGAGCTGCTTCACCAGCCAGGGCTCTGTGCTCTCAAAGCAAATTTTTCTCTCTCCATGTTTTAAATTTATTTCTTTTTTTTTTTTTTTTTTTAACCAAGCAGGATGTCAGAGGAGCGTGGCAGTCTGGGGAGGATTCTCCCAGCTCCCTGCCAGGGGTTACATTTTTTCCCCCCACTATTTCTTTGAGGATGGCACAGCCCCAAGCCTCCATCCAGCTGATGGTGCAGCTCTGGGCACTTGCCAGCCCTGCCCCGTGACTCAACAAAACCAGCTGACCCTGTAAACAGGCACCCCAGAGCACCCCAAGAATGAAGTGGGGTGTCCTTGGCACCTTCCCAGCATTGCACAGGTGCCAGGGGAGAGCTTTGGTTGGTGCCTTGGCCAGCCATGCCCTGCCGTGGGTTCTGGCTGAGCTCCCAGCAGATGGTAGGTGCCATGGAAAACCCACTGAAAACCTGTTTGTGGCTCCCACAGCCTTGTGCTGTTCTGGTTTTTTTTTATTCCTAGACCTAGTATTTGGAGGTGAGAGGAGGTTCCCCCTCTACCTGGTCCCCGGGGCTCTCTCTTGAGAGGAATTAAAAAATCGATGCAGTGGGAATTTCTTATCCTTTCTGGGAGGGATGACCCCCAGGATGGTGCGGGCAGAGGAATGTTTGAACTGTCCCTGTGCCCAGCTTGGCCCTGCAAAGGTCACGATGGGAGCTTTGGGGTGGGTGAGGATGGGGAGCAGCGCAGAGCCAGCTCGAATTTTCCTGCGTGCTTCCCCTTTCCTGCTGGGAAAGGGGCCAGGCCACGGCACAGCCAGGAGAGAAGTTCCTCGCCCCGAAAAGAAAATCGATTTGGAAGGAAATGCTGCTTCTGGCTCGTTCCAGGGCGAACCTGGGAGTGGGAGAATCCCGGGATCAGGGAGGTCCGGGGATGAGGGGACCCGGGAGCGGAGCGCAGCCCCGGCTCGGCTCTGCTGCCACCTGCCGCCGGCAGCCCGGCCCGGGGAGCCCGGAACACTCATTCCTTCCTCCGAAAACCATGAAAACCAGCCCTTTCTCTCTTTCCAAAGGAAAGCATTTGTCCTGCGGGAACAAAGGATTTGCTTGGAAAGCAGCTGCCCGGGGCAGGAAAGCAGAAAGCCTCCTCCTGCCTGGCTTCATCCCAGAAATACACCCCAGGAACACGCTGGGATGTTTGTTTCCAAGGTGTCCTCAGCGCAGTACGGGTTGATACGCCCTGGCTCTGGCTGGGGCATCCCCGAGATAAGATCTGAGCTCTCAGAGCCGGCATCTCACAGCGCCGGTGCCAGGGCAAACAGCGGCGCTTCTGCAGGAGCCTGTGCGTGCAGAGAGATGCAAATATCCGCGTGTGCGATAAATTTATATAAAATCCCATTTTCCAAGGGTTCCCAAAAGAGGCGATTTTTTTGTTTCTGTGTCCTCTGCTCTCGGACCCAATTTCTTCCCCTCATTTCCCCGAATTTCAGCTCCAAAGACAACACAGCCATTTCCAACCCCAGCTGCACCCTGGAGGGCTGGGTTGGCAGAAATCGGAGGTGAAAGAGCCCAGAGGTTCCGTGTTCTTTGCAAATTTGGAGATAGTTTAAGGTAACAGTTCCTAAACCCTGCTGCTCCCTGCGGTGCCTTGCACTCCTCAAGGATGGGACGGCCAAATCCCCCGATCAGCGAGAGCCCAGCTGGGAGGATGCGCTGCCAGAGCTGTGGGTTAAGTCACGCCACGACACCCCTCGTCCAGAATCCTGTCTGTGAGCCCCGCTGCCCCTTTGGGTCCCGCTGAGCCGGGAGGAGAGTCCCAGGAGTGCCAAATATCTCCCTGTCCCGCGGCCAGCAGCCGGACCGGGAGGCTCCTGCGGCGGGATCGGAGGTTTCCAGTCGGTTACGCCGAGTGTCCAGGGGGTGGCACATGAGGACTGCGGCTCCATCGGGGCTTGGCCCCATTCCGCCCTCCTGGGTCCCGTCCCGGGGATGCTGCCAGGTGACCCATGTGAGGGAGATCCCGACAGCACGGTGAACGCACGCATCCTGCACTGCTGCTTTGAGTTTTTCCCACTGCGGATGCGCGGGGAGGCGGATGGAGCTGCAGGCAGGCCGGGATAACCCTCTCGGGCATCAGCTCCCGTCAAGAACGGGTCTGGCACTGCTCCGTGGTGCTCTGCACCGGGGATCCTGCCTCCCCACCGCTCCCTGAGCAGGGATGCACCGTGGGATGCGCTTGCTGCCAGCCTGCCTGTGCTCCCTGTGCCATGGGAGCTGTCCCCATCCTGCTCAGCACTGCACTCTGGCCCCAGCACTGGTCCCTTCCGTGGCCAGCGAGGAGGAGCTGCCACGATCACGTTCCAAGTGAGGCAGGGCATTCATCAGGTCTCTGGGGGTGTGGGCAGCACCGAGCATCTGCCTGAAAACTGCCCAGGTGGCAGTGCCGGAGTGGCAGCGCACATCCTCCCTGCTGGGCTGGATGCTCCCCTCCTGCCTGCCGTGAGGGTTCACGAGGTGCTCCCTGCTAAACTGAACATGGATCACAACAGTTCAGCCTGGAGCATCCATGCCTGGCTGCTTCCCATAGGTTGGCTTGTAGTCTGGACAGGGAGGGCATTTCCTCTTCTAAGAAAACTGTTACGGCTGCAAAACCGGGATCTTTCCCCTTAGAAAGTCCTTTGATCTTTCCTCCAAATATCAAACCACTCTGCTTGCTCAGGGGCCACTCACCAGCCAGAAGGATGTTACAGCTGCTCTTGGATGTGTTCAGCAAAGCATCCCAGCATTAGCTGTGCACTCTGGTTGAAACATTCATCCAGTTCCCAGGGCTACCATCCCTCTTCTCTGAAGTGCTGATGGTGATTAATCATCCGGGGGAAAATGTGTGGCACGGTTCCACTTGTGGATGTTGGCACTGCCCAGGTGGGACATCTCACTGCTGTCAGCCTGCAGCGGGTGTGATCCAGCACTTGGCACTGGAGGGAAAGGGCTGGGCTGGGGTGCAGCACATGCAGGTTGGACTAACAGGGTAGCACAGGTAGCAAGTTTATGAACACATTGGATTGTGGAGTTTGAGCCGGCTGCTGCCTCTCGTGGTAAGTGCAAAAAGGATCAGCATTAGCCCGTGGGAAGGAAACCATGTGGGGGGAAGTCCTGTAATGCTAGGGAGAGGCTCCGGTCCCAGGGAAGCCCGCCCTCACATCCCTGCACTGCATGGAGTGCATCCTGTCCCTGGCTGGGCAGGAAGGGAGGCTTGGCAGCCAGAGTGGCACAGCCGATATCCCATCCCCGACCTGTCCCATGACCATGGAATGAATCAGCCCATCTCCCTTGGCACACACAGTGCTGCCAAATGCACTCCCGGCCCCACGGGCTCGGGTGTGGGGGAGCTCGGGAGAGCAGCCCGGAGGAGAGTGATGGGCACGAGTGGGAGCCCTGAGGCTGGGACGGGCTGAAGGGTGCAGGAAGGATCCTGTGCTGGCCGGAGGAGCCAGATCCCGGTTCTCGTCCGTCCCCGAGGGTCTCCGAGGGCTCCTCCGTGATTAACGGCGGGGCTGCGCTGCGGAGGAGCCGCGCGGCCGCCGCGTTTGATGTATGGAGCAGGAGGCGGCGAGGGATTTTCCTCCCCTTCTGGGGTTAATCCTTCCCTGCCTATCGCAGCCCTTTGATTGCAAAGCCCTGCAGATAAACCTCCTTAGTCACCAGCAGACTGCAGGCACCGACCGAAAGGATGCGGGCAGGAGCGAGAGCTGCGGAGATGCAGGATTTGGGAGCTTTCCTGCTGCAGACGGCAACTGTGGAGTGCGTATGCTCCTTGCAGCCTGCGGAAGGGGAGGAAAGTGCTTTTCTTTTGATTAATCTTATTAATTCTGCTTATTTAACCGGAGATCTAAAGTCACATGAAAAAAGCCACAAAACCCCAAACGAGCACCGCTCCCCACCCTCCTCGTTTGAACGGAACCTTTCCAAAGTCGGAGCGCTTCAACAAATCAGGAACACACCCGTGAACATGCGGTTTGGGATACGGCAATAGCCACACCACCCTGCCGCTAGCCCCAGCCAGTTTTCATCACGCACAGGCAGCCATAAAAGCCAGCATAGAATAAGCAGGGTTGTTTTTGCAGGAGTGGTCGAGTTTTAGGTTTTAACAAGCCTCAGCCTCCGCATAATTTTTCTCTTTAAAATGCTAAAAGGCACCAGCCCAAAACAAGGCTTAGAAAATAGCTTGAAAATTCCTATAAAATGGCTTGTAAGTGTCTAAAAGCCGCCGAGCTTTGCTCTCCTGGGCTTAGAAATGCCACCTCCAGAGCACAGCCACAGGCTGAGGGAGGGCTTGGGGACATCTCACTGATCCCTGTCCCGTTGCAGGGCAGGAGCTGCTGAAGGGACATTCAGTGGTCAGGTTGTGCTGTCACAGAGGGATGAATGGTTTGGGTCAAGCCTGCCCAGCCAGTTTGGAGACAGAGTTGCTGGAATGGGAACAGCCAGGGATGCAGGACAAGGATGTCCTTGGCACATGGCACTACACGTTTCCCCTGCTTGACCACCAAGCTCAGGGAATTAAAGCCGTTCTCAGCCCCACACCTGCACCTGATTGCCCTCCCACAGCCTTGTCCAGCTTGGTTTTAAAACACCCAGGGCAGAACCCGACCCAGGTTTGACTGTCCTGGTGCCTGAATCATTTGTCTTAATATCTGACCTGTGAGCTTTCTCATTGCAAATTAAGTGGATTACATTTTGTCCCAACTTCAGCAGACCCTGAGATCAATTGCTCACTGTTGTCTCAGAGGTCCTGGGAGACTCTTATCATGTCCCTCTCCATTTCCAGCTTTCTAGAGAAAAGAATGTCCATCTCTTTGGTCAGGTTGGACCATCCACTTTGTCACTGACTCCTCTAAGTGTCTGCACCCCTCCCTGAGCTGGCAGCCCAGAGCTCTCTGGGGTTCGCTTTGATCAGTGTTCAAAGCAGGTGCCCCAACACCCTGAGGACCACCCTAGGTCACTTGCTTTGCCTACATACTCGAGTGCACTCAAGTTAAAGCCAAATGAGGATCCTCAGCCCTTCAAGCCTTGAAGTGGAAGCAGGATGTCCCCTTGCATCACATCTGGAACTGGAGGGACCAAGCTGCCCACGTGCTCCATGCTGAGGGGTCCTCAGACCCTCACCACCAAATGCACATTCACATCTGCATGAACATCTGTGTGCCCAGAGCCACGTGCTGCCTGTCCAGCTTTTCAGTCAAGGATTCTCCAACCCAAAGGTGGAGTGAGCCATCCCAGACTAGAGGATGCTGTGCTTCTTGACTTTACTGTTCCCAGCAAATGACATCCCAAATCCCTCTCATTTGAGGTCAGCAGCTTTCCAGCTGCCCAGGCTTTAATGCTGGGAACATAACATTTTCCACCCACCCCCCTGCCAATCATCCTGTCCTTCCCCCTGCTCTAGCATTTAGAGAAAGATCCACTGGACAAACAGCTCAGAGCCGGCATCCGAGCAATTAGAAAAGTGCTTTCTGCCAGCTGCTAGACTGCTCGTCACCAATCTGATGGGTAGACTAAACAGCAAGGACCTGGGCTGATCCCCCTGTGCTGCTCTGGCCTGGAAATGGGGGGAGCTGGGAGAGCGCAATGGTTTGCATCAAAACTGGCAGCAGCGTCCTGGAGGAGAAGGCCAAGGGAATCCTCTGGCTGCTTAATGGATGCGGGTGGGAGGAGGAGGAGAAAGGGCTGAAGGGACTCTGAGGGATGGAGCCCAGGCTGTGGGAAGTGGGGAGCCCCTGGATTGGGGTCACTTTCCTCCCTTGTCACAGTCCAGCTTTGCATCACCCCTCTTCTGTCGCCAAACCGGTGTCCAAGCCAAGCGTGCCAGGCCTGGGGCTTCAAAGGTGAATTTTTTTCCCCTTTCAGTTGCCCAAACCCTCCTCTTCCTCTTGCTCTACAGACAGACAACACAGACAGTTTTCCCCAGGGGCCAGGGGGCTCATCTGGAGCAGCTGGCGCCATTATCTGGGAGTCATTCCCTTATCTGGCAGCTGATTTTGGCTCTGGGGAGGCAGCACCTCTCAGGTGAGGAAGGCTGGGACAGCAGCTGCCTGTGCTGTGCTGTGCTGTGCTGTGCAGTCAGGGGGGGTTATCAGCCTGGCAACCCCCTCACCTGGCCAAGCCCCATCAGATAGCAGCTCTTGGACACTCCAGGTGTTGCAGGGTGGAAATGGGATATTCCATCAGGGAAATGCCTTCCTTAAAATAAGGAAAGGAAAGAGCATAATTTGGGCTTGGGTCCCTCTCCCCATCAGTTCACAGCAGTGTGTGATTGTGCCAAAGCAAATGCAGTGGCAGTGGTGCTGGAGAGAGCTGTGGCTTTTATTGCTCTTATCTCCCAGCTTCTGGAAGATCCCCCTGCCTGCGTGGGGGTCTGGGCAGGGACAGGGTGCACACGCCACAGGGAGAGCAGCTCCCCCCTAAATCACAGCTTGCCATGATTTACACACAGGCTCACAGCTTAGGTAACTGCAGTAAACAGAATAAACAGACCTCCCTCTGGATTTATGGACTGGCAAAAGGACCTTTAACCACAAAAGAAATGTGCTTTCCAGCCCTCTTCTATCACCAGATCCCAACCAAAGGCTTAAATGCTTATGTCAAGCCCACGGAGCTCAGGATTTGGGCTGGATTCAAACTATCCCTGCATCTTCCCTGCTACCCGGAGAAGTCATCTCACAGTTCATCTCCCGTTCAGCTCCCAGCTGACACACACACACACGTGATGCCAGAGGAGCCAGAGGGAGCAGGGACAGGATTTTTCTGTTTGGGGTTTAAAATAAGTGACTCTCACATGCACAAGCAGGCAAAGGTGTGCAAGTGCTCTGCAAAGGGGTCACTTTCTCCTGGAGCTTCCCATTCCTCCCTGGTAGCTACCCCTGGTCAAGTGAGGAACTTTGGCTGCTATCACTGAGCTAAACTTTTCCCAGCACAAGAGCTGCTGTCTAAAGAGAAATTAAGGGTGTTTTTTATGTTTTCTTGGAGTAAAAGAGGTGTTAGGTTTTGATGTGTTCTCAAATATCTCATGAGTTTCCCCCTGTAGACGTGGAAACTTGTATAATGATGCTGTTACTAATGTTTCATGCCAAATCAAAAAGTGCAAAATGCCTGAGGAGCTCTTTGTTAGTGACCTTGAGACCATTATTTTTAATGTAGCACCCCCTCCAAAAAAAAAAACCAGCTGGAGAAGAGGAGCCTGTCCATCCCCTGAGAGTCACACCTCATGCCTGGGGAACTGGTCTCATCAGTGGCAGGAACATGTTAGGGAGTGCCAGGGATAAGAGTAAAACCAGAAACTGAAAAACTTTGGAAAATTTGACATTATTAGGACTTTTTGCTTTCCTATACTCCTCAGCTGAGTCAGCCAAAGCATCAGCCACCCAGAGCAGCCCACACGGCTACCAAGGAAGTTCTCAGAGCCCAGAGTTACCCCTTGCCTTCACAGGCAGAGAGGGAAAAGCATCCAGGAAAGTACTGCTTTCCCTCCATCTTGCACATCTTTATTTAATTCCATTGAAAGCAATCACACATTTTTGAAATGGAACAATTTAAATCCGTGAATTGTTCTAAATCCAGGAGAATTGCCAAACTTTCTGTTTTAATACATTTTCAAATTGCCTTTTCCTCCTGTCTTGGGGAGCCAAGATATGGCTATTTAATTACAAGCACAACCTCCATTTAAGAAACCCTCGTAATGAGGCTGGCGTGGAAAGGCATCCAATTTTTCCATTGTCTGACTGAGGGGCTGGAATTAGTGTGTTTTATCCCAGGTTTGCATTTGGCAGAGCTCAATGAGTGATGCTGTGGGGAATGAACTAGAGGCAATCTCTGCTCAGGGCTCTTCATTATCCTGCCTGTTAGAGGGAACCAAATCCAGACTCTTTCCAGGGGAAGAGGATTTGGGCTGGCTGAATGCTGCAGCTCACACCTGGGAGCAGAGGCATTGAGTCCTCCATGGCACAGGCTGGGAGAAAGGGAATGGGAAAGAAATACGAAAGGGAGGGAGGTTTGGGTCAAAGGTAGGCCAGGAAAACTTGTGGTAAGGAAGAGAAGGAAGAACAGCACTGCGAAGAAACTACAACATGGGCCTTGTGGTAGCTGCAGAGAAATGTTTCCCTTGGCTTGCTTTGAGTGAGGAACAAGAGCTGGCCCATGGAGAGAGTAGCTTCAGGTATTTAGCAGCAGCTCAGCTCAGAAAACCACTGCAAAAGCTCCCTGAAGGCTGGGGACACCCAGATGTGAAGGTGTGGGGATGCACCATTGTTTCAAAGCTGGGATGCCCCAAACCCAGGGTAGGGACCCCTCAATGGTGGAGCCCACCCTCCCGAAGGGAGCAGGGTGTGCAGAGCCCACCCAGACCTGCTCCCAACCCGGGAAGCCTCATTTAAACACAAACATCTCCCTGGCACAGCAACTGAGGACCATCTGCTTGCAGGGCTCCCCATGGCATCAGGCTGCTGCTGACAGATGTGGTGTCACCCCAGCAGCATGGTGACAGTCCCCCCCATCACCTGTCAAAGCCACCCACTGCCCTCACCCCATGGAGGGGACCAGGGTGGGCTGCAGGGCCACCCTGGAGGTGATGGAGCAGGGTGGGAGCATCTCCTCCCCACTGCCTCTCCACCAGGCTGTGGATTTGGATGTGCACTGCTGTGGGCAAGGGGATATGGACAGGACCCTGCCTGATGTGGGGGTGCACACGTGTGCTACCAACACCCACTGGCAGGGCTGCTGGAGGGCTCAGCATCCCGTGCTGGCTCTCCATCCCATGAATTCGCATTCCTCCAGGCTCAGGGAGCGCTGGGCCGGCTCTGGCTCCCAGTGAGCAGCCGGCCATGGTGGAGCCATCCTCATCCCCATCCATCATCCTTATCAGGCAGCGCTGGCAGCCCGGCGGTCCCTGGCAGCGGGGCCGCACGGACGGCAGGCCGGAGCCATCGCCGAGAGACAGGCGGGAGCATCGCGGCGATAAGCGCTCACAAACAAAAACAACAACTCCCCTCCTCGGCACTTCAAAGCGCCGAGCTGAAATTTATGTGGTCACAGAGCCTGCGTGGGTGCTGGGAGCAGCCCAGGGTGGGGACACGGGCGGGGCGTGGGGAGGGGACCGCGCTGTGCCTGCCGGAGCTGTGGAGATGACACATGGAATGTCAAGGGGATGTGAGTAAAGCAGGTTACCCTGCGCTGCGATGGGCACAGGTGGTAAAAGCAGCTCAGCCCCAGACGGGGTTCTGCTCCGTGGCCATGGGCTCTCTGTGCCTGCAGGCTCCCAAACCATCCCGTAAAAATGTACTCCAAGTGATTTGCCAGCGATGATGAGGGACAATTGCTTTCCACAGGCAAGTCTCACAGGCATAAAGCAGCTTTGGAGACCGGCTTTTGGGTTGTCGGGAGGGAGATTTAGGGCTGTTCCCAGGCAAAGTAAGGGCCCAGGCACATCCGCACTCCACCTGTGCCCGAGAGGTCCCACGAGTGTAACTCCTGCTTGCATTAACCGGGATTTTATTCCTCCGACGGTCCCGATGAAATCCGTGAGACCTCTTGTGGCACGAGCCGAAACTCCACGCGCATCCATCAGGGATGCTGTCCCCACCCCTCCCTCGCTGCCACCGCACCCTTGGGGACAGCTTTGGGCTCCACCAGGGGACAAGTTGTTTCAGTTGCTTTTCCTGACTGGAAAAAAGAATCGTGTTGTGCTTAGTGCAGAGGTGAAAGCATCTCACACCTGAGATTGTGTCTGGATGATCCAGGGCTGCAAGCTCCAGGGAAAGAGACTCAGACAGGAGATCCAGGGAATTTTAAAGCCCGGCCATGGTGTTGGGGAGGACAGGAATGTGGAATAGAGGGATGATGTACAGCATGGTGATGTCCACTCACAAACGTGTCTGCATACACCTATGTTCATACACTTATTAAATTCCAGCTGTACATACACATATCTGAATGTACAAGTATCATAACGCTATTAAAACAAAATGACACAGAGTTTAACTGGTAATTGCCTCTTTTCATAGGATTCACTTTTATTGAGCTTTGTCTGTATCCCAAGTCAAGGGTGAAAAATTAATGATCTTTAACTTTTTAAAAAGTCTCTTAAATTTGTTTAATAATTATTTATCAAGGACTCTTTATTTGTCAACAAAATTACTCAGGATTAGTTTTTTATCACATTTTTATTGACTTTACTTTCCCCCAAATTTCAGAGCTTGTTCTTTCTACTTCCTTTTTCTCCTCCTTCCTCATTTTCAGTAAATAAGGGACTTAAGGAGCAAGGGGATCCCCATCTATTTCACTTGAGTTGCATTTAACTGAAGTGGAACAATTGCTTATCATTAGATCTAGTTCATCACGAATTCGACCTATTCCAGAGGAAGGAAGAAGTGTTTATTTCCCTCTGTATTTTGTGGAGTAAAAGCCCTTTTCCTCAGCTGCCTCCACAGGAGGTTTGGAGGAAAGTCCCCATCAGATACATTTTGACAAAAAGCATCCTGATGCCGGCAGACTCCCATTCCCTGCCTCATCTCCTCCATCAGGGCAGCCCTTCTGCCATTCCCTTCCTCTCCTGACCACTGTCTGGGCCTCCTTTGTCACTCTGTCACCTCTCCAGAGCCCTCCCTCCGCTTTGTTTCCAGCAATGGCATCGCACACCTGCCCCATGTATGGGCATCAACCACGATGCACCAGGATCATGGGCATGAGCAACCACCATGAACCAGGAGCATGGATACAGCCACCACCGTGAACCAGGATCATGGATATAACCACCACCATGAACCAGGATCATGGATATAACCACCACCATGAACCAGGAGCATGGATACAACCACCACCATGAACCAGGATCATGGGCATGAGCAACCACCATGAACCAGGAGCATGGATATAACCACCACCATGCACCAGGATCATGGGCATGACCAACCACCATCCACTAAGATCATGGAGCCAACCTCCACGTACCAGGATCATGGATACAACCAAACACAATGAACCAGGATCATGGATACAACCAACCACCAAGAACCAGGATCATGGACATGATCAACTACCATGTCCAGTGTCCACCCAGCAGAGCTCAGTGTCTTTGCCATTTATAGCAGCTGTAGTGATGTCACAGGTACTGTCACAGCCGAGTTGGTTGTCAGGCGCTGGAGGTGTGGTCTCCCTGCTCAACCACCCCTTAAAGGGACAAAATCCCCCAGCCCAGGAAGGATGGTCCAGTCTCCAGCAGGACAGCCTGGCATTGTCCTGCTCCTTTCCTGCCAGGAGAGCCTGCCTGCAACATATACATACTTACATACATTATGATATCTTGTTTTAATTACATTAGAGCAAATGACTGCTTCCCCTATGGTTTATATCAGCGCTTTAGGTTTGTAATTTATCTTGGCACAGTCTAGACTGGAGCCACTTTGAAGCTGTTTCAAACAGGATGAGAACAAACAATTTTTCCAAAGTGGCTGGATTAAGAAAACTGGCAGCCATTCATCTTTGGGGGAAGGCTTGTGGCAGTGCCATGTCCTTGCTGGAGCCCTGCCAGCCTCCTGCTCCCTGCCCTGCTGGGACAGAGAGGTCCTAACCCTGCAGAGGGTGGGAAATGGCACTGTCAGCTACTGTGTGCAGGGGGGTGGTGACAAAGGGCACCATCAGGGGGGTCTGCACAAGGAAGATCTGATTTATTGCTAATTATTTACACTGAGTTTATCCCCGAGTGTTAGAGGTGAGGATGGCTGAGCAGATGGCACTGCAGCAAGAGATGCAGCATCCAGCATCAGGAGCATCAGGTGCATGTGAGGGCCATGGTCCCCCCATCCCAACCCCAGAGCACGGCTCCTTCACACATTCACTGACACCTGCACAGAGCTTTTGCTATAAACCTCATTGACATATTTCCCTCAGAAAATCTCTCCCTATTTTCTTCAGATAAAAGTAATCCTGAAAATGTCTTGACTATCTTCTGCAGTCTCCCCAATATATTTTTTTCTTTAAAAAACCAAAACAACACCTAACTCCTTCATTGACTGGGAATGGTGGTTTTCTTCTAGATCACTGTCTTCAGGCACCCCAAAAGCTGAAGAGCTCATTTTAGGACGAGCACAGTAAAGGGAATACATCTCCCTGAGCCTTGCATTGGGATTACATGGATGCCACTCCATGGGCAGTGTGAGGGTCCCAGGGGGTCCTCAGAGTCACCCAGACCTAACAGTGTCCTCGAGCCCTGCCAGAGGTGGCTCTTCATCACCTGGGACCTAGCAGGCTCTGCAGCTGCCCTGCACTGCCACACAGCCAGCCCTGCGCAGCAGCAGAGCTCGCATGGAAACACACGTGTTTTCTATATTTTTCCACCCAAATGCCGGGGGTTTAACTATTCTAGCAGCACTGTTTGCTCAGAGAAAGCTGCCAGGGTTTATGACAGATCCTTCCTCCTTAAGGCTTTGAAATAAGACTGTAAACATTCTCGCCAGGCTAAAGTGTTACCTGTAAAGGGGATTGCTCCCCTCGTGATGTGCCTATTGGCTCCAATTAGCACTGGCAGGAGTCAACCACAAAAAGAAGGCAGAGCTTATTCTGAGAGTGAACTGATTTATTTACAGCATTTTCAAAGCAAGATGATTGTGGCTGTTTCTTACTTTTTCTGTTCTTTATGAAGCTACCTATTTGCAACAGGGAAAAAAAAGACCTTTCAGCTATCCCCTAAATAGCTGGAAGCAGGATGATGCTGTCTGCTTTCCCCAAGATGGAAATTCAGCTTTGTTTGGTAAGGGTAGGATAAGATCACCTGGCATTTTACTGGCCATCACCAGAGGGGGGCACAGGGAATCCTGCCCAGCCATGCTCAGAGCAGGGAACCACCACCTTGACACCAGGGGGTCAGGAGCCAGTGCAAAGGAGCTGGGTTTCCTCAGGATGCCACCAAGGTACCATGGAAGTTCACTTGGGCAGGTGCTGGAGGGGCTCAGCCCGGATAGATTTTGGATGCTTCTCATCCAACCATCCCATCATGGATTTATCGTGTGGAAAATCTGTGGTAGCCCCACGAGGAGACAAACCTTGTGCAGGGGAGTCAGGGAGTGGGATGGATGAGGCCTCTCGTTGGGGCTTTCTCCTCCCGTGACAGTGTCCTCAGTGAGAAGCAATGGAAGGGAAAAACTGAGCCCATGGGCTCAGCCATCCTCCCAGCCCACAGCACCACATCCCACCACTGCTTCAGGTTTGCTTGGCTCCATCACCCCATCAGCAAGCCCAGGCACCCACCTTCATCCTTCAGGCTCCTTTCACCTCCACTATTCTGCAGCCCAAAATTCCCTGCTGTGTCAGAGCAGCTGCTTTCTGTCACGGTGCTGTCAGGAAAGAGCTGGGCAAGGAGCTGTTTAAATGTGAGGGAGTTACAGCCACCCCCTGCTACTGATGGCACCTGTGCTCCCCTGGCAGGAGCCGAGTGTCACGGCCAGAACTCAATGCTGGAGCTGCCTGGGTGAGGTGACAGCTGACAGAGGGGTTTATGACCTTTGGAGGGGACTTCAGTGGTAACCTCAGGGATCTTGGATGGCAGGAAATGCTGGGAGCTTGTGATCATTAAAGGAGGGGAGCAATGAAGGTGGAAAAGGTGGGTGTGCTACCAAGTTCTGCCCCTGTGGCACATTCCTGCAGGTCCCTGTGTCACCATGGTGGGTGGCAGCTCCTTTCCTTGCTGGGGCTCAGGGTCCTCCAAGAGGACCAAGCCCATGGCACCCTTTCTCATGCTCACCCAGTGAAGGGAAAGGGTGAAGCCCTGCTGGAAAATGAAAGAGGATAAAATCAGCACTCCTTTGGGTCTGCCCAGGGATAACCTGTGCCTGAGTTTCCCTGCAAAACCTGTTTGTGACACCCTGCTTCTCTCAAGGTAGAAGTGCAGCTGGAGCTCAGCTCTGCCTCTTGGGACAAAACAGGTGACCCTGAGCCCCAGCACCCCAAAACTGACGGCAGGAGCATCAGCACCCCAGTGCTGACAGCAGGCGAGGGCCAAGGCCCTGCTTTGGAGCTGGGCTCTACTCAGCAGCTGAATCAGCAAATAATTAGCAGGCCCAGAGCCGGGGATTAACATCCCTCTCCTCTCCAGCCGTCCAGTCCGGCTTAACCCTTTCATCTGCGTGGCTCCGGAGTCCTGAAGCTTTGGGCTCTCCCAGGGGGAGATGCTGCCGAGGGGATGGCGCCTCTGGGGCGTGCCCAGGGTGTCACAGGCGGTGTGTCCTTGCCGGATCGGTGTCCCTGTGGCAGCAGCAGGCGGGGAGCTGGGCAGGGTCGGGGCGAGCCGTCAGTCCCGTGCCTGGCGGCTCGTTTGTTCACCTCCGGGCAGCCCGATGACAGCGCTTCCCTTTACTACCAGCTGCAAAAACCTGGCAGCTGATTTAGGAGAGCTCCCGGGGCCCAAAATGTAAACCGTTTTTCACCAGGAATGTATAAGCAAGCCATAAAATAGGGGATTTGAGTCTGGTCACATGGGACAGGCCTCCCATAAAATTGAAGCATTGATCTGTATTTTAGTGAGCAGCTTCGAAACTGCCCGGATGATTGAAGACCTGAGCTTTAACAAACTCTGTAATCTCCCACCATACATCTGAAGTGGCATGTTTGAAGTCCGAGGAGGAGTTATTTATATTATTTGTATAATACACGGTGAAAGGACATTAGCCACAGCTCGAGCACCAGTGGTGGGTATTGCTGCTGGGCAGAGGGGAGCAGCTCCTTGTTGGGCTGCTCCACACGTGGGCACATGTGTGTGACAGCTGAGGTGGCCTGTCACCACGGCATCTGGCCGTGCTGCTGCACACCAATGCCATCCTGAGTGCCCTGTGCCCTCTGCAGCTGCTGGGCTGGGATGTGTGGCCCTGCCCCGCTCTCCTGACGGGCATCATGTCTTCTGTGGCACGTGTCACTCCCTTCTCAATGTCTGTCACTCCCTTCTCAGTGTCGTCACTGCCTCCTTGATGTCCATCACCTCCTTCCCAGCAAGTGTCACCTGTTCTTGGCGTGTGTCACACTCTCCACAGCATCTGTGTCACCACCACCCTGCCTTGTGTCCCCCCCTTCCCAGTGAATGTCATCCCCATGCTGGTATGTGTCACCCCATTTGCAGCGTGTCACATCTCCCTGGCATGCATCACACCTTTCCCAGCACATGTCACCCATTTCCAGCCTGTCACCCCTTTCCAGGATGGATCACCCTGTTCCCAGTGTGTGTCCCCACTGTGGGTGCTGTCCATGCTCCACTGGAACACATCACTGCTCACGGAGTTCCCTCTTCTTGGCAAAGCCACGCAGGGAAAAAAGCCCATTGCCACTCTTTCATTTTCATAGCCCAAACTGCCCTTGCCCATCAGCAACAAAAAAAATGTTGAAGTATATATTCACTATAAAAAGTGTAAATTTGGAGGTAGGCAAAATTATTCAGAAATTCTAATCAAACTCCAATCAGCTCAGGCAAGGTTGGATGCCTGGAGTATGGGCTGAGAAAGGCCCAGTGCCATTTAAAAACATGACTTGGTTTCCCATGTCTGGGAGAAGTTTCCTCTCTGCCCTAAGTTCACATTCCATAATTTGAAGGGACTCAGCAAAAAATGGTTAAATCTGGAAAGTGTCTCCCCCAAAACTAAACCAAACCAGTATAATTTGGATCACATAAGCACATTGCAGCCTTTAAATGAAGTTTCTTGGTAGCTTTCCTGCACCAAAATCTCCTTATTTCCCCACTAGATATTTTTGGGGAGAGCTGTGAAACCCGAACCAGTCAGTAGGTGTGTGGGAAAGGCAAGCTCTCAGTTTTGGTGGCAGTTCCCAAAATGCTGATCAGGCTCAGTGACACTCTGTCTGCTTCTCCACTGTGCTGGAAGCACCCCCTGAGGGTGATGAAGAGACACTCAAAAATCCAATTTTTCTCTTTCCTGTTTCTCTCTCTTGGATTTTCACTAATCACAACAATTGGTGATGTTATCATCCAAGTAACCAACAACCCCTGGAAACCCTACAAGCCTTCCATCATGTGAGCCACAGCTGGGGCAGGTGCCACAGCTTGAGCTCAGCCCCAGTTTTCCACTGTGGGCTTCGGGGGTAGGTGGAAAACCGCAATATTCAGCCTCTAGAGAGTATTTTGTGGTGGCCAGAGCTGTGCTTCTGTGCCCTTGGCAGGACGATGGGAAGCTGTGATTACTAAATCCCTTGCCCACTTAAGGCAGGCTCAGAGCTCCAGCCCATGGTGAGGCATATTTGAAATGCTTCAGGCCAGATTCAGACTCCTGTGCTGTTCAAGCTTCCAAACAGTTGCCCAGGAAAAAAATCCTCCCCAAAATATCCCTTGGCTGTGGCACTGAACCCACACTGTCAGGGGGTCCCTGGGGTGGGCACTGCTACTCCCACAGGAGTTCTGGGGTGGGAAGGACAGGGGGGTTGGGGGCACAGGGAATGCTTTGTCTCATGGAGGCAGCTCTGAGTAGAAAGATCCAGATGAGACAGCCAGGACTGGCTGCTGCCAGGGCTTTGGCACCCTCACAGAGGGTCCAGGCACAGAGGGGCCCAGGGGGGTCACCATGACCCTCGTGGAGAGCATTTCTTCTCCCCTGAGTGATGCCCCAGGAAAGGGAGCCAGTTAACTCTGTGCCACTTAAGAGAGGGATTAAGCACACAAGCCTGATAAGGAGGGTGATTCCTCACTCACCAGGAGGGGCTGGGGCTGCTGGTGGTGGGGCTGAGCAGTGGGGTGGGCAGGGTGTGTAGCTCCCTGTGTTCTCTCTTTGGGGAGAAGGTGGCAGAGCAAAACCAAAAGAAATGCCCGGTGTTCCACCATGGGGAAATTATTAGGACAGAATTTTGGCAGGGGTCAGAGCAGCACTTTTACAGCCATGACTTTAACAAGCATGTGTGTGTGTGTTTGCAAGATGCCCGTTAAGTTCCCGTATCCTGCAGTTACCTGCTTGGCTTTCATGGACTGGGAAAAACTGGAAAGGACCAAGCCCATTGCTTTATCCATCCCAATATGCAAAATTCCTCACAGTCACTCACTGCTTGGCCAGAATTAAGCCTCAAATTGCATCTTGCAGGGAAATAAGACAAATCATCTCTGGATATGAACCCTTCTGCAGGAAGGCACAGCCCAGTCTTGTCCAGACAGCGTGTCCTGCCCTCCCTTCATCCCTGCTGCTGGTTGAGGGGTAGCAGCTTTTACACCAAAACTGCCGGAGTCCTGAAGTTCTGTTTTCTGCATGAAAAATCAGCTTTTCCTAAGAAAAGAAAAATTTGAAAAGATTTAAGTGTGATCACTTAAAAAGGGGTGTGTGTGCATGTAAATAATTTTAAGTCGGTCTCAAGAGCTTTGCTTGGCCGACTCATGATCAGGATTTTTTTATATATCACATCAGAAAGTACTGTAAAACATACTTTCAAAGCCTCAGAGGACCTTGGCCTCCTTGGAGTATTCAAAAGCATCAATTACACGAGCATTATGGGCAGGATAGTTTGTACGAACCCTGTTAAAAAGTCAACCTGAGACTTGTGCCTCTAAATCCCCTCACTGCCCCCAGGGCTGGAACTGATTTTTGCCCGGGCTTCGGCACTAGGAAATGTTTCACTTTAAAAAATGTTGAAAAACATTAAAACCAGGCCGTATGCACTTATTATTGAGAAAATCCCACACAGATGGACTGCATTGAACCACGAGCAATTATTTTGTGCCGTTCTCGTGGTTAATGAGATGATCAGAAGTCCCCGGCGGCCTTCCCCTGCCTGCAGTCCTGTGCATCAACCTCCTCCTCCTCTGCAGCCTGGGGCTGCACAGCTCTGGCACCAGCCCCTGCCAGCCTGGGGCTCCCTGCCAGCGGGCTGAGAAGGCAGCGAAGGCAGATCCTTGGTTTTCAGCTGCTGTAAAACCCAGAACCCAGGTTTTTTAGGTCCTGAACGTGTTTGGGTGTGCCTGTGCATCAGGGCAGGAGTTGGTACCCTATGGCAAACCCACGGCTGAGCAGGAGCTGCGGGGGTTTGGCACGGAACGGGTGGCCAAGACAAGAAGAAAATCACTTTTTTCCCCCTGTACTAAACCAGGTTTGGTGCTGTGCTGCCAGTGGGGACGTGCTTGCCGCGGGCGCTGAGCACATCCCGAGCTTGCTGAGCACGGGGTGCCGGTGCCGAGCCGCGGCAGCGATGGATGGAGAGCCCTGGCCGTGGTTGTTTACATCCCCCGGTGCCTCAGCGCCGCCGGGGCCCTGCACAGCCGGGGTGTGATGCACACTCACTGCTCTGGCATGAGCAGAGCCCAAGGTGCCTGAGCTCTGCGCCCTTATCAGCGCCAGAGCACTAATTACTGCCCGAACCTCTAATTCCGCAGGCTCGGCCGGTACCTCGCGGCCCCGAGTCCCGCAGACAGGAGCTGTTATTGTCCAGATGAGGGGTTTGAAGTCTTGCAAACACAAACCTACCCTCAAAGGGAATTTCTTTCGCTGACACTTCCCAAGACAAAGAAACATTTCTGCCTGGGTTTTTGCAGATGGATCTGGCTTTTTTTTTTCCTTTCCCCCTCACCCCGCCCCTCTGGATATTTGCTGGGCTGCCTGTGTCTGCTTTCAGTAAGGAAGGGATGTGGGCAGGGGTCAGGACCACCACCCCGGTGTGGGGCAGGAGGGCAAACCCCACTGCCAGAGGGGCTGCAGCCTGTTTTACTGGAGTGCTGGGCTCCATTTCACTGGGACTCTGGAGTGGCACCCATCCCACAGGTCTGGGGCTGTGAGCCCTGCCACTGTGGGAATACCACGGGCGTGGGGTGGCAAGCATAGGAGCAGGGCTGGCAGCAGGCAGTTGCCAGTCAAGACATCCAGGAGCTGCTCCAGGCTGCTTTTCACAAGGTAGGGAGCTGAAAGTGCTGCTTCCCCTGATGCCACCACACAGGCACAGGCTGGATGTGGTCCCAGACAGCCTCTTGACAACCCTCTTCCAAAATTCAGTGTCTAACTGGGAAATAGTTGGATCCTTTCTTTGTACCATCCACCTGCTTCCAGCAGGATGGGACACTGCCTGCTCTGGCTGGGGTTGGCTGAGCAGAACAGTGAAGGGAAACTCCATGGCCTTTCTGCAATGTGAGTTAATCAAATTGTGCCTCGTTAGCTGCACACGAGGTGAGAGCCCAGAGCAAAGCTCCTGCTGCCTATGCTGGGCTAAGAGCAGGCTCTCATCTAGCAGTGGAATCAGCGATTTAAAGGAGTAATGTGATCAGATGTAGCCAGTTATTATAAGGGGCTTGGTGACTTTAATGAGGTCCTGCACAGACTGGATTACCTTGGTCACTCATCCATAGTTCATTAGAGCCTGCGAAAGGGGATCCACAAGAAGCCATGAAATACGATCTCCTAATCTCCCCTAAGTAGGAGAAGCCCAGCTATAAAAAAAATGCCTTTTAAAAATACCCGTGGAGTGAATAAATCTCCCTTGTGCTAAAAGGCAACGACAGCGAACCCGTGAGAAGGGGATCTGCTCATGGGATGTGTTTTCCATGCACGCAGTTACAGAGACTTCACACAAGGATGGTGTGCCTGGGTAGAGGAACAGGAGACTTTCTAATGGTTTTCTTGGGATTCCTGGGGAAAATAAATAAATAAATGATGGCTGGCAGGAGGAATGACACAGGCAGACCTGCTGTCCCCATGGGCAGCAGCGGGCAGAGAGCCTAGAGGAGGAAGGTCTGCTCATCTTGGAGGGATGCCCAGTTTCTAGTGTCCATCTCTGTTCCAAATGCCCTCACCCAGTCTGGGGCTGGATACATCATTTATGGGCAGTGAGTGGCAGCCAGCTGGCACCTGCTCCTCTCAGGCTGTTCCCAACCAATCCCTTTCCCAGAAAATATGGGATTGGCATTACTCCAGGTATCTGCCCACCAGGGCAGTTTATTGGGCATCTCTGAGCATGACGCATCACCTGGTGCCATCAGGTCCTGTGTGCAAATTCCTGAGACTCCCCTCACCTGGAATGGTTGGATCCTCTCTTGGGGAGACGTGGCCCAGGGCCATTTCGGGGCCAGGATGACAGGGTATCCCCTGAGACCTGGAGGGAGTGGGATGAGCAGCTGGGACAGAGCTGTTCCAACAGCTGGCAGTGATTTAACAGCTGGTTCTGTAGAGATGAGCTGTGTCCAGTCCCACTCCATGGGCAATGGGAAGTGGAACATCCCTATGAATGGAAGAGAAAGCAGAGAAGAAAATAAGGGACGAGATCCACAATCCCTGCATTATGGTGCTCTCTTAACTGGGAAACCCACATTGCTCCATGGGCAAAGGAGCTGGCATGGCAGCAGGGATGTCAGTGTGCAGGGATGCCCAAACAGGACTGCCCAGCAGGACATGCAAAGAGAAACCCTGAGGAGATTCCCTGTCCACTGTAAACTACCCCTGCCCTTATCAGGGAGAGCATTCAGTAAGCGATTAAGTGAAGACTTTATTAATTCTGCTGCAGCTGGGACTGCTCAGGGGCTTAACCTGAAGCATGTGCTCCTCTGGCTGAGGGTCTTAATGCACTTAGTGAACATCTGGATACAGCCCGCCCCTTCCAGACCTTTCTTCTCTCCACGGGCAGCTGGGTTATCTGCAGGGGAAGGAAGCTGAAAGCTGACTCTGTCCTGCAGGGCCGCTCTCATTCCTCAGCAGCCCCAGGGACAATTTGGCAGAAAGGAGCGTCGCGTACAGGAATGTCCCGTGATGGACGGCGCTTCATGGGACACCTCCACGTGCAGCCCTGCTCAGAGTGGCCAGAGGTGCAAACCCTGAGCTGTTCCCAGCAGCCTCCTGGTGTGGAGAGGTGGTGGCGAGGCTGAAGGATGCCCACACTCACCCTCACAGCGGGGTGGATGCTTTCCCTGCAGACACCTCTGGTACCTCTGGACGCGCAGGCTCTGCAGACTCCAAACGCCGAGAAATGTTTGACAGAGCAGCATACATATTCCAAACATTGTTTGATTCATGTTTTAAAGTCTCACTTGCAAGCATACTTCCCCAGCTCAGACATCAATCACTGCAAATATGTTCTTATAAACAAAGCAACACAGACTGACTGTCTCTTCCACCCTTACCATACGCAGGTCACCGGGCAGCACCCTGGGGAGAGGCGCTTCCCAGCGCATCCGAGCCCCCCTCGGAGGACACCAGAACAGGTAGCTGGGGAAAAGCAGTGGGAAACCTGTCACCTGTGGCACAGTACCATCCAAGAACATGTATCCCAAAGGAAGGCAGCTGAGTCCATCGCTGTGCTGGGAATGACTGGCTCCTGCTGAACCAGGGTGCCTGTCCTCGAGGTTACAGCTGTGCCTTCATCGCCTCATCTCACTCCATGCCCCACCCAAACACACATCCCTGCCATTACACACATGAGATCTCCCCAGGCAGGGACAGGGGATCAAGTTCCTGATGGTCAGGATGAAGGATTCCCCGGTATGTGCAGTTCCTGCATGCAGCTGCACACTTAACATGGATAACAAGAGCAGAAGTGTAATTTCATTTTATGTTTTAACCCTGAATGTCTGATTATCACATCTAATATCTCAAGAGAGCCCCCTCCTCAGCATTAAGGACCTGTTGTGCATGATGTGGGCATGGCAGTGTCATAGCTGGCTGCTCCCCACTGTCACTGCACTGTCACCACCAGAGTTTCCCTGTCCCACTGCCTGCAGGGACATGGTGAGGTGCTGGGCATGGTTGTACCTGCTTCCTCCACTACTGTGGACATCCCAGACCCTACAAGCCCCAGCCCTTGCTACCACACAGCAGGCATCCCAAAGTACATGCAGCTCTGGGGCCACCCCTGCCACCAACCAGGCACCCCAAGAACTGGACAAAAATTGTGAGACATGACAGGGACACTGGAAAAAATATCTGCTCCAGATTTGTGGGGTTTGGAGACTTTTTAAAGCAAACTCCCTTTCCTTAGGACACTCCAGCAAAGTTCAGGATCCTGTTGGTAGGTGATGCTTGCTCTTCTCAGCCCTCTGTTTAGGAAAAATAAATAGGAAAGAATCCAGAGGCGGTGCTTTCCTCTCACTGTGCGAGATGGATCTGCGCTTGCCACTGCAGGAAAACTGTCCCACCATGATCTAACCCAGCGCTTTGTCCTGAAATGCTCTGCCATGGCTGAATACATGACTCCTCTGGAGCAGGGTGACACATTCCAGCCCCAGACAGTGACACTGACAGATGCAATCAGCCTGCAAGGTTTAATGGGAACGTGGCACTGGTGGAGCCGGCGGTGGGAAATTTATGAGGAATTCATGAAAAGAAGAGGAAAATGAGCAGCATTTGCTGATGCACGAGGGAGGAAGATCCCAACAGGGCAGCAGCTGAGCCATGGCATGCTGGCATTTACTGAGGGCAATTTGGTGGCAGGGTCCTGGCTGTGGGGAGGGAACAGCAACGTGGTGGGACCAGAAAGGGGTCCTGGCCCTCAGCCATGAAAAGAGCAATTGGGAGGCAGCTCTGTGGCCATCTCCTGCATGGGAAATGATGAGCCCTGTGTCCCACCACAACTCCAAAATTGAGTAAACCCCATCCTGCTGCCAAGCACATCCAGAGCTGCTTTTTCAGAGCAGCAATGCTCTTTCTGCCGGGTTTTGGGCAGGCTCAAGCTCTCCCAGGTCAGCAGCTAAATCTAACAGGTCACAGGGCTCATCCAGCCCAGGGCTGAACACCAAACTGCTGGTGGCAACTGCCTAAGCTCCCTATTCCAGCCAAAGCACTGAGGCCAGGGAGATTTTGAACACATATACCCCAGGTTTTCTTCCTCCACTCATGCCCTGCACCCCTGTCAGTCGGACAGGTCTGTATCAGTCTCCATCTCTCCTGACCCGGCCCAGCACCAGCTGTGATGGCCTGAGATAGCAGCAAGCGGCTCAGCCATGGGTCTCCAGGGGCAATTAGAGAGGAGACAGCTCCTGCCTGCACTCAGCTCCTTCCTGCACCTCAGGGCAGGGCTCGGAGCCTCTGGAACCTGCTGGGATGTTCGGGGGGCTGCATGCTTTGGGAAACTTCCCCACAGAGGGGTGAGGAGGGCAGCCCCATTACAGCTCCCACAGCCAGCATGGTCTGACAAGGCTGTGAGGAGGGAAGGAGAGGGGGAAAAAATGTCTCACTGCTGTAGAGAGATTTACTGGGCTTGTTATCAGCACAGGAAGAGCCAGAGCTTAGGGGCAAATGGGAGATGCTTTGCCTATTGCGGTATTTTTTCCTACTGTGCTCTGAGCCGGCTCACACGGCGCAGGCAGGCGGCACACTCGGCTCCTCTGCTCCCTTTCCAGCAAGCTCTATGTGAGCCCTGTCACCTCCAGTTTCCTGCTTGCACAGGCAGGGGCTGCTCAGAGCCCAGAGCACCCGTGTTCATCAAAAAAGATCTTTGTGTTTAGGTGCTGGTGTCCATAAGCCCAGCAGAGCCCCTGGTGTGGCCGAATGCCGCAGCCCAGCTCGCCTGGCTGGTGGCTGCTCTCCTCATCCACCACGTTTGGTCTCAGCAGCTGCTTTTAGCCTGGAATGGGATCTGTAACCCCAGCCAGGACTGAGGAATGAGTGGTTGTGGGGCTTTTGTGGGGTTTCTCAATCCTGTTGTCCGCTTGCACCTCACACCATTGTCACCACACCACTCCTGGGCTGGGTCCTGGGGCTTATTTCCATGAGATCTCAAGGCTGTGGAGGGTTGGGAATGTGGGTTTTTTTCCTGGTGAGAAGGAGGGTTATGCTTTGTGCTAATTTGAACCCCCTGCAAATACCCAGGGGAGCACGTGTGTGCTGGGGAGCCAGTGCATTTCAGGGGGCACATTCAGATACATGTGGGAGAGGGGGAGAAACAACTTCCTCATCCTATACACTGCATAATAGCATCCATGGAATTAAAACAAGGTCTGAGCAAGAGAAATGCACAGGCAAAGGCCTTTATCTGGCAGGATCAGAGCTCAGCAGCGGCAGGGAAGCAGCGCACGGCTCGCAGGAGACCCAGCCCCTCTGGAGTTTCGGCTCTGGTTAATGACACAGCAAATCGAGCCTGTCATCTTCAGACATGATGTTTCTTGTCCTTTTGGCCCGAGAAAACAACCATCACCCTCTAAAACTGCAGTTTCACAGTGGTGTAGCCTCTTCTCCCCCCATTCCCTCCAGAGGAGAGGCAGGGGCAGCAGCTTCACCCCATGGTTCCAGCACCACACTGAGAGGATGAGGCCGGGCCAGCTTCCTCCTGGAGAGCCACAGTGAGGAGGAGTGCCCATCCAGAGGATCCCAGTTCCCCTCATAAGCTGGTGGGTTCATGCAATCCATGAGGAACAATTTCTCCCTAATCCCATGGGGCTCTCAGCAGGGCTTCACCAGGCTGGGCTTGCTGCACAGGAGGGGCAGCTGCATGGCAAAATTTCACTGCCAAAGACCCTGAGATGGAAATATCTGCGCCTAAATCACAGACTG
Organism: Eopsaltria australis; assembly: GCA_034509425.1. Taxonomy (NCBI): domain Eukaryota; kingdom Metazoa; phylum Chordata; class Aves; order Passeriformes; family Petroicidae; genus Eopsaltria; species Eopsaltria australis. The sequence goes on along the minus strand of JAVTVJ010000090.1, from coordinate 1,797,975 downwards.
ATGCCACTAGCAGAAAAAGCAGCACCATACATGTATATATACACATACACTACATACGTATTTCTTTATATTTACAACTACAATCGTAATTATATTTGTACTTATGTTTATTTTTATATATTAAAGTATTGACATATATGCATGTATATTATTTTACATATAAAAATACTGAATCAGGATTACTGGTGTATATATTGCAGGCTTAGGATTTACTGTGGGGTTTTTTTGATCTCTAGGTATACATGGAGTATGTTAAAAAAAAACTTCAAGAAGGGTTTGAACACCTTGTTGGAGGATGTTTTTTTTTGTCCCAGGGTGAGTGTTCTCAGCTCCTGCATATGATGGGCCCTTCAGAGAGGCCACAGGAGCTCTGGGACAAGATCAGAGTGGGGCTGAAAGCTGCTACAAAATCCCTCCCTGACAGAACTCATCCCACAAGCCTTCACCCTGATGGAAAATGCACTGTGCTGAAGTCAGGGATGCTCCAGCAGCTGGGATAATCAGCAGGGAAGTGCTGGTGGTGGCCGTCACCCTGCCAACACCCACCAGCCTTGTCCGAGTCCCACAGAACATCCCTGGAGCCGCTGCACCGCCAGCGCGGCGCATTTCACAACGTTTCCCCAGGAGTGTTTGGATTTACGGTGTAAAACAAACCACTTTTGCCCAAACAAGATGCTTCTTGCAGGGATGGCTATTTTGGGTTGGGTGTTCTTTATTTTAATGGCCTTTCAAAGAGCAGAACTGCTTCGCACGAAGCTGCTCCAAATGTTTCCAAGCAAAGTTTAAGAGGAAACTGGAGTTTCGCTTAAGCGTGTTTTAATGGGGAAGGCTTGTTTTTCCTTCATGTTCCCTGCTCTTCTTGGAAAACCAGGAGCCAAGAGAAGAAATGTCTTCAGCTCATAGCAAACGTTTTTGTTTCAGTTTTGAGAAGTAGGGAGGGATCAGCATTTTTATGGGAGCAATTTATTTCCTTCCAATAAGCTCCGTTTCAGACAGTTTTTCGCTCCAGAGCATGTTAGGAGGAGTCACATATTTACTGTGTATATTGATATACAATAAAAACCTTATTCTTTGGAGGTCTGGATTCACTTTTTACAGCATGTTCCCATCCTGAAAGCCAGGAGGTGGGATATCCATGGTGACACCATGGACCTTACTGACAAAAGGACACTCAGTGTCTCTGTGCCTTTTTGCCCCAAAATACCCCCACTTTCCCCCCTGCCTACGGGTGCTGGATCCCAGTTTGGGATAGGGAATAATGAGCCCTGAGGAGGCTTCTGCCACCTCCCATTTATAAAACAGGGGGAAAAAAGGGTGGGAAAAAGCACTAAAATTATTTAAAACCCCCAACTCCCAAATAATTTTCAGTTGCAAAAAAAAGTATTAACAGATGCTTGTTAATTCTTAGAACCCTCTCAATCTGCAAAAAAAACGGCCTTGGAAAACCCATCTTGAGAGTCTTGCTGTAATGGCTGGCCAGACATCTTGGGATGCAGTGGGGGGAACCAGGGGAAAATCAGTCCCTCTGCTCCCATGGAAGTGAGCAGTAACTCCTGCACCTGAGCAGAGAGAAAACACGGAATTTTGGGAGAGCTGAGTATAACCAGGATAGTAAGGCACTAATTGTCCTCACACAAATTGTCCTCATCCTCCTCCTACCCTGGCACAGTTGGGAAGGCACAGCCAGACCTGGCATGAGGCACTGTGTGATGATAACTGGAATTGCCCTGAAAATCTTAGAGACAAAATTAATTAAAAACTCCATATGCATCCACACAGAGAGGAAGGTGGGAAGTAGGGACAGCAGGACATGATCCCACCACAGAGAAACATCAACAGGATGCTGTTCCCTGCTCTGGCTGCTCTGTGGTGCTGCTCTGTGACACAGCAGAGCCCTGTTAAAAGCATCCCAACCTATTTTGGTGGTCTGGACCACTGTCAGCAGCCTTTTCCCACCACAAAGCCATTTACCTGCAATGTCACACAGTGCGGAACAGGAGCTCACCCAGCGAGCCAGGTCAGTCCCTGTGCCAGCCACAGCAGCAAAGGGATGGGAGGAAAGCCCCTCTTTAAAGGAATGTGGGATGGTGCTGTAAGCAGGGACCAGGGAAATCCCTCATGCAGATGGGCTGTCATGGTACCTGGGATTGGAAGGAGTGTGAAGAGAAGCCCCCACAGTGGCACCACCAGGATTAATGGAGAGCATGGGGAGAGGGAGAAAGACACATCTCATGTCATGACCCACCTCCCTTTCCCCACCAGCACACAGGAGATGACCCAAACCTGCACTCACATCTGACCAAGGGAAAAGCTGGAAGCAGTGAGCCCAGCTCTGCCCATCCAGACCCAGCAGTTTGTCTCCAGCTATGCCCCAAACCAGATGCTTTTGACGAAGACGCCAGGAGCTGCCTTAATAAGCGCTTATGCAATCCTTCTCAGCAGAGGAAATGTCTTTCCCAATCCCCAGCCATTAGCAGTTGGCTGATGCCCTGGAGCAGGACATTTTAGAGCCCTTGTAAATTTGCTTCAGGAGTGGAAAGTGGTTCGAGGACGGAAAGGCACTGGTTTTTGTCAGGGACCTGAATCATCTGGGAGCTCTTCTCCACTATGCTCCTCAAGTGGAGAGCAGCCACCACGAGCCAGCAACCCAACCCTGCCCTGAGCCAGTGGATCACGGATGGGAGAATGACAGTGGCAGCTTCTATCCCAGTCTCAAGGCTTTGGGGATCAGTGATTGTCTCTGCAGGGAATCTGAGTGAGGAAAAAAGAGGTTTTAGGGTAGGAGCATCACTCCTGATTGAGTGCAAAATTTCCTTCAAGAAGAGAGGTCAACCAGTGAGCAACTGGAGCAGCTCTCCATGCACGTGGCTCACCTGGGCTGCCAGTCAGAGCTCCTGGACTGGGTTTTTCTGTCATCTCTAATTACATGTCTATGACAGGTAGTGTAATATAAATAGAAATTCCCCTTATGGCAGGTGGAGCCTCCTTCCAGATTTCCATGGCAATCAAATGAGGGGACAGCTCTGTTTTAAGTGAGACTCAGGGCACCCATGCCACCTTAAAGCAATGATTTTGGGGCTGGTTCCAGCAGTGAGGCTGCTGTTACCTTCCCATTACCTATTGTTTGCATCCAAACCTAATTGCAAATTGACATGAGCCGTCTTTGGGGAGCTGCTGCTCCATCAGCACAATGAGCCATTGTTGAAATGGCTGCAGCAATTTTCCAGGTTAATTTATGGCCGCCACACCCCATTAGCAGCAATAAATGTGGAGCCCGGTTTTGCCGAAATTGTGAATTACGATTTTTCAAATAAATACATTTTCCTATAAACCGGCTCTCTGTTTAGTTTGAATGTTCCTCACAGACACATCCATCTACATAAAATACACAGGAGAGGAAGCTGAGCTGTGACTTTGCTCTGATGACATAAAAACTTCTGTAAACACAATGTCACTTACAGTACTAGCAAAGAGAGAGCCCAAAAAATAAACAGCGAGTGCCTGGCCCATCCCTTCAGGAGCACATGGAAAATTTAATACTTTTTTCCGTAAAGCTTTGTTTTCCTCCTGATTTATCCAAGCAAGACAGTGGCTGTTTGGCCATAAATAGATGGTATTTCTTGAGGGGCAATGGCTGCACTCACCCTGTGTCACCATGGGGGCGGCACGGGAGGGGTGTGGACAGAGAAGGTGCTGTGGGTCGCTGCTGGGAACAGGAACATTCAGGCACAGCCCTGTGTTCACCCCCAGTTCCTCCTGCTCCTTCCATGGGGCTGTGCCAGGCTGAACCTCACTGGGAGTTGCTCTGTGGTGCTGATGCAGGATTGAGCAGCCCAGGGATGCAGCCTGGGGCACTCAGGCAGTGTGTGGGCACAGGAGAGCACGGGCACCTGCAAGCGTGAGCTCTGCTGCACCCCACCAGCCCCACCCCTATGAAACCCATCCTGGCACAGCAGGACACATGTGGCAAACCCTGCTGGGGTAGTGGGATGCCCTGAATGAGCTTTTGCAGCCCAGCATGGGCTGTGACCCCAGGGCTGAGCTCATTGCTGATCAAACTGACTTGATTCCATTCACTTCTGCAGGTTCTCTCACTCCTCACATTGCCAGGAGGAAAATAATCCCCAGAGCAGCTCTCTGCAGCTCTCCTTGAAGCAGACTCTGCTCATGCCTCAGTTTCCCAAGGGTTTTTGCCACCGTCCCCCGAGGCCTCTGAGAGCAGAACTGTTAGGAAGGTGCTGAGTGATTATTATTGCATTATTTCAGGCAAGTGCTATAAATACCCAGGGGCACCTTTAGACACAACCCAGCTGCCCAGGGGAGCTGGCTCAGCCCTGCTCTGTGCCTGCAGTGGCTGAGGAAGGGATCGAAGGCAGTGGCTGAGTGAAGAGGTACCCTGGGCATGACCTGATGGGGGCCATGGTGTGGGGCTGTGGGGTGACAGGGCTGGGACCCTCCTGCTGCACCCTGGGGCTGCAGTGGAGCTCGGGGTGGGGGGGATGTGGGTGCAGAGGGTGCCGGGATGCTGCAGGGAGACGCTAACAAGGAAGACAAGGGGAATATTTTACGGGGCTGCAATGTAAACAGAGCTGGAGCAGAGCCCCTTTTTATGGAGTCCCTGTCCTGCCAGGGCATCTGCCAAGGCCCTGATTTACGCTCCTATTTAGATAAGGGAGCCGGAGGGGGGAGCAGAGCTGGCGTCAAAGTCACAGGACACCCGGGGCTGCCGCTCGCCGGGCGCTGATAAGGAGGTGGCTGAGGGGCCAGGGCCAAAACCTCAGCTCCTGTCCCAGAAATGGGGATGGATGCAGAGCTTGGTGGCTCCTGCTGGGTTTGGGGTGCTGGGGTTCACAGAGACCTGGGATAACCCCACTCCCAACATGCAGCATTGGCCCCCTCACCATCACCTGGCCATGAGGGCAGGAAATCTTTCTGTGGGAAGGATTTGAAGGAAAACAGGTGGAGAGAAACGTGGTTCCTCCTGCCATGCCAGCCATAAATCACCTAATCCAAACTGCTCGGCATTTTCTCCTCCATGCGAGTGGGGAGATGTGAAATTAAAGAAACTCACCAAAACTTTGAGAAGTGCTAAATTTGGACGCCATGACAAAGGCAGTCTGGTTTGATTTAGAAGGTGTCGGCATGAAAAGGCCTCTGGTTTTATTATTTTATTACAACACGAAAGATTAGAATGATTTTCCAAAGGAAAATCAACGCTCTGGTCCCACTATTTGCTCAGCTGAGCACTTCCAAACTCTGCGGGGTCCAGGGACCTCCATCAGGGGGTGGATTAAGCAAGATAAAGCCCGAGCTTGGGCTGGACTTACCTGACTCGGCAGCTGGAGGCTGGAGGTGACTCTGGTGCAAGGCTCAAGGCGACAGCTCCCAGCTGGATGTGGCTGTAAGTGGCCTGTGCAATATGGGGCTGAAAGGGGTATTTTTGGGAGCTATTTCGAGAGATGGGGTTGGGTGTCACAGACTCCAGCCTTTGCAGGGTTGGGGAGAAGCTCAGCGAGGGGTCTGGATGGTTTGTGAGATGAGCAGGGCTCCATAGGTGATGCTCTGCCAGCATGGGGGGGTCAGGCATGAAGTGGGACCCCTGAACTTCTCCCAGGAGGGCACTGGCTCCCACCAGCTCTGAGCCGGGCTCGGGGATCCCACCCAACCACAGCAGTTTTGGAGGAAATCGGGGACATGACGCCCTACCCAACCCAAGGCCTGGTTCTAACGGGACAGTAATCACTAGCAAATGTTCGCAGGGCGCTTGTTTAAAGGGGGTGGGGAAGCGGGGTCTTTGCAGCAGCTGAGAACAAAGCAGGGGGGAACAAAGCTGGGCAGATCCGGCACGGCCGCTCCCCCCCGGCCGCCGGGGCCCGGCAGAACCGGAGACCCTGCACCCTGCCCCGGCCCCCCCAGCCTCCTGCCTTTGCAGCTCGCCTTGTAACAACTAACGATGGAAAATCCGAGGCATTTAAGTGGCTCCCGAATCCGCCCGGGAACCGTGATTGAGAGAAGTCAAATAAAATTTGTCATCTTTAAAATGCAGGAGGACGTTAATGGTGTGTTAGCCCGGATGATTAATACAAGCGCCTGCAAACAACTCTCCAACGTTTCCACCCTCCGCTGCAAGATGAATCGCTGGAAAGCGCCGCTAATCGCTAACATACCTTGGGCCCAAAGCCCCTTCCTGCCCCGCCGGGCTGTGATCACCACTGCCCTGCCCAGCCTGTCCTCGCTGCGAGTCACTGCAGCAAGGGCAGGGGTCGGCCCCAACGTCACCCAGCAGGGCTGGGGGTGAAGCCCGGGCTCTGGGAGACATCCTCATCCTGAGGATCTGTCTCCCGTGGGTGCAGAGGCGAGCAGGATGTGGTGTCCACTTCAGGGCTTGGGTTTGGAGCTGTGGTGAAGTACAAGATCCCAGCCCCAGCAAGTCCCCCCAGCCCTTTCGTGGCCAGGCTGGGACAGGGAAACGCACCCTGTCCCAGCCTCGCTATTGCAAATAAGTTTGTGTGCATGGATAGTATCATTTTAATATATTTTTGTATCTATGCAGTGCCTCTGCACCGGTGAGCAGCACACACACGTGTGTTTATGAGCCATGTGTGTGATAGGTGTGCGTGTGCCACACGTGTGTGTGTCATACACTTATGGTGACGTTGTATGTGTGGCACACCCGTGCTGGGTGCGTGTGTGATGTGTTTGAGGAGTGTGTACAGCACAGAGTTGTGTGATGTGTGCAGCATCTTTGTGCTGCATGTGGGCAGCGTGTGCAGTGCCTTGGTGTGAGCAGCACCCGAGTGTGGTGTAACCAACACGTGCAGTGTGGATTCGTGCAGCGTGCACTGCACAGCGTGGCCGTGTGCTGTACACGCGTGCAGTGCACATCCCTGTGCAGCCGTGCAACGCACGGAGCAGGCGTGGGCAGGAGCCCCATGGGCAGGGAGGGAGCCCACACCCCATCCCTGCCACCCCAACCGCAGGGGTGCCCAGCCCGGCCTCACTCCGATGCCTTCGCCACCTCTTCTCCCCGTTCCCCGGCTCCCCCGGCTCCGGGTGCGGCCCCGAGCATCCCACACTCCCCGCCCGGCTCCGCCGCCCCCCTGCGCTCCGCTCCCACGGACCCGAGCCTGTCCCGCGTGGGGACTCGGCGCTTGGGAAGCAGAAATTCCCCGGGTCACCATGGCCCCGGAGCGCACACGGCCCGACCCGGCCCGGCCCGGTCCGGCCGTCGGGGGTCCGGCCGCGGTTCCCCCGCCCCGCTGCTGCCTCTCGTCCCCCGGCCGGGCGCGGCGGCTCCCGAGGGGCTCGGACACCCCCGCCCCGGCAGCGAGGAGGCAGTGGGGATCGAAGCGCTCCGGGACGGGGTTGGGGTACCCCTCGGGTCTTCCTCACCCTCTTCTCCCTGAAGGCAAGGAGCAGGCGGGACCCTAACCTCCGCAAGCGGCGGAGGTGTGAGCCCAAAGCCCCGAGCCCGGAGCGCGGCGCACGCCCCCTCCGCCGCCCCGCTCCCCCCGGGGCCCCCGCGCATCCTCCCCTGCCCATTGGCTCCACGGCGGGGGGGCCGCGGCCCTATATAAAGGCAGGGTCGGGAGGCTCCAGAAGGGGTTAAAAAAACCCCAAACAAGCCCAAAACCCCAAACCCCGACCGCCCCACCCCAAACCCCACAGCCGCCTCCGCCACCGGAGCCGCGCTCCCCGCAGCCCGCCGCGCCCGCCCGGCGGGGAGCGCCTCCCGCCCGACCATGGAGCGCTGCTGAGCGGCCCCCGGGGCCAGCGGAGCGGATCATGAACCTGGTGGGGGGCTACCAGCATCACCACCACCACCACCATCACCACCACATGCTGCACGACCCTTTCCTCTTCGGGCCGGCGGCGCGGTGCCACCAGGAGCGCACCTACTTTCCCGGCTGGGTGCTCAACCCGGCCGAGGCGACCCCCGAGCTCGCCGGGCAGAGCCCTAACTACGGCCCCGCCGAGTACGGCCCGGCCGGCCCGGGGCGGCTGGAGGCTCTCAGCGGCCGCCTGGGACGGCGAAAAGGTGTCGGGGGACCCAAAAAGGAGCGGCGGAGGACGGAGAGCATCAACAGCGCCTTCGCCGAGCTCCGCGAGTGCATCCCCAACGTGCCCGCCGACACCAAACTCTCCAAGATCAAGACCCTGCGCCTGGCCACCAGCTACATCGCCTACCTGATGGAGGTGCTGGCCAAGGATAGCCAGCCCGGGGACACCGAGGGCTTCAAAGCCGAACTCAAGAAGGCGGACGGCAGGGAGAACAAGAGGAAAAGGGAGACGGTAAGAGGCGGATCGGGACCCGTGTCCCTGCTCTCCGTGGGCCGGGAGCGGGCGGGAAAAACCCTCGGGCTGGGGGGGAAAAAATTCCTCTGAACTCTCCCGGCCTCGCCGGAGCCTTTTTTCCTAGCGTAGTAGTAATAGTAGTAGTAGTGATAATAGGGATAATAGTAATAATATTAATAATAATAATAATAGTAATAATATCTGTGGAGGGAAACCTGGAGGAGAATATCCTGCCCGACGGGCTTCCCGCACTTTCCGTAAGGGATCAGCTCCCGGGACCGGGACTGGCCGCGTTGGAGCCTCCCCCGGTCTGTCCTTCACCTCTCCCGGGAGCTCTCCCAGGACGAGCGGGCGCAGGAGCGATTCGGAGCAAGGGCGGCCGCTTCTCCCCGTGCTGCAGCGGGCGGGTGGCGGGGTGGGGACCCCTAAAGCCCCTCTTTGTCCTCGGGCTGGCAAAGCCTCTGTGGGGCCCGGCTGTAGCCCTGCGGCGGGCGCAAGGGGTGGGCGGCCCGGGACCCCGCTCCGTTCCTGACCGCTCCTTTCTCCCTCCTCTCCCCGTCTCCCCTCCCGCAGCAGCCCGAGGTCTATTCGCAGCCTCTGGGTCACGGTGAGAAGAAGCTGAAGGGCCGGACGGGTTGGCCCCAGCAGGTCTGGGCTCTGGAACTGAACCCCTGAGAGCTGCCCCGCCGCCCCGACGGCGCTCCCCGCCCGCCCCTCCATGTGCAATGTCGGAGAGAGCCCAGCCCGGCCCCGGAGCCCATCCAGGCGCAGGATACGGGGACCGGCCCGGCTGCCTCCCCGCCCGGACGGATGCCCCGCGGAAGAGGGGCGAGAGCGCTTTGCGGGCTCGGGTCCTGCCCGCCCCATCGGCAGCGGGGACCAGCCGGGCCCTTTCCCCGTGTCCCCTTCCCGCATTTGCAGTAATCGTTGCTCCTTCCCGCTGCCAGCAGCGATCGGCGGTTCCTGCCCTGCCGGGCCGGACTGGAACGGTTCGATTCGTTTGCTGTTGTAAATACGAGCCCCCGACTCCCTGTCCCCGTCCGCTGCCTGACCGACGTGTGGCTGCGGTGAAACTACCTAGAGGTGCATTTGGGAACACTCCTGTGCCGGGTTTTCTACCTCAGATCTGCATGACCACTTCCCGAGGGACCGAGCGCGCCACACCACGTATTTAAAACTGAATAGCTAAAAAAAAATTTAATAAAATAAAAATTAAACTTTATGCAAACGGCCTCGGGTCCGAGCCCTCTGCTTTCCCCTGCTCCGGCAATCGCGCTGCTCTGGTCGGGTCCCCTGCGCTGCCCACAGGGATGCTGCGGGATTAAAAACATCCCTGGAGTCAGTAGTCTGCTGTGCGGCCGATCCATGTGGGGGAATTCCTCCCTGGGGAGCTCGGGATCCTTTGAGACTCATTAATGCCGTCCATGCTCAGCGCAGGAGCTGGTGGGGCTCTGCAAACGCGTGCCCGCAGCCTCCCCCAGGGCACGAACGCTGCCCCTGCCCTACAACCCCTTCTCTCCCTGCCCAGGAGACCTGTCGGAGGGACTGCACTCGTATTCGGCTTGGGGAAGGATGGCAGGATCAGGCCTTTACAGCTCCTGGATGGCACCAGAGAGCTGCGGAGCCCCAGGTTTTATTGCAGCCACGCAGAGAGCCAGGGCTCGACTCCCCTGTTCTGTCGGGGCAGCTCGCCCGGCTCTGGCACCGGCAGCATCTTGTCACAGCGTCCCCTCCTCGCCATCCGAACACGACGGATGCCACCAGCCTCAGACACAGCAACGCTCACGCAGCCCAAATCCACCTTTGTCAGCACTCAGGCATAAATCCTTAATAATCCTTAATAATTAAAGCCAAATCCTCATTCCTTTACACTGTGCACACACGGTGCTCTTACCAAAGAGTTCCAAGACGGGCGTGCATGGGCTCAGAGCCTGATCCTGCCTTCCCAGCCTGGCCACGCTGTCGTTCCCAGAGACACCGGGATAAACCCTGACACTCGGGCGGCTGCTTGGGACAGAGGAAAACAGCACGGGAAAAATGTGTACATTATTCTAGGGCTAATCTGAGGGCTCGCAGCAGGGACGTTTACATTTTCTGTTTGAATCCAAGCTTTTGATTGCGACTAAAGATATAGAAACAATGATTCAACATCTGTAAAATACTGACACATGGATCAATCTGTGCTTATGCAGCCGTACACACCAAGAATACCCCAGCTCAGCCGTGGGGAAGCAGCTTGGGTTTTATAACCACTTTGTGCATGTGTACAAATACAGACGGAGGGACACACAAACATTGCGGGGTACAGCCAGCGTAATTAACTCTCGATGAAGAACGATCCAGCTGCGTGGTTCAGCCTTCCCTCGCTCCGGAGCCGCTACACGGCTGCCTTCCCTGACCCTGATCTATTTTCTGATCCCTTTGAGAGAGGCTGAGATGAAAATTGACTGCGTGAGGAGAGCAATGCCCGCCCGCTGTGGGACGTTTTTTGTTTGAGCTGTAAAAAGTTTAGCATGATACCACTTCCACGAGTGGAGTAGAGTAGGGCACTCCCAAGCACAAACCCATTTAAGGGGGAAAAAAAGGGAAAAAAAAAAAAAAAAGAAAAAAAAAGAAAACGTTCAGAAAATCAGCCCCAAAGATCCAATTTTATGTCGAAGTTTCGCAGTCTCCTAAAGGCTGCGTTCTTACGGGTAAGAACTGTCACTAACACTGTCCCAAGCTGTCACTAACACTGTAATCCAGCGCGCCATAAATGTGTCCAGCCCCAGTCCTGTTTTTATGTGCCAGCCGGTGTCCGTGCATCCATACAGCACCAATCGGGGCTGCCCTTCGGCAGCAGGTGAGCGAAAGGGTTAAATGGGGACTCGGGACTTGCTCTGCTGTGAGGCAAAGGTGACTCTGCACGGAATCGTGTCCTCGGTGCCGGCACACCAGGCTCTGTCTGCTGCATCGCTCGCAGCCTGCGGATCTTTCACCCCACCAAAAACCTCCGCTGGTTTTTACCTTATGTGTTTCCAATTTTGCTTCTGGGAAGGGGCTCCCTGCACAGCCAGGGCGATGTTGTGCTTGCACTCGCAGGAGTTTTGCTTTCCTTACCACAGGTTTCTGGTGGTGGTACCTGCTGGCTGCAGACTTTTGGGGAAGGTGTCCCCAGTGCCAGCCTCCCCTGTTCCTCGGGATTTTGCGAGGGAAAGCGCTCTCCGTTTCCACGGCTGCAGAGGATTTCCCTGCCCAGCAAGGGGGTTTTCCTGTGAGGCAGTGGCTCGGCATTTGAGGGGAGAGTGGGTGAAAAAACCCCACTAAACATTTCGTGTAGCCTCGGGCTTCCTTGCTCCCCGAAACACTTTGGAAGGGCTGCATTTGCGAGCAGCGAGCTCCGTCCCCAGCTCGGCACCGCTCAGGCGGTTCCGCCACTCCGGGGCCGGGAAGCGGAGTCGAAGTTCCAGCTCAGCGCCTGTTCCAGCCTAGGATGGGGTCACCCCTTCACCCCCAAAGGCAGAGGAGCTGCAGGGGGATGGGAGCCCTGCACAGGGACAGCCTCCCTTTCTCCGGCAGCGGACCGCGGCTGGGAGCGGCGTCCCGGCAGCCTCCGGCGAGCAGCGGCAGCGCTCCCGGCGCCGCCGGCACCAGAACTCACTGGAAGAACGGTTTGGCCACCAGCTTTGAGTTTTTGGCTATCGAAGGGTCTAGCTCATCGGTCAGGGGAGATGGCCCTGCACATACCTTCGGCTCGACCCTGCCGTGAACTTGATGCCGTTGGGAAGCAGCAGCTGGCTCCGGGCACGCAGGCGGGGGCCGGCAGTTGCCCGGGCAGAGGAACACGCACGCAGGGATCATCTGGCCCCGGGGCAGCATCTTACGTGCCAGGTTCCCTGTAGCTGGAATCCAGCCACGAGGGACACTGCAGGGGACCCTGCTGCCAGCCCTGCTCGGCCCATGGCTCCCTGGCTGCCCAAGAAGGAAAGCTGTGGGCAAGGAGGCAGCCGGGCTCTCCCCACCTCTCTCTCTGCACCCCTGGTTTGGCGTGCAAAGGAATGGCTCCTTTTTTGCCTTTTTTTTTTTTTTTTTTTTCTCTCCTTTCCTGCCAAGCCCAGACCCTGCTTCTTGTTGTTGTAGGTATTTATGGGCCTGTTTATCTGATCTCGGGGGAGCCTATTCTTATCTCAGAAGCAGCAAGGGAAGGGTTACACTGGACAGCTCGGTAGACAGGATGGAGCCAAATAAAATACCAATCTGACAAAAAAAAAAGGGGGGGCTGGGGTGGAGAGAAACACCCAGACCCAGACACCCGCTCACCCATGAGCATTGTCCAGGCTGCAGGCTGGATTTGCCAGCTCCCAAAACAGCTGCTGGGTTCAGGCAGACAGCACAATCCTGGGCGAGAAATGCCCAGGGACAGAGCAGAGGAGAGTGTAATGACACTGAAAGATGCCAAGAAAAATAAATTTCAAAAGTTTCAGGTCGGTTGTTCTGGCAGTTCAGCTGTGATGCTGCTGTCCCGTGCTCTTCGGGGTGAGCACGGAAATGTCCCAGCTTGGAATGAGAGGCACAGAGCCGGTCCCCGGCCCTGGCAGGGACTCGCTCGAGGTCGTCCCGAAGGTCACGGCCAGGGCCAGGGCTGCTGCCTCCCATCGCGGGGCCCCTCTGGGCTGGCCCCAGCCGGTGACACAGGGCTGGGGAGGCAGGGGGCAGGGCAGCCCCCACCCAGGACACCAGAGTGGCAGGGAGCCCCAGCTCCGCTTGGCCTCTGCGGAGCCCAAGGGTGCAGCAGGGATAGGACGGGATGGAATGGGATAGGATGGGATGGGGCTGGATGGCAAACAGGGGAGCAAGGGCAGCCCCATGCCAGGGGTACCCCCAGTCCTTGCCCCCTCCCCACTAATTACGGCTCTTAAGGAAGCGCCGGGTAGTTGTGGCCATTTAAGGTAGCCCCAGCCCCTCCGAGTAAGGGTAATTGGGCCATAATTTGTTTTCGGTGTCAAGATGGCGTCAAAGATAAGACAAAAATCTCCAGGTTTGGGGGCTAAAGAGACAGGAGAAATCCTGACCCGGGGCCGACCTCGGAGGAATGGCCACAAGCCCCAGTGAGTCACATGGCAGGTGAAAGATTTACTGCCAGGGGAGCTTTTTGATCCTCTCCCAACACTCGGAGCCTCTCGGGCCAGTTGCTGGCTCCTAAGGCAGACTCTCCTGGGAGCACTGCTCAGGTGGGAAGGTTTTCTGCCCGAGCGAGGCCCCGCCCAGCTGCAAAGTTCATGACATGCAATAGTTCTTCCTCAAATCTCCATGCTCCCGAAGCCACGTGATTCTGAGACCCATCCAAAGAGAAGAGGCATTTCTAATCCACAGCTGTGGAAATGATGTCCAAGCACGGGAAGACTGCAGCCACAAGGTAGATGAAGATTGTTTTTTACTTTCTTGCTTCTATTTTATTTTCTAAACCAAATGCAAACTCTCTGGGTTTTCACCCCTGTGGCAGTCCCTGCCTCGGTCTGCTTGCACTGAGCTCTACCCAGGGTAAACTTTTCCATGCAGCTGCCTGTGATGGGAAAAGACCAAGAACCCTGCACCTTGGGCTAGCCTTCCCAAGGCCGTCCTTCAAACAGTGGACAAACTCACCATCCATCCCACGTCCCTACCTCTCCAAAGCCAACCTTTGCATTGCTCCTTTATTCCATGAAGGCTCTTTCTCCAGTGCAGAGGATTGGGAGATCCACAGCTTTCTGCATTCTTGTCCTGCTCAGTGGTGGAGCAATGCCCACAGCAAACACCTTCTCTGGCAGTGCTGACACTTTGGTGCCAATTTCCCACGACATCTCAGCACAGCCCTCAGGTGAGGGTGCGTGGTGTGGGGTGGCACAGCAGCACGCCTGTGTCTCATGCAGCAGCTGGATTTAAGGCCCAGGATGGAAGGACTGGCAGGGGAGCAGTGCTGTACAGCTCAGGGCAGGGGTGAAGCCAGCTGGGCACTTTGCTCAGCAGCACTCAGTACCATCCCCACAGCTCTGTGGGGCTGGACAAGCTCTGGCTCTCCTGGTTACTCCAAAGCTGAAGTGCAGTAACAAACCTGGAGATGCTGCAGCTCCAGGAGCCTGCAGAACAGAGGGGCCAAGCAGCCAGATGGAGCTGCTGGAGCACGAGTGGGAAGCACAGGCTGGGAGGAAGGTGTGTGCTGGTGAGAGGGGAGGGAGAGGCAGTTAGCTCAGAGCAGAGGGATTGCAGAGCTATAGCACACGCTTGGAGCCTCACCGAGCCCTTGTGACAGATCCCCAAGGCAGGGAAGGCCCTTCTTGCTGTTCCCTTTCCCCCTGCTTCTTCTTTTGTGCGAGGAATTTGGGTCTTGACCACCCTGAAAGACTTTACAGTAACCAGAGAAGTAGGGGAATTTATGGCATCACCAGCAGCTGAAAGCTGAGGGATTGAGAGGAAAAGGTTTTTTTTTCCTCCTCAAACTGAAGCTACCTTGACAAAATTCTCATGGCCTGTGAGTGACCTGCAGGAGCAGCTGAGGGGAAAGCAGGGGCCAGAGCAGGCTGGTTTAACTGCCATGGCCAGGAGCTCCTTCTCAAACTGAGACGTGGGAAGGAGTTCCGAGTTTGAGTTAGTGCACAAAGCTTGCAGGAACCCTGGAACTCCCTCCTCTGCTCACCTGGGCTTCCTCCCAGGCCGTGGCTGCTGGGCTGGGTGCAGGAGCTGCTGAGAACCCAGACACCAAAGTGTGGTACAAAGGAGCTGGATACAACAGGCTTTGCCCCCACACGTGCCAAGGCCTGGAAGTGACACAGGGCTTATGGGGTACCCATCACTGTGCCCTCTGGCAGTCCCTGTCTGTGGTAGAAGCAGCAGAGCCACTTCAGCTACCTGAGTTTCCTTTCCTACTCAGTTTCCTTTTCCCCACAGCACCATGGTGTTCCTGCTGAAGGTGCTGGGGTGATCACGGAATACTTCCTGCAACACGTAAAGGGAACAGATCCTGGAGAAAGTTCCAAAAGAAATTAAGTAAAAGCACACTGAGGGGTTTTCAGCTACTTAGGGAAGAAGCCAGCACTGCCTGGAAGGATAAGAGGTATGAAATGGACTCCAGCTCCTGGCAAAGTGAGACTGAGTGCTGGTGGAGCTGTGTAGTTATCCCTTATTGGACAGAGGAGAAATTAAAAAAAAAAAAGCAAAAACTTAAAAGAAAGCAAGCCCTGAGTCTCTCCCCCCCCCCACTCCTCCTGCACAGCCACATCTCTAAGACACAAAACCATTAAATCCACATTCACATTTTTCCCTGGTCCTCTGTGCTGCCCTTTCTGCTGGGGAGCAGGGAAGCAAGGCCTGGTTTCCATCAAGGCTGCAGGACGGCTCACGCACAGGATCGGACGTGTTCAATTTCAATGTCCAACCAGGAAAAAAACCCTCAAAACCCAAACAAACCGTTTTTATGATCTCCACATCCCAGCACAGCATAATCCCGCTTCCGCTCTCTGACAAGCACAGCCAGCTCCTGCCAAGGGAGCATCTTCGGGATGGGGACACGGCCCCGGTGCCCCCGCAGCTGCCCCGGGCTCGGAGGGGCAGCGATTCCCCCTGCGGCTTCCTGAGCCAACACTGCCCTCGCACGGCAGCCGGGAGTGCGGGGAGGGATGTGCAGTTCTCGGCCCCTCAGATCAATCTGCTGGTTCCTTTCTTTCTCAGGGTGAATATGTTAAAAAGACCGAGCAGATTCCACCTTGGTTTCGAGCTTGAAATCTTCTGTGGGTTTCTTGGCAGGGAGCAAACATGAGATTAAGGAGCATTATTCATTACTCTATACAAATAACAGATTAACTGGCAGTTTATTTCTATCAGAAGTTTCCATTATACCCTCTCATACTAAAGTCAGCACCTGCACAACAGGTTGCTGCTTACAGCTGTCCTCCTTTAGGCCTGCTGCCTCTCCTTCTCTCTGTGCTGGCACAAGAGCCCCTCATCAATTTGGGAATGCAAATGACAGAGTTTTCCCCTTTCCCTGGGGTATGCTGCCCTTGGCCTCACCTGAAGGCTTTCCCCTGACACCTCCCAAAAACCCCTGACAGCACACAGGCTGTGTGATGGGATCCACCCTTGTTCCATGGTGCCCATGTGTGTCACCTCTGGTCTTGCCTTCCTCAGCTGA
This sequence comes from Eopsaltria australis, assembly GCA_034509425.1. NCBI lineage: Eukaryota > Metazoa > Chordata > Aves > Passeriformes > Petroicidae > Eopsaltria > Eopsaltria australis. The sequence goes on along the minus strand of JAVTVJ010000090.1, from coordinate 1,781,537 downwards.
GAGCTCCTCAAGGCAGGGACAACCTCCTGTAGCACAGCAGCACATCCCAAAATTATCCTGGTTCAGTAAGGCCTGCAGACACATCCACAAACGCAGGCACTGGGGACACTGGGATCTGTTTTGGGTGTAAAGCTTTCGACATCTGATCATTCCCCTCTGTGAGAGCCAAAGTTTGTGCAAAGCTACACTACAACCTCTCTCCTGGTCAAAAATCAAGGCTAAAAGCGTGACTCAACCAGTGCCAGGAGAGCCTTTGGAAACACCATGACAGAGTTCAGATGAGCAAGTACTTAAGTCCCAGTTTTTTTCACTTGCTTCCTCAGAGCTGCAAAAAAGTGAGGCACATTTGCCTGTAAGGCTGATGGTCAGGAGGAAGAGGAATATCAGAAAAAGAAATGAAACAAAGCATTTCATGGGAAAGGATTTTTGAATGTTGCGATGCTCCATGTCAGCATTGCTCTGGAGCAGTGCCCACCTTGTCGGCTGGGCATGCAGGTTTGACTCTGGACAACAGGAGCTATAAATCATGCATGAAATGAAGCCAAGGATGTGCCTGAGAAGGGAGCAGAAGCACAGGGTTGAACTAGACATAAAGAAGATTCATTAGGAAACATGAATCAAATGAGAAGCTGCACTTGATAGACTCTTCATTATACAGGAGGGGAGGAATTCCCATTATAGAAAAGCCCAACATTCCCCAAAATGCAACGACTTCCATCCTTCTTGTGAGCTGTCTTTCTGTTGCATTCAAAGGACTCCCTGAATTGCAACCTACATGGGTTTGTCACAAAATATCCCATCACCTGAGTTCCCTATTGCAGTCTTGGCATTCCCACTCAGCAGTGCCATTCTCTGTTCTGTGTCTGCAGTGTTCTCAGCCCTGGGGAGGTGGGTGAGAAAAGACATTTAATCTGAGAAGCCTGGCACAAAACATCCACACAAAGCACAACTCCATTGGCTCTGAAACCATCAGTGCTGAGGGCAGAAAGGCAAACAAGGGAATGTGGGCCTGGTTGCTAGATAGATCATTTATTAAAGTGAAATTCAGAATTTTATCTTTGTCAGACAGTACAGAGTTAAAGTCTCATACACAGTGGAAGCAGGACATTTCCTACACCTCAGAGAAATGAGTTCTACAGTTTTTGCTATAAGTTACTAAGTTGCTTTAACAATACACAGCTATATTACACAGTTAAAAATACAAGGTGTCCAAAACATTTGGCATAAGATCAGCACAACACATGGAGGCCAGAAACAGAAGAGGGAACACAGTTTTCTCTCCCAGTAAGCCTGCCAAAAGACTCCAAACCATTCTGCAAGTTACCTGCTGCCCACCTCCCCTGCAGCAGCTGTGGAGCAGAGGTGCGGGTAGGACAGGAGTAAACCCAGCCCTGGGAAGGCTCAGGTAAGCCAGAGGCTCCTGGAGCCTGCTGATGTACAGGATGGCCTGCAGAGCTGCTTGCAAGGGAAGTCCAGGTTTAAGGCAGGAGCCTCCCCCTCTCCCCACACTTTCTTCAAGCATTTAATTCATCCCAAACAGATGTGTTCACAAGCAAGTAAAAAATGCGAGACCAGGGATAGCTGTGAAAAGTGCAAGGAGTATCTTACATCCTAAACAGTTCATTTGCACTTCCAAAGTGGAAAATGAGAACTCCCTAACTTGATAAGCTAGAGATGGTTAAAGGGCATCAGTGACACGAGGAGTGAGGCATCAATAACATTCCTTCACCTTTGGGACTCTTCAGTCCTTACTCTGGGCAGCACAAGGACTCCTTTTGGAAGGGAGGCCACCTTGTATTACCCACATTTCTAAACTGTAGAGACAAAGTGACTCGAGTGCTCCAGGGAAGTCCAGCAATCTGTGAACTTAAACAAACAGTCCCTCAGCAAACCCCTCCTCTCCCCTCCAACTGCAGTTCCTGCTGAAGATCTCCCATTGGTATTTACATTTGGCTCAACCAAAAGATGTAAAGTGCACAGCTCGCCCTCCTCTCCTCTCATAAAACATCCATCACAAGAGCTGACACAGAACAAATCTCCCTCCATGCTGCTGCTGCTGTAGAAGTTTTGTTCAGTCTCCCTGTGGGCCATGTCCTGCTGCATCCTCCCTGTTCCATCATGACCCGCATGAAAACTCCCATTTACTGTAGATTATTTCAGCTCTTGTGTTCAAAGCCTCTCTGAACCCAGCTTGCACTTTAGACTAACTTGAAATGCCAGGCTTGACATGTTGTAGTCAAGTCTTGCACCCCGGGTATCTAGTGGTTTACAGCCACATTTCTGAGGAAAACTGGGACACCAAAATACTGGAGAGAAGTGGTACAAACCTCTGCTTTTCTCAGGCTGAGTTCTAAAGTGTCTGGCAAAAGAAACATTACTTTCTCATCCAATCGTTTACTTCAGGTTGATATACAGTTATCTTTCAGACTCAGAAATCTTGAAAACTGCATTCTAACAGAGCCTCCTTGGATGTATTTGCACTTTTCAGCCATCAGGTTGCTACTGACTCGAGTCTTTGCATACTTCCAACTCCCCTGAGTTGAGCTCAAGCCAATAACTACCAGCAATGATTTCTTCTTCTTCCCTTGAAGTGAGCAGAGGGTCAGCATACAGGATGAAATTAACCCCAGAAGAGATGTTTCTGCATTATTTGGATTGCATACTAATGGCTTTGGATCTATTCAGAACTCTAATTAAGTTAATGGAACTCTGCAATGAGGATTGAGCTAGGCTATGGAATTGCATTAGGCTATATAATGGCTGGAGACCTTCAGAGATGATTCCTCTGCCCCAGGGTGAATGTCACCTATGCAGGCTTGTAAGAAATAAGCTTCCACTATTATAAATAGAAGATGACATCTGGTCATCCTCCATGCCCCCAAGGCTTGTGCTCCATGGTTCAAAGCTAGACAGAATTTAAGGCCCATCAGTGAAAAGCAAAATGCAAAATGCAAAAAAAAAATATCTTTTCATACCAGCCAAAGCGATTTGGGTCTTACACCTTTCCAACAAGCCCCATCTAAAAGTGCTGAGAAAATGTCCCACCTCATGGCTTCACAAGTGTGAGGTTCAAACACATTTACTTTGACGTTTAAAATAAAAAGTTGGAAAGTCTTTTTTGTTTCTTTTTTTTACTTGGCATGCAGCATAAGGAATCGAACACACAGCACGGTATCGTACACAACGACAATTGCATTGTTGCGTTTTCTGGTTATTAGACACTAAATGCTTTTCAAGAATCACAGGCACCCTGAACATGGATATTGCTACTGAATTGACGTGTGGTTTCAGTTCATAGCACGGCAGCCAGCAAGTGGCTGACCCTTCCAACAAGACCATCAGCTTTCTGTTGCTCAAGGTGTTCTGCTCTAGCTAAGTTGAGAACAAGGTAATAAGGCATTTGCAAGGGGTTTATAAGGCCATGGGGTCTGACAGCCAAAGATTCTTCTGTTTCTTTGGTGTCTTGCCTCCAAGCTTTCCACCTTATAAACAACTGCTAATGGCTGGTAAACATCTCTTCATCATCACACTTCACTAAGAATTTTTTTTTCAAAAAAGTATAATTGCTTTAGAAGTGAAACCAACAAGGATCACATGTAACATCAATTGACTATTTCAGGAAAAAAAGAAAAGAAAAGTTTCCTGGATACCACCTCAGCACAAAAGCATTCCAGTGAATACACCTGAACAGATGGAACCTGCCACCATATTTCCTCGAAAAGAATAATTTTGCTGCTGGCTACTAGAACACCCCAACAGATTTATTTACTCTTAAAAATAAAACAAAATAAAATACAACCACAAAAAAAGTAAATCCCAAACAAACTACATTTTTACAGTTTTGGTCTAGAATCACAGAATCACAGAATCAATTAGGTTGGAAAAGACCTCTGAGATCATCGAGTCCAACCTGTGACCAAACACCACCGTGTCAATTAGACCATGGCACTAAGTGCCACATCCAGTCTTTCCTTAAACACCTCCAGGGACAGTGACTCCACCACCTCCCTGGGCAGCCCATTCCCATATTTAATCACCCCTTCTGTGAAGAAACTCCTCCAAACGTCCAACCTAAACCTTCCTGGTGCAGCTTGAGGCCATTCCCCCTTGTCCTGTTGCTGGCTGCCTGGGAGAAGAGGCCAACCCCCACCTGGCTCCACCCTCCTATCAGGGAGTTGCAGAGTGAGAAGGTGCTCCCTGAACCTCCTCTTCTCCAGGCTGAGCAACCCCAGCTCCCTCAGCTTCCTCACAGGACCTGTGCTCCAGATCCTTCACCAGCTTTGTTTCCCTCCTCTGGGCCTGCTCCAGCACCTCAATGTCCTTCCTAAATTGAGGGGACCAGAACTGAACACAGCACTCAAGGTGTGGCTTCACCAGTGCCCAGTACAGGGGGAAGAATCACTATAAGGCAAAACCCTCGCAACTCAGAAACTCATTTTCCCTTGGTAACATCCTCTGATTACACAAGCACATTGAAGATTAACATGCAGTCAGAGAATGTACCCTTCTGACCATCTGTCCTGAATGAGAGAAGCCAGATCAAGTTGACTGATGTGGGAATTATTCCACCCTTTCAATAAGGAAAGGACCAGCACAATTAGGAAATTTTTAAACATTCATGAAATACCGACACAACAAGACATTCTCTCCTCATTTCTTGATCCTCTCTCTTGTCTGATGTTCTAAAAATCCATACGGAATCGAACAAGGAAATGCTGAAACAATCACACTCCCCAGATGTCACAAATGGGATGTATACCATAACAGAGTATTTCTGCCTATGACACAGGACTTAAGACATGCTGAAGTTTGTTGAACATGTTTTTGGAGTATAAGCAAACAATTCAAAGTGATGTGAACAACTTGCTTTAAATTGTGACTTGAATTTTAAAGAGACCCTGGGAGAGCTTCAACAAGAGCTTCACTAAGTGAACCCTTCATGCCTTACAAAACATGATGCAGTACTAAGCTGGGACCATGACCAGTGTGTTTAGCTCTTCAACAAAGCTTCATCCAGTTCTGAAATAATAAAACCTGCCATTTACAAAATGCTAGCCAAAGTTTTCTACTGTTCATTTTGTTGCTTAAGGCTTGTTAAGAATATCCTCTCTATGTGGAGTATTGGCATCTTGTACCAGAATGGAGACACTGGTCAGGACAGCAAAGAAACAGAGCGGTGCTTTAAATCATGAGATCCCTTGAAGAGAATTTGAGGTCACTGGAGAACAGTCAGTCACGACCAACACTTTTACAAGCTCCTTTTGCCAAAATAACCACAGTATTATCTGTAAGGACACCTCGACTTTAAATAAAATCAGGGTGATCTCCTCCTACAGTGCCCTGTTAGGGAGCACCAGTGTGCTACCCTCACTCACACAGCTCTCATGAAAGCACACATAATGTTCATGAAAGGCAAATGCTTTGATGCTTCTTGCCCACTGCAAAGGGAGATGAAATGTATCATGAAATGTATCATGAAATGCTCCAGTCAGATCGCTGCCATGGTTGTGGTGTCTCACCCATAAATCTGCTTTGTACTAAACAGAGCCCCTGAATGCACACAGCAGTTTTGTGACTACTAAAGCTTCAGTATAAAATTCACATCACTTGTGATCGATACTGACCTGACACAGAAATCAAGAGATTGATGTTTCAAGCCATTGTTTCACCTACCACCACTGAAATATGCATATATCAATTAAATAAGCACTTCTACTAACATGATCAGACACAGCAAATAGGTTGTGTTTGCCTTAATACCACGTTCAGAGAAATGCAGAAGTTTTTAAATGCTTACAGAAAATTTACTTAGTGATTTCTTAAAATAAATTAGAAAAGAGACTGCAGAGAGTTGGTTGGCATCTGTGTCGGATGGGGTCAGGAGGAAAAAAATGGCAAAAAAAACCCCATCAATTTCAGACTGGTCAAGTAGCGTTCACTGGAGTAGATCTGGTGAGCTGGAGCATTTGTAGAAGTTTGGAACTTGAAGCACTGACTCAAGGCAAGACAGAACATGTGCAGGTGAGCAGCAAGCTTCAGACAAACTTCTGAGCCATGCACCTCGATAATGAATTTTATCTCTGCTGCTCTTCCAGTCCTGTACCAAGACAAACTGCATGGTGGCTTGTGATGAAGCCTGAATTCAGTGAAAAAAATTCCATCTGGGATCTGAATTGCACTGAGATGTAGGTTTCCAGAAATGGTTTAAAATACCAAGTTGACAAACTCCACAGTTCTACAGGTTTATTTGGTTTCCCCATTATCCTCATTTCTTTATTCCAATATGACTTTGAAATGAGGGGAAGAAGTCTTCGGAAACATGCTGGGCACATGTTTTCAAATACTCCTCATAAGAATGTCTATATTTTTTTTTCTGTCATCCAGACACTGCATTTAAAAAAAAAAATTTACAATATACTTTAACAGTTTTTATAAACCTAAAATGCACAATACCACATGTTCCTTCAAGGTGTCTCTTATTCCAAGCCTTGTTAATCTTCAGTCGAGTTGCTTGCTGCCTTCTGATTTCTGGTCCAGCCTGCTCTTGTTGTTCTTCACCATGTAGATGAAATATGCAAGTGTCTCCTTCTCATTCACTGGAATATTCCTGAAATGACGACTGACAGTCTAGAAGACAACAGGTAAAGAGACAGAAATCCTGGAATGAAAAACTAGAAATAATCAGAACAGAGTTCCTCTTCACTTTCCAAAAACGATTTTATGGCCACTGAGCGCATTATCCTTTGAGTGAAACATGCACCAATTCCAACTGTCAGTCCTCATTTACCTCCCTCTCTCTTTGCAGCTGGAATGTGTGTATGAACATAGCATAGCCTTGCTCTGTCAGCAGGATTTGCAGCCAACCTCCAAGAGGAATTTGGAAGCCAGAACATCCTCCTGCCAAAGCAGCACAGCTTCTCCTCAGCGACATTTCGTGCTGAGATTATTTGGCGTGCAGGTTTTCCCTGCACCTCCGTGTTTTAAAGGAGAGTGTCACAAACAGTGCAGCACTTTGCTGTGTTAACCAGGTGTAGCAAAGTTTTATCCTGAGCCATTTCCTGTGGACTCTTAAGTTTGCACTGAAAGGACCATCAGGGAATTTGCAATGGGAGCGTTAGGGTTTGGTTAGCGCTACCCCCTCTGACAAGAGCATAAGCCCTAAAACATTAGCTGCTTTTCCCTCAGAAAGTGAATGTAGAAAACATGTTGGAGCTGGACAAAATCTGCTTCTCACATGGAAGAAACTCTTTTTTGGTACCAAACACAGATCCAGTACGAGATTCTGATGCAGGCTGAGCAATAAGTCACTCCAAGGTGACTTATGGAAGCTTGTGTTTTCCTTATGGTGGGATAGCATGAGGAGTGTAAGAGCCTCAGGCAGCAGTGATTCAAGCACGGGAGCTGGATGAGGATCCAGCAAGAAGTCAAACCTGCTCAGGCATCACAGGAAATCTGGGGAGTGTGTGACAGCTTTAAGTTAGGCTCCCTTTATTTCCTGCCTGCACAGGAATTGATCTTTTCTTTCCTCTTGGGCACATTCATGGTAAATTCCTTAAGCAGGCAGTCCTTCATGGCAGGAGGCAGCTGACAGACTATGAACTGGTAAGTTAAAATATGACAAATCAGGACTACTACTGAGGAACAACCCCACCCTGCTTCATTCATTTACTCCTACATGCCCTACACTGCACATTCTCTATATTCTGTATATTCGCTCCCGGGTTGACTTTGAAAGAGAGAAAGAAGTGTCTTGCTGACTTTCTTGGTCTGTCAGGTTTTTGTTCTTTAAAGCAAAAGTAAAAGCAAACCAGACAGTTTTAGGCAGACAGTTATGAAAGCCACAACTTACAAAATCAACCTCACTAATAATCAGTAACTACTACAGCTTTTTCAAGCTTAGAGAAGATTTTTCCCACAGCATGCCCTCAGATCAAATCAGGAAAGAGAGCAGAGCAGAAGCACAGCAAGCACAACTTGCCCAAATAACAGAGAGATACAGAGTTCTTTCTGAACAAGTAGCCCATATGGTGAGAAAGCAGCAGAGGCCCTTGAGAAAAAAGCCTTTTATAATACAATATCATCAGGACAAGGGAGGGAAATAAAGAATCTGAATGCATGACAGTGATGCAGCCTTTAATAATAAGCAATTCCAACGAGTTCAAGTGTCTGTGAGGGAAGAAAAACTAACAGGAGCACTTAAGGAGATGACTAGTGGGTTAAGTCTGAGTTTCAGCTGAGCAGCCATCACCAGATGACACCCAAAAACTAGGTCCTGTTTCTGCTCCCTGAAGGGCACCCAGTGGTGCCCTTGAAAAAGGATGGGAAAGGAAGCAGAGACAAGCAAGTTCCTAAACCAGGCTTTTGAGAGCCAGTGTCTGTGCCTTCCAAGCCTGTCCCAGGTGAAAGCAAGCAGGCAGCTTTCTGCTGGCATCATTCCCTGAATCCTTTCAGAGAGCACTGGGTCAGTACCAGTGAGTCACACAGGTGTGAATGCCCACAAAACGTGTCCTTGAACAGTGGAGATAAAAAAGTTTTCTCATAACAGAGATAACACCACGGCTGTCCTCACTTACTTCTGCAAGCTGAGCCTTGTTGAGTCCAGGCCTGGTCTGCAACTTGTAATGTCTCTTGTAACGTCGCAGGGTGTTCACTTGGAGCTGGAACAAGTCAACCTGCAAGTGATGAAGAGAAGAGGGCATGAGCGCTACCTTTAGCATCTATGAGCAGTTATTTTATCTAAAAATATCTAAAAAGTACTACCTCTTTCTCAACAGGACTCCTCCTTGCTTGCATTCAGAACCACACCGGCTTGTCTTACTGACAAACCTAAGTATATTTTGTATTTGTTAATGCTAAAGGACCAAAATAGCCTCAGGGAAATAGGAAATTTTGTTCTGGTTCACATGCTGTCAACAGAATTGCTGGCCAATTTCTGCTCTCAATTACACCTCTGCAACCTCCAAGCAAAGGGGAACCTTTTGTTCCCACAAGGTTTAAAAAGCTCACACATGAAATAACAATTTAGCAGGCACTGAACAAATGGCTTGTGACATAAAACAGAGTACAGAGATGAAATGAAATTCAAATACTTAAATAGGAAGTGCACAGTTCTAAAGCGAAGGGGGTGGTGGCGAGGTTACAGCAGGGGAGATGAAGATCACGTGGGAAATGCCAAGTTTCAAAGACAAAAGGAATCTCTGCTGAGAACTGAGAGGGAAATGACATTAAAACTGACATGGTGCAGTTCCCTGCTCAGCTGGGGGACGTGCATCCATCAGGTTTCAGCCACCAAATACTCTGTGTGCTCTACAGCACCAACATTTTTAGAAGCCAACTGGGTCTTCAGCAATCACCCTGGTAACTACTGCAAAGCTTGAACGGGAAAGTTTTGATGGAGAACCTTGCAGAATGCAAACATGAACAGTGATAAGAAAAGGTCAGGTTATCTTAAAAAAAACACCATACCAGAAATTTGCTACTCTTTCAACACCTCCACACAGGAGGTGTGTGCACAAGCTTTGCACCGAGACACAGCTTAGCTGGCAAAATGACTCTTGATGGCTTTTTTTTTCTTTTTCCTTTCAGAAATAAAAAGCTTTTTGCCAATACGGTTGGCATTTCCAGCAGAGGGCTCTGCTGACGTGGCCACACTCTGCTTCTCTGAATATCACCTCTGCACAACTTTTGCCATGTCAACAGTACCAGAAACATCACCGAAGCAAGTGCAGCACGCAATGGCACAGAAAAGGGATTATTCTAGAGTTCTCTATCACAGGAAACTTCCCCCAAGCCTGTCTCCTGAAAATAAAAATGTGTTATAAACTATTTAAAGGTAGTTTTAAATAGTGCTAAAAAATACCACATATGCAAATATCTGGAGCAGCTCAATATCCCTGTATATCAAATACCCAGAGAGAGTGACCTATTGAATTCTGTAGTGTATTTGCAAAATGATGCATGCTAGGTAACCAAGAATTATGTTGGGGCCTCAGACATCACCAAAAATAACTTATTTTTGCCCTTGAAGAAAAATTAGTACCAAATACAGTTTCAACTGTACATGTACGAAGCTGTGCAGTTACCTTATCACACCTCTTTTTATAGAAAACTTTACAGGGGTAAAGAATTCATACGGGAATAAAGAAGAAAATTAGGACACCACACATTAGAAAAACTCCTCCTGGAAAGTGAAAGTAACTCCACAGGAGCTTCAGTGGCCTTGCAATTTAAAATATAAATATTTTCTGATATATGAGAACATCCAAGTGAAACGTCAACATGCTAAGAACTGGTAAAGCAGCCCACGAACCTCCGGAACATCCGTGTCGTGCTCAGGAGAGTCACCCCCATCATCACTCGTCTTCCTCTTCCTTTTGTTCCTCACACTCTGAATGAAGTTCTTGTGAAAATCACAAATATACAGATGTCTCACCTGAAAAGCAGAAGCGGTGAAAAAGCAATCAAAAAAGATACTGTGAAACAGCATCCAACAGCAGCCACTCAAACACCAGTGCCAGGTGCATCCCTCAAGGCTGGCGTGACCGACTGACATCAAGGAATTTCTAATCTTAAACCCCAGGCCTGATACCACACTCTTTATTCAGACATACCTTACCCTACAAAGACTAAAGGCAAAGAAAACAAAGAACTCAAGCTCCAGCTGAACTTGAACCTCTGCAGATAATATATTTCTTTTTTATGGCTGCAATCATATCTCAGGAAAAAAATAGGTGCTTGTCTGGAAGAAGTGCATTTATTTCAGGATTCACTAGCAGGTAACTACCAAAAAAATGTATTATTCTATTCCACTCCTGTGAACTTTCTGGCTTGAGTAGTACAGAGGATTATTAATGCAAGTGTTTCAAAATTTTGACCAAATAAAACTTGGGCTGATCATCTCGATTAAAATAAACAAACCAAATGCAGAATAGCCTCTTCCCTACTGCTTGTTCAGCCACAGAACCTCCCTTTTAACAAATATTATCTTACTAGAGTTAGCAAAACAAAGGACTTCAAATGATCAAAAGTATTTGGTATCTGTAAGAATAAAATTTCTTCAGATAACACAGGCACCCCTACATCCAAAATCACTCCATGCAGCCTGCTCCACACTTTCCCTTTGTTCTGACTCCATCAGTCTGATCTCCCCTTTTTGTTTCTAAAGCCTGGCATCTGTCAACAAAGACTCATTTCTAAAATGCAAGAAATTACTACGCCACTAGACAAATCTGCTGAGGACTACAACTGGGAGAAATACTCTATTTTTTATGAATATGTTTCAAATTGAGTCACTCTCTTCCCGTGACACGACTCATTTCGGCTGTGCGGAAGGGACCCAACCAACTGGGGGAGCTGCCAAACAGACTGACTCAAAACTTCACCTTTTTTTTTTTTTTTTTGCTTTCTTTTCAGCGGTTTTTATCTTTAAAGATCAGGCGAGAAAAGCGTGCAGAGCTGAATTCCGTTAACGGAATCACTTCTGAGAAATTCCTTCTGTGATCTTGACGCTCTGCTCTGCTCTACATATTTCTCTGCTGGGCAAATAACCTGTTTCTATCTCGAGCTGACAGCTGTCACTTAATGTCATTAGGCAGCAAACAGGGCTGTTCTGTGTGCGAACAAGCGCTGCTGAAGAGGCAGCACATCTCACTGCCAGCTCGGTTTGTAACCTGCTTCACTACAACACCGATTCTTACCAATAAAGAAGTAACGTCAGTGCCGCCTGACCGAAGCAGCAAGCACAGCGCTGTTCTCACCTGACAGCACCAGCCGTTCCAAGCCGAAACCGCAATGGGAACAGCACTCCTGCCTCCGAAGCACTGGCAGCTCTCTCCTTTGCTTCCCTGCACACCGCCTGCCTCCCAACACGGGGTTTAGCGCTTTAGCTCCGCTATGCCTCACACGGAAAAGCCGGCTCTGCACCCGGGGAACAGCCGGGTCCACCCAGGCACGTCCTTCCCTTCCCGAGAGCTGCGAGGCTGAGGACAGGAAAGCTCGGTCCGAAGGCACGGTGTGTGCCGCACGCAGCCCCGCACCCGCAGCCCGAACCCCCCCGGCCGCCCGGGAGCTCAACTCGCCGGGCGGATCCGCATCTCCCCGGAGGCACCGCAGTGCGGTGGCGGCTGGGGCCGGCCCGGCCGCCCCTCCGAGGGGCTCGGCGGCGCCCGGCAGCCGCGGCCGAGGCAGCACTCACACTTTTGTCGATGTCCAGCTTCAGCTTCTTCTGCGAGATGCTCTTCTGGATCCTCTTGCTGAAGGACGCGTTGCCGGCGGGGCGCACGCAGCGGTCCCCGTCGTCGATGAGGCAGCAGCTCTGGCCGTAAAAGGGGGCGGCGGGAGGCCCATCCCGGCTGTCCTCCTCGGTGCTGAACCCATTCATCGCCCACCTGCCCGCCCCTCACCCCGCGCGGGGAGCCGACAACCGGGGGACCAACCGGGGGACGAGCCGCCGTCACTACCGCGCCCTCGGGGGGACCCCGCCGCCCCCGCGGGGGCCCCCCACTACGGCAGGGGAGGGGAGCCCCCTCCGGCGCCGCCGCTCAGCGCTGCCCGCGGGGTCGGGCCGGGCCGGGCCCCCCAAGCGCCGCCGCCCGCGGGGAGCCGGGACCGCGCAGCGCTCGCACACACAAAACCGCCTCCCCGGCCGCGGAAGTCCCGCCCCCCGGCCGGCAGACGCGGCTCTGATTGGGCCGTGCGGCTGGAGGGGCGGGGCGCCCCGCGCCGCTCCGAGCGCCGATTGGCCGGCGGAGCTGCCCGTCCGCCGCCACCGCCCGGCCCCCGCAGCCGGAAGGTCGCCGTGAGGGGCGCGCGGAGGGAGCGGCGGCTCGGCCCGCCCGGACCGTGAGGGGACGCGGCCGCTCCCCGCTCTGCACAGCCGGTGCCGGGCTGCTGCCGCCGGGAGGAGGCGGGAGGCGTTCGGCCCCGCCGCCCTAAGGGCTGCCCCTGCTCCCGAGACGCGCACGGGACAGCCGCATGCAGCCGCGGGACCGCGGGTTCCTCCGGCCGCCCGCAGCGGCACCGGCACCGCTCCTGTGACAGAGCTGAACCTGCGGGTCCCGCCCGGCCCTCGGACAAAACTCGGGTCAGCACAGCCCCAAATACCCGTTCTTAGGTCGTCACCTTGGCAGGAGTTCCTGGCTGAAATGTAATTTTTTTATCTTGTAAGAAATAGAATTCCTTTTTTTTTTTTTTATTTTTTTTTTTTTTCCCTAATAACAAGGCAGGGATAGTGAAAAGATGGGATCTGGAGAAGTGTTTCTCAAAGCAATGTGACTTTAAGCTTCGCATTTTTCATCCTCAGGGAAAAAAAACCCCAAAGAAAACCCAAAAAGAACCCTAAAAAAAAACCAACAAAAAAACCCCCCTAACCCCAAAACCTCCCCAGAAAATAAAAAAGGGAGAAAAAAAAGGAGGAGGCGAAGTAGGGGGGAAAAAAAGAATGCAATTCCTACTGATCCGTGAAGAAAAGACGTAACTTCTGGAAATGCTGTGACTTCTGTAATAGCAGACAGTAAATGCTGTTGCCAGAGGTGGCTGAGCAGCTCTAAAAGGAAAAGGATTTAATCTTCCTGAAGAAAAGACTTTCTGCACAGACAGAAGAAAGGTTCTACAGACTAAAATGACTTCAAAGCCTGAAATCCTGCACATGGAACAATGTGCGTGAGCACTGGGTGAGCTGTGCTGAATCACACGAAATACCTTCGCAAGAAAAAGACTCCGTAAAGCCCTTGGTCATCAGCTCAGGCTGCTCCACAGCAACACCGGCAGCCACTTCTGCCTGCTCTGCACGAGACGACTGAGAAAAGCCAAAATCTGTATTTTCCAAGTATTCCTTACAATACCAAACAAACCTCAGAATAAATCTGGAGAGCAGAGAGCTTAATACTCCTCAACAGCTCTGCCTCTTGTCTTGGCTTTTAGTGCGGGTGCCCTCGGGCGATCAGTAATTTCTGTTTGTGCATGTGACCAGCAGAGAACCACAGTGCACCCTCCTGGGGACACGCTCCCTGGAGCCGGCCGTTCTCACGGGAAGCCCGTGGAAACAAATGACTTTACCCACAGACCAAACAAGCAGTTAGCAAAGAGAGTTAAGAAAGCAAAACACTACGGCTTATATAAAAGCCCCAGGCCAAACGGCTTGGGATCTGCCTGCCTGAAGTAATACCCTCCTGGCAAAGCCATACAGATATTCCCTTGTTTTAAAAGGGTGAGGGAAAACACCAAGAGGCTGACAGAGATCTCAGAGCTGCTGATAACAAGCTTTCTGGCTTTATCTTAACGTTACCAATAAAAATCAAGCGGCTGGCTGAGGAAATCTTGCAGGAGGATTATCTTGACACTCAGGAAGCCCAAAACCACAGACTGTAGGGACAGATGATAATAACAGCAAGCAAGGAGATAAAAGGGAACGTGGCCGTAACAAGCAGAACTTCTTCCTGTCCCCTTGAGAAGGAGATGGTGCAGGTGCTCCCTGACTATATTTTGGGAAGAAACAGGCACCGTAAGTGCCAGAACAGGTTGGTACTGACCACAGTACTTCATCTTGGGCTGCAGCCTCTCATCCCTGCATATAAAAAGGTTTTAAGTCCTTTTGCAATGCTCACTAGAAAGAAAAACCCTGCTTCTGCCACTGTCTGTTTGCTAATTCAATGCTAATTACCTCCTGCTCAGGCTAACACGATGACACCTTTTTTTCAGTCTTTCAAAATAAAAAAAAAATGCATGGAGGTGTTTTTATAATTGCAGTTTATTTCAGCATATTTATCCTCATGGGAACCTCCAGATTTCACAGTCTGCTAGTCTGGAACAAGCTTGCTGCAAAATAAACTGCCTCATAGAGACATTCTTTATTAGGTATCTATCACTAACCTGATCCTATAATTCTTTGTGGGAGTTGCAATGAAGTGAGAAACAATGTTTCATAAACCCATCAGTACCCAGGCAGCTTTAGTGCCTCTGAAGCTGTAATAGCCTGGCCATTCCAGTCAGCCTCTAATCAAATTAGGGGAGCCTGTGCAGGCCTGTAAATCTCACCTGGAGCAGCACTACCCTCTAAAGATAAGTCAGTGGTGTAGCTGTCATCTGGAACTTACTGTTTTAATGGAGCCATTCGGGGGGCTTGGGACAGAAATACTTCTCTCCCAATGGTCTGTGCTGCTGGAGATGTCCCGGGCAGAAGGTTTTTTAAAAACTTTTCATAATCAGAAATCAGACCATTTCCTTTCTCAGTACCTTGGGGAGGCCAATGAAAACACTGCTCTAGCACCTTCCCCCAGACTCCCACTCTCCTCAGCACTTTTCTAGGGTGGCACATATTGAACCTGCTAAAATGCTTAAACTGTCATAGCTTTTGGCACATACTTACCCTGGGCAATGTTCCAGTGGCCAAGAATCACAGCCCAGTCTTCCCTGGGGATCATGCCTTGCAGTTATCTGCTGGTCCCCCCAGAAAGGCTTCTTTTCCCACACACAGATTTGCACACATTTCATTGTCTCCCATCCAATTTCCCCACTGTTTTTCACCCAGTGGAGCTGAGTAAAGCGGAGTATTGAGAAGGCCACTGAAGGAATGAAGTGGTGACAGCAGGAAGCACTGAGGGTCCTGGTGGGAACGTGAGCAATGCTGATACAGTTCTGTTGGCTCAGGCTGAACACAAACAAGGCCATGAGGCTGCTAAAAGAGTCCCAGCTGGGTTTTCTCCATTCCTCTGTGCTTCCCAGTGTACCCTACCAAGGACAGTCCAGGCTGCTGTCCCCCAGGGATGTCCTACCTGGGCACAAGTTGTCCACTACAGCTGTGGTTCCTTCAGGATTGCACCACTGGGCATGGAGTGACAGGAAACCTGTGCTGGGGAAACACCACACCAGGGCAGCTGAGCTTATTCTTGTAAGTAGAAGAGAAATCAGTCACTGGAGCAAAACAGGGCAGGGACAGTCACGTCTGCGTACACAGTTTTCAGAAAACACATTAAAAATTTATTTTAAATATATTATAAAAGGAAGTCCATTCAACTTTAAAAACACTAGGCATTCTATCAATGATTCCCAATTTATGAAAGCTACTACATTAAAGTGCTACAAGTCCTTTACCACCCCCAGATATTAGGCTGTTGGTCCTAATACGCACAAAATAAATACACACTGATTCAAGAGGCACCATCCAGTTTTACAGAGAAAATGCATGCAGTACAAGGTACAGACAAACTTAGACCTTATCACCGAGATCCTAGAGAATGCATTTTGAAACCAATTCCCTTCTCCACCCTAGAGGCTAAAGCTATTTGTTGCTGTTATCGTAAGGGCTAAGGTTTCAGGCTAGTAGCTTGATCAGTTTTTATCTTGTTTTGTGGTTGAAGTTCACATTTGTTTGCTCACTACCTGGGATTAAGATTTTTTTCCTTGGGTTGAACTAGTATATTTGAAACCACATAGATCCAGTGGCTTTATATAAAACTCCCAAACCCCTCACAACTTCTGGAATCGTTGAAGCCTTTTGGGTCATACAGAAGCATCAAGAAAGCTCAAATGCAGTCAGTTAAGGAGTGTACTCAGGTAGCAGAGGCAGAGTCAAAAACAGACACAGGCTTTTTATTAGGGTTTCCATAATCTATCATTGCCTAGTTCCACACAGATTCTCCAAGCTAAAGCATGGAACTACAAAGTAGAAATCAGAGCAGGAGGTGAGCTTATTTTGGTTACACTTCAAATTTATAATGTGAATAAATCAATCTGACTGGTTAATGAGGAATATGAAATGAATTGACAAGTCTGTGTGGAATGCTGATGGCAATTTCAGATCTCATTTCCCATTCTCCACACAGTACATCTCTCTCCACTTGAACCAGGTGAGGATTTGCAGCTTGTTTTGAAATCTGGACTCGACACTCATTAGGTCAGAAAATAAAGCACTTAAAGGTAAATCCCACACAAGCTGGGAGATTGCAGCACACAGACTTTCCTTGCTCATGATCGAGTACCAGGCCACAGCAGCCTGGGAGCAGGACCCAGTGCTCCTGACTCACAAGCCAGCTCCCCTTTGCTGTGCATCCTGTGAAACCACCCAGTGAATCCATGAACCCCAGCAGCTGGGAGGGGATGTGGGATGCAGGTACTTGTCCATCACTTGGGCTGTTTCACACATGGCTTTACCAGGGCTCTGCAAGCATGACAAGGCTGACTGCCAGAGGCTGGCTGTTCTCTCCAATCAATTCAAGTCACTGTCTGTATCTTGAAAGACAATTTAAAATAAAATCTCCCTTTCCACCTGGCAGTTCCACAACTGCCAAATGTGACTATTAGGAGATGTGTCCCCTGGGTGATGTGAGCCAGCAGAGCTGTCTCAGCCCTGCAGCAGCCCCAGAGCACTGTGCTCCTGCAATGCTGGTGGTGCCTGTTTGACTCTCAGGTCACTGATCTCAGTGCAGCAGGGAGAAGGAAAGTTTGCAGACTGGAACACTCCAGTAAAGGAAAGCAAAGTCCTGTGCACAAACTGCTGTAAAAGCAACCACGAGGAAAGTTAGGCTGAGAAATCACTTTCTTGCTACTTCTGTATTCGAGATTTTAACACACTCTTGAAAAAGTTCCCCAGTGATGGAAGGCATCAGCTTCTTCTGAAAGACACTTCTGCTACAGATTTCATACGCTTTTGGGACTATTTGTGGTTTGCATACTTAGAAAATAAAATGCAGGATCTCGCATGCCAGTGAAATCATGAGCCTTCACCATGAGGTGAAACATCAGCAGCTAACCAAAACATCCTCCAGCACAGCTTCAGCTGTTGCAGCACACCAAGAGGAAGCTGCCGACCTTTCCAAGCCTTCCTATTAGGAGTGACAAACCTCCCCAGAGTCATTAACCACATCGATTTAACAGAGGGAACCCAAGAGCTTCTGAATTACTGTCGTTCACACAAATTTTGCACTGAAAATCAGACATTAAAAAAAACCCCACACACAAACACTGCAGGAGTCAAGCTTTCTCTTACATCCTTGTCCCCCAACCCCTTCCCCTCTCCTCTCTTGTCCAGCAAGGCACTAGGAAATGGTTCAAGTTTAAGCATTTGCTGTACATTTACATTTAAAAAGGCACATCTTTGTTTTAATGATGCTGTATTCCCCTTTCGGGAAGGCTCACACGTTCTTCTGTTGTGGTTTGAAAAAGAAAATTAATTTCCTAGGTATGAGAAAAGACACCTTGCACACATGAGAGCCCCAAACCTATTTACTGTCTGTAGGCCTTAGAGATTAGCACCAGTATAGATCAACAACAGCTTCAAAAGCAAATCAAAGTATTTTTATGCAAGATAACACACACCCTGTTGTCTGGGATTCTGATACTTAAAAGCAGCAAAACTTATGCAGCCACAAAGAGAGGGGTGCTTTCAATACTTTTGGGGGAAAAAAATGAAAACATGTATTTGGCATTAGATAATCACTGGTATTTAATCTCCAGTCTTGACTTGCATGCAGATGTGAAGATTTGATTATGTATTCATGCTCTAATGATTTTGCTTACAAATAACCAAAAGTAATTGGAATAATTAACCAGATTGCCCAGCAAAGGCTCAGTTAAAGATGCAGATGATGAAATACAGCTTATATTTCTCAATCAGTGGATTCTTAGCTATATTAAGTCTTTGCATTAGTCAACAAAGCCTCTAGGGTACTGAAAAGTATAACTGATGCAAATAATTAATAGCTGAAAGCCCAGTGAGCTCATCAGAAGTGTACAGAATTTGTGAGACTCTTATCACACTCAGATCCCAAACCTTCAGAAAAGAGATCAACCACACTGAGATGGAGCCAGTACAACCACTGACACTAAAGCTCCGGTTTCTGTGAGCTGATGGTGGGTTGTCAAACAGGAATTGCCTCAACTATTGCCTAATCTGTTGGTGCAAGCTGCTAAGAGCTGACCTTTCTCTCCAAATTAAGATTACCAAGTAGTAAAAGACCTGTTCATTGCTGCAGCTCTCTCTGGAGCAAGAATCCAGCCAGCCAAGCCAGGGCTCCCTTCGCAAGGTGAGCCCAAGTACAAAGCAAGCCATGCATTTTAGAAACAGAAGCTAATCCTCTCATTAGAAAACTAAGACACACAAAGCTGCAACCTGCAAGCAGAACAACCTACAGTCCATTTATAGAATATGCTGATTGTGTCCCACTTATAAAAAGCTAGCACTGTTCATGGACAAACAGCTGCTTGTTCCACAGGCATTAAAACATTCATAAAGACATCTAGTCAGGCCATCTAGTGGCTCCACAGTCAGCACTGCTCGGCTAATGAGAGCATTAATAACTTAAGGAAAGCAGCAGTCAGACACAAAGCGCTGGAAGGTGACTCTGTCTCCCACAGAAATGAAAAGGGAACCTAATGACAGACATATTGTAGTAACTGAGAAGATAAGATGTCAACTCTGCTTGATGCTGCTCTCACTTCCATCCAATACTGCTACAGAACTGTCACAAGGGAGGTCTAGGGCTATTTTTTCTTTCTTCACTCCCAAAATGTTAGAGAACACCACATTTGGGAAGCCTAGTCCCAGCTGCAATGCAATGCCCGTGTTTCCTGTTCTCCATGCCTGCATGGACCTGGTAAGTTGGCAGAAAGGGTCAGACACGGCCTCAGCAGTATGGATGAGAGGTGGAAATGATTCTGAGCCTCCTAATAAATACATCAAACTGGAGAGTTTGGCGGCAGACAGCTGTGTCATTGTTTGCTCCCGGTTGCCAGGTACAGCTCTATATCTCAAACACATCTGGAACATGGAACACAACCCTAAAATTGGCAACAAAAGGGCTTCTTGCTCCTGGAGCTCTGCAGAGGGAGCCATGCTGCTTGTTTTGGGACACCAGGGAAGCACCTCCTTGCCTTCACATGAAAGACATCCCAGAGCAGAGCTTCCCTGCCCTTCTGAGGTTGGGCAGTCTACCAACCATGCTTATCAAGCATCCCAGAAGGGTCCTATCCCCTTCACCCCAGAGCAGCCTGTGTGTTACCTACTCTGGCAACACCCCTGCATGGGCAGCTAGACAAACCAAGGAGCTGGACAATCCCTGGCAAAGGAATCCTGTTTACTAATTTACACAGCACCTGTTCACTGGTTCACTGCATCATCAGTCACAGCTTTGACCAGAAAGTGCCACTGCTCCCTTTGGTACAGTACTAAGTCAGGGGAACTAGTAAATGTGTTTTTCTAACAACTTCATCTTAAATCAGATTTTTAAAAAATACTTGCTTCAGACTTGAACCAATGGTCCTCCATTCCTTCTTTAGTGTCAGTACATTCCAGCCCTGGGATGAGACAATCCTGGTTCAGTGTCTGGCAGATCCCACAGCCAAACCAGAAGGGTAACAGCTTGCACTGCTCACTGACTGCACAAGGGAGAAGGTACCAGTAAAATGGATCCATCAATCCCACATCTCTGCTAAAGCAAACATATTTCCAATCAGAATAAACTGTACAGTGCTGTGGGTGCTGGGAAATGAGGAGATTAATAGCATGTTTCCACAAGGCTAGAACACCACTGACCACAGGACTGAAGAAACTACAGACTGATGAACAAATGGATAAAGACCAATGGCTAATCTCAGCCCTGACTTAATTATCCTGAATTAATCTGCTCACATCAACTGTAAATTAATTTAGCCTTCAAACCTCTAAAGGAAGAATGGAAATTGTCTTCATGCAGTAGATTTAACTGTGAGAAATCCTGGAGGTGTCTGTGCTAAAAAGGTTATAAGAGGCAAATTTGGAACCTGATATCCAAAGGCTCTTAGCATAAAGTCTTCACCTATAAGAACTGCGATTATTTAAAAACCCTCTGCTAATCTTTCACCTTGAAGATTCAACAGTGAGTGACAAAGTGACTGCAAAGTGAATGGACCAGAAACACAGATTCCTCATGGCTAATAACAACAGCCATATTCCCAACACTTGGCTGCACTTCCACTAGAGCTCATTCCTTCATCAGAGCTATGATTTGGAAAGTAATAATACTCAACCTGTTTGAAATATATTTAATTCAGGGCAAAAAAATACTCATTTCATTTTATAATAATAGGCTCTTTTTTTTTTTTTTTTGGTTGAAGGCTTAAATCTTATCTTCAAGATTTTACTTATATGGAGTTTGGAAGATAAAGCACCTATGTGGGAACGCTTCAGTGGGTGGTATAGCAGCTACAAAAAGTCCTGGAGGGTCCTGGGTAACAAAATCATTTAACACCAGACCCCAGTGGGAAACAAAAGAAAACAAAAAAGGCAAAAAACCAAAAAAAGCCATTTGAAACATATTCAGACTCCTCTAAAAACAGAGTTTCTGTTCAGTCTCAGCACAGAAGTGGCTCTGGCAAAGCCTTTAAAATTCCACCATCCCCAGAAGAGAAGGATGCAGCATCTTCACAACAAAGACTGGCCTGCTAGTTAACCTTCTCCTGAGATTCTCCCTTTTACCTTCATTAAGTGTTTAAAAAAAAGTATTAAAAATTTTTTTTGTAACCCTCCCCAGTAAAAACTATAATTGTAAAATATATATATATTTTTTTTTTCCTCAGTCTTTTAAAGATCAAGATTTCTGTTAAATTTTTCCAAGATGGTTGAGTTTGTGTGTTCAAATATCCACTGCTGTGTTGGAGATGAAGGATTGCAGCTATTCATAAAGATCTTTCGATCACTCTCACTGCAGTCCATACAGCTGCTGCTGACTGGGTGGTAGAGGGTCTTGTCCTGGAGGAGAGAAATTTGATGTGAGGTTGCTTAAGTGGAGAAGAAAAGTTGTTTTAAAACCATCAGAAAGAAGTCTTAAAAAGCAAGGCGAGCTATTGTGTCACTTGGGTGTATCTGAAGTTGTTCCACACTTAAAACTGACTGACAAGTGCCTGGGTCCATTCCCACTCCTTCCAATAGAAGGCAGCCCAATCCTCACACCTGCACTGGGAACCTCTAAAGCTGACCTGAAGCCAGGGGCTCTCCAGCCTGGAATCCTGCTGCGTCCCTCAGGGGCACTGTGCCAGCAGATTGCAAGGACTAGGACAGGGCACTTAGACACGAATTTACTTACCTGTGGCCCACAATAGCATTGCTTAGTAGGAGGATGAATAAATCCTTATCTACTTTTGGCAGGACATTCCAGTGCTCAGAACAAACCAACTCTCAGAACACCTCTTTGCAAACACAAGGGCGTTGCATCACCTCAGCTGTGGGGACACTGCACAGAAAGTGTCCTCTGCTCAGGAGCCCTGGGGTCCTCACCTTTCTAACCAGTGCAACAGGGGAGTCACCTCTTTTTAATCAATGGTACAATGACAACAGGCTGTCTGCAGATTCTCTTATTACAGCTACATGAAGAGAAGGCATAAAACACGAGTGGTGACATTTTCAGGAAACGTAAGCGCCTCAGGCAATTTGACACCTTCGATGAGAATACACCCACACACACAGACTCACTTTCCGGTATCTCCAGAGCTGGTTCCCCTTCATTCCATGACAGTCATAGAGGGTCACGGGGCTGCTGTGGGAAATGGCATCAAAACAAAACTTCTTGGTATGCTGAGGATCCCCTGGACGGATGTCCTCTCTCCAGCTGAAGGTGAACACCTGTCAGGACAAGCAGGACCCTCAGGATGGCTGGTACTGAGCATGATGCTTTCACCAGCAGAATGCTGCTCCCTGTGCCCACAGAGTGGTGATGGCTTCAGAGAAAGGACAATAACTTCTAGAGGAAAAACTCCTGCCTCTGGGGACAGGGTCTGCTGACCAGGGAACTCTGTACCAGCTGTCACACAGCATGTGAAATGAGACTGCTGCTGCAGCCAGCCATGCTGGTCAGCCTGGGTAACTGGAGGAGCCCTGGATGTCTCTGCAATGCAGACATACATCAAGGATTAAGTGAGCAGCTGACCAATTACAGCCCTTCCCAGCCAGCAAAAAAGCCAGAGAGCTCCAGCAGCTCTGAGTTAAAGCTGGCAGTGAACACTCGAGTCTGCACAGGCAGCCTGCAGTCACCTTGAGAAACTGCCCCACACTTCTGGGACAACAGACCAGGAGCCACAGCTTCCCACTCCACCCACAGGAGTGCTGGAAGGGCAAATACTTGGGCGTTGCTTCCTGATGCTCCCTTCTACTGACCCTGCAATGAACTCTCAGCACTCATGTGAAATGAAGGAGGGACTTTACAGAGCAGAGAAAGAGTTTTAACTCCAGTAACTGAGCACAACCTATACCTGCCCTGATGAAAGTGCCCTCTCTGACCAGCACTAGCCCATGAGGTTGTGCAGGGCTGCCAGCCAGCATGCCTCCCCTTCAGCCCCTAAGGAAAAGGCTGTTCTGGAGGCTTCTTTAGAGTCAGCTGGAGGAATGGTTCTCTTAAGAGATCTCTCATGGGGCAGTCAGAAAGGCTAGTAATGATCAAGGTGCTGCTATTTGAAGCAGTGTTGCCAAAAACTTTTGCACAAAGAAACTACTTTGTTCTTGGCTGTCTTTTAAATCCCTCTTGAGAGAGAAATTACCACAATCATTTAGGCTCAACGCTACTCAGAAGTTCAGACTGCATTCTCTTCCTAAACATAAGCCAAAACTAATTTTCAAGATCCTCCTGACACAACAGAGGCTTAGTTTTGGACTGTGCCTGAGTAAATTGGTTTTGTTTCTATTTTTCACGCATCAAATTGATATGCAACAACCCTCTGTCTCCTACTACTGAAGCCGTTCCCCGAAGAGTTATGCATGGCTCTGTAATAGAGGCATTGTTTTCTTGATCCTTTCTCAGCTCAGCTGCTACAGTTTAGACAAACTAATATTTTCCATCCTTCTGTTACAATAAAGCTGTCGTTTCTGGCACCTCATATGTTGAGAGGGTGAATCTATAACCTGGCTGGTTTCATCTCTCCAGCAGTGGTTGGGTGTTTATAATGCATTTGCCTCCTGTCAGGAGGATGATAGTGAACAGTTATTGAATGCTCCTGTAGGTTCATTAATATGCATGATGCTCCTCTATCACTTCTTTCAGCACAACCTTTGAAGTTAATATTCACTTTGTTACATATTACAGCTGCCTTGTTACTGGTTTATTGTTTTGGCACACTGTTTTCTTGTCATTTCTTTTGTTCGCTCTGAGAATTTCAAAGCAGAGGTAAAAGCTCTGCACAGTCTCCCGGGCTCCAGACCCCACTGTGCCACCAGCACAAGCCACATCCTGTACCAAAGTACGATCAGCACGTGCACCTTGGGGTGCACCTGACAGCTCTGAATGGCCTTCCTTAAACACTGGTCCCTGGGACCTCTCCCTCCCCAGATTTAGGGGCTGATGATTGATCAGACTGTTACCTGCACATTGTTCCATGCTGCCTCCCCTCTGTCCTTCACGCAATTTTCCAGCCTCAGTGGGGATCCCAGGGCTCCGTGCTTGGTATCCACACACAGTCCAGTTCCCACATTGCGTATCTGGAATAGTAAATTAGTCACTGAATCTCCTGCTCCTACCAGGAAAGAAATTTGTCTCAAATAGCACCAGTATTTGTATGAAGTTAGTTGTTAAGATTCCTCACTTAACCGTGAGTCTGAGCTGGCCAGTAACTGCTGGAAGAAAGCACAGAACTCAAAATGGGGCCCACTGCCAGCTGTACCTCCAGCACACAGCAAAATCCACCAGTGACAGGACTGCAGAGCCCACTGTGGGCTGGGCTGTCTGGTGGTGTCATTTTTCACAGGTCTACACCTTGTACGTCCTCTGTTAAGTCTGTGCCAGTGTGAATACAGTACAGCAAACGTACAATGAATGGTGCTCTTCTGGATTCTTAAGTACCTTAAATTTGTAAGTTACTCTTCTACTATAGTAAATTCTACATGAATCTTTTGTTAAATTGTTTAACTTAAGCTACACATTAAGTGCTGTTAAACCATTAGGCTTAAACTATTTGAGTTCAGAGCTAAGTTTAGTAAGGGATCCACTCTGAACTTTGTGACTCTGTGGGATGATCTCCCTTATTCTTTTTTATCCTTACCCTCTTCCATGCTCAGTCTTCACAGAGGTAATTTTTGCTTGATTTCAATTTTAGATTGATTGATTTTAGATTTTAGTTTGCTTTATCCCTGTGTATCCTCTAGAAAGTAGTGGAGTGAACCTCACCAATAAACTTCGTCATGCTTTCACTTTTATATTACACCTGCTTTTGCCGACACCTTTGCCAGTGATTCTTTAAGTGACCCAAAACACTCAGACACAAGAGTTGTGTGTAACAATTCACAGCCTTGCTCCTGGGGTGATTCTATTCCCAGAACACAGATTACTTTCAAAAATATGAATGGTTTTCCTGGCTTTCACATAGGAAAGCTAAGGACAAGAGTAGCTCAACACACTTGTGAAGCCCTTTGGAAATACAAGATTTCACTATTGCTCAGTTGCCACCTCTCCCTAGTCCTCCCTCTGGCATATTCTGCTTTCTACTAAATTCACAACATGCAGAACAAGCCAAGTCTCTATTCTCGTTGGAGCTGTGCACTAATAGAAGCAGCTGCCTGCCCAACTGCCTGCTTTGATCAGGCCAGGGCAATGGTAGAAGAGCTCTGGGCTTTGAAACATCAAGCAGATCTTTAAACACTCGCTCACACCTTACCCACAGAAACTGAGGCACATGGGCAACCTTAAAAAACAAAACCACAGCCTATCTGCCCACTGCAGATGTCAGAGCATAAACTTGCCTCTCCCCAGGCAGCTGCTGGAGGCTCCACTGGTGGGTAGAACTTTGGCAAGTCCCAGGCGACCTCGTTCATGAACCACTTGAAGCTTTTGCAGTTGAGGTTGTTGCGAAGCTCCTTCTGCGCGGCGACATCGCCCGCGGAGAGGTGCCGGTACTCGGGTCTGCGCTGGTAAATGAACTCTGCATATTCATCCATCCACACCTCGGCCACCCGCTTCAGGTTCTGTGGGGCACAACGACAGGGGAAGCCACCTGAGAGTGCTGCACAAGCCACCATTAGCATTCAGAGCAGCTCGCATGTTTTTGCTCAGAAAGGATTTTCATTCACATCCACTCTTTCTCTCCAGCTTCAGGACAAAGATTATTTTTATTACTCTCTAGTTCCAAGGGACTTTTAGAAAGATATTTTCAGTTGAGGTCAAAATAGAATCCTGGCACTTGGCCATTATATCTAGTTCCTTGTGGCTAAGAAAAACAACATTAATCAAAAGTTGGTTTTTTTCCCTTTTTTCTGTAAGGAAACTAGTCAGAACATGATGCTGGTGAGTACCACTGGACATTCAAAGGTCTCTGACAAAAAGCTGCTTTCTTAAATCCTTCTTATTGCATCTTTTATATCCATATAGGAATGGGATTTGCAGTACTCCCTTCTGAAAAGCTTCAGTTCACAATACTCTTTCTTAGCACATATTTTTCCATTTTCTTGGGTAAAACTCAGATACCTCAGGAATACAGAGCTTTCAGGCAATGACCCTTCAGAACAGAAGCAAAGGGTTTAACCTCATGGCAGCAGCACATTTCATGTATTACTGTAAAGCTTAATCCCCTGTGCAACTCCAAGGCAGCAACAAACACCACTCTCTCAAGACAACCTGCTTGTCACAGCACCCTTGAGAGTGCTGGACCTTGGGCTACTCTCTGACAGCATCAGGCACATTCTTGGTGTCCCCCAGTAATGTGCCATGTGCAGTTCGACTCCCTGCATGAAGCTGCTCAGTCCAGCAGTGATCATTTATTACCAAAAAAATTAGGAAGCTAAGAGTGAGCAGTGTGTTGATCCTGCCCCAAATGCAGCCTGCACGCAACAGGAGCAGGTGTTTACCTCAAGGTGTTTGTCAGATACCAAGAAACAGCCATTCCTGCCTCTCTGCTGTCTCCTTCCAGCACTGTGGGACTACACAAGAGCCAAATACTGAATCAAAAGAAACACAGCTCCCTCCTGAAGAGATGGCACAGACAGGAGAGTGCTCTGTTGCTCTGACAGGTCATTGCTGGACTGAGGAATAAATCCAAATCTATAACTGGGGCAATGCCATTAAACTGGGAAGCACTGTAACACTGTGCAAGCCTTAAGATTTCAGAACAGCAGGGCACCTCTCTGAGGTTTACAGTTCTGCAGCCTTCCTGCTCCTATGATTTTTTTCTCCCACCAGAGGGCAATGCAATCCCTCCTCAATTTGAAAATTAGCTGGAGAAACCCTGTGCAGGATAGGTGAAAGCTCTTTCGTCTTTGGGCTACACTAGATTAAGAAATAAGATGGCATGGAATATTCCATTGTGGAAAATTACAGCTTGCCCATTCAGTGGCCTGTGATGCTTGAAGTTGAGAGGTCTTTCAATCACCAAAACCAATCACCACGCTGAAGCCTGCTGCTCTTGGAGAGCACAGCTATAAAATGACTGAAGTATTATACAAATAAAGCCATATCTTGTTTTTATAGCCAGTGCCTGATCACAAAGTCCCTGCCCAGCACCCAGCAGTGGCTGATGTAGGGAGCATGGCGGCAGTTCACACACACATCCGCAGCTCCCTGGGTTCTCTTCCCTTTGTGCCACACATCCACCACTGCAAAACTGCTCAGCCTGCACTGTACAAGTGCAGATTACAGACAAAAACCCCTACATTTGCCTCCCATTGTGGGGTGAGAGCAGACTGCAGCATGGTCACTTTGCAGTCAGACTCTTGTCGTGGGGAATGCCACAGTCACTTACTCTTGCCAGGCTGACTCCTGTGGGAACTTTGTATGGAACATATTTCCTGTAGATATGACCAACTCTAGAGCAGGGGATGTCCTCCATGCGACCTCCACACATCCATACCTGTGGAACAGCGGAGGAACACATTCAGTCGTGGCTTTATAGAGGAAAAGGAAAAAGAAAAGACTTCCAAGTAATAAAAAAGCATAACCCACATTTTTACATTAAAGTACACTCTTCCCAAATCCCCTCCCCTCCCTGCTTCAGTCCCAAATCCTGTAACTTACCTGCTTAGAGCCATGCAGCAAGCCTTGATTTAGCACAAGTGCTCTCAAGCCTTCTATACAGAAAAGAACAAGGAAAAAAACTCCAAGCACTGAGAAAACAGCACACACCTCGCTTTAAACTGATATATGTTATTACAGCAATAGTAACCACAATAGTTAAACTGGGCTGCCATAAAAAACCCTGGGTGTAGGTTGTGTAACGAGGCTGTAAAAGGGAGGCCATCTCCCTAGTACAGGTGGTCACGTGTTATGCAAAAGGCTCCAGGGAATTCATGAGCCTGTTCAAGTGCCAGAAATCAGAAGAAACTGCTACTTTTTCCCGTGGTTATCACTGCTCTTTTATGGTTTCATTGCTGACATTCATTCATTGCTTTTGCAGCCTTACAATTAAGTGGAAATCTCTGCCTGGTGAACACATAAATAGCTTTTAAAAAGCCCTCAGGAAGTCACTGGAACACACTGCTAGTTGGAGATGACTACCTTGATGCTTGGTTAATGTCTAGATTGGGCCCAAAAGCTTCTTCCCCATCTAGGAAGATTTCACTTTGTGCCAGCGCTCTGCAACAACTTTCTTTTATTCTTTATTTATAGCACGGATGTAGTAATTTTGTCCAAGTGAAATAAAAGGGAGACGTTTTCTAAACCAGCCAATCTACTTCATTAGGTTTAAGAAACATTTCTATGCTTCACAGAAATATCCAATCAATACTTAAAAGAAAAAGCACCCTTTAGAATGCCAAACAAATGGCTTTCTGAATTCCTGAAGCGAGGCACTGCCTTTGCCCTTCCATTTGTCCTGGATCCCATGGGAGTGCCCTGAAGGCTGTGGATTTTGGGGAGGCTGGTGCAGTGCTCTTGATCTCCTTGTTCACTGGAGCTAATTTGAGCCACCACAGTTCACTGTACAATGAGCTTAGTCAACAGCTTCACACATAGCAGACAATTCCATTAATATTCTACAGCCACAATATTAAATACTTAGCTCGGAAGAGAAATATTTGGCCAAGGCTGCTGCATAATTATTAGCTCTGACACTAAAGTCCTCTGGAGTTTCAGCTCTGTCTGCTGGCCCTAATAATTACAGTCATTTGCTGACTGCGGATAACTTAATGGAGGTTGGTTGCTCTCAGTTAGAGAAATATTTTTCACAAGCAACTTCTAAAGTTCAAGGTACTTAATTACATGTCGTTATGGTGAGAGAGACAAGAAGAAAGTTGACAAACACTCCTTCTACAGAATTTCATTCTTTTTGTCCCTGCTGTGTCCTGAGAGGCTGGTGCAGAAGAGATGAAAAAGAAACTAGCGCTCAGCTTCTGTGAAGTTTCTTGTGGAATTAGAAATGCTTCTTACTCTGCAGCAACTGTGCTTTTGGCTGCAGAGGGCCAGAACGTGATTTCACTGCTGGGAAATGAACAGATAGGCTGAGAAAACAAGAACTTGGGCATGGTTTGTGTTTCTATGACAGAAATGGTTTGTGCAAGGCTGTAAGAGCTGCAACAGACCTGGGAACCATAAAACCTGCAGGAGCAGCAGCAGAAGCCCTGAGCTCAGTTGCACAGACACACAGACACTCCTCAACAACCTGCGCTGCACCCTGCAGCAAGAAGCCTGAGGGGTTCACAGCAGCTGCATTTTAGTGTAACACAAGCCTGGCTGCAAACACCAGCCTATTTTCCTTGCTGCCTGCCCACAGGATGCCTCACCTGCCCCATCTCTACGGAAAGGCTTTCAGCCAGGCCACCACAAATACACTTCTCTGGAACATGATGTCCCTGTGTAAGCTGAGCAGCAGAGCCCTGCAGTCAGTACAGCTGGAGAGGAGAGGAGAGAGTTGTCTTTGTGCTGCAGGGCTGGTGACTGGTAGCAGACAGCAATGATCCAAGGAACCCTACACTGGAGAGGCAGCAGGAGTGGGAAGCTGGACAGAACTGATGGGCCAAGAGTTCCAAGCTGGTACGAGACTCCAGGCATAGAAGACATTACACAAACACATGCAATGATGTGATCAGAAAAGCTACTTAACTGAGTTGCTTAATAGGTAAAGTGTAACATCAGTTGGACTTGCTCTGCTCCTGATCATACTTCAAAATATTTATTTCCAAATGATGCTGCAATGGAAAGCTTCCTAATCCCTTCTAGCAGAGCTCAGTGACCCTTTCAAGATATTTTGCCACTTCTGTGCCTTTTTAACGTTGCCTCATGCTGCAAGTGACAGTATGGCACCTGCAGTACAAATCTAATTTTAAAGGCATGCTTTCCATTCATTCGTTGCTGCTTTGATTTATTTTATTAGTGAGCTGCTTTGTGTGGTGACAGAACTCATTACAACCTCCATAAAGACAATTACCAATCCTTATCTATACAACTGGAAGGAGGGGGAGAGGCAAAGAGCGTGATATGCATTGGTAAAACACAGCTAACAAAAGCATTAGAAAGCCAGAGCTAAAGGTCAGGGAATCTCATCCAGGGGACTGTCAAGAAGTAAATGCAAGGGAAGCAAACCCAAAAGAGCTGTGTGCTAGCTGAAGGAACACTTCCACTCAGTTACTGATACTTGGTTGTTTTTAAACAAGAGTACAGTTCCCAGGCATGACACACCAGAATGTACACTGCTAAAAATACTGTGCTGTCAGACAGCTGAGACTGTGCTGGGCTATGGGGCAGCACCTTGTGCCTTCCCCACAACTCTGACTGTCACTGACTGCCTTCTCCTTCAGCCACAGGAGCCAGTTTCTCCTGGGTGTTTTACAGATTGTGCCTCACTCCCCAGCTGACATGACAGAAAACGTCAGAGCCTGAACTTGCACCTGATTTCAAACAGCCATTTATGCTGTAAGAACAAGAATTAAAGCTGGTCAGGCAGACAGTGCTTCTTACAATAATCTAATCAGATCTCATCAAGAGAGAACAGGAAATTTCTCTTCCTCCTCAGGCACAATTTTGCCAATCTTCATTTTGGGCTTGGAATCCAGCATCTGACAGATCTGCTAGAATTAAGAAAACCTGGCTATGCTGAGGTCAACGGGCACACTGAGCAGATTTAGCTAAGGCCACAATCTCACCCTAATAATAAAAACTACACAAGGGAAATAAAATAACACTGGTGATATTGCTTCCATCTTCCCAGCGGCCTGGAGAGCTGTAACTCCATATTCATAAAGCGACTCCAGAGCCTTTGATTCAGTCAGTATGCTGTGAAAGCAGCAGATAATATGCCACCTATTCTCTACATGGGAATGTTATGCTGATCCAATTCCCCTTCTGCAATTTCAGAAAACAATGTCAGGTAAGACAGCTGAACCTCCCCTCTCAAACACACAATACAATGCTGCAGTTGGTGTGTGAACACAAATTATCTGGGTATACAAGGTTTATGGTTTCCAAAGACTGCACTGTGATGAGCCAATGCTTCCCAAGAGAGGGAAAAACACAAAGGATAGTTAAGCCTTGAAAATAAAGCTGCTTCTGCAAGACACAACAGAAATGAAGACCATGGGATGGACCAACAGAGAGCAGCTGGCTGGTTGTGTGAGCACACACTGAAAAGGTGGGAAGAAAAGGACACAGAAGATAAGTCAAGGAGGGTCTCTGCATAACAAAGTAGGTAAGAGGATGAAAGCAAGGGCAATAATTCAGGAAAATTGTAATCCTCTATACTGGAAGCATCAGCTGCTCCTGCTGCTAGGACTTGGTTGCTCTGTGAGAGATTAAGGTAGCTCATGAGGCACTGAGATCTGTGTGCTTGCACAGGACCTTCTCACACACCACACACCGGTACAGCTCCTCACCGTCTGGAGCATTTGAGAGTAATGACAGCACTTTCTAATAATCACATTTCAGGGAGTGGAGGGGAGCACTTCCCTGCTGCTGCTTGGTGGGAGGCTGCTCAGGAACCTGAACCAAGCAGAGGGTGAACAGAGGCAAAAAATTCAAGTCAGTGGTCTGAAACGGATCTGTGCATCACCAGATAGGAAGGGAGAAAGAAGCCATCCTGTACTGCAGCTGAGAGCCTTAGAATTAAGCAGCATGTGCTGGCTAAAAAAAAAAACCCACAAAAAAAGCAGCAGAATGCCTGGCCTGTTCCAGTGTGGGCAAACGTGAGCTGCTGGAAAGTGGTGTGAGTATGTGCCTGGAATAAGCAGTGCAGGCTCACAATCAGCACTAACTTCAGCAACAGAAGTAGAAATGCTGTCAGAAGGGATCCCTTGGCAGCTGCACCCGAGCTACGCACCTGCCAGGGCCCAGTGGCAAAATGGGAACCAGAAACGTGCTGCTGGCATGGGGCAGAGGAGAGGCAGGCATTAGAGATATGAACATAAGCACTTGGATTTGTTTGAAAACATGTAACATGTTTTATGCTGTGGAAATCAGAAGCAATCCATGTTGATGGTTTGGGAAAAGGATCTGGAAAAATGCAATGACCTACAATCACCAGAGTAAGTACAATGGCTCTTTTCCTATTGCCGAAGCAAGAAGTGAAGACCACAAGTAGAGACCAGCTCTTTTGTCTCCCCTTTAATTGTTCTTTTCAGGGCAACTGTCAATTTGGCTTGTTGAACCAAGCCCTTTGCATTTTACAAAGGCTTTACAATCTCCAAATTACAAGACAAACGTTTCTAAAACTGAAACGATTTATCACCAAGCAAGGGACATTCTGGATTCTCATTCTTGGCTCTTCAAGTACAGTGTGCAATTAAAGGACTGAGAACCACATCACTCAGATCTGAGATACAAAGTACATCTCTATTTATACCTACACAAGTCAGAGACATCCTTTTTTACTCTTCTGTTTCCCCATAACCAAAAAAACCAGAGACTATATATTTATGGAAGAGAAGCATGAAGCAGTTAAGTGAAGATTTATGTAAGCCAAACAGAATAGAAGCAACAAAAATACTGGAAAAGAGGCAACACCATCTCAAATAAAACTGAGCGTAGATAAGTGCTGTACAAAGTAGCACTTGCAGAAAGGAACAGTTTAAATGCTTCACACATACTGCTCCAAATTAAATGCACTTCTGTCAAAAAAAACGAAGCAGCTACGTAGGCAGCTATCAAATTGTGTTTAGAAGAGGAAAGGCCCTTTGTAACTTTGGGTAAAGCATTCAGTTTTGTTCACACAATCAGGAAGATAAAAAAGATCAGGATAAACTGTAAGAGAGTAAAGAAGTGACTCCAAAAAAGCAAAAAACCCCACCTCAATGGAAGTCCACTGAACAGAGGAACCACAAGGCAGCAGAAAGGAAAGGTGACAAACGCACAGAGACAGCTGCAAATGCTTGTTTACCTTTTTCCCAAAATACAAGAACACACCCCAAGGTCAGCACCTGGGATTCGCCTGTAACTATCACTGGAGATTGTGATCTGCCTGTTGTGTCTGGGGTTCCTGAACAGGAACACCCTCACCTGCTGCAGTGCTGGCGCAGAGGCACTGAGCTGCTCTGGACCTACGTAGGTCAAGAGAAGGAAGCAGTGCCTGTCTTCTGCTTGAATATGGAATGGATAGATCAACTCCTTCTTTTCTAAACTAGAAATTTCTGTTTTAAGGGATTGCTAAGACTTGAAAACTACAAACCAGCAGTTAAGGTTAGAAAGTTCACCTACATTTTTTTTGTCCCTCCTACGCGCAGTGTTTCCTAGTGACGTTTGATGTACATGTTTCATACAAGGTGCAAGGCTTCTAGAGTTTGATCCACCCTCTAGCTAAATGTTTTCTGAGGTGTTAAACACTGATGCTTTCTCTGTTGGTTTGCTTGAAAATTTCTGCTCAGAAGAAAGCAGAGCCAGCTGATAACAGAAATACGTATGATTTCCAAAAAGAAAGGCAAGAGGCTCCTAAATAAACTTATTTCCAGTCTCTCAGCAACAGAGCCCTGGATTTTAAAATAAAGGCAAAACCAGCAAAGCACAGTCCATGAATGGCCAAAAAAAGAATATGCTGAAGGACAAAAAAAACCCAAACCCAAACCACAAAATAAACCCCCAAAAAACCCTGTACTTGTGGTAAAGCTTGAGAAGGCCAGATCACAGACCAGGAGTACAGAAGAGTACCTGCACCCACAACACCCAGGGACAGGAATAGATTCTTTGTTAAAGCTGGGCTGTAAATCTGGCATGCTTAGAATCTGAATTCCCATGAGATAATAAATAATGTGAAAGCAGGTACCCCACGCCTAAAGTCAGAGCTTTAAATTATTTGACAGTGCACCTTTAACTACAAAATCTCAGTCTGTTTCTAAAGGTAAAAACGTAGCTCTAAGCTCGCCAGGAAATGTCATAGCTTCATAAATTCTATGAACAAACCTTCTATTCTTGCAATTCCAGCAGAATTATTAAATCTATCAGCCACAGATGAATGTATCAATTTATCTTAATTTCTGAAAATACACTGAGCCTCTTTCAGTGGAAACTTCATTTTTCTGTTGCACAATGAAAGAAAAAAGGGGGTCTTTGCAGAGATTAATTAAAGCAAATTTATCCCTCCATAAATTACCATCTCTGGACTGAAATAAAACACAGCGTGTTTCAGAGAGGATAAGCAAACAGATGAATGAAGCAGTCTTATTTCCTGCAGATCAAGCAGTGTGACTGTCTGCTGTGGCACTGGAGACAAAGGGCTTGCCCAGCCACTGTCATCACTCTTGGAAACCAGCATTTTCAGAGAGGAAGAGGCTGAATGCTGCCCCTGCCCCTCCCGCAGAGAATGAGCGCCTTACACAATTTCATTACACTCAACACAAAGATGAAATGGCCACAATGACACCCCCAAAGAGGGTGCCCTTGCCCCTCCCTTCCTGCCACCACTACAGAGGACAAGGGACATGCAAGGTGACTTATGGATTCTTGTGAGGAAATGATGGAGAAAAAGACAGTCTCAAAATCAGTGTCTTTTCTCCCACTGTTTGCTGCCCAGTAGCACATGGGGTGTGTGTATGGCAATGTGGCTTGCTGAGGACTGATACCCTCTGAAGTGCACAGAGGCATGGGGATTCAGGGATCTGTTCTGGGAGAGATCAGCCATGACTTGTCAGGGCAGATGTGATGAATTTTAGCTGCTGAAGCCAAACTGTGCACTACGTCTCTGCCATCTTCTAGCCCTGTGCTGAGGTCAGCTAGCTTAGATCACCTGCAAAATTAAATATTCAACCTCTGAAAGAAACCCCAAAGAGAGTTTAATGTAGAAATCTTTATTCAGCTTGGTCCAGGCTGTGGGGAGGATTCCCCCCACTGAAGAGAAGACTGGCCACCTGCCTTCATGGGTTTGGGACATTCTAGTGGGTTTCCCAAACTGGATTTCAACACAAGTACCAGCAGTCTTGGTGTGTTTCAGTGACTTGTAACTCTTAGTATGCATTTTTGGTCAGCTGGCTAACTCTTAAAGCCCTCAGCTGAGCAGCTCAGTCAATCAGTCAGCAGCAGAACTGTCCCCAGGCCAGGCAGATAATGATCCAAAGTCACTGCCAGCAACAGCTATGACTCCAGTTGTTGAAGATTTCTTCCCGGATAACAGCCTGAGTTCCTCACAGCCAGGGGTCATCTGGATTGACTACAGACAAAGTTGTTCTCCTCTCTGGGAACTCAAACTGAGGACTGAGGTCCTCCTGGAACTGAAATCCTCCTTCCCTCAAGGAGTGGAGTATTTCACCAGTATTTTGCCAGGGTGAGCACTAAGCAGCCTCAGAGGCAGAGAGCTCCACACAAGCTGGCTTACCCG
This sequence comes from Eopsaltria australis, assembly GCA_034509425.1. NCBI lineage: Eukaryota > Metazoa > Chordata > Aves > Passeriformes > Petroicidae > Eopsaltria > Eopsaltria australis. The sequence goes on along the minus strand of JAVTVJ010000090.1, from coordinate 1,745,867 downwards.
TGCTGGGAAGAGCTCATGCATTGGAGCTGTGACCACAGGACAGGGACACCCCAGCTAACCCAGCTCCAAACCTGACCCTCACAAGTACCTGCTCACATCACTACTGGTTCTTCTGTGCACTAACTACTCCCAGCTCTTTTACCTTTAGTCACACGCAAAAGCAAGGACAAGACAGATCATTCACATTCTGCGCCTCAGAACAAATTCTTACTTTTCAAAACAAAAGTAATTTCCAGAGAACATGGCTCACCTTAAAGGATATTTCATACTGCTCTCCTCCCCATATCTCCAGACCTGCATCATACCCTCCCAGCTCCCAGAACCACTTTCTATCGACTGCAAACAGTCCTCCAGCCATTACAGGAGACCTTAAGGAAAAACCAGACTCCATATTACAAACACATTCAAAGACACAGATCTCTAGCTAAACATTTAAATAACAAAGCAAGATTTGACAAACATTCTTTTCACTACCCAGTGTTCCTAGTACCTTTACAGCCCTGTCAGAGCGTGAAAAAATTTGTTTTGGTGTTATCTACTGATTTTCCACTTGAAAATGAGGAGGACCAGACTAGGCTCCCTTCAGAACCTGCCAATGCCTCTCCTCCAAACAGGCAGGAATTGACCATTAAGTGACAGGACACCACCTCTCCCCAAGGGACCTGTATGCTGCACACATGGTGCTCTGCCTCAGTCGTAGAACTGAGTCTTTGAGTTTGACCTCAAAGTGGTTTTTTTTTTGTTTGCTTTTCTTTTCTGATTTTTTTTAAACACTGCAGAAGTATAAAGGACAGCAGAACTGTCTCAATGTTGGCAAGCACAGCAACAGCAGAGCACAACTTGATCACAGATTTACTTCTGCAGTGCACTGTAATCATCAAAATTGCTGTAATTATTCTGCTAGGTTTTCTGCTTCTCCCACCTGGGAATGACACATAACCCACCATTGGTTTGTTGTTTTTGGCAGAGTGTTAGGGATACTAAGTTATGTTTGAAAGATCTCAGTAATAAATGACCACATTAATTGTTACACATTAGAGTTTTCAATGAAATGTTAACTTCTGCAGGAATTAACGTGGCAAAAAAACAGCAATGAAAAGGAGAGTGTTCACAGCTACTATACAATGCAGTTCTTTTAAACCAACAAAGCAAACAGCTGCCAAAAAAGCAAGCAGCTTAACACCAGCTTCTGGCTTTTGCTATGCTGAGGTGTAAACCAAGCCTGCAGCAGGGTGTTATTTCATTAGCTGGCTCTTAGCACGCTGCGTTTCAGTAACTTACTCAAAGGGATCACTGGGATCAGGTTTCTGTAACTCAGGAGGAATAGGGATCCTCTTGTAATACATCTCCCAGTCAAATGCCCCTCGCATTGCATCTCCAGCCTGAGTCTCATATCCAAAGTGGTCATGATCAATAACATCAATCATGGGGCAAACGATAGTCTTGCGGTTTCGGGCAATGCGATCTGAAGATTGGAGAAACACGTTAGAAAACCTGCACCAGCTGGTTCCTTTGACCATGAAATTACAAAAAAAGAGCATCAAAATACGAAGTTGTCCAAGAACGACACAGTTTTCTTCCTGTTGCTTCTCTCATGAGCAGATGCTCCAATTTGTATCAATTTATCTGCTACTTCTGCAATCACTGAGAGAAAAACACCAGGCACCCATCACCCAGAAGCAGAATGGGAAGACACAGCCACACTACCACAGGGAACTGCCAGGCTAAAACCAGAGCTCTTGTACTCAGTGAGCAATCCTCATTTCCAGAAGTGACCAGGACGTGAACCCATTCTGTGCAGATCCAAGTCCAGGTAATGACCACTGCACCACCCAGCCCTAATTGCCATGCCAGAATCTGGCAGGAAGCATTTCAGACTAATGGCGTAAGTACTCTCAGCAGGCTCAAGAAATGCAAGTGTTACCTCCTCCCCTCCAACCTTTTCTTCCAACCAAATAATCCAACACAGAATAAATTCCTGCATAAACATCTGGAATTTTAAAAATATTTTATTACTGGGATGGTCTCTTGTTGGAAGTTAGCTCTCAGAGCAGAGGCGATAAAATGATGTTTCAGCTTCCAAAACACATCTCACAGAAATCCTTTCTGTGCTTTAAAAATCAAAGCATCCTCTTCGTGTTCTCATTTAAATGGCATCGGAGCTAATTCTGTCCTCCCTCCCCGGGGCTCATAAAGCTGCAAATGTTTCAAACTATTGCCAGATATAAACTGTAGTGAAAGCAACAGGATAAACCATCCATCAATCCTGCAGGAAAATCAGACTCTTTCTTAAACCTCCACTTGACTATTGTTGGCACAGCCTATTTGAGAAAGTCACACCTCAGAGAGCTCAGACAGGTCACTGGCAGCAGGGCTGTGAAGGAGTTTGGTACCGGCCGGAGGCAGACAGGTACCAGAAACAGACAGCACTGTCCCTTCAATTAGTCATTCCTGAAAGGAACTGACACCTCTTCAAAGATGAAGTGCTGCCTTGGAAAAGAGTGCCCATGTTCTACAAATACACACCAGCAGCTCTCATTCACAAGACGTATTTTTCACAGCCTCGCAGACTATGAAGTTAAATATAGTTATATAGGAGATAAAACCCCCAAAAGCTACTCAAAAACTGACCATGTGATAGTTTACTCCTCTAGCAAACTGTAAATTATTTAAGATTTCATTTAATGAGGAAACAGAAGAATATGATTTCTGCTCTTTAATAAACAAAACCATATGACAGGGTTACTGCACAGTGCAGGACTCCAGAACAGAAGAAATCTCATACTAAATGCTACAAGTTGCCAACAATTCACTTGAGCCTCGTGGTCGGTTTGTTCTCCCTTTGATGACATTTCTTGTCTCTTTTATCCACTTTCAGCATGAGGGGAAAGCAGCAGGTGGGAATAACTTCAACAACCCCCCACTCACCTAAGAGAGGTGGCAGCCAGTTGACGTTGGCCTCGCAGTGGGAGTCCAGGAAGGTGATGACGTCCCCGATGGCCACCGAGGCCCCCAGCATGCGGGTCCTGATCAGCCCTTCCCTCTTCTTGGTGCGCAGGATCCGCACGTTCGGGAACTGGGCCATGTAATCCTCCAGGCGTTTCTTCAGGTGCTCTGTGTGAAAAGGAGACATTGGGACACTGGAACAACCCATTTCTTAAAAATGCAGTTCTGTGCAGTTCAGTTCTTCTTTGGAAGTGTGGCCTCAACAGATAACAAACACAGTAACAGGAAAAAGGAAGTAAAAATTACTTCTTATAAAAGTCTAAAAATAACTGCCTAAGCAAGACTTTTGAAATGCTCCAAAACCTTAGAAGTAATTAAACAGAGGAGAGGAAAAAAAAGAGGAATAAAGAGCATAGGATGAGAAAGAAAGCAGCAGAGGAAAAGGAATAAAAAGACAGCTGGCAGACCCTGAACCAGGATTCTTGGACACTTGTGGAAAACCACTGTAACTTGGAAGAGGGGAATTCATTTTCAGAAGTAAACCACACTCAGGGCATTTAAGCTGCGTGTGGTTTCTTCAAAACACACAACATAACCATCCACTCATCCATAAATAAAAACCAGGAAAAAGCCTAGTCAGACACCCCTCCAAGCTGCAAGGCAGGCACAGCCACAGTGTGTGAGGGGATAGCTTCATTAAATGCTTATCAGAGGAGATTTGCATTTAAATATGGAAATATTTACGCTACTGAACATGGACTGGAGCCACATCTGAATTAACACAGACATTGGCAGTCACCACGATTAACAAGAATTCAAACAGGAGAGCTGCAGAGAAAGATCACTGAGTGATCAAAACAATGGACAGCTTGTTCCAAAGTGGAGATAAAAAGTTTGGTCTGTATAGCGAGAGAGGGGAACACAGCTGTCTTTACATCAGAGTGAAGCAGCAAAGAAAAACCTAAAAATAGGCTGAGCTGACGCTGGCCTCATCACTAATGGGTTGATCTTTTAGGCATCTGAAGTTTTGACAGCAAACCCCATTCAGAGGGTGCCAAGGATTGTTCATTAATGCCCCACACCACCCACTGCAATCAGCAACAGATGCAGGAAAGAAGCCTCTCTAGGCAAAACTTAGTATGTTACATCTAAGCAAGTAACTCTTCTTAAAATCTCACACAACAAAACTCAGCTAGAGGCAATCACTGAAATACAAATACCCTCACAGGGTTATTTGCTTTCTGTAGGGAACACATCCCCCTCCACTCTGTACAGCACATCTTCCTCAGCTTCCAAAGGAGGCATGAAAGGCAGGGGTTGGAAAGGCCAACAGCAGAAAAGTGTCCCTGAGCAGGGCACCAGGGAGGCTGGGCATTGGAACAGCTCACTGAAAGGAGCAAAGGAGCAAATAAACTTAACCTAGTTCTGAGCTCTCCCCCTTGTGCTGACCTGGCACCTGTGAAAATGGTCAGAGGCCCTGTGATAGCACATTCTGTGCCTGCTCTTTGAAGCAGCCATCATGTGCCTTCCTTCAAACATCACCCAAATACACCTCCTTGCTTTTGAGGTATTCCCAGCAAGATCTTTGCCCAGTTCAAAGCTTTGTTTAACATTCCCCAGGATTTTTTTCACAGATCCATTTTAGTGCTTTGCTGGACAAGTGTAATTGTCCCACAATATTACACAGGTTTCCCTCTCAATAGGGCCCTTAGGACTTCTTGATGTCTAGTGGGTTTTCCGTCATCCTTTTCAGGTCTCTTCTGAATAGATCCTCTCAAGCAACCAGAAATTTTGTCCACTCAATTAGAGATTTTTCAAATAAGGGCCTTCCACAGAGACTAGACATATTATTAGTGCAGCTGCCTTCCTCCTGAGGCAGTGGGTAGACTTAAAATGAGAAGAGGAAAAAAAAAAGAAAGAAAGAAAAGAAAAGCTACCACTGTTTAACATCAGAGCTCATCCCTTGCCATTGTTAGTTTGTCACAAAAGATTGTTTCATCGCAGAGAACAAACAATCCTCACTTCAAGCATAAATCAGCTAAGCCCAAACCAGGATGCAGACTTTTCTTAATGTACCCAAGACAAGATAAACACGAGTGGCTGCTGGTGCTCGTTATAATAAAGGAGGGAACCATCCTCAGACACTCTCAGTCTGATTTCCCTAACAATAGCCAGAGATTGATAATAGCAGAAGACACTTGGAAGATCAAACCCCACAATACTTACATTATCCAAGCCAAACCTATAAAGCACCTGAAAGTCTTAAAAAAATCCAAAGCTCCAAACCAATGGAAAATATAGAGAGAATTTATTCAGCTCTTTATTTTGATTAAAATGAGAAAACGAGACTGTGAAAGATCCCAGAGGTTTGCCTTCCACGTGTGTCATTTCCATTTAGCATCACCTGCCTTTCTGAACTGTTCTGGTCTGTGGTGCAATTTCATCTGTGGTGACACCTGGGGCAGCTGAAGTGACTCCTCCAGGGGCAGGAGCATGACACACTCAGCTGCTACCAAACACGAGAATGTCCTGGGGTCTGGTCCCACACACACCCTGAAGGTGAATGCAGAGTCACTGGACTTGGCCATGTCAGTCATGATGATGATGATGATTATGGCTGCTCTGCTATGCTGACTGAGGACAGGGTGATTTGTATCTACTGATGAACAAACAGCTAAAAACAGAGATTTCCCCATGTTTAAAGTGTAATGGGGAAAGGAAGGCATAGGAGCCGTGGAGTTTTCTCAGACAAGTACTCTGCAAAGAGACAGCAGAGAGTCTAATCACTGATTTCTCATTGCTGGGTTTGGTTCTTCAGTGCTTTTTTACTACATTTCCAAAGCATTCCATGCTGGCAGTGAGGAGCCTGCTGTTTGCTGCACTGATAAAGTGCCTCACACATCAGAAATCCTGTCCCTGATGGCTGGGAGAACAAGGAGAAGCTGCAGGGCTCCATCAGCACCTGTGTGCTCACACTGCTGCAGGGGACACACCTGCTGAGGGCTGTCCTGCAGCCACAGGGACGATTCTAAGGTAAGCTTCTCCTCCCAAATGCTGCAGAAAAATCTATGTTTGATCACTGCATTTTGTAAGATTAAGACTTCTCTATCATGAACTGCAAGTGGGCAGAGTTTATTGCATCTGCTTTCCCTAACTGAAGAGCCACAGACTTCTGAACAACCTTACAACATACAAAACTCAGTAAAATGTGCTTTTCAAGAGATTTCTTATTTCCTTATCCCTGTGCTATTCCTGCCACACAGCCTGGCTTCTATGCACCCAGACAGAAAATAGTTATTTCATTCTATTTCAAATATTGTCCCAACTAACCCAAGTTTTTGCTTTTAAAAGAAAATTTTAAAAACCCAAACAAGTGGCATTAACTGCTACAAAATTTAATGAAGCTTTAAGAAAATATATTATGGAACCTTGTCACACTGAGTAATTTTTATTACAAGGGCCATTTTCTTTAATGAAAGTTGTTGGGTGAACTGGATGGATTCCAATGGCTATGCCTATGCTGGGCAAAGTAACACAGCCCAAAAATATAAATGAGAGTAAGATTATCTGCAGATTAAAAACTACTCTGGTAGTTTGCTAACACACTTTGCAATAAACTTGATGTACAGTGTATACATTAACAGCACCAGTCAAGAACTGCTGCTTTCTTTACTTTGAGCTGTAAATAAAGCCATGTGAAGAGAGCAGAGAAGCTTCAACAGCCAGCCGGCTTTACAGGAGCAGCCCTAAACTTTCCAAAATAAGGCATTTTTTTCCCCTAGGTTAAATTTCCATGGTGGTCTCACTGTACTTCTTCCTACTGGCCTCATCCAAGCAGAGCTGCCCTCAGATCCCTCTAGTCTGGTGACCACCTGCAGCATGGCAAGGACTTTCCAGGACTGGAATTCCTCATATCCAGATTACTTTTCATTCCAACACTGCACTCTGCCACCTGAACATGCACCTAAGAAATTCAAAACCAACTATATGCTTGGAGGACAGAAGAGCCCAAAGATCTTCTCTTTTTTTTTTTTTTCAATAGCTTGTAGTTCCTGTAACAGCTCTGCAGCTTTTGGCAGGGAAGGGAGTACCAATATTTGCCATAGAAAATAAAAAAAAACAACTTATTTTAAGTACCAGCCATGACTTGAAACTATTAAAGTGATTTATGTCCTGAGAAAGAACTATGAGTGAAACACTTCCCCTGTCCTACCAGTGGAACATTTCATGGTTCATATGATACCATCAGCTTTGGTTTCTGAATTTTACACTGTACAGCTCATCTGCAGCCCCAGTGCCCTTGCCATATGTGTGTCATCAACCCAATCCAGAAGGAACAGCACTGCAGAAACAGGAAACATTCCCAGACACCTTCCAAAGGTCCCTGCCCTACAGGATCCTGGCACCTGCTGAGGTGCTTTGCTTTAGTTTACACTCAGAAGTCTGAAGATATGAAGATGGGAGCACCACTGCACTCTCAAAATTCAGGGAACCTCCCCCTCCCACTGAAGGGCACAGGAGGACAGGAGTGGAGGATGTGCAGAATTCCATTTTAGGCAGGAAAGGACCGTTTCCCTTCTCTGCAGGTTATTTTGGCTGCTTTCCAACACCAGCGCCTGAAATGCCACTGTGCATCTGGCATTTGTTTACAGGTTACCCCAGCCTGCCATCCCTCCCCTCCCACACACAGACACGCTCGTTGAAGATTACAAATGAATCCATTCATTTTTACTTGGATACTTGGCCCTAACGTGCTGTTTAACAATTTAAGAACGAATTATACTTCTTCCTGAATCCATCATAATGTGCAAGCCAGGCCTCCCTGAAACAGAAGATTCTAAATCATTGAAATTAACTTCTCTCCCTGTTTTGGTGCAGATGAGTAATCCTTTGAAACAGCAAAATGTGCTGTTATCCAAACAGGCAGCACTTCCACTAGTTTTAATTTTCTTTCAATGTTTTCACGCTCTGATCACTGAAGTTGGTTGGGAGGATAATAAATTGATTTAACAAATTGTACTATGAGCACCAGTCTCAGTAATAGAAAACTGATTAGGCTGATCACAGCTTTCCAAGCTGAGTCTTCTTAAAAAGAGGAAAAGGCCTGGGAAAGGAGAGAATTAATATTTGTTGCTTCACTGATTACAGTTCTGGGGTAGACTCCAAAAGGGGAGGGGGCCCAGTTTCCACTGCCCATTCTGCATCAGTGCTGGGTCTCAGCACAACTTTACAAACGAAAACTGGGGCTAAAGGGTTTCTGTGCATGGGACAATAGCTGAATGTGTACCACCCCACATGATAATATACCATTGTTTGGACTTCAACGAAGACTAAAAGGGTTTGCTGAAAACCTTACTGGTTTTGTCCTCTTTCTAAATGGTTTAAAACCAAGCTTCTGTTTTAGGTACAATAAAGTGCACAGAAGTGGAAGTGTGGAGCCCAAGAAATAAGCCAGATTGTGAGTTGGTGGGGCAAAGACCACTGGTGTGAGCCTGTGCTGTGATAAACTCAGGTGCATCAACTTCTGCTGTCCTGCCTGTACCATCCATTGCTCCTTCAGTTTGCAAAGGGAACTTTCTCAGTGCTTCTTCCACCCTACAGCAGACATCCCAACTCTGCTCAGGTGTCCTTCAGGAGATACTAGCACTGCATGCAGAGACAAAGGTGTAATTTTAAAATGGGAAAATTCACATTTACTGGCACTAGCACATAAATACACCCAGACCCCAAGTAAAGTTTGGTGGGCTGCATTTCCAATCACAGAAATACCCAGGGAGTAATCATCTTAGTGACAGCACAACCTCTCAATCTCTCAGGAAAGTTTAATTTGTAAAGGAGTCTATTCCAACTGCTGCTTTCTGAGGGAATTCAGAAAAATCCATTTACTTATCTTTCCCTCATGCTGTAAAGGTTTAAACACCTGTTCCTCAGGAGCAGTGCAGCCAACCTGTGGTGTATGCATCACTTCTTAATTCCTGCACACTGACCCCCTGGCCAATCCACAAAGATCAGTTTTTCCCCTCTGCCAGAACCCATCTTTCCCAGGGAAACAGTCAAGTCATGCTCATTAGTTTACTCTTCTCCCTTCCCATTTCATTAAATATGTATCAAGATTAAAGCACCCACTTAGGTTTTTCCCTCTTCTGTTGACTACATCTCATCTAAAGAGGGTATTTTGTGACTCTCAGTCATTTCCTGTTGATTGCTTTTAACCTCAGAGCTGCTGTGCTGGCACACACACACTGGAGAGCTGCAGGTTTTGGCCTACACAGCCTTTGGAGCTGCAAAACAGGGGTGGAGTCCTTGCAGTACACTTAATATTCAGCTCAAGTTTGATGTAGCCATGGTGACTGGTAAGGAAGGGCATTACTGTCCCAAATGCTGCCTTCAACCCGAGGAATCTCTGCGCTCATCTTAAGGCCACATCAGTAGCTTTGACCATCCAGTTGTTTATCCAAGGGAATGCCTGCATTCTAAATATCTTTAATTGCCTTGAACCTACACCATCAACTGCTTTCTGGGCACTGGAGAGACAAGCAGGGGTGCAAAAGAATCTCAGCAGTTTGTTCCAAAGCCTCCTCTGTGCCCAGGGAGCGTGTCAGGATACAGCCACTGCTGCCAGTGACATTCTCCACGGTGTATCATGACATGAACCTAAAGCCTATGACCAACAGCTAGGCAAAGCTTGCCATCATTTGAAGAGATGCAGGTAGATGAAGTGTTAAGACAGTTCTTACTGAAACATTTTGGATCATATCAAAGCTGTGAGATTAAAGCCTTAAAAGTCACTGAGTTTTGCTGGGGAAAAAAAAAAAGAAAAGAAAAGAAGATGCCAAAACAAACCAGTCCTTGGAGATTTGGCTTTGTACATGAATAGTGCTGATAGAGGCAAAGAACTTCTTGGCCTGAAAGTATTTGCTCTGTGCAAACCATCAAAAAAGGAACTATTCCAGGAAGAGCACAAGGATTGACAGAGAAATCTGCTCCAGACTTTTGTCTTGTTAGAGAACAGTCCGTTATGCCTAAAGATGTAACCCACTTGAAAGTGGCTTTGATTTGGTAGGAATGCACCCCTTTGGATCCCACAGGCTCTAATCTCAAGTGTCTAAGTGAGGAAGAACAACTACGAAACCTAAAATTAATAGCAGAGAACTACGAAGCTCTTGCTTTGGGGTTGCGGCCAAATTGGAATATTGGAAAACTAACTGATAATCCTTCAATCCTGCAATGATGCTCAAACATTAACAGACATGAATGACAAAGCAGAAAGATGTTTGTCTTGTAGGCTATGTGAGAACAGAAAACAAAGTATTTGGCAAAAGAAAAATTACCAGTACAGCTGCAGGGAGAACACACACAATAGACTTACAGTAACTGCCATGCCAGAAGTATATTTTATAAACTCACACTTTACTCTTCTTCTAGACCTCTTCACCATCAGCTCCTAACACTCTGGTTTACTCACAAGAAATGCAGCTATCACAGTAAGTCAGTGACATCTGCTAGAAAGGTCAATGAATCTATTAAAACCTGAAGCAGAAATCCAGGCCTGTTCACAGCTGTAGATACCAAAACTAAGCCATCTTGTGGGCAGTATCACTCTCAAGTAACACATTAATTTGATCTGGATGACAGAGGACAGGGCAGGACTGATAGCTGAAGGTACCTGCTTTTAATCTGCAGCTTTGGCTTCCCCCTGCTCAGCCCAGCTAAACCACTGTGTTCCATCAGTGCATCCCTGTTGTGGGTACCAGGCAACAGTGGGCCTCAGGAACTGCTGCTGCACTGAGAGAATTGTGCGGCAGTTCTTTACTAAGAAAATATCACTGCAATTAAAACTAGAAAAGGAATGTGGTTTGGTTTATCCACTTTTCAGTTGAAGCAGCATTTAGCTTCCAATTTTCTCAAAGTGAAGAACTTTCCACCTTTATCAAAGTCCCTGTGTGGAACAGCTGCTTTGTTAATACCACTCCAAATGCAGGTTTAAATAGCAGCAACTATGATTACCAGTAATAGATATCATATATGGGCAGAGGGTGTTTGAATCACATTTCTAATTAACTTCTATAGAGAAGCAGCTGTAAAGCATTAAAATGCTGATTTGCACTGCAGCTGGCAGATATCTAGATTTTTGACTCCTAGCAGATGAGGACATGTACTTCAAGGTGAGGAGAATAAAATTAAAGCTGTTTTCGTGCAAAGTTCCTCTAACAGAAGCTACATGTGTAGCGTTTCTTAGTAGCAAGCAATGCTCTGAGATTTACTTAATGAGCTGTAATGGAAACTCTGCTTCTCAATTATTTATTTTTTTTAAACTTTGGACTGCCAGGCATCCTTCACTACACAATAATTAGCTGAGAAAGAGGTCACAGTAAACTCAACCTTTTAAAGCCACCTCATCTCCTTTCTAGAAGAATCTTTCAGCTGCAGCAACTGATCTTAGAGAAATAAATACAAGATGACGAAAAGTAAACTGGTTAGTTAATTTAGGCTGTCACAAACAAAGCTGCAGTAAACAACTACAATAGCCCCTCATGCCTCTTAAAACACCAGAGAATAAACCTTTAATGCTCCCCTGCCATTGCCTAATGAACAGTGCAGGTTTTAGACATCCCTTTATGAAGGGAATACATGAGTACAGACATTAAAGACACATTAAAAATGAATACTCAAAAAAAGGGAAAACATAAAACTGAATCTCATCCACATCTCACTCTGATCCAAAGCAGACTCTGTCACTGTTCTCTAAAGTATCCCACACCCAAAGACACTGCCAGAAATGGAGAATTACAAATTACTTTCTTCTAAACTAAAATGGGACATCTGCACCAGCTTTTAGTTTATTGGTCCCCTTGGTGCTCACTATGGAAAGGAGCGTTGGTGAGCTCACAAACTCACTCCTACACCCACATCCCTTGCTCTGCTACCTGGAGTCACGCTGCAGTTTGGGGCAGAAACTTCACATCTCCCCATCTAGAAGAACCAAGCTTCTCCCTCTCACCCCAAGGGAGATCTGTCTCACTGACTGTGACTTCAAAGACATTTTTTTACTAATCTAAACAGACCAGAGATGGTTTCCAATGAATTCTCATGACAAGGAAATACAATCTTTATTCTGACTTAATTTACAAAAATAATCTTTTTATCAGTTGTTTGGGACAATAGTTACCTCAACTTCTATGAGAGACCTTGAAAGCAATACTTAAAAAAAAAAGTTCTGGAAAAGCACAGTTGGCCTAAAAGAGCTTGGCTTTTTCTTCTTTTCTCCATACTTTACAGTAAAAAGCTTTTAGATAAACATATTGATAATTCAGCAAGGAAGGCTGTCATCACTTTATCCTAAGCACAGTCACTCCATATTCTGAGATGCACTAACCAGATGCACTTTAGTGCATTTAAGAGAAAAAAAAATTACTTTTACAGTGCATGTGCCTAAAGATGAAAAGATAATCTCTTTAGCTGCATAAATCCGTTACTGTTCCATTTAAAGATCAAAAAGAATTCAAGTATTAAACCTTTTTCTATTTCAGATACTAAGAACATGATTTCTTTCAATTAAGGCCTGGCAGATGTGGTTAATGGAAGAGAGCTGTATTTGCTATATACCTGCTGCTGCCCCAAATGACACATTAATCACCCCTTGCCTTCTCCCTCACTACACTACTTAGTGACTTCTGCCCTCCAGACCAAATTATGCTGCTCGTGGTTCAGCCAAGTTGCCTCACTCACATTTGGTTTTCCGTTCAGATTATCCCGTACCTCCAGAATTACTTGCACTGCAATATAAAGAGAGGTTTAAAATGTCACAGGGATTTATGTGTCAAGGGAAAAAGCAGGATTTGGTGGTGTTTCCCCTCTCTTTTGGGAAAGGATTGGCTCCAAGAGTGTGTAAATGTCCAAAGCAACTCCAGAGCAGTGTGATGGCACAATGGTGCATGAGGGGAGAGGGCAAACAATGTTGGGCAAAACCCAGGGCTGAGATGACACTGCTTGGGGAAAACACTCCTTGGACTCCTCTATTAAAAGGCTTAAAAGCCCCTTGCTGCCTTCCCAAGATGAGCAGTGGCCACACATTACACTCCAAGTGCCCCCCAAATGCCAAAGAGCAGCTCCAAGTCTGACTGCACAAAGTCCTGCTGAGCACACACAGCTAAAGAAAAAGGGAATGAAAATGAGAAAGGAATAAGAAAAAAAATTAATTGGTTGAACAAATAAACAGAATAGAATCCTAAGAAAGCTGTCACAAATTAAGGTAAGGTTCAAAGTAACAGGGTAGTCTTGGAAGATGAAGCTGAAATCCATTACCTCCATAGTTACCACCCAAGGGAAAATCAGTTCCCTTACACGTTCCTCAGAACAAAATTGTCTCCTTGAAATCCACTGTAGCCAAGGATGTATTTACACAGCCTCCTGGATAACCACTCCCTAAACCACACCGTGTTTAATGTAAAAGCCAGAAGGTTCACTTTGCAAATGCCACTGTCATACTGGGTTAAATATATTCAAATACTTGGGCTGAAAGCTGTGACAGGTGCAGATTCTGACTGGTTACCCTGAGAAGGACGCTCACTTTTCACATCTTGCCACTGTGCAGGCATGCAACACCATAAGGCAGAGGGCCCAGCTGGGTTAACACTTCCAGAACAATCCTGATGTTTGGAGACTGCAGTATTTTCAGTGCTGCCACATCCAGCTTTATTATTGTAGCAACACAGTGCTTTGCATGTAACTCATGCTTTGGAGATGACTGATGCTGCAGTTCTCTTCTTCAACAAGGGACAACATTTGTTCTAAAACACTGTCATTTATACCAAAGTAATCTTAAAAACAAGTAGGAGCAGGCTGTCACTCAATATGCAAATAATTGAATGCTGAAACGTGAGTTTTATGTGAAATTTAAGCACTTAGCCACAATCACTGATTTCTGTCAAGCTCAGCCATAAAATAAGATAAACCCCGTGTGGTGTGCATCCTTTCCTCTGTGCACACAGCCAGCCCCAAGTACACCACAAGATGTTTCTTTGAAATGACTTTCAGCAATTAAGTCACAGCCTCCTGCACACAGGAAGCCTCAAATGTCTTGAATAATTTCTAAATTTCCATTGCTGCAAAGGGTGAAAAGGTAAAAATCCTACTATGTCTGACATTAAGGGAAAGAGGCTGAAAAATCCATGATATCAGTTTGTTCCAGAAGCACATAAATGCAAACAATTAGTTTGTTTTAGAGGTATTCTTTTACAGGTGTTTCCTAGATAAGTTACAGGAACTCTGCAGAAAAGGACCTGCGAGTCCTTGGGCACAAATTGAAGCACACGAAATGCTGTTTAAGGATAAGGTATTCTTTAATTACTCTTTTTTAAACTAGGTCACTGACAGAGTGACTGAACAGCAGAACAGGTTCCCCAGAGACATTATGGAGTCTCCATCCTTGGAGATTTTCAAAATTTGAGTGAATAATAAGATCTGGAGAAACCTGCTGCAGCTGAGCACAGGGGTTAGGTTAGATAATCCCCAGATGTCCTTTCCAAACTCAACTATTTGTGATTCTGCACCTTTTCCAGTCCCACCTGCACCTGTAAGAGATCTCTCCTCCAAAACAAGAGTTTGCCTTCTGCCTTTCACCAGGAGTATTTGATGTTGCACTGCTGTGCTACCAAATATGTACCAGGTGAAAAGCAAAGAATGTTCTGACAAGCATCCTGCAAAGGGATGTGCCACCCTCTGCTCCTCCAGCTCAGTGCTGATCATTTATTACTGAGAGACAGAGGACAGTTTTACATCTGTTCATGCAGGCACAGAGACAGCTTTTACAGCAGAGGTGTCCACAAGCTACAAGAATTAGGTGGAGACCAACAATTCATTTTGTACAAGACAGACACTAGAGCTGAACAGCTCCATTTCTCACCACAGCAATTCAGGCTGCAGGCCCAGGGACTGAGGCAGACCCTGAAGAACCATGAACTGCCTGCCTGTTACTCCTTGCCAGCTATCAATAACAAAATGCCATCAGAGCTGACAGAAAAACCTGCAGTCTTACAAACTAACCTGCAATTCCACTTCTCCTCCCGTTTCTATGACAGAATAGAACCAAGTTCCCACTCAGCAGCATGGTAATTAGATATTAAAAAAGCAAACAAATTTCACATGGCAGTCCCCAGGAGAAAACTGATATTCATGGAAAAAACATTTTAGTTTACTTAGGGCCATTCTGGTAACATCAGGCTCGGAGGGATGCAATTAGTACCCTGCAAGCCAGCATATGAAAAGGTTTCATTTAACCCATCAAACCTAAAGAATAGTTCTAGAAATTAAAAGTGAAGTCACAAATCCACACAGGACTGCCACAGCTAGGAGTTTTTATGATCAGGAATTCTAGAGTGGTAATTCACATGTGTCCAATTTCTGCTTATCCAGAAGGGAAGGCATTATTTTGGACCACCCTGCAATTGCTGAGGTTCATCAAACCCACAGAGGTCAGTCTGCGGCTCCCTAGCAGGTCTCTGTACCATGCAGGAAGAAGCAGCCAATGCTGGGCAGGTTAATTCTTATTCTCCAACAATATTTTGCTGAATTGGTGTCTCCCTCTTCAATATAACCTATATTCTCCTGCACAGAAAATCCCTACAAATGTTTGGAACTGGGAAGAAAGTTCTTACACCACTCTCAATCAAGTCTGTGGGGAAAAAAGCATTATAGCAGTCTTAAAGCAATGCTACACTGACAGCAGAGACTACCAACAGAGAAAATAAAAACCAGCCCTTTTTGTACAAGACAGACACTGTTTACTCTGCTGTGACCAATGGAACATGAGGGAAAGCAGCTCCTTTTAAATCAACCCAACGTACCAAGGGAATCTCCATGGAGGAAGATTCAAGTGTCAGGAAGGAGCTGCTGGAGGTGACAACATGCTCTGCACCTCAAGGCAAAGGGGACGGAACCACCAAACCAACTGACCCCACTGACAGGCAGCCTTTCCCACAGCACTCTGGCTGACACAGAAACCACCACAAAATTTGGGTGAGGTAAACGTTTTTTAGATTTGGACCATTTGCATTATACTGCAGGCATACAAAAAAAAAAAAACCAACACCATTCCAGACAGAAAGTTGTTCCAGCACATCTTGACTTTCCAAGTACAAAGCAAAGGAAACATTTAAAAAACATGACTAGTAAAGCTTTTGCTGCTCCCTGTTAAGATTTGCTGTCATCAGGACAGCATTTTTTGGATGAAAAATGTTTATTGCTAAAGGTCACAGAGTTGTCTCTTTCAAACAAATTAAGAAATAAATGGCTGCTGACACTTCCAGATGATGATTCATCTGTCCAGGAGCTCCAATAACGCTCGGCCACAGCTGCCCCTCAGGTTTGCTGCAGACCACAGCAGCCACCAACTAACCCAGAAATCTGTCTTCACTCTCCTGTCACTGTGTTAGCCAACTCCTCAGCCCTCTTCATAGACACCAAAAACTCCTTACTCTCAAGCCTAAAAACAGATGAAAAACATATGAATATAACATCTGTCAGGAAAAACACTGTTTGTAGTAGCCAGGTTTCCACACTTACTGTTTCTATTATTACCAGAGTCCTCTTTACTTCATGTGCAGCCAAGATTCTCCATGTAGGAAATACAGGGATGAAAGAGGCTGATGGATCAGCACCAATATCACCATTCCCAGAAACCAGTGAAACAGCTGAACAAGAGAGAAATATCAGCAGCACCTCAAGGGCAGCTGGCAAACCCCAGCACATTTAACCCAAGCACAGGTCAGCACACAAGAAATGCTGGCAAGAGAGAGAGAGAGTCTCCTTGCCAGGGAAGGTCAAGCTATTGAAGATTATTTTTTAAAGAGTTATTAAAGTTCTAGAGGTCTGTTTAGACAACCCTCGAGCGAAAGGCCAGCTTGAGGTCCAGCAGAGATATCCAATGTTTTATCCTGTCACAGTAACCTCTCGATAAAAAAAAATTAGTAACAGATTTTTATTGAGTGATTATCCTTTCCATCTCTGGCTTTTCACTGGAGTTTATGGCGACTATTTACAGATCTCTTCAGGGAAGGAGATGACATTTACTGTTCATACTATGCCCCTCTGATCTCAGATGTGGCCTCTACTGTCACTACATCCAGTAGTGATCCTGCAACTTTAAAAGAAAGATGCTGCTGCAAATTTGGGGGACTGTTATTTCAAATAGAAGCACAGAATTCTTGCAGACAATACAGAATACTTTGCAGACAATGCAGAGGACCAATCATTTATTATTTGCAAAGAAAAATCAAGAATTTTCTTCTCATTCTTTTTACTGCTCTCCAGTTCTGTGGCACAGCTGTGATGATCATCAGCTTGGACACACAATTCTTATTATCTGCCCAACTTAATAATAAGAAACAGATAACCAGAGCAGTTGCCTAACAGTCCAAATCCAAGAATGTATCCTTTCCAAACATAACACACATGAAGTAAACATTTTCGTGGAACTTCTGCTCCTTCATGCATTTCAGTTTGATGCATTAAACTATCAATTCTCAGTTACTGGGTTGAAGTGTTTGTTGTTTAGGTTTTGGGGTTTTTTTGTTGTTTTTTTTTTTTAAACAGTGGATAAATTACAACCAGAAATTTGTAACCATCAGCCTTTCAAGTCAAGAACATGTGATTAGGATTTAAGAGCCCCCTAAGACTAAGAAACTATTTAAGCCCATTGAGGGATGTGGAAGCCAACCTCAGTGTGGTTAAGGAAGAAAAGTGCAGATACAGAACTGACAGCACTGAAGGAAACATATTTCATCCTAACCAGAAATTGTCCCAGTGTGCAGAAATCAACCGTGCTAGAGGAAAACACTGGTTTAAAAAAGAACCCAAGCAAGAAAAATCCCCCCAAACAAAGAGAACTCCCACACCAGTTTTTATTAACACACTCTATTTGCATCAGTGTTATTCTCTTCCCTTGACAATTCAGCTCACTGCCCAGCACCTGGAGTCTTTTATATCTATTCATAAACAGATGCTGCACACAAACGAACCTCAGCTACTTCTTGCAACCTTTGCATGAAAGATGGATGACAAAGGGGAAAGAGTTTCTGTCTATCAGAGGCAGGTGGAACAGAGAAGAGCCAGCTGGACAAACAGTACAGGTGCAGATTGAAGAGCAGGGGTGGAGCCAGGAGGGCTCTCTTTCAGCTGGTCAGGGCACATCTAAAGAACAAGGAAAACAGATCCACAGGAAACTAGATTTCATTACTTGCACTTCTCTGAAAAGGAACCCATTTGTACCATTCACTTGTGGTTACAGCATGAGCTTGTTCAATTTGCTTCTAGACTGAGTAGCAATAAAGAGACCTTGTCAGGAGGCTGGGTTTTCCTTCTCCTCACCTTAGCCTGAAAATCCTCTAAAGAAATACTTATTTCATGTAACATTGATTTGCTCAAAGCAGCATGCCTTGGTTGCAAACTAATGAGAGAAGAACTCCAGACCAAGCACTACAGCTGTTGGGTAGTGCCTGTTTGGAAGCCAGGATAGGTCAGAACACTAAATATTCACAAGCTTGTTTCCAAGCTCATTTAGGAGCTTCCTGCATGTCAGGTTTTTGGAGGTGTATCCTTTAGTATCTGTATAGAAAGCTCTTCTGCCTCACTTGAGTAATACCAGTGGCTTGAACTCTGCAGCTCATAAAGCTAAATAGTCTTAGTAACTTTAAAGGAGAAAATAGAGTTGCTAGATCTGACCATAACCCCTCAAAGTCACTGTGCCCTCTTCAACACCTATCAGAGGACTTTCCATGGGATCTCTCCAGCTATGAAACATCCACCTAACAGGGGCATTCATTCCTCATTCACCTGCCTTTTCCACCACAGCAAGGGTGCAAAACACAAGACAAAGCATAGCTTAATTTGCATCAAGCACCATTTAAATGGTTCAGAGAAAAAGATCTCAGCAACTACATGCACACACTGCTGCTGCAATGACAATTGATTGTTCCATTCGTGGTGATGTGAGGTGCCAGTGACTCCACACCTCTGCAGACAGCACTTCAACCCAACCCAAGGTGACTACTCCGGGCAGTGCAGTAAAAAATAAGGAGGGGAGTTCCCAGCAAGAGAGAGGAAAGGCTTGGATGCTGCACATTTACTTTTCAGGAGCACAAAATTCATGAAGAAAGGCAAGCCAAATCGTAGCCAGTCCCAGGTGGAAACCTTTTATCAAGGACTCTTTCACATGCTCTGTGGCCAGAACACAAAAAAAAAAAAACAACCAAAAAAAAAAAAAAGGAAAAAGAAAGAAAGAAAGAAAGAAAGAAAGCAGAATGTAAGGAGTGAGCTATTCCCATCCCATCTCTTGGCTTTTTTTTGTTATTTCAAGAGGCAACATTTAACATTTTATGTTAAGGGCTACACAGGCCCTTAGCTGAATAATAAAACCAGCTTCCCTGGCTTTTCATATTGCCCAGAACGCAGGACAGTCCATCCAGCAGCAGCTGAAACAGCACACCCTGAATATGAAACATGAGGTCTTTTGCCTTCCAGTGTATTAGAGCAAGATTCCCCTGAGCTCTACCAGTGGCAAGCAAAAACCCTTAGGTGTTTATACACATATCTTCCAGTGCATTGATGCCTTAGGTAGGGAAGCATGGTGGGGGTGCCACATACAAACCTCTGTCACTGAAGTCATCCACCAGCACGATCTCTGCCACCAGCTCGGGAGGGGAGCGGTTCAGGACGCTGTGCACGGTGCGCAGCAGGGAGGACCAGCCCTCGTTGTGGAAGGGGATTATCACACTGGTGTTGGGCAGCTTCTCCAGGTACAGCTTGCTCCTGCAGCTGGACACACACAGAGCAAGTCAAAAGGTGCTGCCAGAACACACCAGCACTTCCCTGTTAATTACCAGTTAGCAACTCAGTTCATTCTTTACTCCTCAAAATGATGCAAAGTGCATTAATTTTCTTAATTTTGAAATTGGGGTAACAGACTCTTGCTTTGTAGGGTTTGTCTCAAGGTAGTTTCAGAAATAAAATTCTGCAGCATGAAGTGAAATGTTTACTTTCCTGCAGGTGTGGCCATAAGTGGACTTTATACCTTGTTAAACAGGTAACCTCTAAGGCCACACAGTGACCCAGTGTAGTTAAAAAACACCCAGTAGCTCTTCAGTAGGGGTCAAAAATCTGTTCTATCTCTGGAGCCCCCTGTGTCCAGAGCAAACCTGTGGTGGCTGTGTGAATGGAGGTGTGTGGAGGGTACAATGACAGGGCCAGCAGGACAAGCTCCCCTGTGCCCAGGAGCTGGGAGGGAGGTCCCATGCTGCTTCCTGCCTCTTGCACAGCCCCCAGGCTGCTGTGCCCTGCCAGACCCCCGGAAGGCTGTCACTCTGTGTCACTCTGAGCACAATTCCATGCATACAGGCAGTAATTCCTTCCCCTGGCCCCCGGAAGGGCAGACAGGAATGAAAGCAGCTCTGGCAGCAGCAGCTTTTTCCTGGTACCTTTCCCAGGGCACAGAGAAGGATGCACCTATGTTATACAAGCTCAATACATCTGTGGCTACAGGAAGTTACTCTGGTGCCTGGGTGAGAGGACAGTAACTTATTCTGGGTGTAATGAATTGTCCTGGGGTGCTGCCAAGAGCCTGCACGCTGTGGCTGCAATGCACAGATGCAAGATGCAAACTGAAGCTGCAGGGACTGCTTTCATCCAGCCCTTGGCATGGCCATCCTAAACTTCTTCCAACAGCTACCAGCTACAGTTCTGTTCCAATATGAACCAAGAGCCCTTGAATTGTTTCTAACTCTTCTTAAACTGGAATTCTCATTTTCTGACTAACTTTAACAAGTGGGAAACTTTAGCTATTAAGTTTAACCATTAAGCGTGGAGAGAAATTGCTTCCCTCCAGCTACTGTATCTACAATTGCTTTACAAGACCTGCAAAATTAGTATTTAATATTAAAAACCCTAGAGGCGCTTAAAGGAAATGTTATCAGGGGAAGACATGACTGTTGAAACAAACAATTGTGTGTGTGCACCAGGCAGATCCAGTACATGCTGTGCCCCAGCTCCCTGAGTCCCACAATTAACAGAAAGCAGAGGTGACACACTATTTGGTGCATTAAAGTTCACACAAACCATCCCACACATCAGCTGCTTCTTTGTCCTTCCCCACCCAGGGCAGCTGTCGGGGAGAAGCCCAGCTTCATCCCAGCTGATGCATTTTTCCCCAAAACACCTTCTCCTCACATTCCCTGATGTCTGTGGGCACATCTCCAAAGGCTCCATTACCTAACTGGATGCAAGAGGCTCTAAAACACAGCTCCCTTCTTTCTGGAACACTCTTTATGGACTTGTGACTTTATGTCTAGGTCTCAGCCTAACTTTGTTATAAACTGCCCTCATCAACCTCTCCAGTAACACAAAACATGCCATTTCATGTATATCTTTTTTAATGGGCACAGAGAATGCACAGCAGATCTTTCCAGCTGTGAATTCCATTACTGCACATCCCCACTATGGGTAACCCTGCTCCCTGCCCAGCTAATCCCAGCACCCATCAGGCTCATGCTGTTTATCCTTATCCTCAAGGCCCCCACAATTACAGCTTGCTGTGCTGGGGGAAAGGATGTGTCAAGCAACAAGGAAACCACTGCAGCAGCAACCATTAATCACAGCTTAAGTTGTTGGTGTCCCAGACACTTCACTTATTAATTTTGTCTGGGGCTGGAGTTAGAAGTTTCACATTTTAAAAAGGTCGAAATAGCAGAATTAGCAACACTGAGTTGGCAATTTCAGGAAACACTGGGGCATGTGAGGTAACACATTAAACCCTCAGATAATGAAATACTGGCATTGTCTGATGTTTGAGTTCTCAGAGCCCAAGGCAGCTCCTGTAAATGGAAGCCAGGTGGAATTTAGATTAGTAAACTCAAACTGTATTTCCTAGAACTTGAGCATGGGCTGATCCAGAAACATCTCCAGTTATCTGATTTATCTTTATGTTTAAACATTTCAGCTGCATGCCTAAAATATTTATGGAGCTACACTCACTACTTTGCTTTATGTGTATACATTGAGAAAGAGTGTCAAGCCAGTGTATTTGATTAGTTTTCTGTGACAGCTGAAGAGGTAATATCTCAATTGTGCAGTTAACAAATTATAAAACCTGACTTCTGGAACTTGTATCTCATGAATAAATACATGTTGAATTCAGGTTTACTAAAATGTGATAAACACAGTTTCACACAAAAGAAGCTTAGATTCAAATGTCTAACAATGCTTTCAGATTAAAAACCTCACAAACAGTAGTTAAATACCTCTCAGCTTTGTATAAACAAGGGCTAAGTCCTAACTGATGCACTTCTGCTAGTGAAAAACTTCTGGCTTGACCAAAATCCAGTTCAACACCAGCCTATGGCATAATGTCCAAAACCAGATGAAGTCTAAAGTCAGCCTTCAATTGGAACTCATTTCTACTTGTAAACCCTGATGAGGCTGCTTTTATGAGTGAGATGTCCATGAAAATAATCTATAAACCTGATAAAACTCTTCATACATAGTTGAGTGCAGCTACTCACACCTTTTTCTGCTCCTGAGCATTCCATGGTCATTCCCAGCTAGTGGCCAACATAAGAACTGGAACCTCTGAGTTCCATTAAAGATTTCCTCTGAGCAGGGTTCCAAGTTTGTGGTAATTTTAAGTCTTTTGAAATGGAAAAATGACTTTTTTCCCCAAATTTTATCTCTTCTATTTCCTACTGAAATTACCACACACTGTCCTTCATTAAGGAAATACCAGGACCCAGCTGTGCAAGGGCTGTATTTGATGTACAAAGGTACAAGAGTCCATAATAAAAAAGATCACATTCCTGTAGATGTGGTAATTTAGGGCTTGCAAACCTTCACTGGTAGAAATGCAAACCGTATACTCACTTTGGATGCCTGATGTCTGGAAGGGAACGATTCAGAGAAATTTTATCACTCACAAAGATATTAAAGCCATTTTCCCTGTATGCCTGGTCCACTCGCTCTGCATCAGTCATTGGGTAAGGTTTTCCCTGTTCTCCATTTCCTGTGGATAGACAGAAAGTAAATACAGATCATTACTGCTAATTAGTGCTTAACGGGCCAGAAACTAATCCATACAGCACAAAAAAGAGCATCTTACAGTCCTTAGAACTGAACTTTATTCGTTTTGTGCTCTGTGTCATATTTAGCACCAGGTCAACCACGTCAATTTAACAATTTTATCTGATAAACAGTTTTGCTACAAACCACTCAGCTGTGCAAATCAAAGGTAAAAGTCCTCCTTCTAACACCAGAAACAGATGAAGGGTTTTGGCAATGCCGAGGAGGATCTACAGAATGACTTTTGTTTCACAGTGGGAAGAATCCATACGGTTTGAATATCTCAGCACTGTTGGAATTCTCAGCACAGATGGATTTGTGCATTTACAACCTGAGCTCTTGCACTGAGGGGCAGAGCCCTTGCAAACACACCAGTGTAAAGCTGTGACATTCAAAATGGGCCTTATTTGCAATGCAAGACAAACCCCAGAATTATGGAATGAACTTGCATGAATGTTATAGTCCACAAGACATTTTTCTTATTCTTCCTTCCTGGATCTCCCGTTTTTGGGAGAGGTACATGCACACGGTTGTTTTTTTGGGGAGGGGGTAAGTTTTTTAAAAATTAATTTTCTACCTGTCATAAAAACACCAAGATTTAAGTGATACATTTTCACCTCAAAATAGTTATTGTGGAGTTGAGGAAAAAGGAATTTAATTTGGATTAACACAGTTGAAAGATTAACAGATGAATTGGCTTTAATGCTGCATCACCTTGACCCTAAAGTTGAACATGTTGTTCTACACTCAGCCTACCAAATAAAATCAAGCAAAGTTATAATCTGCATTAAAACATTTTTATAACAATCTTACATACCTACACGCTCAGAGTCCCTCCTTATGGCTTCTTTGTTATGCCAGTCCTTTTTTCTTTGTCCATCAGCAAAGTAAGGGTCTTTCTTTTGCCTCACGTATGATGCCTTTTAAACAAAAAATTGGATATATAATAAATACACAACAAATGAAACCTTTCCTTAGCAGCCTCCTCTTCCTGTAAGAGGAAATTAAACATCTCCCTTAAGGCAAGATCATCACAAGCAAATGGCTTTTAGCCTGAAAGGGGTGAGGGAGGAAGTGAGTTTTGCTTGTCTCAGAACAGTACTTTATCTATGGCTGTTAAGTGATATTTTTCCAGGGCACCATCATGTATGCAGAACAGTATTTCTTAATCAGAGAATCTATTAAAAACTCTCATTTTCATTTTGAAAACATCCAATACATCTTACAGCCTTTTTGTTAATTAAATAGGATGTAATGGGAGACCTATTGCAGGATCATTATTAATGAGACGCTACCACACCTGAATAAAATCAAAATAAGATTTAAAAGGTCATTTATTAAGACTCTTGCTGCTGAACCCAATTAGAGGTTCTATTTCATTATGTTGTTCCTGAAATTCAAAAGGCACAGAAGCTTTGAAAACAAGTCAGCAAATGAAGATCCCCAGTAATCCAACATCTCCAGCTCACCTCTGACTGCACAGGATGGAGACTCACAATTGCTGAAGGAAAGAGGATTCCTGAGAGGCACTGCAAAAGCCTTAATGATTCACATCATGCAAAAGAAGGCAAGTGCAGCCTCAGAGCAGCAGAGCTGATGGAAAACCACAAACTCCTGTCATGGAAGGGCTCACCTGAACTCACCAAACATAAATATCAAACTCATTTGCTTCACCTGCCTTGTGGTTTTCCGGCTGTCCCATTAAACACCACTGCTCTCCTGTGAATTCCTACCTGGTGATTATGCCACCCTTCTAATAGTTCCCACTAAATAACCCACACTAGAGCACACTACCATCCTGTGAAATTTTTGCCTCTGTTTTGCAAGAACAATTCTTTGTCACTGACCAGTTTCCTGTCCAGGATACTCCTCTGCCAGGAAAGTCCTGGAAAGCTCTCGCAGACCAGAGCTCCTCCTTGCCAGGAGAGTTTCGCCAACTTTCTGAGCACTAGCCTTGTGCACAAGTATCATAATGGGCACAGGAACAACTGGCAAGTCTGAAATCTCTGTATTTTAGGTCTCTTTTGTCTCTTATTTATAGTGCTCTGGACTGAATGCACACACTGGGAGAATCACTGACAATGCCACTGTCCCTCCTGCCATTTGCTGGGATTAAACATGTAAAAATCCTTTAAAAGCAGTTGCTCCAGAAACCCCACCCACCACTGAAGAGGAGAGCATGGCCAGAGTGCCCAGGGATTGGATCCAGAAGGAGGAACACACATCACAACACCCACTGTGCACATGGGAGCCCAGCACCCCAAGTCAAACCCGTGCAAAGTGAGCAGGGAATTCAGGCATCCTGGAGAAAAAGAGGAAAACTGAGACCCACGAGCAAAAATACATCCAATCTGTCTATCAGGGCATTGCTAAGAGTGCTTTAAATCCCACCTCTTTTTGGGACTTGGGCAACTTAAACTAGAATTGCAGAGGCACCTCCCTTCCCTCTGAAAACATCCCTTGGAAAACATCTGTCCATTGCTGCAGGTACCCATGGGGACTGCTCTCTGTGCTGGTTTTGGCTGGGGTAGAGTTAAATTTTCTACACAGGAGCTGGTATGGGGCTGTGATTTGGCTTTGTGCTGGAAAGTGTTGATAAAACAGGGATGTTTTTGTTGCTGCTGAACAGGGCTTACCCAGAGTCAAGGCCTTTCTGCTCTGCCCTCAGAGAGGAAGCTGGCAGTGCACGGAAAGCTGGGAGGGGACACAGCCAGGACAGATGACCCCAGCTGACCCCAGGGACATCCCAGACCATGTGGTGTCATGCTCAGTACATAAAGCTGGGGGAAGCACGAGGAAGCAGGGGTTGTTTGGAGTGATGGCATTTATGTTCCCTGCTTTCCTGGGGAAGGCTGAACACCTGCCAGCCCATGGTAAGTGGGGAACGGATTCCCTGCTTTGTTTTGCTTTGCAGGGTTTTTGCTTTACTTTTTAAACTCTTTATCTCAACCCGTGAGTTTTCTCACTTCTACTCTTCCAGTTCTCACCCCACCCCACGGCGGGGGTGAGCGCGCGGCTGCGCAGGGCTGAGCTGCCAGCTGGGATAAAACCACCACACATTCCTTCTGAAATACATTGAGGGAATTGGAACCCGAGCTGTGCTCCACAACAGCTCCCAGGAGACGAGAGAGAAGCTAGAAATACAGCCCCAAAAGATTCACACCAACATCTCCAGAACCCTCTGAGGGAAGAGGGAAGCCACACTGGGCTGGTTCAAGAGAAGCATCTCTCAGCATTACACAGCTGTCCCATCACAGCAGCAGCCTAAAAGCCATTAAAAAGCACTTGCAGCCATCCCTGCTCAGCCTGAGCACCCCCAGGCTCTGGGCTGGAGTGATCCTTGTGTTTGTGTGCTCAGTGTAGGACAATGTGTACAGGGAAGTAAATTTTCTGCACAGCTTCAAGCCATTCTTTGGAGGGGTCAGCAATGTGCATGTAAACATTCTCAGAGCAAGCAGCAACCTAATGCAGGCAATTTAAACCCTGAGATAGAGGGAAAGCAGGCAGCAACACACCATCCTCCAGGGCTGTTAAAATGAAGGAAAACAAAAAAGAAGAAAAAATCACAGAGACTGCCAGTGTATTACACACAGTGCCAGTCAGGCAGATGGACAGTAGAAAGTCAAGCACATAGATGTATTCTTTCTCTCAGTCCCAGATAAAATTACACACAAAAGCATCAGGTAAGCTGGGTTAAGCTAACCCTGTCAAGGCCACACATGTCAGTAATTTGTAAACTTTAAATTAAGCAGGAGGGAAAACCATGAAGCGCACACATCAGTTATTCAGACCTCTCTGAACTGCAGTGTGGGACTACAGAAGTACAGAGTGCAAGAGTTATCGATCCTAAAGTCCTGGGGAACAGGCTCTGTACAGCTCTCAGTCTTGGAGACTTACAAGGATCAACACTTCTTCCTGTTGGCATCGACAAAATGAAATGAGGACTGTGCAGGGTGAGTCATTTTCAGCTCCTCGGCCTGCAGTGCTCATGGTGTTTCTGCCCTGTACAACTCACACCAAAAGAGATTCACACAGGACAAGCAGAGCATGAACTTCTGTTGGATCAACATAAACCTCCCAGTGCCTTTTGGAGGCAAGAATCCTGAACGGCAGACACAGGTCATGGCAGACATGCTGCATTCTGGAGCTTTTTTTGGTCTTGGGCAGAGAAGTTACTTTAGTTCATTCAACACTGGAGTCCTCTATTACATTTAATTCAGCTTGGGTAAATGTTAAGAGGTTAGACTATTCCTTACTGTATCCCTTGCATGCAAACATACAGTGCTTACTCTGGTTTTGCAGGTCGCTGTTAAAGCACCAAAACTGAAAAGTCTGCTGTGAGTCACTGACAGGTTCTGTCAACAATGTCTAAACATTAATTTTGAAGTGACTTTCAGTGCTAGAAAAGGAATATCAGTGTCTTTGCCTCGGTGACCTTGCCAGCCCTCAGCATCCACACAGCCCTGGAGGGAAGGTGGAGCTGCAGCAGCCCAACCAGCACCATGTTTCTGGTTAAGAACCACACTTTCAACACCAACCTAATTTCAGCAGACCACCAAAAAAAGTCAGTGTGAACCATAAAACATTTGCCTTCCCCCTCCTCGACCGCAGTTTCTATCTCCTGCTATCACTATCAGCAGAGCTGTGTGTAAGGTTGCAGGCAGGATGCCACCACGGGCAGAGGGAGGATGCGCCCATATGTCCTCAAAGTCCCTCTCACTGGGAAAATGGGCAGGTTGCTGACATTGATGTGATTTTGGAAGCGCTTTTCCTTCTTTCTTGCCATTTTTTTCCCCCCTCCCTGTTTGTAAAAGATGTCTGAGCTCTAGAAATCCAGACACAGCATACAGGGACCAGAATGTTGCTTTTTTTAGAGGTTTCCTTCAGGGATGCTGCATGGGATTTGACTCAATTATGCAAATTACATAACTTGATGATACTCCTTCAACAAATGCTCTAGACTGTGATATCAGAGCAATCCGCAAAACACAGCAAGTTTCCTAGGACTGACTTTTGCTTTAACTCTTAAACAAGCATTTATGGGGAGTTATGTCATACATGTAATGCTGTATTTCATCTCAGTTTCCACTCTCATCCTAATTTCTCATTAATTCTAACTGCATAGCAGGAGGTAGAACACTTTTGTCCAAACCTTCCACCCACATCTCCCCTTATGTGCATTTTACCTGTAGAATGCAGTGACCATTGTTTGAACACTGGAGCTGTCAATTCCACATGGTTAAGGTAAATTCACAATATGGATCTGGATTTCTATCCATACAAAAGAGGTCAGCAATTTTCATTTTTGCTCTGCGTTAGCTTCCCATTTTGCAAAAATATCGCTGTTTTTTTTAAATGGCCAATTGTAAACAACGTGTAAAAAGCACATTTTAAAGCATGAAGGCTTCATTATGATCATCTAGTCAGGCTATGTAAGTGCACCAGCCATTGAATTCCAGCCATTAACTCCTCCAACAAGCCCATAAGTTCTATTTCAGCTCAAGCACATTTTCTTTTCCTTAAGAACTGGAAGTTGTTTACCACTAAGGAGTGATTACTTCTCCAGCAATATCTTAAACTGTTCTCCTGCCTGTTTCCAGCCTTCATTTTTTAAAAACTGAAAATGAACTAAAGTAGAAAGGCATATTAAGCAATACATTGAAAATGGATTTAGACAGATTGCTGTAAATAAGCCCCTTCTGTTGTCTACCACGCTGTTACTTAACACGCCGCCAAAGCAATTGATCAGCGTTCAAACGCCAAATGCACAAAAATGGAATTTTAATTTTTTGTTTAATCACTATTTAGTGTGCCTGGCTGCAGCCAAAAAAAAAAAAAAAAGAAGCATGGATAGAGACATAAGCCAAGAGTTTTCTACACATTAGAAAAAAGGATTTGCTGAAGCATATATGTTAACCATAATGCTGCACAGATCTCAAACTTTCTTCAAACATTTGTTTTGCTGTTTTATTATTTTCTTTGAAACCAAGGAGCTGTGATCAGACCCATGATCTTTGGAGACATCTGCTCCATCCCAGACCTCTTCATTTATCCCAGCACCTCAGCAAGTCCATCTCGCACTTCTATCCTACAACAAGATGTTGAGGATGCCAAAACAATTCAAGAAAAACAACAGGGAAATGGAAAGCAGCAAATAGGAACCATTCCTCCTCTTATTAAAGGAACTTGCAACCTGAGGTGAACTCGGTGGAATACTCAAGACTACACACTTGGGAACAACCTGGTTGTCACACTCTGTGACATGGCAAAGCAGAAAGAAAACATCTACAGGGAGATTCTTTCTAGTCTTCCAAAACCTCCAGTACCTGAGGTGTTTCAAGAAGCAAAATGAGAGGGAAGCCAGGTCTAGCAGAAAACAGGAGGAATCCTCCCTCTCACTGCAGCAAGCTCATGTTTTAATGATTGTGGGACCATCCATGGTAAATGTAAGTAACCCTTTCATAAATAAATAGACAGCAAGTGTTATTGCACCACGAAGAAATGCAATTCTTTTTTTGGTTTGTCAGAGCTCTATTAGCATGTGTTGGACAGCAAACTGGTACAGCACTCACACAGCACAAACAGCCTCCATCCTTTTTACTGGCAGGAAAACAGCTGAGACTTTCAGATGAGCTAATGAAAAATAAAAATATCACCAACATCAGCTGGAGGCTGCTCCTGGGTCAGAAAGCTGAGCATAACCTCAGTCAATCACAGCTCCTCATTTACTGGAACAGGAGGCAGCATACTACTGGAAAAAAAGGCTGCTAAAAGCCTGTTGTGTGATCTACCCAAGTGCTTTCAAAAGGTTAATTTTTGAAGCTATTTCAGTCCATAAAAAATTTAAGAGGTACATTAACATAATCCATACCTCCAACATTTCAGAAACTATTAAAAGGCAATGCAGGACTAAATGGCACCACATCATGCAGAATTTTTAAGTGCTTTCAAAGACAAAAAGCCAAGTTCATCTTCACAGCTTGTTGGGACTCACACCCAAGCAACAGGTTTGCACCACACCTGAACTTTTCCTGCAGAATGCTATCCCCTGACCACAATTTTCTTTCCCACCTGTAATACCAGTAATATTGAAATTCAGATTCCTACGCTGTTTTTGAGGAGGCCAGGCTTCAGAATATGGAAATAACCTTCCTGATTCCTTCAGAAGTGGAGCCCCAGATAACTGTGGGCACTCCTGGATCAGTCCTTACCCTGTGTCAGAGAATGAAACCACAGCTGGACCAGAACCAGCTGAAGGGATGAGTGCAGACAGGCATAAAGCAGAGCTTTTTGTGCAGAACACCAAGGGACATTTGGGAGCTGTAGAGCTATTAAAGAAATATGTTCCTTGCAGAACGCCAGCTCCTTGTGGATGGGACAGCCTGCTGCTTTTAGCTGACTTTGCTTTTTAATGCAGTAAGTTTTTTTGTATCAAGTGCTAGAACAGTAATTGTTTGATCTACAACTCCCCCACCCCTTTAAATTCCTTCAGTTAACAAGTTTTATTCAACACCAATTGCTGAAAACCCCTTAGCACAAAAAAAAAAAAAAATTCATCTTGCAAAAAGTCCTGGATCATCAGTGGATTAAAGTCTGCAGACATCAGCTGAGGACAGTGACGTGACATCCAGCTTAGTCATCTATCTCTGCCAAACACTTCACATTTTGTTCTTTGCTTACCTTTAGATATAATATTATGGTTTTTGATGGCTGCTGTTCTGAACTTACTGTTTGACTAATCCAGCCCAGACCTGCAGAGGCACAGCACCTTCCAAGGTCAGCACAGAGCACCAAGCAGTGAGTTCCTCCCTGAATTTAAGCACATCTTGTGATAGCACAGCAGTTTCAGACTCAGACTTTCCTTTCAGCTGTTAAAACCCCAGCTGGCCTAGTTTTAGAATTCATTTGCCCACAACAGCTTTCTCATCTTTTCTGTTCACTGAAACGTTTACAGCTCTTTCCATCTACAGAACTGCTCCACCTCCCACACTGAGCCTGTCTCAGGAATCTGCTGAACACTGTGGAATAAGCTCCTGCAGGCACTGAGCTGGGGTAACCACCTTGTTTTCCCCTCAAGCAATAAGAACATTTCTCTGACCTTGCTCTAAGATACAGAACACCTTATAAAATTCCCAAAGAATACATCACGCCCTGGGCTAGCCTCTGGTTGAGATGGAGACATCCTGCTACTCACCTTGCCTGAGGTACAGCAGCCAGGAGGGGCTCGGACAACAAACACACAAAATGAAGATGTAGACAAAAGTAATCTCTGAACTGCCACTCCAAATAAGATTACAGACTTCCCACCCCTCCCACCTTCCCTTTCTGCTTTACAGCTTGCTGGAAACATGAAACTAGACAAGATCTCCCAAGGAACCAGGGTACATTTAGTGTTTTATCACATGTCCAAGAGCTGCTTTTGGACTGCAACTCCCGACAGAAGCTATGAGCATGAAATCCAGAGAAACGCACTCTGTTTCCCACAGAACCTGGTGCCAGCTGAAGCTGTCTTAAGTACAGCCTTATGTTCACAGAAGGAGGGAGTAAGATTGGGGTTCAGTTTGAGAAGTGACCATTTGAAGCAGAAACTGGCACGTGTCTGCAGATACCCACACTCCCTTTGACCCACAAGGTGTAGTGGCTTCCTACAAGGGCACACTTTGGAGCACTGTTTATGAAATCTGACTTTCCAGCAAGACTTACAGATTATGTTGCATATGCAGAAATAGTTGAATAAGGTGCATTAAGATTTAATAAAAATGCAGGACACAAATCCTATTAATTCCATCATTTTGGTGAATTCCCTGTACTTGAGCTATAAACTCCAGATCAGATTATAGGAATGTTAAGCCAATCAAGGACTGCACAGATGAACACAACTTCCAAATATTTTATCCACAAGCACAGAAGCAAACCCTGTATGGTATTAGCAGAAATCTCATTAAAAATACATCACAATGAGCATCCTGAATATCCTCAACACAGAAATAGTAAACAGAGCTGAAATTCCCAGCACACAACCAACACAAGATGACAACTCAGGTGGTGCTGCACATAGGTGGACCTGGCAAACGTGTGACTGCAATTTTGACTTTGTTTAGTTTACAGGAAAAATGCACAGCATTTATAACTATCTGAATGATGAAAGAAATGATGGCAATTTGTACAGTTTCATACAATGGAATCCACCTGATTGGGTATCAGGCCCTTGAGAAACCCTGATATAAGTCCTGGTATAAACTGGCATAACTGGTATGAAAAAAGAAATCAAATGAAAAAAAAAAAAGATAAGGCTGCTAATGCTCCAGTAATCTTTGAAGCAAGGACAGGACAAAATCCTCCTGCTAGACATGCAAAGGAAGAATTCTAAGTACTTTCCATAGAGACAGACATTTCAGTAGAAAAATACTTAATTTGGGGACTTACCAATGTGCAAATTATACTACCAGGACACCCTGCACTTTCTGATAAAGGCACAAGCAAGACTGCACTAGAACATGTTTTCTGAGGTAAGATGAGTGAGGCAGCTTGAAAGCTTGCCAACAGTTATAGCTCATAATAGTAAACAGAAATGCTCAGGATTTTGCCCAAAAAAGCAGGCAGAGCACCATAAGGCATCCATAAGCCTGACAGAGCTGCTGCAGTCTGCAACAGCTGACAGTGTAGATCAGATATTTACCTTTCCTCATGGAAACTGGGCTGCTGCCAAACTTACACAAACAAAATTCAAGGGCACTTTATGGAAGGTTTGATGCCTGGTGAGGGGCAAAGATTTGTCAGCATACAGAGTACACCGGCTTCAGAAAGGTTAATACTGCTCTTCTGAAATCTCCAAAAAGGTAAAAAAAGACCAAACATTCAGTGCTATGGAAAAATATATTCAATCCATACAAAACCTACGTGACAGATATGACTCAAAAACTGGAATAAGAACTGTAGCTGCCACTTTGTTGTGTGCCAGGTACTGAGAATGTGTTTTATGTCAGCACAGTGCTTCCCACATCAAGTTGCATATCATGCTTAGAAACTGTTTCTTCCCTGAATTTTGAAAGCTACTAGGAAATAAAAAAAAATCTGTATTTTAGGGTTTTTTTTTTCTTGAGCCTTCACCCATCATTAGGAGTTACACATGAAAATACACATGAAGTATCTCCAACCAGATTATGTGAGAGGAGGCACAATCTGGCTGTCATCTGTGGAAAAGTCAGACCCAAAACCAGAGGATGTCAGAATATCTATGAGCAGCATCCACCAGTGCAGGGAATGATCCCCAGACATGCTCTGGGCTCACCTTGCTCAGCAGACCATGATTGCAGCTTAACCCTAAACTGTCCATAGGAATGCAGACAGGTGACACAATAATCACCCAGCCAAAAGGATTTTAGGGAGAACTTAAGCCAACAAGAGGCCTACAGATATTTTCAGAGTGTATTCTTCCCCCATTTACCTCCGGCTACCAGGAACAATTATCCTGCCCACATAATATTTGCACACACCTTGAACCAAATAGTTCCTGCTAACTCCAATAAAGCAAAAAGAACCATAAGCATTTTTCTATTTTATTTTCCACACTCTCAGGCAGTACCTTCAGTGCTGACACTGCTCACTTGCCTTACAGACACACTGGGAAATCAACAACCACTGTCACAGCTTTAGTTTAGGGAAAAAAAAAGAAAATCATTGTTTTCAATAAACTTTTACTGTTACTTCAGGTGGTGCTCCAAAACAGGTTTGCTGCCTGACTACCACCAACAGCGTCAGTCCCATCACAGCTTTTTCTTAGCAGCAATGCAGCAAAGCCACAATTTTCTGGCGTTCATCAACAGAATACCCCTTTTCTCTTTTACCTCTTTTAAAGATTTTAAACTGAATTCCTTACCAACTTCCTGACAAACTTGATGCTTCTTGACAGTGTTATGTTAACCTGAAAACATCAGCACTAAAAAGCAACATTTAACAGGTCTCTTCTTCCCACGGAGTTATTTAACTGATGCTCACAATACTAGCATGTTGCACCCAGCAAATGCACAAAAATCTCAAATTCAGTTGTCAGCCTCTTCCAGGTCGCTACTGATGGGCGGCAAAAGTGGCTCAGAGATCACACACGTCACACAATTACAGACTAAAAACCCACCAGGAACCACTTGGGGAAGTTATCCCATGGACAAATTCTGGGCACCTTAAAAATAACTTGAATTTACAGTAATGTTTAAAGGCTTCTGAGCAGTTAAAAACCGAGGTGCCAAGCACATGTACCCAGCAAGGGAGAGCGTCTGGCACCCTTTCCCCACTCCTCCCTCCACAGGGAAAGCTCTGGCAGAGCTCCCTGCAGCACTCCTGTTCCTGGGCACCGTCTGTGCATCATCTCATCACACTTCCCAAGTTTAATACTCCTCTCCCAAGCAAGCTGCTCACGAGGCTTCACTCCACCCCTTTCAAACACAGCTTGAAATTGTGAATGTCACACATTTCTATGTCATCCCAAGAGTTTTAACTGTCCACTCCCTCCATGGGGTGAGGTGAGGCTGACCCAAGGCCAGGAAAGGATCAAGTAAGCCACATTGGAACCTAGAGGCCAGATCCCCTGTGTGGGTACCCCTGGTCCAGAGATGCCCTCTAGTAGTGACCACTGAGCCTGGTTTGGGTGCAACAGGGGAAAACAGAGGCTGGAAAAATAAATTAATTTGGTCTGGGAAGAAGCTGGTTGACAGTGTTAGGCTGCCTGTGGAAGGCAGATAATTTTTCCAATAACTGAAAGATGCTGAACACTTCTGGGGAATTGAGGAAGAGCAGGGCTGGGGATGCAGATACCAAAACATTGTATATGTCTAAAAGGTGACAAATCAATTTTGGATGTCATCTTAAAAGTGACAAACAGCTGCTAACTACAGCAGTGTCAGGATTAAAAAGGAAGAAACAAGCAGCTTCTTTGTGGGAGAGGTAATAACCAGGCAGACAGGAGAGAAAAGAGAGGTGTCACTCAGTGATGTAAAACTGAGCACACTGAGTCTTGTTATTGTTAATATCCAAATTGGAATTCACTCAAGTCTAATCAAAACTTACACATTCTGATGCAAACATTCAGGTCATGTGTCAAAACAATCTTTGCCAGAATCTTTCTAGACCCTGTAAAATTATCAATCGATTTCAATACTGGAATGGAAAACAGGCTTGTTAAACCTGCTGATGTCGCTAACTGGAGAATGGGATTAAAATTCAAAAGCAGTCCTGGCCACAGAAAAAAGCATCAAAAATTTAGGATACAATTCCAAGGGTAAAGAAGACATTAACTGTACAAATGTGAGACTTCAATGATTTTTTTATGCAGCTGTTCAGCAGCTGTTCTATCATTATGACTGTATAAAACTCAGTCCTGCTGTTTGAAAAAAGCTAATTTCATCCTGAGATATTTACAAAAACATCACGCATAGAAAAATGCAAAATAATGTGTGCTGATGAGGGCAGAGATGACTGGGCAGAAAAGGAAGGGCACGCATTACAAATAGCCTGTGCACTTTTCCACGCTGCTGCACAGAAGAAAAGGCCAAGACATGAAATTAAAAGTACCACACATGAAATTATTGAAGAGAGAAATTAATATATTCCATCCTGGGCCAAGAGGCAATTAGACTTTGAGGAGTCTCATTTCACCACAAGGATCTTAAGGGAGGTCTTTCCCTTGAGAATACTCTGAATTCCTGAAATTTTCAGTGTCCACTTCCTGGATGGAGTTATAGCAGCCAAATATCCTCATGAGCATTCTTTAGGCATCACATTAATATACACCACAATGTTTTCTGTTTTCCTAGATCTAGTCTAGCTCCCATAGCACAGTAGAACTAAGTTCCAAAGAAGCTGAATTATTCAGAGCATTTACTGTCCTTCAGGGTCATTACAAGAGTGTAGAAGTTAGCCCTATGATAAAATATAAATTCTCTTCTCTACGGCATAGTCTGACCTCGCTATAATGAAGCTCCATGGGACTGAGAAAAATTGCTGTACAGCAGGACATTCTCTGAAATACAGTTTTTGTAGCTTCTCATACCAGAATAAAGAAGTACCCAATTTGACTAGAATATGTTGTATCTGGTATTTTTATGGGTCTTCCTTCATACTGAAAGAACACTGCTTAAGCATTGACAAAAAAAGGAAAAAAAAAAATCAATAAAGAAATAAAACGCATGGTTATACATGAGATGCAGCAGAGAATGACAGCTACAAACTCTTCAGATTTGCTTAGGTGTTTGTTCTACCAAGTCTCATTAAACAGGAAAAAAGAATTAAGTTCCCACTGCTGGGACTGTTTCAGAGAGGGCAGGCTATTAGCAGGTCGTGTTAGAGAGCGCCTGACTAATTCATTGTGTGTTCATCTCTCTCGAGTCCTCTGAAAATTTATGGTGTAACACCTCATGGCAAAAACAGTGCTGGCAAAACACTGCTGGCTGCTCACACAGGGAGCTCCATTTCACCTCTTTGGAAGAATTCTGAAGGTGAATCTCTGTTCAGCCTTGTACAGAGTAGCATAAACTATTTTAAAGCCTCCTTTAAATGGGAACAGAGAGTGAGACACAACTTGTATCCTAGATTTTGTGTGTTCCCTGGACTCAAGGACAGTCGTTCTGGGAGTATTCAGGCAATGCTCTGATGTTCCTTTTAAGAGCCACATTCGCTGGCTTTCAGCACAGACAAGGACAACTCTGCTGAAAGGGGTTATGGTTAAGGCTGCTCTGCACAATGTGAATGAAGGAAGAAGGGCCACTGCCCTCTGGAGAATGATGTCCTACAGAAAAGCAATGGGAAGATCATGGGTGTAACACACAGCATTTTAAAGAGGTTTTCAGAGCAGCCTTTGTGACACTGGCAATTTTTTCCCTCCCTGAAGCAGCACAGATATTCTGAAAATTGAGCACTCCAAGCCTTCAGCATTTCCAACTGTGGTGTGCAGAGGGGAGAGGCTCCCTCTGCTCTGACGTTTGTCTGCCCTCACATTTAACATCAGTCAGACCTCCCGAATTCTGTGACGTGGTTAACTGCAATCAAACAGAACTGCTTTAACAAAAACTTCATCTCCTTCAAGCTCTGTGGTTTTCAAACGCTCTGTCAGACTTGCACATCTGTTGAGTGAGGAAGTGACCTTGGAGGAGAGTAAGGAGGCTGAGGAAACTGCCGGGAACAAAGAGATGCAATTAGTGATGATGAACTGGTCTTATTACCATAGAAGACTGAAGTTCAAGTCTTGATCTGTGTCATAAGTGAAGAATCAATCTGATTAATTTTGCCAATAGCCATTCTTCGGAAACCATTTTTCATTACTGCCCAAGAAAGAGCTCTGACCTGAGGAGTGAGAGCATTAACCAGAGCATTTTGGGGCAGCCAACAATACCTGAGAACTGTTGCCCTTCAGACCCATCTCCTGACCACAGAAAGCTTTCACAGAGATCCCTTTTGCTCATGACAACAGCCTGTTTCATGCACACTTCATGCAGAGAATCTTAAAAACCCTGCCAATGCTGAAGTACTACTAGATAATAATTCAAGACTAAGATAATGGGCATGGGGGTTCCTTCCTCTCTTCCTGCAAGTCAAAAAACAGCTTTCATTCAAGAATGATTTTGAAGAAACTATACTACATACACAGATGTAGCAACACAGCCTATCACAAATTTTCATCCAAAGTGACAAGCTCAAGGCATGAACATTACAACATCTTAAAAGCTTTCAGAACAAAAGAACAGCTGAAAAGTCCTGAATGACTTTGCTCAGGAGATGGACATCCTGTGTGCTCCAGCTAACCTTACTAATGATCATTCAAGCTTCAAATCTGCTACTAAAGTCTCCGTTGTAAGCAATTATTTGCCTCTGTGCAAAAATGTTCATTTCATGCTCTGTAAACACATCTTGTGAAAGACCAGCCTGCCCATAAAGATTGCTTCTGACAGCCTGCTGACCATCTCCTGCAGCAAATGCCTGGAGCATCTTTTGGAGGCAGAAACATCTGTTCTCCCCTCACAGAGAACAGAACATGTTTACAGGTGAGCCATGTACAATGACCTCGACAAAAGGCAGCTGGAGAGTGCTGGTGCTTAAGTAAGACAGAGTAACTTGACACTGTAAAATTAAAGACAGCAGCAACTGCTTTCAAGTAGCTGTAATAATTTGTCATAGCATTTAATCAACTAACCTCTTGTGGAAAACATCCCCTCTGCAGTGCTGCTCTCAGGGTAAGGATTCATGGATGAGGTAAGAAAGATGGCTTTTAAAGTAAAGGTGGAACTGCAACAGGAAAGAGTGGTTGTCAACCTTCAGTGAAAAAAAAGCACCACACTGGTTAGCATAACTAGCAGTAATAAGCAGGCAGATTATTTAGCCCAAACCACAGTCAGCCACACCTAATCCTGTGAGCAGTCTCTCCCCATGAGATCATGAAACATGATGCTACATGGTAAGCATTTTTTGCCCAAGAACATTAGCCTGAATCCCAAATCCATTACACACAGTGCCAGTTTCGGGTGTCAGCATGTGCAAGGCTGCTGGGAGACAAGCTATGTATTTTAAGGTAATATGAAAAAAAAAAAAAAAAAAGAAGAAAAGCAACTGCCTTCCCTAAATGCAAGCAAAATGTTAGATGTGGAAGTTATCACCTTTGCTAGAAAGGCAAGAGAATCATAAATATGCCAGACATTTAATACATGAAAACAAGTCAACTTTGAATAATTTTACGCTATTAAGAGATGCACACCGAATATGGACCCAGATCACTTCATAATTCATATCTAACACATACTAAAAGTCAGCCTTGGTATTTCACAGCAAGTTGCCAGCCAGAGTGGTCTTTCAGATGCATCTAAATTCACTTCACCACGCAGACAGAGCAAGGAAACACTTTCACCCCTCCTCAGTATCTACCTCAGAGAGAAGTGCCACTTCTCTCTCAGTACTTCTTCACAGATGACTCCAACCAGACCTATTTTCCCATATCTCACGTTATAAAACACTCTAGAGGCCACACGTAAAGTGAGCTACTCTTTTTTTATTTCTAAGAACATCTCTTGAAACTTGAAGTAAGCAAAGAGACTTCAAGATTTAAGTGTCCACATGATGCTCCCAGATTAGGAAATATTTATGTATTTCCATAAATTTATCACTGTGCAAAGAGGCAAGACAAGTTCACCATCCCAAAAAGCATAAGCCAGAGCACTTGGCTATTATGAATTATAAAAGCAAAAAAAGCTCAGATAAATGTCAGTGTTTCAGTAATCCCATTTAGGACAGCTGCTCAGAAGAGCCTATGTAGGACTGGATTTTCACAAATTACATTAAGAGGAGGGAGGACCATAACACTTACTGTAATGACGAGATGTCAATCTTACCAGAAAGTAAAAACGTACGATTCTTAGTACATGCAATTTAGTGGAATTAGTTTCCAATTTGCATAACAAAACAAAAATCAAGGCTGCTCTGTACTTTCAAGTAAAGCTAATCTTAAATTGATAAATCCTGACACTTTTGTCCGTGGTCTGAAGTAAATCCTTGCAAATTCTTTGAAGAGGTGAGACCAACAGTCCTTCTGCTCCACACAGATGAGCAAAAAGTTTGCTGAATTACACTGCTGTTCTACATTCATCATCTTCAGAAGCAGAGCTCAGTTTAAAGGCTTTTTTCTTGTCTCAAATCCAGCTTCTCTCATTGAGCTGGTTGCAGTAAGTCCCCATCCAGGGCTGTACGGGGAAAAGTAAACTGGAAATGGGGGCAATATCATCAAATTGCCTCTATTACTGAGACAATCCCTTTCAAAGCCCTCCTTAACATGCCCTGGTTACTGGATCCTTATTTTTCAGGCAGCAGAGCACATTCAGGCAATTAATTTCCTATTCTTCCTGTCATCTCCACCACTCTGAAACTCAAATTCACACTCTCATACTTCCTCATACAGGAACATGTATCAATCTCCACCTCCCCCTTACTTTCCGGCTTATCAAACCAAAGACGTTAAAAACCTTTTAAAGCAGAAGGGAACCATCAGTGCCAGCCTTAAAGGAAACAGTAAATAATTATTAGTAGGTGGGAAATTCCACACATTTCTGCCTGCTTAGTACACCTATTTCAACATCTCCAAATAGTTGAATCTTATTAG
The DNA here is from genome assembly GCA_034509425.1 of Eopsaltria australis. Lineage (NCBI taxonomy): Eukaryota > Metazoa > Chordata > Aves > Passeriformes > Petroicidae > Eopsaltria > Eopsaltria australis. The sequence continues at coordinate 1,705,687 of JAVTVJ010000090.1, read as the reverse complement.
TTGCTGCAATTTAAGTCACCTTCCCTATATAAAACTTGAAACAAGCACTTGCTTTGGGTTCCAGAACTGCATCAAGCCTGTGTTAACATTTTAATCTCAGTGACAGCCAAGGAAGAGCCTGATTAAACAACTCCCCAGTAACACCGTTCTATTTAATCTTCTTTGCAAGCTTCAGAAAGATCATTGCATGAAAAAAAACCAACCGAAAAACCCAGAAAACAAAAACAACCCAATGCTTATGTAGTTATAAAAGCCTTCATCACTCAATCCTCTATCCTCTGTAAGAACTCTCCTGACCGTCTGGAACACTTTCTGCAGCAGCTCTCACTGCAATAAGCTGAACATTTCCACCAAGGGGAAAGTCTGAAGAAACTACAGTACATGATGGGTGACATGGGAAAATCAAATACTTTAACCTCCAAAATTCCTTTAAATGCATTTTTAAAAAGCAGCAGTTGTTTCAAACAAGCCAAAATATTCCACTTAAACCACAGAGATTAGGAACCACCCCAAATTCCTTCAAGTTAAATAGAAGCAAACTTTCTGCTAGATTCCATCAAAGGTAGGATCATTTTCTTTTCCCTAAGAAGATGCAAGCCAAAGTTCATAGCTTCTATGGATTTCAGAGTACTCAGATCAATCTTCTGAGAGCAGTACAAAAATACTCAGTGCTTTTGACTGATGTTTCAGAAAATGAATTGTGGCTTGTCTTTTAATCAGAAGTGTGAGGGATTCAGGTTCCATACACAGTAGAGAAAAAGGACTTTGAGCATAAGTACATTCAGACAGCTGCAGCTGAGGGGCATGTACTATTTTGAGATTTTTTCTGATGAAGTTATGGCAAGAAACCAGAGCAAACTTTAGCGATAGTGGAAATATCCAAGGTGTCTGGGGGTGGGGGGGAAACTTCTTGGTGGCTCAGGTGAGCAACCACTAAGAAAAGATTCATATTACAAACATTAACATTCAATGTATAAACTTTCTTAGCAATAATTTGTAACCCTATAAACTTTCTTAGTAATAATCTGTAAGCCAAGAAAACATGTCCAACTCAACACATGCAACCAGTAGCTCTGGACTTGGAACTCAGCAGTTGTTCTCCTCCTTGCCAAGGATTTTATATAGACATTCTATGATTTTCCAGAGTCACCACAAACTGGCAAGTATCAAACCAAACCTCTGCCTGAATGTTTCAGTTGTTATAGCATGTCGACACAAAGACCCATTTTATGCTCCTGTACAAACAGAATCAGACATGAAAACTTCTCCTCTTTGCCAGGCACCAGGGAGAGCCTTTGTTCAGCTGCACAAGAATTCAGTGTAACCAGTTCATACTTAAAAATCAGTGTGCAGCAGCGAACGTTCACCATCCCAGAGCATGGAGAGATTTGCTGGGGGGATTATATCTAAGCAGTTTTAAACACTAATGTGAAATAGCAAAATCCAAATCATTAGACCTGCATTTGCTGGGCTCGGCTCCCGCCCAGGGCACTGTGCCACGTCCCTCCCAGAAAAGCATGCAGGTCCCTGCTCAAGCACTGATGCCTCCAGCCCTAATCTGCTCTTGGAATTGCTCCCCAGTGCCAGGCAGACTCCAGGGATTCCAATGAGCACAAGCTGGCTTATATTTAAACCAGATCAAAGCTGGAGCAAGGCTCTTTAGGGGTAACACAGACAGGCAAGGAGATTCCCTTTGGTCACCCTGTGTGGCACAAACTGGATCCATCATTAACCTATTATATATATATAATAAGTACATACTTTGTTCTGAAATACCTTTTTACTGAAACAGCTTACACACACACAGAAAAAAGTTATTGATAACACTTCAGCAATCCCCGTTTTCCTTTGAAACTCTGTATTTTGGCAAGAATCCCAACAAATTTCAAGACATCAAAACCACCATTACTTGGTGAACTGCTAACATATGAACAAGCCCTATCAGACATAGTGTAGTACCTGTTTGACACATCCCTGCCTGAAGAGGTATTTCTACTGTCCAGTTTTCAGCCTGCAGCCTTTAGTCACTCAGCCTGTCTCCTCAGGACTCTTTCCTCTCATGTGTTGACCTGAGAACTCACAGAGCTGCACATGGAATCACATGGTAATGAGGTGTCTACAGCAGAGCACAGATAGATATTTTCCCACCCTCTCTCAGGATATGGAGAAATGAATGTGAATGGTTTATGCAGTGATGAATCAAGCTGTCTGAATTTTGCAAGTCAAGGACATCAGATGCATTTCCCATGTCAATATTCGTATGGTCCCTCTCCCCCCACAAAGCCACACATCTGATATGCAAGCAACATTTTGTATTCCATATACATGTGAAAATGCCCTTCTGGTGATTCAAAGGACTCAAAGCGATGCAGAAAGACAAGATGCACAAAAATAAAATCTTTACTTAAAACGATTTACTTTAGAACAGAGTAACTGAAATATCACTGAAGTTTCTGCAGCAGAGGGCCATGCCCTGCTCACTGATGCACAAAACATGTGTCCATATGTTAATAAATACTTCAGTTTTTTTTGCCTTAATGCTGAACAGTTGTACACCTGTTACAAATTCGAGGTCAGCATTTATTTATATGTCAAAGTACCTTTCCAAGTGTCCACCTTCCAGTATTAGCAATAGAGGGCCAGTAAATAACAACATGCAAGAAGACCATCTGTGGCAATATTTGTTCCAGTCTCCACGTGTGTCTTGACTAACATCTGTGCCTGTCTCACTAAAGAATGTTTTCAGCTAGCAAATCCCCCAGAGAAAGGCAGAAAGTAAATTTTCTTGATTCAGACACTGAACATTTAATTCCTAAAACTTTATTTTCAACCTTTCCTCAGAATACAGTGCATGTAATATTTAGAGCTGCTGGCTTTCAGGAGACATTTGTCAGAGCCCATTTAGAAGCGATAACGTCTAAAACATCTGCAGCTGCTTATAATGCATCAGGAAAATAAAGTTGTCTGGCCTTAGCACCGTGCTGGTGTTTAAAGGAAAAAAAAATATCAAAACCATATGTCAGCTCTTAGTTTAGTCTCAAGTGATCTATATTTCATAAGGTAAGTTACCATGAATTTTTAAACTCCTATGAATTGAATTCTACTAATTGGACTTCTTGGATTTTTAGAAAAATGCTTTAAAAAACAACCCCTTAAAACTCCCCAAATCCAGCTGGTTTTGATTGCACCACTCAAACACCCATAATCTTTCTGGTAAGAGGAGTAAGCTCTAGAAGTTATCATAAAAGTGCCATGGCTAAAATACCTCCCTTGGCTTCTCCCCCAGAAATAAGTTTCCTGCAATTGTTTTATTCAGCTTATCATCATTATGGGTGCATGAAATGACATCCCTTTCCAAGTAATTTACATGGTGGGTATTAAATTTAAACTTCATCTCAAATAAATAGTGGCTTACTGCTTCAAACAAAGTACATGAGAGCAGGGATTTTAAATCAGTCAGGAACTCAATTTTGACCCAGGTCTTCCATTCCCTCTGAATGAAAGCCATTCAAACAAGGTGATAGGATTTTCCTGCTGCAAAGGTTCTCGAGCTGCTGCTCCTATGGCCCAAGCAGGCATTCCGGAATGGAAAGGTTGAACCCAGCTGAAACACCTTGTGCTACAAAGGCAAAAATGTTCAATTTAAGTAGCAAATGTTCAGCACAATTTTGTGGCCTGTGAGCAGGGTCTCACTTCACTAAGGACACCCCACCAGCCAGATCCAGAGCAAGAGCACTAGGAGAATGATATACTGCAAATGGAAATCCTCTAAACAAACACACAACTTGCGCTTCAGATTGCAGTGAAATGGTCCAAAAACTATGTAAACGTTCCCCAAAAACTGCATCTTCCCAATAATTGTTGTTTTGTGGGTCAGAGAGCAGCAACTGTTCACACAGCCGTGATGCTGCCTTGTCTTTTAAATGCAAGCAGCTCTAAGCTTCATTTTACTTCCGCTGCCCTGAAGAAAGCACCTCTTACAAACCAGGCACATCTGCAAAACACTCTCAAAAACAGAGCAGGAACAGAGGAGCAAGGCTTGTGCTAAAAACCTGACCTCTCTGGGTAAGATGTTTTACAAATAAATTATCTAACACAGTGATAGAACAGGCTGAGCACAACATATTTTGTGTTCATACCTCCTGGGAAACTTAAGGGAGATAAACAGCCCTGTCAAACTTTGTTATCTTAGGAAAAGAAGCATTTTTCCTCAGTGCCATGGATTAATGCACTCACTGCCTTCACTGCTTAGACTCTGATCTCAGTGCAAAGTTTGTAAGAGCTGCCTCCCATCCTTCTCTCAGAACACAAAAGACACTTAAAGATTTGTCTTCTGCTTCCAAGTGCTCCACAGCTGCAGTTTCCCAGTAATGCTTTTGCTGACTGACCCCTCAGTAGGCTTTCCCATTACTTAACAGTAATTGCACAGAAAATATGGACACAGTCATCTGTTCCCACTGCTGAACCTTTAATAAGGAAAGATAATTACACAGCTTCTGATACACCAGAAGATCGCAGAGCAAACAGAAAACAATTAACATTTCACTTACTATAAAAGATTTTGGGGTGATGTACAGGACAACAGTGCTGTCTATAACCACACATTTGTTCTCAGGCTGAGTTCTAACCTGACATGCTCTTCCAAATTCCAGTAAGAATTGGAACATCAACTTTATCAGCTCTTTCACAGCTGCTCATGGGTCCCAGCAGAAGCAACATAAACTGACAAAGTCCTGATTCAATTTTTTTTTTTTTTAACCTTTTGCAACTTTATAGAGGTGAGCAGCAAAATGCCAAAGCTCAGGAAGACACCTGTGCAGTGACTTTATCTTGGAACCAGCAGTCAGAGTTTCCCAACACTGGCCGAGTGAAGGGGACACTGATTATCACCTTCTTGCAGAAGTTAACTACACTTGCCAGGAAAAGGTGACAGCTCCACTGAAGCTCCTCCAAACTATGGGAAGAACATAATCTATGGAGATCTTTGATTTGCAAAGGAAGCAGAACCAGAGCTCTCTTACAAACATGTATTTTAAGCTAAGAACTCCCCTTTACTGCTACAGAAATCCAATACAGCCTTTTCAGTTTGATATACAGAATATTTCTGGTTGCAATGTGCCTTTAAAACACTAAAAGCCTAATTAAAACCCAGAACAGTAGCAGTCAATCCATGTCAGTACATATATCTGAAGTCAAGACAGGGCTTGGCTTTGAGGCTCTAACCACTATTTTGGTGGCAGAGAACCATCTCTTCTCACAGAGCTTGGTAGGGACAGACGCAGGACAGTACAACTTCTCTGTCTTGTCACCTTCAGATCACCTCAGCAGCATAATGAATGCTTGCAGCACCGCACCTGGGAGAGCAAACTCACCACACAGTGCAATTTTTCTGTATAATACAAAATCTATCATCTATGATCACCCAGTCCTTTTTAGAAGCAGACACAGGTTCTGCAAAACAAAACAAAAGCTTTTTAGATGGCTGTTAGTCTATTGTCTTACACAGCACTGCCTGCTCTGACACCCAGGGATTTTGGAAGTGCCCTCCCAGAAACATGAAGCTAAAGAACCACAACTACACAATTGCAAAATCCTAAAGAGTAACTCAACAGCAGTCTCAGAGTTCACAAAAAGGCAAACTACTGCAAAAAACCCTAGTAATTTGTTTATTTGAACTAATCTGTAACCCACAAGCAGCACAGTATTATTCTGTAACTCATAACAGGCAGTAGATCAACTTTGAAAGGAATGTACAGCCAGCTTTCAAAAGACTTCTAGAAAATGCCTGGAACATTTTAACAACTTAATTCTGACTTAGAGAAATCTTTAATTAAGAGAGCATTTAGAAAGCATTTTCAGAACAATCTGGAATCCTGTGGAATGCGTTAAGGCCTCCAAGGAAGGCCGTTCTGGCTGAGCTGAGATCAGTCATGACTTAGAAAGGGAAAGCAGCAGTGAGAAGCAGCCAGCAGCATCCAAACCTGAACACACAACTTGTCAGCCGTGTCAGTATTTGCCTCCAGGATCACCCCTGCCACTCTTTTATCACTTCATTTGAGGAGTTTACCCTGCTTTTTCCACAAAGATGGCATTACCCAAATCACAGCCATACAGGACTTGACTTACAAGAATTAACTGCTGCTTACTTTTGCACCAGCAAGCCACTGCTAATCCATGCTCCAGCAAAAAAGCAAGTGAATTAGGTCAAGGGAGCTTAAGTGTTGCATAGCACCTTATATCCACAGCTCAGACAGCACTTCCTCACCCACGAGCAAGAGCAGACAACAGTAAGTCAAGTCCAGATGGCCAAAGGGTCTTTGTCTGATACCAATGAACTTTCCTTTACTCTTTAGAGAAGGCTTATGTCTTGAAATGCCTTATCAAGATTACTTGGAGATTATACCCTGATGGGTGCTATTTTGTAACTTCTTTCAACTCCAACCTTTCTGAAGCACAGCCAGTCCCCTTCTAGCAATAGAATTGATGATAGAAATAGGCAGAGCAGCAAAAGCTACAGCAGACTCACCTTTCTCTTTCTGAAAGCTGCCCATCCAAACAATGCCACTGTTTCCAGATGGTGCCTTACACTGTAAGATACCAAAACACCTCAGTGTTTACCGTCTGTTATATATGCACAAAAATGTTTACACGACAGACATTTCCTTTCAAGTTGCAGAGCAGGAGAGAAACCAGAGTTATTCTGACACATGAAAGCAAGAGAGAGGGGACACAACCATCAGCTCAGACAGAGTGCTACTTTAGAGCAACCACCTCCTGCATCAGCTGCACATTTACCTGCTGAGCCAGAACATGTTCCCACCTTGGAGCTGGGTGGGAGCCTTGGGAGCAAATATTCAGCCCCACAGACTTGAAACATCCACCTTGCTGACTCCACAATGGAAAAACCAAGGCCACTCAGACAATTCCATTAACAGAGATTAAGAGTTATGTCAAGCACTGTGTCAGATCCACGGGATGCCAGCTTCTAGCACTACAGCCCATCAGCTTTCCCAGAGTTAGTGCCAAGCGTTTGCCCATTGCGGCCCACTCCGTCTGCTGGGTTTGGGATTAGGATGCTGCCTGAGGAGAAGATGAAGAAATGGATGTTTCTAAATCCCTCTGGAAAGCTGTTCTGCAGTATGTTTGCTAAAGAGCCTGTTTGATGCCTCCACTGTTCTGGCTGCAGATCACAGAAATCTCTTACACACTCACCATAAATCGCCTGAGCCATTCTGAAGACCAGTAAGGAAGAAATTTTCATAAAAAACTAAAGCCAAGATTACTTTGAACCACAAAGGACACTTAAAACTCAAGGAGCTTCAAGAAACCAGGTGATATCTTTGCAACTGCTGCCTCTCCCTCCCTGCTTTTTCAACTATTTATTAAGATTAAGATCTTTTGGAGGAAGTTCACTGTTACACAAAGAGTTCAGCCCCATTAGGTACTAAGCAGAATTGCTTTAGTCAGCATTAAATGCATAAACCCAGACATGCAATTAAAACCTTGGATTACATTTCATTACATTTTAAGAGTACTCTATAACCAATCAGTTTTCAGGGTCTTGTCTGCCAACCAGTTTCCTCTTTTGAGGAGCCACTGAGAGGTTTTAGAGGCTTTAGAAGCTTTCAAACAAGATCCAGGTGCATGAACTGATCTCATTATTTAAATCCTGACCCTTCTTGCTGATTGCACACAGCACAGAACCAGAGTAGGCTGCACACACACTGAATGGTGATGTGTTACACGCTGCTCTTGTTTAGGAAGCCAGAACAGAATCCTATCTGCATAATCCAGCAGCACTGAGCACATGTCCAAACTCATTCACGATAAGCTGACAAAGTTCCAAAGTAGGATGGAAGGAAATTCCCTTGCTATTCTCTTCCACCTCCTGAGCAGAGATCACTGCAGCTGATGAACAAGTCCACAGTAACATCACAACACTTCAAGAGCCACAGCTTTCATCAGCCCTCCAGCAGAAGAGAAAAACCCCAGACTGTATCTGCAGACACAGACAGACACAATGCGAATCCATTACAAAGGGATCCAACTTCCACAAGCTTGAAAACATTTTGCTGAAGACATCCTGCCATTGTGGAGCTGTGACTCCCAAATGAGGTAAACTAGTGCACCTCTTAGATGTTTAAGTCTTTAGCAGTTGTAAGGAAACCAAAAGAACAACTATAATCAAGGTTTCAAAGTCCGTTCCTTTCACGGCTCTGACAAACTAAGGAAGAGGAAACTGGATCCGTAAATCTCATACCTGAGACAGCAGATTCAAGTATGAAGCAATTACAGAACTGAGAGACACCATACATCAGACTGAAAACACCAAGATCTTTAAACACTGGGTTCAGTCACCAGTGAAAACCCAGATGTCCCTTTCACAAATCCGTGCAGTACTGGTGACACTGTACAAAATCTAATTATTGCACTGCTGAGAAGCTCCTTTTTTTGGTACAAGTACCAGCAAACAATCCAATTTTTAAGATGTTTCCTACAGAGCAACTTTAGGGAAGGAAAATAAATATATACTTTCAGTTTGGGTTACTTTATGGGAAGCAGTCTGCCTTTGGGTGTTTTACTTTCTCCTTGCAGACTTCTGACTAGGCCTCCTGTGTGCTATAGAAATATAAATCAGACCTCATGAAGCTTTCACTTTTCCCTAAAGGGCCCAAATAATTTAATTCTGTTTTTCCAATTATCTCAAGAGTTATTCAAAAGGAAGAACTTTAGAGGGTAGCAAAAAACAGACCTAAAATAGCTCTAAAAACTCTTAAATATGAGGGAAAACTCTGTAAATAAGTCAGGTAAATCACAGGTGTAATGAGCTCAAGACAGTTATTTTATAACTTGCATTTAATTGAATATTGCTTGGTTTCTTGCATTATTTCTTTAAATATTAATAGCCAAACATCTACTTTGCAGCAGCAGTCTAATTCTGGTAGCAGCTGGGTAATTCTACATAGCAGTCTAACCTATCTTTTTTCTAGTTTTCAGGGATTCTCTAACCTCTCCTGACTTCCTGTAATCCAAGTTATATTGAGCTGCTCTGACAAAAACATTTCGGAGGGGAAAACAAGCAGTTTTCATAAACAAATACTGGCAAAGTTCAAGCACAGGCATCAATTGTGATAAAGGGAACAAGGGCATTTTCATTTTGCTTCCATTTATGTTGAATAGAAGAAATTTTGGAGTACTCCAACGTAAGTGACAAGACATGAAAAACAGGGTGAGGCAGCAGAACATTTTTACAGCACTTGACTGATGACTAACCTATGATGTCAAGGGCTAAATATACAAGAAACTTGAAAATCACAAGGCTGTGCATCTTGCAGCTCAACTTCCAGCTTTGTGTTTTCCAGAGCAGGGTCTGTGTCCTTGAGTGAGGTCTGTGGGCACTTTCAGGATCACATTAAAACAACTGGGTATCACAGGCTTTTCACCTGATTCCTCCAGGTCCTGATACATGGCTTATGTACAGTGGTGCCTCTGTATTGCACATGAATCACTTGTACGTATTTGCACTCTTTGGTGCTTGCAAAGAACACAGATATTTGTTATTTTGAATGGTCAAAGCAGGGAGGCAAAGGGCTGTAGGTACTGCACTGCAGCTCTTGAGTAAAAGCTGTCAGTGATCCTTGAGAAGGGCAGATGGCTCCATCCTCCTCCTCTTCCCTCCACCTCAGGATTTTGAACACAAGTTCCCAGAGCCCCACAAGGCTCATGCAGAACTTGGGGCTGAGAGCTGTGCTCTCACCTCAGCATCCTTCACAAGGGGGTCAATGCCAAGGATGGCTCTGGGGGGAGGAGGTGACAAATGCCACCCCAAACCCAAACATGAGCACACACCTCATGGGCTTGACTGGCAAGAATTCTGGACTCAGGATGTCAGGTCTGGAGAGAGGGGGTTTCTGAGGCTCGTTCTCTGCGTCAGCCCTTAAATTCAAAAATGCACAAAAAGGGTTGGGTACCAAAGTCTCTCACTTCCAGAGGCTTTCAGCTCACCCTGAGCATACAAATCCCTTCATTATGTAACACCTGCATAATCGAAAAGTGATCGATTCAAAGGGAAAACAGTTTCCTACATGAAGGAGAAATTAAGGGGAGCACACAGATAAAGGCACCAGTCATTCTCTCAGTTAAACCTCGATGATTTGGAAGGCAGCATGTCAGCTACAGACAGATATGCCCAAAAATAACTATTTTCCACTCCTACCCTAAACCCAACCCATAAACCGCTACATTTCTCACGTTCTGTCCATTCAGCTTTTTCTTCACACAGCCATATTTCTTCCACTTCATCCTGCAGCACTGGTCCCACTAATCACTGACATATGCTCCAGCACAGAGTATTTCCTCTGGCATGCTCTAAAAAGAAGCACTGTCACCAGAGCAATATAAGTGCTGGCAAATATGGTCTGTCAGGTTTTGTTTTCAAGGACTATAAAAATAGACTTCACTGCATTAGGCTTCAAAACTCATACCCTCTAGAAATAATTTCTAAAACAAGTTTTCACATGACTTGTTATTGTTTTCAAGTATCCAGAGAGAAAATCTGTTCTTTTCTATTTAATTTCACATTTTCAGGTTAAGCCAATATTTGAGTTCGTCTACACAACCGACAATTCCCAGCTAATTTATCAGCAATGCCAGAGCTCTCTGCTCACGTATTCACGTCAATTCACAGCTTCTCAGATGCATTTCTACCAGGAGCAGCCTCTTATAAAAATATTAGCACTTGAAAAGCCACAAACCATCAGTTGTTTCACAACTCAGGCTTTTCACCCAGGCTGACCAGTATTAGTTTATCCTGATAACAGCTCAGGCCAAGATGCATGGAAAAGTATGTTGGCACAGATTGAAGTTCAGGATACTTTCTTGTTAGTTTGTAATTGCTTTGCCAAGGACTCTCTGTAACCAGCAGGCCCAAGTTCCTATTTGCAGAACATAGGACAGTACAATGAATGAAAACTTATCTTTTATACACAGATTCTCTGCAGCAATCAAAATCAAGGACAACACAAGTAGGACCTTCACATGTTGCAGATAAGACTTTTCCCGTCTTCCACATCCCCACTGGCAGAGGACACAATTCACATCTGAAAATCAGAAACAATCTGGGGCACAATGGGTCAAGAATCACATTTCCAAAAATCAGCTGCAACGGTGATAACCTGGATACTTCTCTGGTCTCCATACACACAACCAGATACACGTCTGCCAGTTTCTGCATCAAAATCCCAGGTCTTCCAATACTTTGGAGATATTTTTTCAGTTTATTTCCATGCCCCAAGCAAAATGATTGTGAGAAATCTCACTCCAAACACTTTAACTGTACCAATATAACTTCTTCCCTGCTGCAAATAAGACGTATGAGCAGATGCTGGTTTTCTGAAGGGAGATTTTTTTTTTTCTAGGCTAAATTAGTACCTTGAATCAGTTTCCAAAACAGCCACACACATAAAAAAATTAGGCAGCATGCAGCAGCAAGATATCCACAGGAGTTTTAAATTTCTGACACAGTAAGCCACAGCCTGAGAATCAAAGGGAAGTGGCAGCCCAGAGTGTATTTGGTGGATCAGCAAAACCAACATGCACAGGAGTGGAAAAAAAAAAAGAGTTATTCCTTCTTACTTGGCTATCACACACAAAACACTGGCAACAGGCCACCTGGGAGATAAATGAGAGGACAGCACATAATCACAGGGTTCACTTCTTTTTGAGATCCTGAATAAGCCTGTTACACGGTGGCTAACATGGACTGACAGGATAAATTTAAGTGACCTTCTGTAATGTTACAGAAAATTACTTACTTGCCCAATGAAAGACTTTAACAACATCATTATGTCTGTATTTATCTAGTTTTGGGGGTTCTGATTTTCTTCAGTGATGGAATGTATTTTGCTTGTATTTATCTGAGCTGAAAGTAGTGTCTCTAAAGAGAGCCACTTCCAAGGAAGCAGAGTTAAGATTAAAGTCAGTCTGAGCAGAAGTGAAGAAGCTGCTTACTCTTTAAAAAATATTATAAAATCCCCCAGAAAACAAACAGAAAAAAACCTTATGGGATGCCAGTCCTGGTTGTGGTTATTTTTATACCATACCCTAGATCAAAGTCACTAAGACTCTTATTTTTCAAAGGAACATCATACTCTAAGACATCTTTGAAAACTTTGGTCTAAGTATTAAGAACACTAAAACTCTGTTTCACCTGTTTTATTTATTAAGAAACAGCTCATGCTTACTAGTCCCTGTGAACATCTCTTCTTTGGACTCCATCTGAAGGCTGAGAAATACTAGGGAAGCTCCAAGAAGAGAAAAAAATACCTCTTTGCCATCATGTAGAAAAATCGTTTCCTTGCTAGTATGATCAACTAGGTAAAAGTAACCTCCCAAATGAAACTGAACACAAGTAAAGGTAACTTATAGCAAAACAAGCCTATGTGACCTTCTACTGAGAAGAAAAGTAAGACTGGCTAGTAGGGGTTTTAAATATTAGATCTTCTGAATAATCATAAGCATACAGAGAGCAAAATTACTGTCCTTTGAAAAGTCACCTCAGCTTGCACATATAGCTGCAAGCAAAGGATTTCAGGCTTTAGAAATGAAGCAGAGCAGAACTTTTCATAGCAACTTAAGCTTCTGGAAAAAAAAAAATAGTTGTCCAGGAGGGCTGAAGCAAGGCAGCTCTTCGTGGACAAAGGACAGCTGACAGTGTTTCCAGATAAGACCTGGTAAAGCCCCAAAACATCACAAGACCTTGACTAACAAAGACAAAACTCCAATCTAATCAGATTTTTTGAAACGGAGAGTATTCAAACAAGAAGATTTAATGCATCCAGAAAATTAAAATTCTTGCAGGAGACAGACAGATCTACTGTTATTCTGCAAATCCTTTATTTTTATGACCAAATAGCTTTACAGCAGGAAGACAGGCTTCATTTACAGGCATCCAAGTTTAAAACATGCATTCTTTTTGTTTGAAATTTAACCCCTTAGCCAGTCATTATTTCAGTAAACAGCTGCATTTTCTGTGTATTTAAAAAAGTATTCTGACATGCCTTTTGGGAGTTTCACTTCAGCAGTCGCCTTGTGATCTGCAACCATTAAGAAGAAGACAAGTTCTCTCTTTGAAAGCTACACCAGGTCACTGCTAGATCAGCTACACATGGCGTACACATGAGAAACACACATTAGTGGTGAGGGGAGATGCTTTGATCAGAAATTAGTTACCTCTGGGCAGAAGCAATTCTCAGCCTAACAGGCAAGGATGCCAGCATTCACTGTTTTGAAAGACAGTTTTCAGAAATTGCTTTCTGCTATTTGTGCTAATTACAAAGGAAAAAATATTAAAGTTGAAACATTAATAAGAAGTTGAGACTGGAAGACACAGTCATCTTGTTTGGTGACATTAAGAGTGAACTTCTCCACCAAACTGCGCAGCACAACACAGTCAAGCCTTCGTTCACTCCATCCTCCTTCCCTTGTTTTCTATTTCTGGCCAAGGAAAGAACCAAAATATCCACAGGACTTACATGAGTTTGCCTAAAACAGGGTTTCCATTTTAAACTCTCAAGTTCTCTGAATGCACTCGTGAGGGACATGATTTGCAGTAGCTGGCAGCCTGTGTTTCCAGCAAATGACAGGCAAACTAAATAAAACCTTTTTATTCTTGTGAGCTACAGAAGATGTGCCATTAATGGTCATCAGCCTTAGGAAGATAACTTAGCAAAGTGGAAAGGCATGAAGCAGTGTCAGAGGAAACTCCATGAGTGGGATAGGAGAGATTTTGGCTGTGATAAAATCAACAGCTTTTCTACTGAAGCAAGTTTCTCCCTTGGATATTGGTCACAGTAGAGCATTGCTGATGCTCCACTGTAACTGTGGTTAAAAAGCTTTAATTATAGATACATGCTCTAGGGAGCTCTCTTATAACCTAGAGCTAAGATTAGAGAAAATGGAGGAATTGCAAAAGAGAAGAGAAGGGAGGTAATAATTTAGAAAGAAAAGCAAATTTAAAGACCAAAAAAATGGTAGACCTCCCTTCTCTGAAGCTGCAAGTTAAAGCTTTATCAAGTTTATACAAGGAACAATAAGGAGACATGTCAAACAACCCATTTCTCGTATTTTAGGGGGTGCAGAGCTGCCAGCAGATCTCACACACAGTAGAAGTTACTCTTCTACCCAGGCATTTGAACAGGAGGGCTGCCTGGCAACTCTTTGTGCTTGTATTGATTTACTGATCTGTAGCTTTCTCCAATCGTTTGCCAGACCCTGTAAATCTAACAAAAGAGGCAGAGTCTGACAAGTCAGCCATAATTTGATATCCACTACTACTTATATTCTTAACAAAGCTGTGTAGATAAACACTCCATTCCTTGTTACCTATCCATCACCCATGCAGGATAACACAAATGCAGGAAATACCACCACGGGTGTTGGTTACATTGATAGAAAAGATACCATTGCCACTGAGAGGCCAGGCTTCATGTTGAATAAAGCAGGACCAGTAGCACTTACTGGCTCCCTGAGCTGTAAGGAGTCATGACCTGAAGGGAAAACCACAAGCAGATTCTCCAAGAGATAACAGAGAAAATGCAAGTTTTTTCACCACCACCAAGACAAAAGGCAGTCTGAAAGCAGAACATGAATTTTTTAAAATTAGAAAGTGGGGGCTATTATCCCTGGATTTGGAAATTAAGCATCACACTGTTACACTCCTGAAAGTGACTCAGGCACCAGAATTTGTTCAGGAGTCTGTGAAACACGATAAACAGATTCACACTATCCCTGCTAAAAATCCCCACTGACAGCTTTTGGTTCTGCAAACAATCTGAGGCCCGAAGGCAAGATAGAATGTCATTTATTCAGCTCTCTAGAAGCAGAGGAATCCCAGGCCAAGCTGTATCTAGAAGGAGTGTGCAAGTGGCCAAACTGCACTAGGACTCACCAAAACCTTTCTGTCCATAGACAGGAGATCAGGTTAAAACAAAGTGCAAATGTCAGGCAGAAAGGTTATTCCTGATTTGAATCCAGAATAGGAACAGAGAGTATATTAAATTAACAGAAAGTAACTACTCCCAATGTAGCTCAGTCTGATTGAAGCAACATTTAAATAATATTTAAATGGATAACTATTAAAATAATCATTAACATCTGTTTGCCGTCACAGCAGACAGTTCTTAATCCATTCAGCCTTTCCAGTTTTCTAGACAAGGTGATCCAGAAAAAAATCTACACATACACTCAGGTCAAGTGACCTGAGGGGACCTATTATTATTAAAAAATTTCATATGCACAAAGTCATTGCAGCCACCTCTCCCCCTATGCTTACACAGAATCTTGCATTATTCATGCTAGTATTGAACAGAAGCACTGTTAACTCAGACTTCTCCAGAGTTAACAGGATGGAAGCATGATGGACACCAGAGAAAGAGAGTGTCCTCTGATGGCAAATACCACACCAGCTTTGTTTACACGAGCATTTACACCGTGCTGAAGTACCAGGGAACTCAGCACACTGCTGAGGTGAGGTTGAGGTGCACTCCATAAAAACCTACCACCGACAGCTCCACTAAAACCCACCAGATAACAAGTTCACAGGTTGAAATGGCTGCTTTCATTGGGAATCAAAACAAATTCCTGTAGCACAGTTTTTCTGCTGACATTTCCAGCACACAGCAGAATCCCTCCTAACTCCAAATGCACCCCACCAGCTCTGCACTTCGCAGAAGGAAGCTGAAGGCTGCCTGCCTGTGTCACCTGGCACAGGAAAAGGCTGCAAACAAACAGGAGCAGCATGCAGATTTGTTTTAACACCTGGATACAATTTCCTCAAAGTTAGACAGGATCTGTTCCTACACAATGTAAGCAAGGTTACAGCTGGCTCCACCAGGAAGCAAATACAGAAGTTAAACTGCAGTTCTTTATCTTTTTCTAGTGACGCCTGTACCTGTATTCAGAGAGTGGAAGCTGACACTGTATAACAAAGTCTGGTTGATAACATTTTTCTGCCTAATTTCACCAACCCTCCTCCCCGGTAATAAGTAACTTCCTGTTACTTTTTCAGTCCTCTTAAGTCAAATACCTGGCAGTTATCTGCCAGGAAATTTATAAGCGTGGTTGCTCTTAAATCAGTTGTCTCTCACAATATGATTCATATTCTTTCAGGAAAAACACACAGCTCTGGAGATCACCATGATTATGGTTTTTCACTAGTGACCTAAAGCACAGTCCAGATGCCAGGAGCCAAAAAGTTTTCAGTAGAAATCTTCCTCCCATGAAGAAAGGTCACCACTGCAGCAATTAAGTGTATATGGAGCATGTTTGAACAGTGAAAACAGAACCACTTTTCCAATAACAGAAGGACCTGCTCAACAATGAAGAACAGAAAGTATAACAAACCTTTTATTTTCACACAGCATAGGAGACCTACAATACAGCCCATTTGTTCATTCAGCTCTGTGTTGCCATTACAGTGAAGATCACCACAATGAGACCAATGAGTGAAGGCCACTGAAAGCTCCAGTTTCTTTATAAACATATTTTCAAATTTTACTTTGCACTTTACAGCTGCGAAATGGTTTAGGCACTTCACCTTCACTTCAGCTCACTTTGCCAATCAACAGTGCAGGACACGCTTATCTAGCTCAGGAAACTCTGCTTGTTTCACAAGTGCACTGAAGTGATAAATTCAGAGTAGCCCACATTCAATCAGTCACTCTTAAATTAAAGCAGGCTTGTTCAGCTGTACCACTACCACTCCAGTCCTTAGATGCCAATTGTTTTACACTATACTTACAAAAAATAAGCTTTTCAAAGTTTCCCTTTACATCAGCTGATGAGTGCCTGGCAAACACGGCTGCCAACACAGCAGTGTCCAAGAGGTCTGTGAGGAGCCAGGCCCCAGACAGGAGCAGCAGCAAGGTCTAGCACACAACCCGTCTGCCAGTGGAATCTGTGAAGTAAAGCAAGCTGGTTGTGCTATTTCCCTCTGGCTGGAAGACAGCAGAAAAGGTTTTCCTCTAAGTTTTCCCAAGCCCTCCTCCTCCTCCCTCCCCAGCCCTGGCAGCACTGAGCCTGTTGTACAATATGCTACTCCTTATTAGCTTCTGCCTGACAAACCTTGACAACATCACAGCTGCCCCCAGGTCAGAGCAGCAAAGCCCATTCCCTTCCTCAGCTGAGGAGGACACGAGCAGCAGCCTGGAAGGCCGAGCAGCATTGCTCCCCACTCAGATCATCACCAGGGCTGCATTTTCAGCAATGCTGGCTGGAAACTTCAGGCTCAATGGCACTGAAACTGGAGTTTATCGCCCCAAACTTTCCAACAGCAGCATCCTCACAAGCCATTTTGCAATCCCAAGTCTGCAGTTGGTTTCTCATTGCCAAGGAAGCAGCAGGAGGGTGTACCCCACATCACTCCAGCCGGCCGGCAGCAGAGGGCACCACACAATCACCGATGTGATTTATACACTTCCATCATGCTCCCGAGTTAATTTATAGAGCACAAATTACTGCTACAACAAGCTACAGGGCGACTCCATAAAGCATTCATCATATCAGATAAAAACGCACTGCCACGAAAGGCAGCTAATTTGCTACAGTGCTTTTAGCCAGCAATTCAAAGAAAAACCTTCAAGCTTTAGTATCTCTCTGAGCTTGAATGCCACATTCCCAGAACAGCAGGTTTCACACAGAGTGCGGATCTCCAGCCTGACCACAGAGGTGCAGAGCAGTAGCTCTGCAGAGCACTGGAAGCCACGTAAATACTTGTATTAGCCTAAGCATAAACCACCAGCCCACAGCCTAACTCATCCATGGTTTACACACTGCACAGCTACATCCACATCAATTAAACATTTCGGCTGAGGATGCTCGGCAGCCTCTGAGGCAGACAGCAGAGATCCAAGAGACAAAAGGAATAGCTGCGTTCCTTTTGCTTCTTCCTACCCCCACACCCACAGATCGTATGTTTTTACTTATTGAATAGTTGTTAAAAAAGGAAAAAGATGAATCCACAGAAAAGTCAATCTGCATTCTGTGAGCACACCGAGACACACGTAGTGGTGAGCAAACAGTGCAGTCATGGAGCCAAAGCAGCTTCTGAGCCGTCAGCAGAAACACTTCAGTGCCACGATGCCACCATCCCCATTTAAAGCCAGACCTGTTACACACCCCAGGAAAAAAGGACTTCCCAGATCATCTCCACTGCCGAGCCACTGCACACAGCAACAGAGGCCGCTTCTGAACACACAGCAGCTAAGTGAGGACTAACTCAAAGCTTCAGCTTTTCTAAGGAGAGCTGCAGCACGACCTTGAGGCCAAGACCTTGATGACTTCCCTCCATCTCTCCTCTGAGGAACAAGAAGCACCCACAGAGCTGCAAAAGAGCAAACCCAAAGGCAGAAGGGAAGAGCAGAGACCTCGCCCTCCTTATTAAAGCAATCCACTATTTTCAGCCACCATAATGTTTCCCTTGAACATGTAAATACAGAAGCAATTAGCTGCCTAGGCACTTCCGCAGAAACCGTTTAGAATAATCTTTCCTAGAATATATTTACATGGTTTCTGATTGCTTAATTTTCTGACACATTTGTTTCAGGCACTAGAAAGATTAAATAAAGGCAAATCACCTGTAGTGATGTATATATGCGTGTCAGTAACATGCAGCACAGATTGACAACAAAAACTCCTGGGTGGTTTCAAACTCCAAAATTCTAGCATCACCAGTCAGTGTTCAAGGAATTGTTTTATAGCTTTAATTCAGCTGTTTCTTAAAACCTTTTCCTCCCTTCTGCTCTTACTCTGAGGGATAAAACTACTGACTGAAACAGCAGACACCATTTAAAGAGAAAGAATGAGCCTGGACAGAGATTTCATTGAAAAGCTCAATTCTGTAGTACATAGGAAATGTCCTCAATTCAAAGATTAGCCTGCACAAAAAGGCAAATTAAAGCCAGAAACAGAAGAAAATCTTTTCTGACTGCTCTGAATATATTTTTTCATTATATTCTCTCCTATCATCTGGAGTTTTTGTATTAAGAAGCCAGCTCTTTCGAACAGCTTCAGGAACAAGCAGACAAACAGCATATTCATTTACAAGCTGGAAGTTGATTAAGTACAAAACCCATGCATGCTTGTCGGGACCAAGGAAGAGAGGCTGGAACCACTGATTGTGAGGATGCCCAAAAAAACTCTCTGCAGTTCAGCTGGCAGATACCTCTATGACAACAGTAAAACAAACCCACACAACTAAACAGAAAAACAAAATCACATTTGAGTTGTTTTTATTCTGCTTCATCTGAAATTATTTTTACCAAGACAGCCTGTTATCCTTTAGGCTATGTTTTCCCTTGCTCAGTGTAACTGGAGCTATCATTGCAGGTCCAAATCATTCAAAAAATAAGCACATGACACAAATACATCTTCACTCACAGACCCCCTGCAGCCCATAACTCCACGTTAATTAGACTGGAAGATGAAGCCTTCAGCCTAAAACACAGCAACTCTGATTTACACAAGTGCAGAGAGGTTTTATTGCGAATTTTCCTGCGAGCTGCACAGGCGTTTCCTGCCCAGCTCCACACACCATCAAAACAAAAGCAGATCTCAATTCACTGACAGCTGCCATACTTTACAGAGACATAAAGAAAAATGGAGCAGGCATTGTGTACAACACGGGCAGCTCGGGATATCTGAACACTGAGAGCACTGCAAGGACACAGAAATCAGCAGAGAGGTACTGCCTGGCTTACACCTACCCAAAGCCCACAGTACAAGGACAATTTTGGAAGACCAAAACCATAAAAGTCAACTTGTCACTTTGAAGCCTCCTAAGAATAATTACCAACTTTCTCCTCGTTACCTCTGAAGGACACATGATTTTATAAAGGTCTTCATTTCACCGTAACACCACGCCACATGAAGCTATGGAGCAGGGCTTGATTTTTACCAGTCATGCAAAATAGATTCCCTGCATCCCACAGAAACACAAGCATAAGGCAGTAACATCAGGAACTCCAGGCGTGCAATGATCACTGTGTGATCACGTCAAAAGGACTTCTGTGCAGATTTGAGGATCTGCTGTAAATTTGTGCTTTATGACAGGCAACAGCTGATCCCTTTCCCCAACAGCATGGGACATGAGCATGGTTATAACCAGACTTACACTAAAAACCTTGAATTCGAAAAAGCGTTTCTTGGGGGAAGGAAGAGCTCAGTTCCAGTTTGACTACAGCTATTTGAGAGCCTTCTTTCCCTCAGAGCAGAAATTGTCACAGCAGGTTTCTCTACCTTTACGGTGCAGTTACAGCAGGAAGTCTCCAAGGAGGGAAAGATTTAGACAACTAAGAGTTTTAAGTGGTTTTGAACAAGCAGAGCCTTTTAGAGTGGCAGCTGAACTGATAGTTACACAATGACATTTCAAGCTTTCAAGTCCCAATCATTCTTAATGGTACAAACCTAAACCCAGAAGGGGACAAAGCAATTACGCAGCCAAAAGTAAGTGCAGCTAAACCGTGCTTCCAAACGTCTAATTTGGGTGATCCAGCCTTCCTGACTCACACACTACACAGACAGGTTTGGCTGTTAAATTTACTACTACACCAGTGGGACAAGAAAGGAATGCAGCCATGTGTTGCAACATCCTCAGGCCACGTATCCGGCGGGCATCCTCTGCCTCTCAGGAAGTTATCTGCTTCCCTTTTTCCAAAAGAGCATCACTGCACTGACATAATCCTCCAGCTCCACCTGGCACTCTCTGCTAGCCCTCGCCCTAAGCTCTGCGGGGACGCAGCGTAACAGGTGATGCTTGCTCCCCACACCCTTCCAAAGGCAGGTAAAGAAAAAAGGCACGGAGGCACAACCTTAGGAAGCGGAACTGCCGTTCTTTTCCGTGCACGGATGGGACGAGCTCCCCTTCCTCACTCCTTGGCGCAAGACGCAAAGACCTTGCTTTATTCCCTTACCACGCTCAGCCAAAAAAAAGGCAAGCAGACCCTGTCGTCCCCGCACCCGTGAATTACCAAGAAAGTACTCGCGCTCCCCCCCAGCGCAGGCACAGGATCCATAAAACAGCTCCTTCCCAGAGACCACAGGAGCCCACTGCGGCTTCCCTCCCTTGCCCCCTCCTCTTATGGGGGCGGCTGCTGCTTCTCGTACCCCCGCGCCGAGCTCCCCTCTGCCAGGGGGAGGGGTCGCGCCCAGCCCTGCACAAGCCCCGTGCGACAGCGGCTTCCACGGGAGCTCCCCCAGAGCCTCACCCAGCGGCTTCCACGGGAGCTCCCCCAGAGCCTCACCCAGCGGCTTCCACGGGAGAGACCCCAGACCCTCACCCAGCGGCTCCCACGGGAGTTCCCCCAGAGCCTCACCCAGCGGCTTCCACGGGAGAGCCCCAGACCCTCACCCAGCGGCTCCCACGGGAGAGACCCCAGACCCTCACCCAGCGGCTCCCACGGGAGCTCCCCCAGAGCCTCACCCAGCGGCTCCCACGGGAGCTCCCCCAGAGCCTCACCCAGCGGCTCCCACGGGAGCTCCCCCAGACCCTCACCCAGCGGCTCCCACGGGAGAGCCCCAGACGTTCACCCAGCGGTTCTCACCGCCCCCCCCCGCACTCCCGGGGCCGCTCAGCCCCCCAGCCCCGCCACTCACCGCCGCCTCACCGGCCGCTGCCCCCGCGGCGGCCGCCCCGTCCCCGCCGGCCGCGCCGCCGCCCTCCAGCTGCCGCTCGCGGTACAGGGACCAGAGCCCCACGTTGGGCAAGAAGACGAGGGCGGCCAGCGCCAGCCCCACCGCCTGCAGCAGCCGCTTCTGCTTCCGCCGCATCGGAGCGGCTGGCGGGAGCGGGGCGAGCAGCGGGACGGGGATGCGGAGCCGGGCGTGAGGAGGGAGCGCGGTCCGGCCGCCCCCGCCGCGCTCCCGGAGCGCAACTTTCGCCCGCGCTCGGCGGCGGCGCCGGGCGGCAACTCCGGCACTTCCGCTCCGCTCGAGCGGGGGCGGGGCCTCGGAGACCCCGCCCACCGCCCGGGGAGGCCCCGCCCCCTCGCCAGCCCCGCCCCCGCCCCTCGCTAATGACCCTCCGCTAATGACCCGCCGCTAATGACCCTGCGCTAATGACTCCCCGCTAATGACTCCTTAAGAACGGCGCTCCGAGCATGCCGCGGCACGGCGGGGTGTCTGGGCGGGCGCCGGATTCGAACCGGCTCGTCGGTGGCGGGGGAGTCAGGGTGGTTAATTGGCTTAAAACACCTTAATAGAGAGGGACCCCTTAGCCCCTTAGATGGACCCGGGGCTTGGGCTGGGAGGAGCTGAGCAGTCTGAAAGTGAAGGGCTGCAGATGCCCCCCAAAGGGTCCAGGTGGTCCCCAAAGGGCTGGAGGTCGCCCCACGGACGCACAACAACCCGGGGACAAGTCAGTGGCCACCAGCGCTCCATGGATGGAGATGCCATCGCCGGCCACACCGACAGGCAGGATCGCTCCAAATCCATCCCCGTGTGTGGTTCGCACTAATAAACAATGCTGTTTAGTCGGATATCAATTAAGTGGTTTCAACTACAATGTAAACCACACAATTTAGAGTCACAGGACAGTGTTTGAGCGGTTTATTTCGGGAAGGAAACAATGGCGGCACAGCTTTCCCAAAAATGGGGAGCGGATCCGTTTCCTCAGTGGAGAGCGCGCAGCCCCGGCGCTCAGGAAGATGCTCTGCCAGCGCAACAGCCGTGAGGCTCGGCTGTGTCAACAGCAAAGCTGTGACAATCCGGTGCCCTGCTGGGCACTGGTAAAATAAATATTAGTTCTCTTCCAATGCACACTCCCGCGGGGAAATAGCTAATTTCCTAAGAGCAACGACAAAAAGTCCACGGAAACCATTGTGCACCCCAGCGTTTGCTGCTCTTGCCACCCTCGCCCCACACCAGCAAGTGGATTTAAACTTAAATAAACTTCCATAACCCACTAGATGGCATCTTCCAGCAGATTTCAGTGCCTGCTGCGAGAGCCAAATTATCAAGGAAAGCATTTAATTTAGAGAGCAGGTTAGAGTTCCTAAGTCTAACTACGTGTTAAGGCAGTTTGTAGTTTCGTTTTAATTATCGATGAGAATTTGTCGCCGGCTGATTTCCTTACCAGAAGTGTTAACGCTTCCATTGTTTCTCCGTGGGTGGAGAAAATACCGACCCGTGAAATCCCTTCCCTCCTGCCTTTAGAGCAAAGCGAATTCCCTTTATCATCACTGAATCACCTCCGGCAGTGCAGAGACTTAGGCTGCTCTTGAATAATGCATAGCCGCTAAAATTGTACAACAATAAAGCTACATATACATTACCTGGTACTGGGAGAATCCGGGCTGGAAAGCTACAATACCTCTGATTTAATGCTGCAGTGCCAGTGTGCTGCCATATGGACCCTTATAATAACATCCACATCCCCTTGCCTCTGCAAGAGCTCTTTGAAAAGTGGCTGTGAAATAGCAGGAGGTTTCGTAGGGATGCACACAGGCTCACAGGCTGCCCTTGGCAGAACATCCTCATTTATATAAAGAAATGACAGCTACAAAGTTTGAGAGTTAATTAAAACAAAGCCACTAGCTGGCTTGACATATGTTTAAATTTAGGATTGTGAGCCTGCTCGCTAAATTAAATGTTTGCTCCATAAATTGGCTTCAGCAGAGTTGCACAAGTTTTAACTGGGAACAGATTATGGCTGGTGCTGCAGGTAGATTAGTATTTTGTGTATGTGAGAGCATCCTGAATGATCAAACCCTCTGAAGAGCCCCGTAGGAATTGAAGCCTGGCTGCTCCTCAGTGATCACTCTGGAAATGGCTGTTCCAGGTCTTCCCTTTCTGCTTTAAGAGGGAGTGAGTCCTGTTGGGCTTATCAATTAAAATAATTTATGCTCTGTGCAGCTGCCTCGGTCCCGAATAAATAGATGTTTCTTCTTGTAAAGGTAGAGCATGTCTCCCTCTCCTCTTTCTCCTGAAGTATTTTGGTGGAGACAGAGCTCTGATTTTGGCCTGTTGGATGCAATGCCTTGGGGATTGATCGGGTACATGCAAAATAAACATGGATTTACATTTCTGAGAAAGGAGAAAGCCTGTGGCTGTTAAGCCTCTAACTGGAAAGGGAAATGGTGTACCTTCCCGAGGCATCTTTTCAAAACAAATATAGGATAAATTAATAGCAGCTCAATCCCCGTCTGGAAGCTCTCTTTGCTAGAGAGCTGGGCTGCCTGGTCTGCAGCTCGTGTGCTGAGCTGCTGCAGGGCAGAGAGCAGCAAAAGTGGGTAACAGCATCATGAAAATTAAAAGCCTTGATGAAGGATGAGGAGCGGAGTTGACCAGAGGGACTCGGTCAGCAGATGCTGGGAAAGGGCAGGAGAGCATTGAAAAATGCTAATGGGAGTGGATGTGACAGGAGTTCCTGGGATAAAGCCCACAGATGGCATGACAGCACGGAGACGAGATGGCACAGACTCGGGGAATCAGAGTTCTCCTGCCTTCTGGTCTCCTCGACTGCAACTCCTCAGGGCAAGGACTGACTCATGTGAAGGGCTGCATTTCGACCTTGGAACTTCTGCACGGGTGGCTGATGGAAAGCAGGGAGTCCTTTGGATCCCTGTAGGTGAGCTGAATGTTTGTGGGATCCCCCCTCTCCTTCTAAATGGTCTTAAGTGAGACAAGAGCTGGCTTTCCCTGCTCCCAGCTGCTATACCCAGTCTCACAGCACAGGTTAGGGGGAGAAAACACAGCCAGAACAGAGGGATGGCATATCTGCAAGGGCAAAATGGGGAAGAATACCACCCAAAGCCTGTTAGGTTTTTTCCTTGGTTAGGTTTTTTCCTAGATGCTGCAGATACACGTGAGCACTATGGGGGATGGAGTTAGGGAGCTCCCATCCAGGTCTCAGTGTCCACACTGTGTCCTGTGTCAGATGGCTGCACCCGTAGGGAAAATCAGTTCCTTTTTTGATATGTGTTTGTATGCTGGTGATGCTTTCTCTTTACTGAAAATCTCATTTTTAGCCAGGAGGAGAAAAGGAAAAACAATCTCTAAAAAATGAATGAACCTCAGCCGTGGCTGTGTCACAACAGGACTTTTGTTTTTGTGGCATTTCTTTATCCTTCAGTGTTTATTAGTTGAAGTTCAGCTCAAATTTCATGTGAACAGAATTGATTTGTTGGGGTTTTTTTCCCTCTTTTTTCTTTCCTTATAAAAGACAAAGCCCAGGAAGCTGCTCACCTGTGGGCAGGAGCACAGCCCTCCTCTGCTCAGTGTGGGGGTGCCTGTCAGCACAGCCCCCCACAGCGATCCTGCTGCACTCCCCCAAACCCTGGAGCTGCTTCCAGCCAGCACTCAAGATGCTGCAAAACAATGTAAATGCCTGAATAGCTCACAGAAGTGAGATGATTACAGGCTTTTAAAAAGAAATTGCAAACCTTGTCACTGCGGGAGAGCATCCAACCCTCTCCCCATCCCTCCCAAGAAATGAAGAGACAGCACCAACGTCCATGAATCCCTGTGCCCTGGTTGGGAGCTCTCTGTGGCATGACTGACCTGGGGTTTTATCTGCATAGAACAGACCTATGCACAGCTTTTAGCAGAAAAATAAATAAAATAAAAATGGTGATCCACCTGAGCAAGCAAAATCCCCACGGACAACAGGGAAATCTGCCTGAATTTCCTTTGGACAAATAGAGCCCAGCAGTGCAGGGCAGGAGAGGGTGGCTGGAGCTGGATGCTGGTGGAGGAGGCTCAGGGTCCTGCTTGGAAAGTGGTGCCATCACCAGTGGTCACTCCTCCAGCCTGGTGCAGAGTGGAAGCAGTGTCTTGGTCAATCTGCAGCTTGGAGACGTGCAAAAGCAATGAAGCTGTGAAAAGAATTTTCCGAAGTGTAACATTTTTGACTCCTCTGGCCTTAAATCAGGTAATTTCACTGATTGCCTGTGGCAGGGGAAATTGCTGAAGTCTAGGTCGAAGCACAGTCCTGGAAGATGAGGCAGTGATGGCTTGCTGGGAGGATAAACACTGGAGCAGAGCGTGAAGCAAGGAGGGGGCCTCACGCATTCCACATTGCAAACAGATGCACCTCCGTAGCCAGAGATTTCCTTTGCACAGGAATACATTTTTCCTCTGGAGTAACACGAATTCATGCCCCTCTTGGCCAGGCTGCCCAACCTTCAGGAACATTAGTGGCTGTGAGAAAAAGTTCTTGCTGCACCGTGCAGGGGCTGAATGGTCCCAGCTCTCCCCTCTGGACTTTGGTGGTCATTGAGGACACCGCTTCTCCAGGCAAAGCTTTGCACAAAGCCACGTCAGGCTGCTTCAGTTCTAGAACTGCTTTTCCAAAGCAGCCCTGACAGTTTGTGCATAATCATCAGTGGGGCTCAGTCTAGGGATGAGGAGACACAGGGTCTATTCCTGGCTGTCTACTCAAGTAACCTTATTTTAAAGAAAAAAACTGAAAACCACAAATGTTGTTGCAGTCTCTCTGGCTGGAATAGGCAATGAGCCTTGTCTGCTCCCTCTGCTCTGAATTCAGAGCTGCTGCAATGAATCGGACTCATTCCAAGTCCAGTGGAGCCAGGCAGACAGACTGCAGTCAAGATGTCCCCAAAACTCCCTGGCTCCCTGGCTTCTCTGAGCACACCGTGAATTTTGAGGCCAACACTCTCTGTGCTTCTCAAGGGATTTTGGAAGCTCACGCTCTAATAATTAAGGCAGCTTTGAACATCGTAGCCTTCAGCCTCACTTTTCTGTTCCCCATAGCAGCCATTAGTGCTTGGAACAGGTACCAGCTCTTAAAATGGGCTAGCCAAGGGCTTGCATGGTTTTGACAAGGAGGAATTTAAAGAGGCTCTCCAGTGCATATGTGAGAGCAACAAAAACCTGATTTCAGTGGAGGTTTGCAGCTTTCCTGTGAACAGGATTCATTTCTGCATCCCTGAGCTGAACCTGGAGGATAGGTCTGCTCTTCTTCCAGGTTTCTGGATGCATTCTGGGATGAGAGGAACATCACTGGGGTCCAAAGTCTTCTTTAGGGTGGATCTGCTGTGGATCAGAACACTAATATGCTCAAGCCCTCTTTTAACAGTTTATTTGCTAAGTGTTTACATGACTCTGTTTACACGATTGAAAAATAACCATGTGGAAAGGGGAAATCAGGATAAAGATGCTTAAGCCACCACTAAAAATATAGAAAGGGAAAAATAAAGCTGATTATAAGAAAATTTAGGTGAAGTGATTGAGAACTTAAGTGATACAGAGAATATCATCTGAATTACCAAGGGGAGAGATACAAGGGCTATAAAACCTAAATAGAAGAGAATCAAATTCAGAACAGATGTCAAGAAATGGAGAATCAAAAAAGCAGGGAATGACCTGCCAGGCAAGGCTGGAGTGGACACACTGGTGCTTTCCAAGATGAGATGTGACCCTGGAGCACAAGCCTGGGGCAGCTTTAGTGGTGAACCTGACAGTGCTGGGTTAACAGTTGGACTCCATCCTCTTAAAGGTCTTCTCCAACCTAAATGACTCTACAATTCTAAGCACAGAACAAACTGTGCCAAGTGGCCTCTGTGGGATCTTGCCCTGCCTTCTGCATCTGACATAAAATCAGCTTCAGGATTTTTCATACTGAGTTAAAAAATGATTGCTCTCAGTGTGGGGAGCCTGGGCAGCTCTTCCCGTGGTAGCCTCCTGCTTCTTCAGCCCTCTGGATTGAAAACACAACATGTTCAGCCTTGGCCTGAGACACCCAGCAGGTGCTTTTGCCCACCCTAGGGAAAAGTGGCATGAGCCAGTGCAGAAGGTGTGCAGTGGGGGCTTCACCTCCCCCCCTCTTCCCCATGGGTCCTGCCAGAGCTTCTCCTGGAGCCACTGATTTCTGCCACTGCTGGAGCAGCATTTGGCAGCTGGAGTGGCTGTTAGCAGGTGTCTCAAGTGCCTGACTGGAGGGCACGGCACTGAGCCTGCCCTTGCTGGGCCACTTTGCCAGCAATGGGAAGGCTCTCCTCTCTTAAAATAGACCCTCTCCAAGAGCTCCTGTGTTCAAGAGCTAGTAGAAAACCAGGACCTCTGTCCTTTGTATTCTGTCTCTAAAGAGAAAGGCAGAAAAAGCTGTGTTTGAGAAGCAGAGAAGGAAGACAGACATGGTGTGGGATGGGGTGAGAGGGGGAGACTGGCAGGGCTGGTGCTCCCTGGAGTCGTGGTGCTGATCCATGGTGATGAACAGGGAGAGCCAGGAGTTCTGTGGCACCTGGATCTTGCTGCTCAGACCTGTGGGATGAGTTCTGCTGGGTCAGGTCAGACCTTCAGCTGTGTCTCAAAGTCATTGCCCTCCACACCTCCAAGGAGCCTCACTCCTCCAGGCTGCCCTGTGGCTGCAGGTTGCCATCAGCCAGGGATGGAGCTCTCAGCTGCTGAGTGTATTTTGCCAGTTTTTTATCTTTTAGAGATGAATTCGTATCTTAACATCAGAGGTTTGGATACCTCATGTTTTCTCATTCACATCCCCAGGGTTGTTCTTGTTCTATTTCTTCAGAACCTGATAAAGCTTCTGGCCTCTGAGACACACAAAGTCACTGTGGAAGGAATTGTACAGCTCCCTTCAGCTGAACCTTGTAATTCAACCGAAATTCTGTTATATTTTAACTCTGATATACAGGAGTACACAGAGATTATCTGGAGGTCAGTGAAGAGGCAGTTGTCTCCCTGGAAGGCCCTGTCCCAACAGGCATTTCAAACAGGCAGCCTCTGCTTTGAAGGAATTTTCCCCTTCTTTGACAGAGAAGATTCAACAATGACTTGCTTGGACCAGACGTTTGCACTTGGAGAGGTGAAATTCAGTGCTGCCTTCATGCTGAAGATCCCACATGTCCTTTCTTCTCCTCCCCCTGTAGTCTGCAGTTCATCCCTCCCATCCTCCTCCTCCCTCTCCTCCTGCCCTGTGAGGCAGCCAGTAATGAGTCTCCTGGGGCAGCAAACAACAACCTTAAGTGTCTGTGTGCGTGAGAGGCAGTGATTAACCTGGGACCATCAGGAAAACTCACTGTGACAGGCTCTCAGTGCTCCCTGGGCTCCTTCTGCAGGGAGGGCGACATGGGAGGACCAACACTGGGCTGGGGTGGGAGTAGGAACAGAGGAGGGATGGTGTTGCCTTTGGAGGAAGCCTGGAAAGCAAAATTCTGCATGTCCCATACCCGTGTGGCTTACAGGGCCAACATGAGGCACTAGAGACATCCCAGGCTGTGGCTGTCACATCCCATTGCTGTCACTGCTGCTGAGGGTTGTTAATTCAGCAGCCCTCTGTTAAAGACTTGAGCCTACTGAGCAAAGCCCTGTGCAGAGTTTTCTGCCTTATTCCCAGGGGATGCAGCAGGATGAAAGATAACTGACAGCTGCTTTGAGCGTGCTAATAACCATCATCTTGCAGTACACAGCACTGTAAGACAAAGCACTTCCTGGGGGATTCCCCCAGACTTGCCCTCCTGGGAAGCACATCAAAAAGTTTCAGAGGAGACAGGAAAATTCATCCACCCAGGAAGACCTCAGACTGAACCCTGTCCATATCACAGAGGGGAAACAGCGGGCAGAAAATGCCTTGGCCTGAGCTGTGTGCTCAGAGGGTCAGAGGGTTGGTATTGGGGGTCCCCCTATTACCAAGGCAGAGACAAAAGGAAGGGGTTCATGTTATTCTGTGCCCTAGAGCACTCCTATGCAATTCTGGTGTTAGCTTGCTTAATTTGTTGGAAAGTGAGCAAGAAAGTCAGTGCTGGGACTGTTGGATTTCAGCCTGAAGCTGACGCATGGGTTTGCCCAGGAAAGGAAGCAAGGGAGGAACCGGGTGAAGCAGAGTTGAGAGAGCAGCATCTTGCTTTGCTGCTGGGCTGAGAAGGGAGAAGGGAAGGAAAACACAGTAAATGTGTCCAGTGCTGGAGAAGAGATGCTCTCATCTGGAAAATCACATTTCCCTGCTCCTTGCACAGGGATTGCAAAAGCGTGGACTCTCCTATGGGAATAGTTCCACATGGGCTGTTTCTCCAGCCACCATCATGCCTAGCTCCCCCTTTCCTCCCTGAAATAAATACAGACAGACCAAGGAAGAGCATTGTGACTGCAAATCTTCTGGAGAGCTGTGTCAGAGCCATAGAGAGTCTCATAACTGTGTAATGGGGTATGCAATAAGCCTAATGAATCTCCATCACCAACCCACGGGCGTGTCCTGGCTGTGTGTGTTGTCCTCTGGCACCCTGAAAGCAGCCAACAAATAATCAAATTAGGACAATCCCAGATTGGCTGGCGATGGCTCTGCCAGCTCCTGGCACAGTGGCTGTCGGGGCAAGCAAGCCCTGCCCACACCCTCCTGCTTCCCATGGGACCCCATCCCTCCCTGGGCTTGGACAGGACCAGTTCCTGCTGTGGGACTGCATGGGAAAGGCAGTGCTCTTGCACATTCCTGGAAATGCTGAGTGGCAGAGCAGTGGTGGTGGACAGCAGTGGGGAACTGTGCTGGAAATGAGCTGGAGAGGAGGGAGATGCAAGGCAGGGAGAGGCCACCCTGGGGGACTGTGCATGGGTTGTGCATCCCTGCCAACACATCAGTTTTTGGAAGGAAAATACAGTGACCACAGACCTGGTTGGAAATGCTTCAATAGAACAGTTTTGGTTTGTTTTTTTTTTTCCCTCAGAGATTGCCAATTTGTTAAATCCCAGTTGTTTTGCACAAACAGCCTTCAAGGACGCTGTGACAAACCTCAGGCAGGTCACGGGCCCCAGCTCTGACAGACCTGAGAGCTCACATAAGGGCTCAATCCTGGTGCTATTCCTATGGGAGGGAGGGGACAGCACAGAAAATGTGACACACTGAAGCTGCCAACCCCACCACTGTTGCTGAGCACAGAGACAGGGGGACATTCCTGGTGTCTGTCACCCTGCTGAGCTGCTCAAGATGTGCTGATACCCTGGTGCAGCCCCAGAACCACAAGCACCTCTGCCTTCCAAGTTGTTTTGCTGGAAGCCCTCAGTTACTTCACTGTTGCCGTTCCCTGGTGGCTTTCCAGAACTGCCTGTGTGCTCTGCAGAGATGCAGACTGGGCAGAGGGCAGGGGACATTGGCTCTCTGGTTGCAGCAGGCTGTGCCTGACATCCAGCTGGGAGCCACAGGGACTCTCAGCACAGAAAGCTGCTCCTGTCTGGCATTTTCCATGGCTAGCCCATATTTCAGATTGGGCCAATGTGGCGAAGATGGATTTTGAGCTTGCTAAAAACCTGTGCCTTCCCATCCTTCCTGTCTGCTGAAGAAATCACCCACCCTGACACGAGGCTCCATGCTGAGAAGAACAGGACACTCCAGTCTGCAGTCAGACAGCATGGAGAGCAGCTCTTCTGCTGATGTAGAGCCCCTGGGAACATTTCTGGAAGCATTTCTGCCATTCCAGGCACAGGGATGCAAATAGTTGCTGGAGGGTTTCTCAGCTCTGGGCTGACATGTGACAGAGTCAGGACAATCAGTGAACTTCTTGCCCAGCTGAGACAGCCTGGCTGTGGGCTGGGAGGACTTGGGAGTTGTTTCCCCAAATGAAATTCCCTGCAGCAGTTTGGCTTTGCTAGAAGTGGCATTTCCCATCTTATCATAGGACTGATCCCTTACTTCCTAAATTTGTGCCTCTTAGAGCCTGGCTTTAGGTAAGCACAGACACACGTGGCTGCTGAGCTTTGTGTGCTGCCCTGTTTTCCTCAGAGGGAAAAGCAGCCAGAGGAGCAGAGAACACAGGGAAAATCTGAGGGGGAACACAAAGGGCTCTGCTGGGCTTGGAGAGTGTGGGTGGTACCATGTCTGGGTGAGATGTGAGACTGGAGACCATCTGAGTTTTTATAGTCTAAAGAGAGCTCAGGCTACCTCTGCTAAAGAAGAAATTAATACATTTACAGAATTGAGAGTTTCAGTGGGAAGACACAGCCTGTGGGACTAGCAGAGCTTTCTCAGGAGTGAGCAAGGAACCCTGGACTTGGCCAGGTATAAATAGTCCCAACCATTCAAAGCAAATAGTCCTGAGAGAAACTGAGATGTAAGAGGCAGGTGCCATTATCTAAAGTGTGGGAAAATGTTCAAAAGAGCAGAATCCTCTTTTAGGCTCCAGACAGCCCTTCCACTCAGCACTTAGAGTCTCATTGGTGTGGGGTCAGCCAAAGGAAATGTGTGTGCTGGTGGATGGGTGGTGTGGCCCTTGAGCCACTTACAATCAGGCTTCAGGGACATCTGGTGCCTTATATTTAACACATGCATCCTAAATGGGCTTTTCTGTTTCACAGACCTGAGATTTGTGCTAACAGCTTTCTCCTGTCCTGTGGGGGCTCTCAAGGCACTTTATGGAAGGGAAATGCTGGTGTTTCCTTCCCATTCTTTCCCATTCCCTGGACTCCTGCACTCACAGCCCGAGGGGAATGGCCCCAGTTGCATCCTCTGGCAGGTTCTGTGCTCTGGCTCAGGGCTGCCAGGTTGCCACTGCCTCCCTGTGAGCTTTGGGGACTCCCAGAATCTCTGAAATACAGGGCAGTGACTTAAAGGGGGATGCTGTGAGGAGGTAGATAATGCTGGACAAGAGGAAAGAAATTAGAACAATAAAAAATGAGCTGACATCACTCCTCTGAGCTTCCACAGACATAAACCCTCTGCTCTAAAGGAACCTGGGTGTACCTCATCAGCTTGGATTGGATTGTTCCTCTGCATATTTTAGTTGTGCGGCTGAAGAGAAAAGAAATGTTGTGGCAGAGAAGAAGAAAAACTGGAGAGGACTACAAAAAGATGTGAGCTGCCAGTGTGTTTTGAGTTGCTTTATTCTGAATCAATATTGAACTGAAGAGGAATTATAAATCTAACAGATTACAGCTGAAGCAATGCCAGGGCATCTGTTTCCAGATATTCTTTTCTTTTTTTCTTTTACTGGCTGGAGCAGCTGTTTTTACAAGAATCCACAGTAAAAGAGTTATTAAAACAAAGGGGGAAAAGAAATAACAATAAACGGAAGATATACAGCAGACAAGGAGCAGCAGAGATGAGGGGCTGGGAAATAAATGGAAGAGGAAGATTTTGACAACCAACAGTTTGTAACCAGCATCAGGTGCTACAAAATCTGGAAGATGTTTGTTTTACAAGACAGTGATCCCCAGCTCCAGGACTGTGCTCGGTGATTTATGGCTCCTGGCAGCTGTTGCAGAGGTTGAACTGAGAGCAACAGAGACAGAAGAGAGTAAACCACCCTTGGCTCTTGCCTGTTGTTCTCTAATGGAAGGGGATTTATTAGTAGGAAGCCCGTGGGGGTGGCTGGGGGCACCTGTGGGCTCCATTTCTCCCGTGCCTGGGATCAAAGTGACTTTTGATGAAATTCAGGTTGTAATTAAGGCAAGGGGCACAGAGCTGAGGGCGTTCATGTGGCTTAAAGCCTTGCTGTGCTTCAGCCAAGATGATGCAGTCAGGAAAAGCATGCTGGTAGCCTGCCTGAGGATGGAATAACATGTCAGAATAAAACCCTGTGAGGTCGTGGAGCCCCTTGTCACTGTCCTGGCTGGCCACCACAGCTCGCAGGGAAGGTGGGAACCTGCTCAGCCTGAGGTGCTTTGGTATCCAGCAAGTTAAACAGTCTTTACTTTCCCAAACCTATGTGTAATGTAGCAGATTCCTCCAGAAACTATTCTAAACCAGCCAAAATTAACCAACATCTGGTGTCCCTCACACAGTTTGACCATTCCTTACACACCACCTTTTCACAGTCCCCAGCTCTCCAATGGAGGGCTCACAACCCTTGAAAAGCCTTTTACAGTGGCATTTTGCAGGATTTACTGTGCTGCACCCCTCTAGTTACACAGTCTCTGATTTTTGGGAGCTCTGCCATGTTTAGGAGCTGTATCACAGCATGCCCTTGATCTGTGCTTGAAATCTTGAAATCGAGCAAAGACCCCTTTTCCAAGAACAGCTTATGTCCACAAGCAAGGGTTCATATTCATCTCATTCCTTCCCCAGCACTGATCACCGTGGCTGGCAAAACTGAAAAGAGGATTTTGAGTTGTGTCTGAAGTTGCTCGGAAGCCAGAAAAGAAAATCATCTGTCAATAACCCACGTGCTTAACTTTCTGTCCCAGGAATGACCCCTGTGCCTGCAAACAGCACTCACCTGAGAGGCTCAGGGGGGATGTGGGAGGCAGCCCCTGCTGCAGCTGACAAAAAAACCATTCAGGTTGTCCAGGGTTTGGCCTTGTGCTTGCTTCAGGTTTATTGATTCATTTTGCAACAATGCGCTGTAAATAGGTTTATTCTTACGGTTATAATTGAGCCGATGAGAGCTGGGGAAGTGGGGACTGAAAGAAAGAGCAGAAATCAAGCCTGGAAAAAGACACTGGTGGAATGAGCACATCTCCCAGATGATGGGGAAGAGGAATTAATGTTTCTCTCTCTGGGCACTGTAATGGAATGGCCCTGCATGCCCAGATCCAGCACTGTTCTCTTTGGGGCCAGCTCCACTTGCCCACAGGGACCCCACGTGTGCCCACAGCCCATTCTGTGTCACCAAGAGCCCACACCCAGTGCTCTGCTGTGTCCTTGGAGGCTTCCATAAGCCCTGTCCCTCCCTCTCTCCTTCTGGCAGTGCCCTGTCTGCAAACCTAATTTTGAATGCTTTTCTAACCTCAGCCCTCTCCATTAAATGAGGAGAAGCAGAATTCTCTTCTTTCCCTTTCTTTTTCTAGCTCGTGTTTTTAATTGCTGGATCTTTCATCTCTTCTAAAGCACCCGAGGAGCACAGAGAGCAGTGGCCCTCCAGCCACTGCTGCAGCTCCAGGATGTGACCCGAAGAGAAATTATTCAAATAAATTTGCAGTCACCTCACAAACAGCTGCTGAGCAGGAAGGTGGGAATCTTCCCCTAGCCCACAGTTTGATGCAGATTATTCACGTGGTGCTGCCGAGGAGTTAATACACTTGGCTGGGACAGGACAGAAATGATGCCTGCTTAATATGACAGAAAATAAATAGAATCTGCTTTCGAAGGATGCATTGACCGAGCTGTCGTGCCTGATGCTGGGGAGACAAGTGTCTGCAAGCTTCAGCTTAATGTGCCATGGAAATGTATTGGGTTGTATTTATGGCCATATACAATACTTAACTGGCTATTGTGCTGATTAAATATTTAATTGACTGTCTGTGAGGAGAAATGCACCATTAGTCTATAGGGAATTACACTGTTCCTTGTGCCTGCTCTTAAATGAAATGTGTAATTCGTTGTCACTTAAGCATAATGTTAACTGCCCGTTAAGGACATATTTTCAAGGGAAATAAATACAAAACTTGCCTGCTGGCATTGCCCCAGGTGAACCCTCATGTGCCTCAGCGTGGGCACAGCCCTCAGGGACAGCCCCGGGCTCAGGGGACAGTGGGGAAAGGCAGCCAGGGAAGGGACTTTGGGGTTCCTGCACTGCCAGGTGGTTTTTAGAGGTGCTGGTTGAGGCTGATTTCAACCCCTTTTCCATTGGTCTTTTTGCACTGTGGCTGTCCAGGTGCTGCAAGGGGAGAGAGGAAGCCCAAAAGGGTGGTCCTAAAATACCTCTCTGTGCTGCAGTGAGCTCGGTCAGAGACCACCAGAGTTTTGTTTGGGAGTCCAAATTCAATGGAGAAAATAGGAGGAAGGAGGCAGGGAGGAAGGCTTGTGAAAGCAATTGTTTCTTCCCTTCCTCAGGGCTACCCTGGCATACAGCAAAAGCAAAGCTCCATGGAGCAGAGCTCTCTTGCCTTGCAGACTGCACTGTGCTGAGCACCTGCAAGAGAAAAACTGGGAACCTGCTGAGTTTTATTCCTTATCATTGTCATTTAATGTAAACCCTTGTGATGCAAAAACTGGTGGTATTTTATTGGAAACCCACCCTGCTCTTGGTGCCCAGCATTGCACTGAGAGCTTCCAGCAGCACAGACCCCTAAGGCTGGGCAGAGTTCCCCCACCTCGGCTGCCACGGCTCTGTGATTCATCCCAGCAATGAAACTGCCATCTCTGTTGAATAACTGGTCCTTCAGCAGTGTAACTCTTTTCCCATTGACAGTTTGGCAGGCTTCGACAGCTGGCTCCTTCTCTTCAGCAGATTTTCGTGTCCATGCCTGCGTGCCGGCTGCAGGAGCAGCTCCAGGGCAGCATCCTGACTTGCAGGGAGATGCCTGCTGTGTTTGGTGCTCAAAAACACTGGCCAGCTATTGACATTCAATAGCTAAACCTCATATTCTGAATACTGCAGCTTTGCCTGTGTCCTTAGAGCCAACATTGATTGGGTTGAACTGTCTGATAAGCGCAGCTCTGTGCTGCTCTCCCATGCTCCCTGGGCTAAGGGAGGGTTTTAACTTCATGATGAATGGTCCTGAACTCCAAAGCTTCTCTTAACAGGATTGACCTGAAGACACAACTATCCCAGGGCAAGAAACAAGGAAAGCCCTGCCAGGATCGGGGCAGTGAAAGCACAGTGTTAATTTTAGCCAGGATCCTTATCCCCCTTAGGTGCAGGCAAAGTGTGACGTTCCCCTGGCTGGCACGGGCAGCTCGGCTTGCCTGGCACCAAGGCTCCATGCCCATGGCATCCTGCAGTGCCCCCAGGCAGGATCATCTCCTACAAGAACCCCAGTTCAGCTCTACCACTGCTCATCTGTCTCTCCTCAGCCTGTGCTGGAGCTGGGAGCTTTTCAGGGCACCCAGCCTTGAAAGGAGCTGGCTCAGAACTGGGGAATTCCCTGGGGATGACAAGGTGGTGGCACCAGCCATGCAGGACCAAGAGCAGAGCTGCATGCAGCAACATCCATCCTCCCAGAGCTGGCTGGGAAAGCTGCTTTACCACAAGGGAAGTGGAACAGATGAGTGTAAGCAGCCAGGAGTGCCTCTTTCCTCTCCTCTGTTCTGCCCTGATGGTAAGGGACACACATGTGGCTGGACAAGCTCTGCCTGTGCTGCCCCAAGGACATTGTAGTGATGGTCTGTAGGGAGCTTCATTCAACAACTGAGCAGCAAAATCCAGAAAATCCAGCCTGGGTTTGGTGCAAACAGCTCCAACAGGAGGAACACTCCTGGGAATGAAGGATGCACCTCGTGGTGTTTTTGAACATCTGAGTCCCTGATAGCTGTGTTGGGAAGTGAAGAGCAGAGGGAGGGCCCTGTCCTGCAGCTCCAGAGGTGTCACCTGCTGCCAGCACCCCCACACCCATCCCTTGGATCCCCTCACTGTGTGCTGTGAGGTGTGACAAGTCAGAGCTGCCACCATCCCCATGGGGACCCGTGCTGCCACGTCTGGGAGCACCAGGGAGGTGTCCCCATGGCTC
This sequence comes from Eopsaltria australis, assembly GCA_034509425.1. Classification (NCBI taxonomy): domain Eukaryota; kingdom Metazoa; phylum Chordata; class Aves; order Passeriformes; family Petroicidae; genus Eopsaltria; species Eopsaltria australis. The sequence continues at coordinate 1,668,349 of JAVTVJ010000090.1, read as the reverse complement.
CATGGAGGTGTCTCAGCTCTGAAATACCCCAAGTGCCAGGTCCCCACCTCCCGGCTCCAGGACCTTTGGGGAAGTGAATGCAGATTGTCTTAGGTTGATTGGCTTTTCTTTATTTTTCTCCTGTTTTCCTTTTTTCCCCATGGCTTTCACACCTCCCCTCACTCTCTATTTTTAATCAACTGACTCAACCCTGGTTTCAGTGCTTGAGGAGTGGAAAGGTGATCCCACTCTATCAGCAGGGCACAGCCCACACATCTCCCCTCTGTGCTGCTCCCCAGCCCACACAGTTCTGCACTGTCACGTGTGTATCCCTGCCAAGATGCCACTAGGATATATTTTTGCCTCTATGGAGGTGGGGTTAAGGGGCTGAGGATCTGAACGCCCTGGTTTGGAGCTGCATCAGCCCTTGGGAGATGCAGAAGAGCATCCTACCAGCTCTGCAGGCCACAGCCTTAAACTGGGACACCAGAGGGACATCAGCTGCCCTGAGTGGGGGTGAGAAGTGAAGTGGAGATGCTGCTGGAGAGTTTGAGGGAAGGTGACATGGGGTTAAAAACCCCTTCCCAGTCCAGGGATACATCTGTGTGAGCAACTCCTGGGAACTGCATGCCTGTGTCAGCCCTTCCCAGTGCCAGCAGCACATCTGGCTGTCCTGTCCTTGCTCCAAGCCTGGTGGTTTGAGCCGTGCAGGATGTGTGTAGGTCTAATTTTGGACTTGGCCACCAGCAAAGATTTTGGTAGGACCCCATTGTCCCTGTCATGGGCTGAGCCCATCCCCTGCAGCCTGGGGAGAGGGCGCAAGAAGAGGCATGGGGTTTTAGCTTTTCTTTAGAACATTAATCACACTTTAATTATATTGAAACCTGGAGACATGGCAAAGGATTAAGTGGATTATCTTCAAAGTAATTTGTTATCAAATATTTATTCTTCTGGGAAGGGAGATGCAGCCTGAGAAATTCTGCCTTATCCATGCTGCCAGGCAAGGACGTGTCATGTCCTTCAAGCCTCCCCCTGCCCTTTCCCCGCCCTGACCCCTTGGCGCAAGCTTGAAATGCAGAGCACAATTGTTAAAACACCCCCGTATCCCCTGGGGTCCCTTGTCCCCTGAGGCTGGGGGCTTTGAAGTCAGGGATTTGCCGCTGCAGGAGGGGGATGCCAGTGCCTTACTGGTGGTCCCTGCTGTGCGAGGAGCAGCCAGCACCACTCACCAGCTCTGGCAGTGGGATGGATGCTCCCGGCCCCGCTCCCTGCCAGCTCCTGACTGCTGCCTGCATCCAGGGATGGGGAAGGGGCCGGGGGCTGCGGCAGGCGGCAGCTCCATCGCTGCCAGAGGAGCCGGCGAGATGCGTGGTAAATCGGATTCAGCCTGAGCTCTTTATCCGTTCGCAGACTGTGGGTTTAGTGCTTGGATGCTTCATTAACTAATAATAATGAGTCATTGTATTTGCCTCCTGGGCATTGTAAATGATCCAGTGTCAGGAGACGCCGCGAGGACACGGAATCGCAATGAGGCTGAGACGGGCTGAGCCTCGGAGCGCGATAAAAGTGATGCACAGGGACCTCTGTGCCTCCCACCTGGGGACACGGTGCCGGGGAGGGGACAGCTGCACAGGGACCTCTGTGCCTCCCACCTGGGGACACGGTGCCGGGGAGGGAACAGCTGCACAGGGATGTGGCCTCACTGTGGATCACGGCCAGCCGGGTTCACGGCACCAGAGTGCACCAGGGATGCCCACGATGTTTCCCTCTTCCCTCTGCTCACCTGCCTGGGACAGAAGCTGTTCTCCCCACTTCCTTCCCATTGATAAAGAGACTTTTCAAGCCCTCACTGCAAACAGCTCTTGCAGTGCCCCTCTGGTGCTGCACCCCAAGGTGACAGGACAGGTGCTTGGGGACCAGCCTTAGTAGAACATCTTTGCATTCCTTCTAGGATAATTCCTCCTCAGGAGTGAAAGCAGAGTGATGTGCAGGATGGGAGAAATATGAATGACAAACCCCTGCCCCTGGCATGTGGGGGATGCCTGCCCAGTGCCCATCAGAGCCCTGTGTGCCATCACACTGTGCTGGGGGTGAAGGCCATTATCAGATGTGCAGGGCACTACTGGATGTGACACAGATGCCTGTCCCCTTCCCTGTCCCTTGTTTGTGGGCCAATTTTGCCTCCAAAATCTTATCCCTGATTAAACCAAAGGGGAAGAAAGAAATCAGCACAAAAGCAGCAAGGGAATAGTGTTAAAAAAAACAAAAAGAAAGAAAAAGGGAGAAACCAGCTGGTGGGTTGACTGTGCAAAGAGCAGGAGTTGAAGTGAGGTTATTGCACCTCACACATCATCGGGGGGACAGTCAGAGAGCCTCCTGCAGCAGGGGCAGCCGCCAAGGCTCTTCTTCTGCCTCAATTAACACGGGAAGCTCCAACCATTAGGAGCAGAGGGGGTGGCAGCAGGGTCCCTGTGCGTGTCACCACAGCCCCAGGGTGCCAGCAGGGCAGGAGCTGAAGTGAGGCTGTGCAGGGGGAGAGTCCCTGCAATGCTGTGAGCTGCTCGTACCCCACATTGCACCCCAGCCTCTGCTGACACTCTGCCCAACTCAGTTTTGGGGGACCTGGCAGCCTCAGTTCAGAGCCAGACCCTGTGAGCTGTGGGCTGGTGCAGCGTTGCAGTCACCTCTGTTCACCCAACATCACCCACCACAGAATGAACCAGCTTTGTTTGACAAGACATTGTTTTCCATAAACCATGTGGACTGGCGTTAATTAGATTTCTATCCTTTAATTCTTTATTAATTGAATCTTACATCAGCTTGTCTTTTACTTTGCGTAGGATTAAAGCCAGGCTGAGCAGGCAGCACTGATCTGGGTCATTCCCTATTTCCTCACCTTTACGTCCTGCAGCATCCCTGGCTCTGGGCTTCACTCCAGGATCTGGCTCAGGCAGGGCATGGACCTGGCCTATCACTTCTCCAGTGTTTATTCCTGGCAGATGATATTTAATAAGGCCACATAATTAATGAACTAGAAAGTGCTTCAGCAGCTTGACGTGAGACAAATATAGCTGCCTGCTCATTTCCAAATACCAAACAGAAATATTTGCAGCCTGTTTCTGCCTGTTATGTATCATTAACAATTTTGCCATCTCTATTAAGCATTTGTCTGTAACAATACAAATACAATTCTTAAAAAACTCTGTTCTTTTTGCCCTTAGCCTTTCTGGTTATGCTTTTTCCCTAGTATTTTCATTGTTTTCTGAATTCTTAACATGTCAAATCTTCCACAACATAAGAACCACTGTTTGGTTTTCCTTGGCCATATATACATATGTACATTTTCCCACTGTAATCGCTGCTTGTTTCACCACTGACCCACAAGCTTCCTCCTCTGACCCTGTAACCAGTCCCTTTCTGTCCCTCTGTTGACTCTGAAAGATCCCTCTTAATTCCCAGCTGTGTATTTTTCCATCTGATTTTCCCCCTCGCATCCACGCAGAGCACAGGAGCCTTCCCAGGCTGTTTGCAGATCCTCCTGCCTCGCCCCGGGCAGGTTCATTCTCAGCCATGGCAACGAATTCTGCCTCAGGGAGGCTCCTGCTGTGCCTGAGCCCCCATTCCAAGAGGGCTGCTCTGGCCACGGAGCCCCAGGCGAGCTGGACTCACTCACTGCCCTCCCTGTCCCCCTCCAGTGACCCCAACCAGCCCTGCTGTGACTCAGTTTCCCTTCCCAAGGACTCCTGTTACACAACATCCCACCTTCTGGCTGTGGGAGGTGAAGCAGTGAGAAAACACCCACTGCTGGGGGTGGGAAAGTGGGGAAGAGGGAAAATGTGTCAGCACAGCTTCTCCAGGCAGCAGCACAGAGACACTGGTGTGGCTCTGGCTGTGTTCCCCCTGTGGGAGATGCTCCACAGCCCATGGCCCAGTGCAGGGATGGGTGCTGCCAGCACACATGGGCAGAACCTGCTGCAGGGGGTCAAAGGCAGGCAGAGACCCAGAGGAAACACCCCGTGGCACTCTGTGTCTGCTGCAGCTGCACTTGGGAGGTGCCATCTGGGCAAGGGGATGGTGCTGCTCTGCTGGGGCAGGTGTGTCAGGGTGTGGGGCAGTGATGGGTATGGTGATGTCCCACCTGGTCCCCATGGTGGCAGCCCTGGATCAGATCCTGTGGGACTGGAAGCACCTGCTGGCATTGCCCTGGGACCAGTTTTGGGGTTCACTGCTGGACTCTCCATCTTTGAAACACTTGTTTCCACCCAGCTGCCAGCAGGAGATTCTGTCTGCCTTCCCCTGCTGATGGGAGGGGAAGAAAATTCAGGAACAGGTTCCAGCTAAGCTGGTCCTGCCTCCAGGACATTTCCTTGTGTGTGGATTAAAGGAGAAACAAAGTGGATTAAGGTCTCTGCAGCACTGTTCTTCCCTGAACCTCCAGGGGTTTCCACCCATGCAGATCCTTGTACTGGTGCTCAAGCAGCCCTTTGGCTGGAGGCACAAGAGGGAAAAACCATGTGGGGTGAAGTTTTGGGAACAGAGGATCTGAGGAGGCTGGACTCTCAGAATGCAGCTTCCACAGTCCTCAGGGTGGAGATGGCTCAGCACTGCCCTGACAAAGCAAAGCCAAACCAAACACACCGTGACTTTCTACATTTTATTCACATTTTCTGTGATCTCGGTGTTCTCCTCTGGGTTTCTGAACTTTCGTGCCTGTTTGCATCATTATTTCCAGCGCGCCTCCTGGAGTCTGAAATCCCAAAAGATGCTCCTGGTACAAAGGAAAGCCACAAGGCAAGGAATAACCAGCACTGGGGGGAGAAGGCAGCAGACACCACAAGGCTGGTGGGAAGCAGAAATTTCACAAACTGTGACTTGTGAGCAAATTCCCTGCTGGCAGCTGGCTGAGCTCTCCCTGAGCCAGCTGCCTGCCCAGCCTGGGCAAGCACACACAGAAATGCATGAGCTCTCTTGGGTCAGCCCTTGGATCTGGAGCCCCAGCTGGGCCCTGCAGGAGCTGGCTGCTGAAATGCTGCCCTGAGCCCAGTGAGGAGCCCCTCCCCAGCACTGCCTGCCTTGATGCTGTGGGGTTTTTACCAGCAAAGCCCCATCACAGGGCTCCTGCCCCATCCAGGTGTAGCAGTTTGGGTTGATGGTGCTGTGGCAATCAGGAGGAGCCCTGGAAGCACACAGTCTGTCCTGAGGGACCGTGTTACTTTGCTTGCTCACAGCAAAATAGGTGGATCAAAAGGAAAATATCAAGCTGCAATGGCTGGGACCTGAAGCACCTCTTTGCAGTGTGCAAGACTTCCTAAACTGGGGAAGAACTACAGCAGGATGGGATGTTCCAGAACAGGAGGAACCCCATTTTTTGCCTGGGGTGAAGGTGGGAGAGCTGTGCCCTGGGCACACAGATAAGGTTGCTGGGAATAGGGTCCAGATCTCTGTGCAGGACAGACCACACTTCCTCAGGTGGCAAAATATCCTCAGGCTCCAAACAGGCAGCCCCATGTCACTCATGGGCCAGGAGGATGCACAGGGTTGAAGAGCTCGGGGACAGGCCAGGGGAAAAGGGCAGGAGAGGGAATCAAGGCCCTAAAGTGAAGCAGAAGCACAAAGGGAATTTTTCCTCCTGTCATTTAGCTGGCAGAAGGTGACACTGGGCTTGTCACCCGCTTTCATTACGTCTCCAGGGCCTTTCATGCAAATTCAGGCAAACAATTTCTCGGTTCCCTTTTAGCACTCTGGGAGGGCCAATTTCATTTCAGGAGCAGTGGGGAACAATAATCATCTTGAAGTGTCTTCCATCCTGAGAGACGAAGATAAGAGCTGTGCAGTGGACTAACAGCGCTAATTTGACGTTTTCAGCTGATAGCTTTGCAGATGACAAAAATCAGACACCATAAAAAGCTGGTAAACTCCATAGCAGCAGGGTTACCCCCTCCTGCACGTCCCTCCCGCTCCCCTCCTCTGCCCTGGCAGGGAGATGAAACCCTGTCCCTGAGGTCACTGCTGCTCACTGCCATGGGGAGGGGATTTGCTGGGGCTGGGGCAGGTTTGGCTGCTGGCTGAGCCCTGGGAAAGGAGCAGGACGTGGCTGTGGCAGGCAGGGAGGTGCAGGTCAGTCTGGGAGATGCAGTCCAGCCCATTTGTGCTGCACTTCTTCTTGGGAAAAAGAATATCACCTGTCTTCTACCTTTTTGGAGAGGCCTCTGATCATGTATCCAAAGGGAAAGAGATCACTTTAATGCTCTGAGAGACCAGCTGAGATTCCTGATCCAGTTCGTGAAGCCAAGCAAGGAAAGTCCCACTTCAGCAAACCTCCCTGAGGTATTTTCCCTCTCCCCTCTGCTGTCTGAGCCCATGAAAAATTTGCAGGCAGTTGTCCTTGTCCCCCTGCCCTGCACACTGCCAGCCCCTTGGCTCACCCAGGGGTCACAGGTTTGTCCTGCAGCTCCGTTAATCCAGCTCCCTTCATGGGAGGGGTGGCTGGGTGCCCAATCCAGCTGGGTGCCTAAGCCATGTGTGGGTGCTGCTGCTATTTGGGAAATCAAATGGCAAAGTGACAAAAAGTGGCTGTAAATGCATCCCCAAGGGAGTGAGGCAGGGGCTGGCCCTGGGCTGGCCCAGTGGCGAATGGAGCCCCTGAGACCTCAGCAATTTGTGTGGCCTAGAGCCAGACAGGATGAGCTCCCTCTGCTGTGCCCAGGGACACAGAGTGCAGCTGGGCTGCTCCCCACAGTGACAGCGTCTGCCTTCTCCCCAGACAACCTTCCCCAGCTTTAATTGCTGTCCTGGAAGGGATTCCCTCATGTCCAGCCCCAAATGTTCTTGCTGCTGCTTCCATCCATCCTGCCTTGTCCAGCAGAGGATGAAGAATGAGCACCTCCCTTTCTTGACATCACTTTTCCCATTATCTCCTTGCTACAATCTGTTCTTTCTGAGCCTGCAGCCCAGTTTTGCCAGGCAGTCATCACGGTTTTTGCCCCATGGGACCCTCCTGGTCCCTCTCTGTCCCCTCCTGCATCTGGTGAGGGTGCTCTGATGGGTCCCTCTGATGGGTATTAATCCCACTCCCAGGCAGAGAGCAGCAGCCTGGAAAGCTGCACATCAAGGCTCAGTGGAGGATTCATTTCCCTTAGGTCCCTTTTTTTTCTATTTTCCTCCTTAGATAAAAGACAAGATTGAGTGACCAAGCCATATATGAATCCAACTGGGCCCAGTTTCTGAGTTTTATTTTCTGCCAGGCATGAAATCCAGGGGAAAAAACAGAGACAAAGGCACTGATTTCTCCCTGGTGCAAGCAGGAGTCCAGCTCGTCCAGCACAGCAGGGTTGGTTCATATGAAGTTAAGCTGAGCCACAGGCACTGGGAACAGCAGCTAATTAAACTGGTAACACTGGGGCAGGCTGGGCAGGGCGTGCTGCAGAGAGCAGAGGTCTTGCTGACAGAAAGCATCTGCTGCCAGCTGGGAAATGAAACCCCACCCCATGCTCACGAATGTGATTTTGAAGCCATTTTTGTACCTGAATTGAGGTGAAATGCAATATCAGATTTTTTTTTTTCCATGGGAGGAGATTTTCAGCACAGCTTTAGGAGAGCTCAGTGGGGTTTCTCAGCTCGACATGTGACTGCTCAACCGGTGCCCATTAATTTTGTTTTCTCCCTGAAGGCAGAAATGGGACTAGGCGAATGTCTCTGGCTCTCCCACCCTTTCTCCCAGAGGAAACTCATATTTTTTCATCAATCTTGAAATATTCCCAAGGAAAAAATGTTCATTTTTATGAGAGTGGCATTAGAGCTAGCAAACTGTAACCATGGGAAATTCCTACCTAATATGAAATTCACCTCACTCACCTGAGCTTCGATTGCTTTCTGCCTCTTGTTTTAATTATTATTTTGACCACAAGCTGCTGAGGACAGGCACTGTTCCTCCTGGGGCTGCTATGGCTCCCCTGTGGGATGAAGGACAGAGATGCTCAGCCCAGATTGAGTCCTCTAGGGAAAGATGAATACCAAGAGGAAGTTTCTTTCACCAGCACCTGCAACTCTGCTTCTACCCCACATTCTTACCCTCTTTTTTTAATTGCTGATCGCAAGCACCCCTTTGAGATTTCCCTTCAAGTCTCTGCTAAAGCTGCAAGTGTCATTTTCCTGATATTATTTTTGAGTTGCACTGCACCAGCCCAGCTTGGCTTTGGTCCTGCAGCAGCTGTGTCCTGCAGACACCTGGTGTGGGGAGGAGGCAGCCTCAGCCATGCTCCATCAGCATCCCTTGCTCCCACCTCACACTGCAAAGGCTGGCTTCGTCCTCCTCTGGCATTTATTGTGGCTCTACCAGAAAAAAAACCCAGCCCTATTTGCTTTGTCCCTTGCAGGGAAACCGTGCTAGATTTCTCATCTTGCTCCCAAATAGAATGGAATAATATCTTGCTGGCCTGGCTGGTTGCAGTTCTGGGGAGGGAGACTTTGTAATGTGGTGGTAAAGCCTTGCTGGTGTAGGTTTTGTGTTGCCCGTGAATCTCAGGTGGGTATCACTATTTTTATTTTCCACAGGCAGATTTCATAGGAAGGGACTGCCACAGATCACCCCTCAGCTCTGGGGCAGGGCCAGCTCTGACGGTGCCAGTGCTGATCAATATTGCCTCCCCTGTTTTTAATTCCTCCCATTTACCCTGCTCTTGGAGCTGGGATGAACACCCCAGCATCTCCCCTCAACCTCCTCTGCTCCAATCTGAGCCCTTCCACTTTTCCCTGCCCTAGGGGCTCTGGAAATGTGTGTGCAGCCCACTGAGGCTGAGTGTGTGTCCCTGCAGTGCCTTCCAACAGCCTGCTCTGCACAGCACCCCTGGGAATTGGCAGGGGATGGACAGGGCTCTTAGACAGGGAGATAACACTGCTGAAATATTTACACTGCCCACTGAACAATTTCTCATCTTGCCAGAGGGCAGGCTCAGCCCTGCCGTGCCCTGGCTGCTGCGAGGGGGAGAGCTCCTGCCGTGGGAAAGGCTTTCCATGCCTCTACAATTGGATCCTCTAAAAAATTCCTCCTTTATGTTTTTTTTTTCAGTGGTAAGGAGGGGGATGTTGGTGAGGGAAGTGGCACTGGAGGGAGCAGAGCCTGGGGAAGCCCACGAGGAGGTTGAGCAGAGCTGCTCCATCCCATGCAGGGTCAGTTCTGCTGCCAAGTGGCTGTGCCACTCCTGGAAAACCCCCAGGCACTCCTCCCTGGCCTTTTCCAGGGAGAGACTTGCAAGATAATGATCTTGTACCTGCCAAGATAAAAAAAATAGCTCTAGGAAATGCACCCTTGTAAGGGACACCCCCAGACTCTGCCCCTGCCTTAGCGCTGTCACAGACCACATTGCAACTGGGAGTTTTCCCTTGAGGGGAAAAAAATCCAGTATTTGGCCAAACATGTGGAGAAATATTTGCAAAGTGTAAGCAAAAGCATCGAAATGTTCTCATCTCTGCAAGCTGTCAGGGATGAGGGTGTGAAAAGGGAGCTGTGGCCCTGGTCCTTCCTTGAGAGATGCTGCAGGAGCAAGGCTGCAGTACCAGCATCCCTTTGTCCTTTAGTGCCCACTCTGGGGCTCCAGTTGAATAAAACCACAAAGCTCAAGTGTTAACTCCACAAAATCGAGGGGGTAAAGATTTTTGCTGGGTCTTCTTGTTCATGCTGTGGCTGGGTGGGCGGGCAGGAGGGTGAATCTCATTAGCCCAGTTACAGTAAAATGCAGACAAGGCTGTGTTTTGAGACTTCTGCATCTGAGATGGGGCTGGATCCAGACTCAGCCTGCAGAGGCTGCTGGCTGCCTGGCAGGGAACTCCCAAATTCTCACCCTGATCTCAGCTGAACGATGCTCTTTGCTTCCCTTCATAAGAAAACTGCAGGAAGGTTCATCCCCAATGGCCTCTGGGGATCCCTCAGCCTTCATGGCTGCTGTCCCCAAAATCACAGACCCAAATTCACATCTGGGTGGAGCCTTTGCTTCCTCTGCCATGAGGCAGCTCCTCCTGGAGCAGCTTGGGCACACACTGGAGCTGGCTCACACCTTCCTCACCTGAATCCTGGGTTTGGCATCATTTAGAAATAATACCCTGATTCTTTCTAACTTTTTTTTCCCCCAGTGTATAGCTCCTGGCTTTGTGCAGCTCCTGGCTTCTTTCTCAGTCCCCAGCTGGCCATCCAGGACTGCTGCATTAGTCTTTACCCTCCAGCCAAGGATGCTTTTACCACTGTCCCCAGTAAGCAGGGCTTTGCTCAAACTGGTGTTAACAGATGACAGCAGAAATAGCTCAGAAGACTTTTAAAACCCTGCTGCTCTTGAAACTTTTATTTAGCTACAACAGCTCCTGTGTGATCCCTGCTTGGGTTGCCTGAACAACAGCTGGAGATTAATGTGGGCTGTGACTCTTGGGGACGACCAAAGCCAGAGAAAAAGGCCAGCAAGGATAGTGGCAAAAGTGATGATCTTGCTAAGAAAAGCTGTAACAGAAAACCCAGAGCTGCCCATAAATCCCATCACCTTGTTATGCTACCGAGCAAAAAACCAAAGCCAAGGTAAAAAACCATCACAAAAAGTGCCCTGCTGTAAAGCCTGTGTATTGCAAAACTCAAGGCATAAAAACAATAATAAAGCTGCAGGAAAATCTGGAGGCACAAGCCCTGACCCAGCAATAACAGAGCATCCCAGGCACGTTGTGGGTAGGAGAAGGAGGCCAGTGAGGTCTCGGCATCAGGCTGTGGGGTCTGCCTGGCAAAACTTGGTCTTCTGTGCTTTCAGCTAATTAAAATTCCTTGGACTAAGGAATAATCATGCGCATTATGAAGCGTTTCCCCCCTGCTAATATTTTAATTGCCAGCTACTCCCTGCTCAGGGTGGGGAAAGGGGAATGGGAAGTTGAGGAGTCGCAGTGAATCACCCGGAGGAGCAGATGGAGTGAGGAGGGGACGAGGGGAGCGGGCAGGGATTAGCACTCCACACACGCCTCCCCACACAGCCCCCCTCACTGCAGGGCTGCTCTCCCAGCACAGCCAGGAGAAACCTGTTCAAACAACAGGTCTTGCATTAATATCTCATTCTCTATAAATAAATCAATAAAGGAAGCTCTGTTTGGCTGCTCCTCCTCTGAGTCACTCAGGAGCCCTGTGATGCTTTAGGTCCTGCTTCATCCCTGTGCTTTCCCTCCTTGGCTGGATGTCAGTGGGAAGGGGAATCACCATCCCCTCTCTTGCATGGGCTGAGAGAGGCTGGGCAAGCCCTTCTGAACCCTCCAGAGCTCTGCAGGTGCCCCGTGCTCTTTTGGGGGAGCACATCTCAGCCCTGAGGAGGATCACCCCAAAGGAGGAGCCTCTGCCCAGAGGTTTGAAGTTTTGCCATTTGTTTATAGCATCGATGCTTTAGAGTTACAGAGTCAAAAAGGAAAGTTTTGAGCCTGCTGCAAAATCCCTTACAAATAAATGACTTGGAAAACATATTGGGGTGCTGGAGGGATGTGCTGCTGTGTATTTCCACAGAGGTTGGAGAGGGAACTGGGATGGTCCTGTGGGAACAGGGCTGCTGGGATTCTGCACCCAGGGTGGCCCCATCCCAACATGCAGGCTGTGAAACGAGAGAGGGTTTGGCAAAAGATGAAGTGGCTAATTAAGAGCCTCTAAAGATGAAAATGTTGTGATGGAAGCATGGGGACAGGAACAATTCCCACTGCAAGGCTGCAAAACATCTGGGCTTTGGATGGCTCTGCCTGCAGTCGGTTTGGGAATTTACCACAACACTCAAGAGAGCAGGGCTGGGAAACCCAGAACCTGCTTTGCCTTTTCTCCATATGTGCTCGCAGGCTCCCTGTCATTTCTGTGTTGTGTTTACTCTTTTTTTTTTCCCAACAGCTTGTGTCTTATTGAGGAATTATGATCAAAACCACCGAGGCCCTGAGGGAGCAGGGCTGTGAGCAGAGAAATGCCGTGTAACACCTCCCAGGGTGGATGGATGCTGGCAGATACTGCACTGGAACAAGAAGTTCAGGTGGTTTAAGATAAACTGCGTGTGCTGGGTTTTAATGCATATGCAGAGCTGCTCTGGTTTCTGACGAAGGCAAGAGACTGGCATTTCTGAGAGTGCAGCTCATGAAAATTACTCACAGCAAAAATTATTAATATTACCTCCAGGAAGCTGGTGCGTGCAGCCATTGATCAGCCCAGTGTCCCACAACGGAGATTTCTGCTTTCTTGGAGTATTTGTTCAGGTGTTCAGAGCTGAGCAGCTGCTCGAGGCAGGAGCAGTTCTGCCTGGTGATGGAACAGCCATGGAGCTGGGTGTGAGCTCTGCCTGGAGCAGATTACAGGGGGTGGTTGTCCCACAAGGAGCAGAGCCACCACCCCTTGTTCTCTGTCATGTCTCAGGCAGGTCATCTGGAGCTCTTCTGACAGAAGGAAACTCATCACCCTTTTCCAGCCAATGGGTCTGTGCAGTCAGAATTGCAACTCACAGCATTTTCTGGGCAGCTCACCTTCAGCCCCTCATCTGGGCTGTCCTTGCTGTCCTTGTCCTTGTTGTCCTTGTCTGTGTTTGGCATCCCTTTGCTCCCTGGTGCCTGCAGAAGTGCTGCTACCCCTTCAATGTGACTCTTGTACCTGAGTCCCAAGTGTGAGCCAAACCCTTGGGCATCTAATCTTTAAGAAATCAAAGTTCTGTTTCTCCAGCACTGAGCTCCCCCTGTCCCCTTGCTGTCTGCATATTCTGTGAGGCAGCAAAGGCTGCTGAGAGCATTGAGGACACCCCACAGGGCACCTGTGACTCAGGATAAATCCTGCTTGCTAACTCTAAAATCTTTAAAAACATAAACAGCTGATATGCCCTGGTCTTCTTGTCCTCTCTGGCTCCCAGATACCTCAGGAGTGCATGAACAAAGGGCTGTGTTCCACCTATGAGCCCACTGCAGTGATCAGCTGTGTGGGGAGCTCTGTTAGGAGCAGGTTGGTTCTGTCAATGGACACGTTAGGATTGAAACCTCTCCTCTCCTCTCCTCTCCTCTCCTCTCCTCTCCTCTCCTCTCCTCTCCTCTCCTCTCCTCTCCTCTCCTCTCCTCTCCTCTCCTCTCCTCTCTCTCGGGGGCAGCTCCTTTGCTGCAGCCAGACACTGATGGGTCCATAACTCAGGGCTGGTGGAGCACAGCACAGTCCCAGCGTGTTACAAGGTGATCAATAATGAGTAGGAATTAATGCACTGGAAATGATGGATTCAGAGTCAGTTTGGAGCCTGGCTGTGGGCTGTCACTGCTGCTTGGCCTCGTGGGGACAGCAGAGCAGGTCGTGGGTCACAGGTAGCTCCCAGCGCATTCCCTGCAGCTGTCTGGGCTCAGAGATGTGCACATCACCCTGGCTGAGCTGGCTGAAGTTAAACAGCTCATGCAGACCTTCCCAGGAGCCTGGGCATGTCTGTCCAGGATGATAAAGGTGAAATAAATCCCAACCTCAAGGCACCTCATGCCCAGGCTCCCAGGCAGAAAAGCAAAGCTCCTTATGGACTGGAGATAAAATTGAGACCCCATTGAAGCTTTTTAGAGTGGCTGGCTGCAGCTCAGCATGGGCAGAGCAGCCTTGATCTGGCAGCAGAGCCTTTCCTAACTTGTCCCTGGATCTTGCACAGCCTCAGCTGTGGTGGCTGCACTCCACCACGTTGGCTGGGTGAGTCCTGGCTCTGTGCTGAGCAGGGGGAAAAGCAGCAGCATTTCCTCTCCTGCAGCCACAGGCACTGAATATTGCCCTAATAATCAAAAGGCTTTTCATCCCTGTAAACCATGTCCTGCTACTTCTTCCTGCAGACACAACCCAGAACCCATCCTCTCCTACCTCACTCATTTTCCACTTTCTCTGACCCTTTATTGCCTAATAAATGGTGTCTGATTCAATTGTGACACCCGCTGCAGTGGGGGTGGTCCTGCCCAGGACAGGACAGGCACCATCCCTGGCTTGCCTGGGCTCCTGTCCCCAAGTCCTGCAGGAGCAGCACTGCCGAGGGGAGGGGGCCAAGTGCAGGGGCTGGAGCAGCAGCAGAAAGCTCCTGGGTCCCTCCAGTGAGGAGCCAGGTCCTTGCTCCAGGGAAGGAGCTGTCTTTGAGTGAGCCATGACCAGGAAATGCCCTCTCACAGTCCTGTATTGGTTCATCTCTTTGGCCAAGCATGCAAAATGGAACCACATTTTGGCCCGTCACCCAAAAGCAGTGATTGATGGCACTGAGGGGACAGGGGCCATGTGAACTGTGTGACAATTCAGAGACCTCAGCTCCAGATCAGGCCAGGGGCTCTCTGGGGTGATTAGTGGCCTCAGAGCTCCAGGAAGGGTGGAGGATGGCACTGTGAGGGCTGTGGCACTGGCACACACCCAGATGTGATCCCTGCCTTTGGGCTCCCCCCTGGGAGGCGCTGGGGGAGGCAGCACTCACAGCAGACACATCTGCACCTCTCCATGCCCTGCCAGTGCTGCTGTCATCCAAACAGCACTTCTGGTCTCTTCCACATCACAGAGAGAGCTCTCCAAGAGGGTCACGTATTTTCGGCAGCTGCTGAGATGAGGAGTCTGCAGGAGGCTTCCTGCATCATCTGCCGTGGTGAACTCACCAGCTCCAAATGTCTTCTGTGAGCTGGAGGCAGCAAGTGGCTCCTTTGGCAGGCTGAGCCCATCCTCACACCCTGAACCGTAATGTTATAAACATGAAATCTCATCAGGGCTGCCAAGGAAAAAGCTCCAAATCACAAATACCTGCCATTACAGCGAGATGGCCAAGCAAGCAGCTTCTTGCACTGCCTTGTAAGTGTTCTCAGCTGGGGTCTGATGCAGCTTCTTTGGGTTCATCGTTCAAGAGAGAAAACAAATCCATTTTTATTTTAAACGGCAAAATCCTGGTCACTGCCCAGATTGACTGACTCAAACCCCTTTGGCATGATGAATATTTTAGCTAGGGAGTAAGAAAAGTGCTTATGTGTTGTGGGGAAGGTGGGTGGGTGCCTGGTTCCATCCCTTCCCAGCAGGAGCTCTGTGCACTCGCTCCCAGCAGCTCTCCAGGCACTGTGGCGAGCTTCCCCGAACACTTTAGCGCATAATAGGACTGGTTCAATAATCCCATTACAGCCTGTCTTCAGGATGCCAGGACTAATTGGCAGGCGCTGGGACCTTCATCCCCAGCTGGAATTTTATTGCTCATCACAATTAACCACGATGCTGAAGTCCCTGGGCCACACATGTGCCATCAGCTCAGCCTGGAGCCGTGTCCTCGCCGGGCACTTTGGGGGTCCCGCTGCACCCTGTCCCCAGCCTCCAGCAGGGGAAGTTCACGGTTATTGCTGCAGCTGATTTGCCTTCACTTCATGCAGTTTGCAGCTTAATGGGATTTATTTTGCGCATGTCCGGTTGGAGCTGCTGCTGGAAGCCACCGTGCCAGCAGAGCTGGGGAAGCCAAGGACAGCCCAGCCTGGAGCTTGGCTGAGGTGATGGGATGGGGAAGGATGGCCTGAGCTGGCACTGCCAGTCCAAGGGGCCATAGGAGGGGCTGTCATCAGCCTTTGCTGGGCTGGTCGCATTTCTGTATCACAGCTCTTGGCCTCCTCAGACTGCCCCTCTCAGCAGAGCACTTGACATGTGCTTCCCTCTGAAAGCAGGCAGAGGCTCAGCCCACCCCCGTGCAATGGGCACATTTGTTAAAGTCTGGGTTTTTTCTTGATCTAAAGCAGTTAAACAGCAATTGTGGCTCATCCTAGGGGCTTGTTTTCATCTGGGATGTGCCACTTGTAGGGAGTGGCACATCTTCTTTTAGGGAGAGAGCAGGGAGCTGGGGACAAACTCTGACAAAGCAGCTGGTGATGGTTTTATTTCCTCTTAAGTAATCAAGACTTCAGACACTCTGTTCCCACTGGGGCACTTGGTGGTGATGAGGAGTAAACTCCTGGCCCCTGAGTTTGTGTTTCCCACCCTCAGACGTGACTCAGATCCCAGTGTCACAAACCCAGGCTGTGAAAGCACACCAACCTCCACCCACAGCGTGTCCTTCAGCTGGAGACCAATTACAGGATGATACTGGACATGCCAAAACTTTACAAGGCTTCAGAAAGTGATTAGACAAATTCTAGGAAGAAAAAAAATCCATCAAGAGCTATTAAGCACCGAGACAAGCTCTGGGACCCAGATGGGAGGATGCCAGGGAAACGTCCCTCCAGACTCTCTGTTCACTACATCCACTCCTCCAGAACCAGCACTGGGGATGCTGGGCAGAACAGGCCCTTGATCTGGCCCAGACATAGTGATTTTGGCCTCTCCTCTCCTCTCCTCTCCTCTCCTCTCCTCTCCTCTCCTCTCCTCTCCTCTCCTCTCCTCTCCTCTCCTCTCATCCCAGGGTCTCTGTGCTGTTCAGGGCTCTCTTTGCCATCAGCTTCTGGAGGTTTTTTTAATCAAGAGCTGCTATCTCTTGGTGCTGGAGCAGAATGTCAGGCATATGTGGAGTGCTGCAAAGAAGCCTTTGGGATGAGGATCTGTCATGGGGAAAGCAAAGGGTGGCTCTTCAGACAAAAACTTGTTGAAAAGAGGAGGAAAAGGAGGCTGGAAGAGATTTCTCTTGGTTTTCACAGCTGAGGCTGGCATGCAGGAGTGACAGAGCCTGAAAGCCCACAGGATGCAGGCAGGGAGGGCTGTGCCATCAAGCTGCACCAGCAGCTGGCTGGGGCTGGGCTCCAGCTGCTGCTGGAGAAACCACACCACAGCAATGATGGTTTTTATGTTAGATGGGGGCTACAGAACCAGATATCCACTGAGCAGCAACATCAAGTACATTTCAGTACTCTCTTTACTGCTTTTATGTTGGATAAACCCCTGGTTCAGTCCATTTCTCCCAGCTAGAGTTGTTGGTCTAAATTAAACCCTGCACAGAAGCTGCTCCTTCTGGCTCCAGGTCTTGTTGTCTTGGTTTCAAGCCCATCATCCTGCCCTGCCAGAACCTGCCAGCACAGTGGGGTGCTGTGCCCAAAGCCACCCCTGGGAGCCTGCCATGCCCCCAGGAGGGGCAGAATGTCTGATCCCTTTGGTGTCCAGCTCCTCTGGATCCCCCCTGCCTGTGCCTGCCCAGCAGTGCACTCCCCAGTGTGACTTTTATCCAAATAACTGATTCACTCCTGTGTCCAGCATCTTTTGGAGGAGGAGATCTTGGTCACACAGCTCTGGTTTGCTGCCTCCTCCCTGCCCAGCTGGGAGGTGCTGCTGCCTTTGGGCTGCCTGCCCCTGCCTGTGTCCCAGGAGGGTCCTGGGGATGGGGAGAGGTGAGCACTCAGCTCCTGCCTTCTCGTCTGGCTGTGAGCTGTGATTGCAGCACGGAGCTGTGTGCTGGGGCAGTATTTCATGCTTGCCGGTGTCGGCTGATAAACCTTTGATTTTCACTTCTGGGAATAATAGCACAGTAATGAATTATATTCACAAGAATAACTGTAATAGTCATAAAACCGCAAATAGAAGAAAATTGTAAATCAGTCACCCCCTTGTAATGTGCTTGCTTCATCTGAATCACCCTCCCTGGGCAGATTATCAATTTTATTTGGCTTTTCCATCCTAAACTTTTATTAAGTGGGGTGCCTCATGCGTAAAGATACCGAGCACAGGCCATATGTTCCAGGGATTTATCTGTTTACTTTGCCTTCCTTCCCTCCCTCTTCCCTCCCTCTCAGGGCTCCCAGGACCTGCAGGCAGCTGACCTCAGACCATAAAAGACACATGTCCCCAGTGTCACTTTACCTTTAATATGCAAAAAAAAATAAGGCTGTCAGTGGTGCACAGGCCTTCCTCTGTGCCGTGCAGCATTAGCCAGACCCTGCAGCATGGTTAGAGTTCCATGTAATTAAAATAGAAAGCCATTAGCATAGCTCCAGGGTAATCAAGGGGACACATTCTCAACCCCAGCGTGTCCTGGGCTGTGGCATGAAGATGCTGCTGCTCCCAGTCTGTGGGACAATGTTCAGCCTGAGCAATGGGGTAAATGGGACAGCCCCCAGGCTTGGAGAGGCAGCAGGGAAGTATCAGGGGTAGGACAGTGACAATTTACAGCAGTGCTGGTGACAATTTGCCCCCGTGCTGCTGGGACAGAGCAGATGGGGAGCGTGGCTCTGAAGGCAGAGCTGTGGCACTGAGTGCTGTCTGTGTCTCTGCTGTGGCACTCCCTGTGCTTTCTCCTGGCCATGGAGGGAGGCAGCAGCAGAGAAGAACTTTGGGCCCAAGTATCTTCTCTTGCTCGGTGCTGTGTGGTAATTTTTAGCAAAGTCTTCATCTTCTCCCTTTTTATTGCAGAATCATATTAAAAAATCCCTTTTTTTTCCTCTAAAAGCCACCTGTTCATGCCTTTTTCCTTGCCTTCTATCAGGAATCCTCTGATTTCAGTTGTGTTCAAGGGGTGCAAGGCTGGCACACAACCAACTCTAAATCAATGCTGATGGGAAAGAGGTGAGAGCAGCACAAGGAGCTGGGGAAAGGTGCAAATTCCAGTCAGCAAAATGCAGCTGTTGGGTTCGGTGATCCTTTAGGAGGCAAGGCTCACGCTGGAGTGGAGTTTGCTTCAGCTGGATGTGAACCTGCCAGGGCCTGCACGGTATTTCATGGCTTTTGGAAACACTGGCTGCAATTTTCCATCATAACACAGCAGGGGGAAAGGGAAAAACCACAGACCGTGTGATTTACGAGATGCTTCTCTTGGATCTTTCCATCTGTGATCCGAAATTACCAAGTAATGCAGAAACCCTGAATTGTTGCTCCAACTGCTCCCACTGTGGGTGCTTTTGCCATGATTTTTCATGCAGCTCCAGCTTCTCCTCCCCCATGCCCAGCAGCCTCCAGTGCTTGGGCTGGCCCCTGCCCAGCAGCAGGCTGGCTTTGTGGTTCACGATGGTCAGAGCATTTTGGGTTGTTACTGATGGCTGATGGAGCTGAAACCATCTGCACCCATCAGGGACCCTTGGTTGGTCTTTTTACAGCTTAGCAGGACCTGGAACATCTGTTGAGTGAAGGATGTGCTGGAGATCAACATTTTCTGCTCTGGCAAATAGCTCCTCACAAACTCAGGCTCATTTGCCTGAGCAGCAGGGTCTTGGCAAACACTGGAGCTGTGAGAGTGTGTTAGTGCAGGCACCATCCTGGGTTCATCCTCCTGGCCCTGCACATGTGGGCATTGCCTGGCTGTTCACCAGTGCAGGCTCAGGGATGACCAGAGAGGGATCAGGGGGTTTTATCCAGCTCCCCTATTCCTCCTTTCATTGCTTCTGCTGAGGGGCTGGGCCAAAGCCAGGCTTGTAATGTGGCTTTCCCAGTCTTTCTGGAGGGGCTTGCATTTTCAGCCTGGAGGTATCTCAGCTCACCAGCCCTGCTCCTGCTGCTGCTGGATTCATTTGGGCTTTTCCAGAGCTCCTGTTTGGCCTCATCTAAGGAAAACCAGAGCCTGCCAGGCATGTGCTGTCAGGAAGGCTCCAGTCCTGCTGTGCAGCTCAAATTATTCCTGGCTTTGTCAGAGCTGGAAAACAGGCTGAGAGCACCTGAGCTGCAGAGGGGCTGAGCGTGGGTGCAGGACAGGCTGGGGGCCCAGGGGTCACTTGTGACTCGTGCAGGTGCTTCACTCAGCACCCAGAGTTACCTGCACCTCTGTGATCCAAGAGGCTCATCATGGGAAAGAACAGTCACTGGAGCATGGGGAGGGGAAAACCTGGAGATACCACAGGATCTGCTGGAGGTTCAGCCCAAGAGGTGCTCCCCAGAGAGGGCCTTGCTTGCATTTTCCAGGTGACGGATTGACATGTGCTCCCCAGCCCTCTGTTTCCAGAGATGCCAGAGGCTGGGGGAGCCCAGGGTGAAGAGCATGAGAGCAGAAAATTCCTTGTGGGACCCCTGCAGGGCGTGTGAACTGCCCTTGGTCCCCCAAAAAGCACTGTGGGAGTGAGCTGTTGCTTGTGCTGCTTCACAGCTCTGCGAGGGGTGGGGACAAAAACCTCGCAGGAATTGGATTTTAAAGGGAGGTTCAAAGTTCAAAAGTAGCTGTAATTTGAACAGAAATCTGCTCTTTGCAGCCAATTAGCAAGGCTGTGAAAGCAGCAGGAGCAGCTCGTGTTTTGACAGCATTAAAAAGGCAACAAAACTAAACAGTGTGGATTGAACACGGCACCCACGGGAGCTGCTCAGAGCCCGTCTGGGGGTGGCTGCAGCAGCACAGCAGGGACCAGCAAGGTCCCAGCCTGGCCACCAGAACCAGCATCCCTGCCCTGCCCTGCCCTGCCCTGCCTGCTGGGCTGCTGTTGACAGGAGAAAATGATACGTTCTTTAACTCCATCCAGAGCAGTTTTGCATGCAAGGGTCTGTGTTTACTCTGTCCCCTCTTTATTCTTCTTGGGTTGAAAGTTTTCTTGGGTGGAAAGGTGTGGTTTGGGCTGTCTCTGTGCAGGGCAGGCAGCATAAGGGGATGCTCTGCCTGCCTGGCTGTGCTTGCATGAACAGATGAGTTTGCAGCTGTTTCAGTGTCCCAGCAGAGTGAATCAATGGGTCTTTAATTAGTTTATTAATAAAATAATAATAATTAGTTTACATTAATTAATTCAGCAGACTTGGGGAAATCACACAGGTCTGGCACAGTATCCAGGGCGTCACCTGGGGAGGGCAGAGGACCCTTCCTGAGAGAGGCTTCTCTGTGGGCAGGGTGAGGGATGGTCCTCAGGATGGAGGAGACAGGTCCTCAGGTGATTTCTTTGGGGTCTGTGAATCACTGAGGCTCCAAAAGAGACAGATTTTGCTTCTCTCTTGACTAGCAGTGAAAGACTCCATGTTTGCTTTCCCTCTGGGAGCTGCTTGTATCAAGAGCTTCTTGGTGCCATCCCCTATGGTTTTCTTGTGAAAAGGGGCTGATGTGATACCACAGGGCAAGTGAGCCCATAAGTGAGGGGCTCCAAGTGCCTTTTGTCCCAGCTGAGTCAAGAGGAGGCTCTCCAGACACTTCTTGCACGTAGCAGGAACGGGAGCAAGCAGAATCCAAACCCCCTTTATTTTGGCACCCGAGAAGGGCGGAGATCCCCTCCCTGGGGACCTTCCTGCCCCAGTGATGAGCTGTGTCCCCTTCTCGGGATGCAGCCCCTGCAGCAGCAAGGGACCAAGCCCGTGGCTTTGGGAGCGGCACTTGGAGGCAGCTCCGGTCCCATGCGGAGCCGGGGTGGCACCGCAGCCTCCGCAGCAGCCCTGGCACCGCATCCCGCAGTCACATTAATGAGGAGCAGCAGCGCGGGCGGATCGGGAAGGGGGCGGGAGGATGCTCTCGGATGCTCTCGGTGACTCAGTGACCCGCTCGGGGTTTCTGTTCTGGAGGTGAACACTGGAAAGCAGCTCCCTTCTTCCCTCCTTCTCTCCCGCCTTCTCCCCTCCAAGCCAAAAAAAGCTGTGACAGCTTGATTTAGGGCTGGATAATGAGACAATTGTGAGGAGGATGGGTACAGCGGGAGCCTGCGCTTGCCAAATCATTTGGCTTAATTGATCAAATATTTTTATGCACCGTTTATTCCTTTAAGGTGACCATAAGCCGCTTCTCCTGCGGCTCTGGAATGA
Organism: Eopsaltria australis; assembly: GCA_034509425.1. Classification (NCBI taxonomy): domain Eukaryota; kingdom Metazoa; phylum Chordata; class Aves; order Passeriformes; family Petroicidae; genus Eopsaltria; species Eopsaltria australis. The sequence goes on along the minus strand of JAVTVJ010000090.1, from coordinate 1,646,769 downwards.
AAAGAGCAACGCTGGAATTCACCCAGGCTGAACCCGGTGCGACAGAGAGGGGTGGGTGGCCGCCAAGGACCTGCTGGCCACCGAGGACTTGCCTGGCAGCCCGTGCCAAGCGAGGATGGGCGAGAGGATCCGGCCCCTCCAGAGCCTCCCAGGGCACGCAGCAGGCAGGGGCAGCACTGCAGGGAGCATCGGTCTGCAGGGCTTGTGCCACCCGGGCTGGGGCTGCCCTTCCCTGGGGACAGCTCTGTGCCGTGCCAGGCTGCTCCTGCCATCCTCCGTGCGAAGCGAAACACCCGGCGAGCCAAGGCAGGCACACAAGTAATTGCCAGGAAATGTTTTCCCTGTGCAATTAAGCCGCTGTGATCACTAAATACTTCAGTCAGAGCTGGATCTGTTCATCTACAGAGAAAAAAGGACAAACCAAATCCATTCCCTGCTGGCTTTTACCTCCCACCCTCCTGCTGCAGGATGCCAGGGGTGGGAATCGCTCTCGGCGCGGGCAGGACGGGGGCACACAGCTCAAATTCCAACCTTCTCCTTGGGACATCGCTGCTCCCAGGTGCCGCCTCCAGCCCCCCGAGCCCCCCATGTCCCCGCAACCCCTCCTCCTTTGGGCTCAGCCTGGCTCCCACGGGGGTCTCTTTGCCCAGCCAGGCTTTAACACGCTGCATGTGGAGAAAAGCGGCTGTGGATGTGCAGTGGGAGCCGGGATGGGTTTGGCGAGGGGCTGCAGCTCCCGGGTGTCGGGGGAGGCAGGAGCAGCTCCAGCGCTGCGTTCCCCGGGCTCAGCGCTCGGCTGCTCCTCCGTGCTCTGAGCAAACCAAGAGCTGCCTCTAGCGGGGCTCCAGCGAGGAGCTCCTGCCCGGCCCTGCCCCGGGAATGCTGCCTGGCTGCGGTGTGTCCCCAGCACCCAGCACTGCACGGACAGGGACCCCACAGCTTCCCATCCCTTCCCCCATCTGTATCTCCCTTTGTTATCCACATTTCCCTGGTCCCCGGCACGGTGCTGCCCCTCCTGCCACTGCCACTGCCAGCCCAGATCCTGGCTCTGAGCTCACCTGCGTGCTCTCGTGTCTGGATTCTGCTTGGCACGAAAAAACCTTGACCCAGGCTCCTTTTCAGCTCAACAAAAGGAAGCCTTCACTGCAGAGATGACAGCGGCAGCAAAGGTACACCTGGCACTTGGCTGCGTCACTCCAAGGACAGTTTGATGGGAAGAAAAGCACAGGTGCTCCCAGGAAAAGGAGAGAACAGCAGGAATGGCTGGCAAAGGATAAACACGGGGACCAGGTGTGCTCCTTTCCAGGGGTGGCCTCACTGGGGCACTGGGAAATGTCAGGGACTGAAGAGAATTGGTCTGTGCAGTTGTCCCCATGCCTGAGGGGTCATGCTCAGTCCCCAGCACTGTCCCCTCACACCCTGACTGTGCCCTCTCCTGCCTCTAAGGACACATTTTCAAGCCAGGGGATGCTGGAACATGCTCTGGTTGAGAGCTGAGATGAGGCAGCAGGAGTACAAAATCCCCAGGTGCTATTTTGTACTCTCACAGCCACCAAATTCTCTTTTCTCTTATTCAAAAACCTCTCTGTGACAAACCTCCACTAACTGTCCTCTCGCTTCACCGAGAGAATCAGCAGACAGACAGCCTCATGGTCCTTTTGGAGCTCCTGGCCAGGTGAGCTCCAGCAGCATCCATGGGAAGCAGAGGTCTCCTCTCCCTCATGCTGCTGATCCTCTGCACTTCCCCTTTTGTTCAGAGCACATCAAGTGACAAAGATTTCCTTGGTCACACACCCAGGGGTGCTGGTCTACACTCCTGTGCTTCAGGAATGAGCTTCAGAAGAAGGCTGGAAATCCTGGAAACACTAGAATTGAAATGCAGGGAAGAGGACAATGAGATGGAGGTGAATTGACAGCTGGGGCTGACGCTCCCAGTCCATCCTCACAGGAGGAAGAGGGGCTGGCCTGTGCTCCCTGCTGCCAGTCGAGGACAGTCACTGGTCAAGAGAGTTGCATGTCAAGAGAGTTGCCATTCTGTATGACCACTAATGGTATTTGCAGCTCTGCATTTTAAAATGATGATAAAGGGAATCAAACTGTCAAGAATAAAGATGGATGGGGAGCTCCCTGGAGCCAGTGAGGGATTTCCTGCTGTCAGTGAGCAGCAGAGATTTGTATTTCGCTCGCACTATGGACTCGGAGCAAGGAGCAGGGCAGCAGTGCTCTGCAAAAACATGGTAGGAAGGAGCACACAGACACTGAATTTGTCTCTGCTTGAGCTTCTAGACCTGTTTATGCCATCTTTAGACATCATTGGGAAATATTGCAGGCATTATAAACTTTCCCCAGAAAATATTTTGATGAGCAGAAGTCCCTGATGGGATAACAACCAGTAACTTCCTGCAGCCAGGGGCACCCTGACAATGAGCAAAACCCCTTTTCCCTTCCTTGTCCTCCCTCTCAAGGCTTTGTTGAGGTCCTGCCAGCAGGCACTGAAGCTCTTTAGATCCATCTGAGCTATGAGGTTCACGGTTCTTCCAGAACAGGCTGCAACACCAATGTCCAGTTCTGGGCCCCTCAGTTTAGGAAGGACATTGAGACATTTGAGCACGTCCAGAGGAGGCAACAAGGCTGGTGAGGGGCTTGGAGCACAAGCCCTGTGAGGAATGGCTGAGGGAGCTGGGGTGGTTTAGCCTGGAGCAAAGGAGACTCAGAGGTGATGTTATCTCTCTCTACAACTTCCTAAAGGTGTCTGTAGTCAGGTAGGGGTTGGTCTCTTTCTCCAGGCAGTGACTGGCAGAACGAGAGGACACAGCTTAAACTGTGCCAGGGGAAATATAGGTTGGATATTAGGAAAATGTTTTTTATTGAAAAAGTGGTAAAATACTGGAATTGTCAGCCCAAGGAGGTGGTGGAGTCATGGTGTGTTTAAAAAAAGATTGGACGTGGCACTCAGTGCCATGTTTTAATAGAGGTGTTGGGACATGGGTTGGACTCGGAGATCTTGAAGCTCTCTTCCAATCCAGAGATTCTGTGATTCTGTGATTCTGTTGTGGGGATGAAGGAAGGGAAGAGAGGTGCAAGTACTGTCCTGCTGCAGAGCCACTGACCTTGGCCTGCCAGCCAGGCCCACAGCTCAGGTGTTTGATGGCTGTGGATCCAGAGCAGTAGAGTGGAGACCTCTCTTGCTACTCTCCAAGTTCTCAATTTGCCATGGCTCTGGCACCCCTCCTGTGTTCTGTCTTCAGATGTTGTCTCTTTTCTCCTCTCACCTTTGTGCGGTGTCACGTCGGCAGTGGGGACAGCTGACAGCCTTTCTCCTTTGTGACACGGAGCCATCCAGCACGGGGTTGTGGCTGTGCTGACAGTCTGTGTTCCAAGGATCCTGTTTGCTTTATTTCTGTGGGTTAAAAATAAAGCCCCAAAACCCAGCAAGAAAACAGCCTTGCTCAGAAGAGTTCTAGCAGTTAATTAGTTTCAACATTGCAAGGCCCGCTGCCCAGCAGCTAAAAATCATCGTGTTTGAATGGTGAATTAAGTCAGCCAAGCAATAAATCTGAGCAACAAAACAGTCCCTTTAGCTCAGAGAAGTTCTCTTTCCCCAAAACACTGAGAAATGGCTTTTTCTGAGAGCCCACAAGGTCATCGAATTAATAAAGCATTTCAAGTAATCTGTGGAAGTGAAGTGACACCCTGCTGCAAGAGATTTGCTGTTAAAGCCAACTTTCTGTAACAGAGTGTGATGCATATAGGATTTCCAAAGCAAACCTGTCCTCTAATTTAGGATAGTTGTCCAAACTCCTTCATGTCCGTTCTGGTCCACTGTCTTCCTCCCTAGTCATTATTTAGGAGAGTTAACCTTGAGAAAAACTCACAAGAGAAAAACAAACAAAAAAAAAAAAGAAAAATGAAAACCTGGGATTCTCCCATTGACCAGGCAAGATATTCTAAACATTTTCATGCATTAAAGAGAAGACACCAAGGAGAGAAAGTGAGTGGAATGCTGAAAATCCCTTGAGATAATGGTGGGACAGGCTCATGTGCTTTGCAGTGGCTGCTCTCCAGCCCAGACCACATATGACTACAAGGCTATGAGACTGCTGCACCTAGAATATTGGAGCTGCTCCTTTGATATGAACAGCACTGGTGTCAGGGACACTCCCACGACCCAGCACAGACAGCAAGAAGGTCCAAAGCCCAAGAAGCAACACTCAGACCTCCAGGCATTAAATAAACAAAGGAGTTTGACTTTCAGTTAAATTCTGCAGGTGCAGGCTGAACATAGAATGATCTCTCCATGCATGGCAGGCACATAAAGCCAAGTGTGGCCCCTGCTCTGTGTTGCCCTCCAATTCCTTTCCTGAATGTTTGGGGTGGCCCTGATTTGGGCTGCAGATGTAGCAGCAGTAGGCATGGAAAGGAGATGGGTGATGCATTAAGAGATGCTTTGGGGCAGATGTGAGGGAAATCTTTGCAGCAGTCTGGAGAGTTTAGCAGGAGAACAGATTGCCTGGGAGATGTGACATCTCTGCCAGCGGCTGTTTTTAAGCCAGGATGGACATCTGTGGCTGAGAGCACGTGGCCTCTCATGCTCCCTTCAAACCCAGGGCTGTTCTCAGTGTCCTGATCTTTAGAGGAACAGAAAGTAGCACGGGACAGAACTTTCACTTTGAACTCTTGCAGATGGCCCATAGCAGGTCTTACAGGAGAGCAGGGAGCAGGGAAGGCAGGAAGAACTCCAGCCAGTTATCTCCTACTCCTTTAGCAGAAGTTTGTGTGATGGCAGCCTCTGCCTTGCACTTAGAGCTGAGTATGTCCTTTTACTTTCCACTGAAATGGCTTTTTGCACGTTTGCAGAACCCTTTCATATGAAATATATATTTAATAATATGGTAGCTCGAAGAGGCACAGAATGGGACAAACATAAAGAAGAGCTGGCAATAGCCTCTGCAATATTGTGTCCACTGGGTCCTTTCTTCATGAAACCCTAGTCCAGGTTCTATTTGCCTTGAGTTCACTCAGTACAAACCTCCTGAGAGTGTCCAGTGGCAGAGCTCTGCCCTCCCAGTGTTGTCACAGCTCACAGTGACCGTGGTGCTGCGGGAAGCTGAGATCAGAGGGATGCTCATCCCTCTCCAGCCCAACAGCACTGATATCCAAACCCAGCAGCACACACGCCGTGGCTGCAGCCCCTGCTCACTCATTGCCATGCAGCAGAACTCCCAGATCCCACATGGCTGCAGATGGATGGACATATGTGGATGCATCCACATCCCCACTGATGGAAATGTCCCCGAGCAGCCGTAACGCTCGAGTGTGTGCTCTGCGTTTGGGGCAAGAGAGGATTTTTCTCCCATTAAATAAATAAAATACATTCCAAGCAACTTGGGATAAAGCCATTCTAATCCTTTTATTCCTTCCAAAAGGAAAATGATTCCATATTCAGGGCACTGTGCAAACAATTAATTAGCCTAACGAAAATGAAAGGCCTAATTGCTCAGTATTATTGTGCTCATTGGCAGCCAGGCGTGACCAAAGAATAGGTACTGTTTTACCAGGGATAAAGAACAACTTTCCAGCTTTTAAAGCTTTTTTGGTATTTCAGCATCTACCAGAACGTTTTGTTTTTTCTTTTTGAATGATGGTGTAATTCTCACTTCCACATGCAAAAAAGCTGGCAGTGTTTGGAGACATCTGAATGAGCTGCCATCCAATTAAAAAAAGAGAAGAGAGAGACTCAGCTGGTGTGAAATGACCTGGCTGAAGGGAAGTCGATAAAGCTGTAACTTGCCTGAGCTGAATGACACCGTGGCGTCTCCACCGTCTCCAGCTGGAGACTTCACTCACAGAAGTGCTGTGACATTGAGAAAAAAAATGTATTTTTTAAGGTGTGCACCTCAAATTAAAGTACAATCATCCTTTATGCAGCTCCCTTTTCAATGATCTGTTGTTACCAGATGGAAAAATGCTCGAAATGGATGCAGATGAATTTGTTCACTGTGGATAGGATCATGAGGGGTCAGGTTACAGCAGCTTTAAAAAATGGAACCATTATCATTAATGCATCACTCATAACAAGGAGATAGAAAGCAGATGCTGACTGAGTATTGACCTAGCCTGAGGAATAAGGGTCCAATAATTCTTCCTTTAGGCAGCTGATTCTCATGGGAAAATCCCCGAATATTCAGCTGTAATGCCATTATCTGCTTTGTGCAGGGACTGGCAACCACAGACTCTTCTTTAAAAGCACTGTGGGTGAATTCACACCTGCACACCCCCATGGAAGGCACTACAGAGGGCTTCTCGGCAAGCTGGAATTTTGATGCTTGGGGTGAGGGATTACAAGAAAGAGAGGTGCTTCCAGTACAGAATAGTAATATCATGTGGAAAAGGTAAGAACAAATAAAACAGATTTGTGGCTGAAGGTCACATACACAATGTGAAACAAAGAAATAAACAAGGGCCTTCCTGAAACCACTGCAGGTCTGTACCTGTTTGTATATGCAGCTGGGAACAATTATTAGATGCTGTTGAGGACTTTGAGACCAAAAAAATGACAGATCCAAAGATGTCATAGCAGGAATGGTCCTTCAGATGACTGAATATCCCAAGAACCTCTGCCAGGATGATTAACAACATTCTGCTGAGCTCAATACAGCTGCTACATAACCTTGGAGAGACAGCACTCCTCACTTGTAAAACAAAAAACTCCACCAGAACGAGGATTTTTTTTTCAATTTATTTTGCAAATCTACCAATTCATTTTATGAAAGTATGAAATCCTATGTGGTTACACTAAACAGTTACATTACAATCCAGGTAATACAAATAATCACTACAAAGTTAGTTTCAGGTACTCTTGGATAACAAGTAGATTTTATGTTTCTTAAAATAAGTCACAAAGAAGAGATAGAATAGCCTTGTGATTGTCAAAGACTTTCGTTTAAAGCAAGGAAACCACTGCAGATTCTCCTCATCCTACAAAAAGTTAAGAGAGAAACATTTCAATGTTAATGTTCAATTAGATTCATCAAAGAAATTTAAGTGCACACATCTACTCTCAGGATAACAAGAATAGTTCACAAGTTGTTTGGAAACTGGTGTCAAATTTCATTCTCTGGAAATCACTTCTACCATTTAACATCATCATCATCCTTACTTTCAAATGCATAAAAATCCTGTGAAATGCACCAGAGCTGCAAATCCTCTCTAATTGAATTCAGTGGGAGTAGGATCAGTTCCTACATTCAGAAGGTACTCCTGATACACTGAAATCCTTACAAAACAACCTCCTTCCCAGGAAGGAAATTAATTAAAGGAAGAAAATACTGTAGTAATTCAGGAAAACTCTCAGCTTTGCTGTCCAGCAATTGACACTGCAATTGCATTTCTGAGGACCTTTATGCATGGTCATTCTTTCCTCTCAACCAGCAACAGGATGTACGAAGACACCAGGTAACTGTGCTTTATGTAAATAAAGTATAAAAATCAACAAAGAGATCAAATCAGTCTAGAAACTGCTCTCCTGGCACCCATCTGACACATCTCCAGTGTCACTCTCCTGCCTGTAAGCTGCCACTTCTGATGTGACATCTGTCAATCATAACTGCTTCTTAGGAAGCAATTAAATAGAGTTTAGATTTTGTAGTGGCATCTCCCTGTTGTATTTAGGAGTAACACAACCAATGTGCTACTGCTGCATATCCTGCAACAGTTCCACAGAAGCAAGGAGAGCTGTTTGTAGGGAAATAAGGCAGGTGCAGGTACATTCTGATGGTCTGTGGCACAAAGGAGATTGAAACAGAACATTCCCTCTTGTAGACTTCACCTCTTTCAACCAACACATCCTGAAGTGTACAAACTCCCAAATCTCCCCTCACACACGTGCAACAAACCTGCAGAACCCACTGTAGCACAGAAGTGAAGCCAGCAGCTTCTTTCTTCTGAGAGAAATAGATATTTATCCACAGAGTATCTTTTAACACTGATAACCTCAACAAACTTAGAAGAAACCAGACAAGGCTACACAAAACTATACAAACTTTTCACCTGGACATAAAGTGCCATCAAACTATGGAAGCAAAAAAAAAGAAGTCACTGTTGAGGCAGCTACTCGAAGTGTTTACAGAAGGCTTTATTCCCCTGAAGCAGACAAAGTTTGCTACAGTCTTGGAAACGGCACCAAGCTGGTGGGAATGTTACTTAATAAAGGCTAGCAATTTCCTTCCTGAAAAACACCACTCTTACCCGACAGGCCAAAGGCGACTAGGGTGATTTAACTGGTGGCTGACTGCAGGCATTTCCCCAGAAGGCAGCTTAAAATGGTAATGGATGCTGCCATTTCCCTCTCTCTGATACGGTAACTGTAATTCGTTCAGCCCCTTTGTTCTGAGCATGTAGACAGCCCCACCCTGCTATTACCACTGTTTCTGCTTGTTTTCCACCTCTACTCATGTAAATGTAATGTCAAATCCTCCTAAGAATCCTGAGCAGCCCTCCAGAATCACTTGTTCAACTGACATTTCTGTAATAATAAGGAAAGAAAAAAGAGTTGTGTGAAATTAAATGGCGCTCCTGTTGCCAAGTTGTTAAAATTATATGGCAATATGCTTCCAGTAGTTGTAAGAAATTAATTTGTGGAGTGCTTACAAGCTTTACATCTACTAAATCTCAACAGGATATAAAATGCTATTTAAGTGATACAAATGTTAAGGAGAAAAAAACAGCACCAAAAAGTGGATGAAGAAAGTAGATTCTTGTCTGCACTCTGATTCCTGGAGGCTGGATCTCTGCAGCTGATGAAGCCAGGTGGGAGATCCTTGCTGAAGTATTTGTGTGTGTGAGTTTGTCAGCACCTGCAGCTCTCCCTTCTGCCACCTCTGCAGCACACGAGGCTGGGTCTGTCAGAGTCCCTCCCCTCCTGCAAACAGAGGCTCAGCCAGCCCCCCCCTCTCTCTGCCACTGCCTTCTGACAGGGCCAGCCAGGGCAGAGCGACTCAGTGTCACAACTTTTCACCTGCGTTATTATAATGCTGTTCAGGAAGATGTGCCTGAGACACCTGTCTGTAGACGATAAATTCATTTAGTAGTTGTGCCACTATGTGATTACTGTCATCCTTTTCTCACAACAAAGTCAAATACAATATAAAACTTTGGATTTTCTATAGTGAGTGAAATCAGCAAAATCAAAAGCCAGACAGTGCCAGCAGCGCTGTCACTGCTCCATTCTGTGGGACAGGACCAGGGTAAGGCGCTTTGGCAATCAGCACCAAGTTTAAGCAACAAGCTTTTAGACTACACACCAGTTTCCTGCAGATGCACAGAAAACTGAGACCTCCTGGTTGTTCTCTAAGCTGCTTTGAAACTACAACAATTCGTTTAATCCAGCAGCAGGTCCTGGCACTATTCTTTTGCTAAGTACAGTACATTTTGATAGCAACACAGAAGTACGTGACACAAAACAGATTTGTTCAAGCTCACCGTGGTTCTGACGGGCTACACGCACCAAGAGGCAACTCAAAAAGAGCACAGCACTCAATTCATCAGGACAACAACACTGACTCAAAGGAATTTCAGCTCAACTTCATGAAGAAAGAAGGAGCCCACAAAGGAAAAATTCTTATTGCAAGTTGTACTGCTCAGCTTGGTCACTTCTCACACAGATCTGAAGTATCAAAAGCTACCAAGGAGCCAAGGACAAAGAGTTCCTGTTTTGTAACTATTTTAAAAATAGCAAGCCTGCTTTAGAAAGAAAAGCTCCTGCACAGTATTCCAAACGGCCTTTCCTAGCAGACTGGAATTGTTAAACCAACACTGACAGAAAATGCACACTTCAGAACTAGTTCTGGCATCTGGTAATTTGGAAAACTCTTATGCACATGGGACTGAGGCAGCTTGCTTGCAGACCCTTTTCTCACATTATCCTTGGATCACCCGAGCTTCCTCCACCCCTCTGTGGATCTCTGGGCTCAGCAGGTGCCTTCCTCAGCAGGCACGGAGTGGCAGCTGCCGTGAGACACGGTGTCAATGCTGTGCCCTTGGGCCTGGGGGTGGATGGACACCTGCACGGCGATCTCCTGGCCCTGCTCGCCCACAGAGCCATCGTCCGAGTCGCCGGCCGGGGAATCGCTGCGCTTCATCTCCGGGGTGCCGGGGAACAGCGCGGCCTGGGCCCCGCAGCCGGGGGGCTGCTTGTCCTCCTTGCCCACCTCGTCGGGGTCGTCCACCCGCACGGCCTCGAAGATCTCCTCCATGAACGCCCTGCAGTTCAGGATCAGAGGCGGCAGGGGAATGCTCCTGGCGAGCTCCTCGATGTACCGAGCAAACTCCATGGTCTTGAACTGGGTGACTTTGGCCAGCTCGAGCGTTTTGGCAGATGTGATGATGGGGATGCGCTTGGCTATCTCGAAAGCTTTCTGCAGCTTCTCGGCCCCTTCCGTCCGGAAGAACTCATTGATGGCCTTCTCCGTTTTGCGCAGGTGGCTGCTCATCATGCACAGGCGGGTGATGTTCAAGATGAGGGTGATGGCAAAGGCAACGAGGCACACAATCATGTAGTAGATGCTCATGTCCCCTGAGGTGAAGATAACCCTCAGGGTGACTGTGTAGTACAAGGTCTCGTTGTGATTAATGCCTGCACACGTGTACCGGCCCCGGTCAGCAAAGCTGACCTTTGTGATGTTGAGGGAATTATCAGCAATCCTCCACCGGTCACCTGCAGAGGGGAGAGAAATAAACAGAGCTCATGAAACAAAAACCCCAGGGTAAACATCAACAGGAGTCAAAGCCTGGCAGTGAACAGACCACTTCTAGCACAGTAACAGCACACCAAGGACTGAAATGTCCTTTTCATGCTTGTGACACAGAAAGCCATAACGCACTTACCCATCCTACTGCTTAATGGTAAATTATTCTGCATGTTTGCTACACTGCTTTTACTTCCTTCTCTCATCTGCACTTTCCAGTGTGCTTCTGCCCTGCTGGTTCTTTCTGAGAGGGATCCTAATTCTTAACTAGGGCTTCTCACCCTATGTTAAAAACTGTCCTCTATAAAGTCTAATTTTCCATACGTTCACAGTCAAAAGTCAAGTGACCCATGAAAAAGATCAGTCTGTAAATGGCTCTGTTGGCAAAAGAACCCAGAATTTTCTCGAGACAGTTTTCTGCTGAGCATGCAATGCTGACATGCAAAACCCAAGTCAAAAGAAATCAATACAAGAAGCTTTGTACAGCATTTGCTGTGCATTTATAACTTAGGGGGAAAACTGTTTTCATAACTCATTTCTTCTAATTACTCTGCTTTGAACTGTTTTCATAACTTATTCTTCTAATTACTCTACTTTGAACTAATCTCCAGATGGCATTATAACTACAAAAAGGTTACTGAATACTTAAGGCATAAAGATGGCCCCCAACGAGATCCTATCAATTAGTTTGATGACCTTCATTAACACAAATAGAGAAAAAACACATGCATCTCTAAAACATTTTTTTAAATTAAAAACTGCAGGGACAGAATTACAGGAGCCAATGGCCAGGAAAATATATTCCCCTTCAGTTCAAAAGGGTTAAACAGCATGAATTCCACCGTTGGCCATTACATATTGTGTTACTTTCCACAGTCTCATCGGTGCATAAACCAAAAATAAATGTACTAAGTATGTTTTAAAATATCCTGTAACAAAATTAAAGCACTGGCTGCCAGTTCAAAAGGTCACAAGTTGTAAAGAATTGTGTTTAATTCATGCACTTGAAAAAATATAATTTAAACCAGAGCAATAATAAATAAAACCAATCAGTTAGTATAAGGTAAGATGAGGACTCATTTCTTCTCTATGGAATACTGGGATGACTCTTGAACAATGTGATTCTGTGGGGCACCAAAGCAGGATGGATGGGTTGGAACAGAAGGACTCAGGTGTAACTCCCATGCAACATTTCAGAGGGTAAAGGGTTTTGTTTTGCTCTCTCCTTATCTCCCAATTGTACAAATGGGAGGATAGGAAGAGAAAATTATAATAAAGTCCCAGGGGTTTTCCAATACTGTTTAAAAGGGAAATAATGATGGACAGAAAAAAGCAGGAAAACTCACCTTCATCTTTCTGTTCAAGCAGGTGTCCTCTGGAGTTATACCAAAGGATATGTTCATACTGGCTGATGTTCAGTTTACATTCAATTAAAATACTGGTCCCCTCTTTGGCTATGATATCATGGTGTGCTGGAGAACTTATTAAAGCTTGAGACACTGCATGAAGTGATGCATTGAAAGACCCAAAAGCAACTGTCCTGTTAAAAGCTACATTTTCCACTGTGAATCCAACTGAAAGATCAGCACTAAGAGTCAAAATTAACAGGCAATAGCTGAGCTTCATGGAAAGCTAGTGAAAATTCTTCTTTCATTTAATTTGGAGAAATGAGGTCATATGATATTAAGCTGTCGGTATTGCTCTGAGATAGGAAAGGAGGCTCTTGATTTGTTCTGTGATGGAAAATGTCTGGGATCCAAATGCACTTTCAAGACCATCAATATCTGAAGTGGAAACTGGAAGGAAAACTGAAAAAAAAAAAAGCAATAAGTTTATTAATGACAGCAAGGTTACCATATATTCAAATTTAATTTCCAGTAAACAGATTTCGATTAGCATAATATAAATTGTCAGCTGAGAGGTACCAAATCAGAGCTTTGCTCAGAACACAGTAATAAAATGAGGGTAAGAAGGCATTAGCACAACCTCCAGTCCACTAAATGTTCATCTTCCCAACCAAATAAATAATCTCTGCAACAATAATCGTTAAGGGGAAAAAGGTTTTACAAAAAGAACAAATTGTTCAGACTACTCGAAAAGCACAATTATCTTTAAAAGTAGATTCTGCATTTGTTACCAGAGAAAAAGTGCTTTCTTAATAGAGGAAGAAAAGCGAGAAAGAGGACGTAATTTCTGCCTCCCTCTCTACTAATATCAAAGTGCTTTTAAGCCCTGGTTTTCTAAAGCCAGTCTTTCATTTACAATCCAGAGAAAAACCAAAGCACACACACGTATCTGATTTTTAGCATTTACATCTACTTACTTGATTTTAGGGGTACAATTGGTATTAGATATCTAAATACTACATAATATGATTTAATTACTTGGAAAAGTGTCCTAGTTGTTATCTACAGCCAGAAGTCCCTTTCTGAACATCAGGACACTGATGTCTACACGTACTTCCTTTTTTGCAATCTCTCTTGTTGCTGTTGCATTTTCAAAGTTTGCTTCCTGTTATTCCTGTTTGTTTTACAATGAGCTCCTGTTGAAAATCTTTTAGTTTATGCTGCTTCATCTCAGCAGTCATCTATTCTTCATTCTATATTCTTCTTCTCTACCCAAACTTGATAGCAATGTGAAAAATTGTTTTGTCTAGGGACAGATATTCTTCAAATTAATGTGCACAAAAGATATTTTAAGACATTAGGATACAGCCTTTAATTTTCTGTCTTTTACACACAAGGATTTTCCTTTTTTACAAGCCAGAATAAAACCAACTTGTAATAAAATGAGATGACACTGATAAGAGACAATCTGTAATCAGTTTTCCTGGAAGCCTGATTCAAGAACATTTCTAATCCAATATGTGTTCCCTGAAGTTACGATTCCATCTAGACTGCTCCAGAGCCTTAAAAAACCATTTAGAAGTACAGAAGCCACAAGCTCAAATGTTATCCTAAAAAATATCTCACTTCATACCATTGACTGTGTGACTTCAAATTTATCGTATTTTCTTCTACAAATAACAGATGTTAGGGGAACAGAATTTCATAAATATCACAACACAAAGGGACCCATTTACTTAATAAATGATGCAGACGCTTTTCATCCTTCTAGAATTACCAGTTAACACTATCTAAAGCACTTCTGAAAAATAATGTAATACGCATAAAACCAGGTGATTTCTAGTAATTGTCTTTCATCAGAGACAAACCACATGTATTCAAAAAGGGGAGTTCTGCTGATGCTATCCAGAGTGGGATTTTTTTTCAGTGAAAGTTAATTTGTCGAAGGTCAAACCAGATTCCAGACTTGACATCTGATGAGAAATGTGTTATGTGACCCATTTCCATTTCTGTTGCGGCTATTGCCAAAACCAGTTTTACAAAGAAGGCAAAGAAGACAGCTGTGTCCAACTCTCCTTCAAGCTTGACTACCCAACTCACCCACTGAATCCTGCAAGAGAAACTGGAAAACAGGCTCCCTACTTATTTCTCTGTAAACAGCAATCCCTTCATCTGCCTTCTCTTTTTTTTTAATCATTGGCCCCACTCTGTTTTCTATCATGCCTCTTGTCCTTTCATTTAGGATGAGACTAGTGCAGAGAACTCAATTATACCATTGTGCTGGAGAAGCTACTTTCCTCACAGCTAAACAGTTAAAACTGCTACCAAGGCCTCTTTCATTCCTGTTTTTCTCCAGCTACACTTTAGGGCAAGTGTTACTGAGTCCTGCTGCTTCTGAAGAAGAGCATCCCATCCACAGCAACAGCACAGGTCTGAAAAAACCCCAGTACTAAGGCTGCTGTATTCTTCTGTTTGAGGGAGTGGTTTTAACCTTCCATTTTTACACCCCTGGTATTTTCAGAGTGTTTCAGAGCCTGTAAAAGGCTGCTGACACTGACTTGCTTGTTTCGGCAACCTTATGCAGGCCCCACACAGGCAGGCTGTGGACTGGTAGTATTTTGTGAACCACTGACATTTGGGTTGCTTTAAAGGTCTGTCACAGCTTGTGGTGGCAAGTGAGGTGCTGTGATCGCAGACCTTCAGCTGACATCACCCCATGACCCAGCTGCCTTCAGCTAAAAATGCACTTTTGCATGCATTAGACTTGACTTCACAGCATCTGATGCAGTTAAAACTGACGACAGTTCCGCAGCAAACACAAACCCCCATCTCCACCCTCAAATCACAGGCACATAATAACTTACAATCTTCTAAAACAATAACCTCCCAACTGATACTTTAGATTTATTAGAGAATAATCCCAGTGCCTCTTGTACTTTGCCTGTGCTATCGTCATTTTAAATTATTAAATTTGAATCGTTAAGGTTTCCAAGCGTCTGTGACGTTTCTCCTAAATGACATTAGGAATCTCACTCATTTATTTAACACAAGAAATACTCAGCAACATTTTCCCTCATAAGAATAATTATCTTCAGTAATTGCATATGCTTTCCACTATACTTGCACTGAGCCTGCATAATGCATAAACCATTGGTGATGGGTCATTTAATTTTACTATTAAATTCTTCGAGGTCTGATTTATTAGAAATTGTTTGTCTTTTGGAAAAGCCATTATTGCTAAGCAGACAATGATCTCTCACTGCCGAGTGCTGGGAACAATAAAATGATTTGCAAAATCCATATTCTTCATCCATTGCACTTATGCAAAACAGCTGCTGAAGCTGATAAAGGACCCGAAAAGGATACAGCATGATCAGTGCCAACATCACAATTCTTCAACAAAGTGTTAAGCTCAATCAAGATGAAATGTGCCAGAATAGAAACTGGCTATTTTACAACTGAACCTGAAGCTGAGCTCAACACATTTAACCTTTATTAAACCGTAAGTTGTAACAACAAATAGCAGTGGAAAGATTAAAATCTGTGATGCATGCGCTTGTATGAGTCATCCTTGGCTCCTACCCTGAAGAAGTGTATTTGTGTCTAACTTAGAGCACTCTAAGTAGTCCCACTGAGGTCAGTGGAAGCACTGATAGTACTTAAAATTACACACATTTATATGGCACTGCAAAATTGGGGCCCAAGAGGTTGCAAGTTATATGGTTTTACATTCACTGCTGATAACATCACTTCATACCTGGAGTATTGTGAAGCAGTAAACTGAGACACACCTGACAGAGCACAGGCTGCTGATGTCTTGCAGAAATACCATTTGCAAGCCCCCTCTGACCCTCTGTCAAACCAGGGAGATGCATTTGGCAGAGCCCTGCAGACAGGAAATCTTGGGAAATTTATGAACACAAGACAAGACAATGGCTCCTGACAAGAGCCATTCTGGGTGCTCCCAGCATGGGAGAGCCTGCAGGGAGGGCTCACCTTCTGCTGGCACCAGCCAAAGCTCTGCGAGAGAGTGGCAGCGCTCACCGCCCAAAAACCAACATGAGGAGCAACTCCACAGCACACCTTGCTGGGCGAGGCTGCCTGATGGGATTTGGGATTTCCCTGTGCGCATCCCTTGGCTGCCTGATGGGATTTGGCATTTCCCTGTGCACGTCCCTTGGCAGCCTGACAGGACACGGTGTTTTGCTGTGCTTATCCCCTGGCTGCCTGACGCCCGTCACGGGGTAACTCGCCACGACACGGCACCGGCTGCGCACTAAAAGAGGTTTTTTTGCCCTGTCAGCTAAAAACCATCAGTTACAAAGTTCCACTTAACATTACCCTGTCCCCACAGCCGCTGTATGCTCCAAGTTCATTTGTGGAAAAGCCCTGGTCCCGCTGGGCTGGTGGCGGCAGTGGGACACAGGACACGCGACATGACCGCACTGCAATCGAGGGCACCGGGCCACGGGCTGCTGCCACCGGGCATGACGCCATGCCAGAAACACAAACACACAGAATATTCTGAGCCGGAAAAAAACCACAAGGATCATCCAGTCCAGCTCCGGGCCCTGCACGGGACACCCCAACAATCCCACCCCGTGCTGGAGAGCGCTGTCCAAACGCCCCTGCAGCTCCGGCAGCCTCGGGGCCGTGCCCGTTCCCTGGGAAGCCTGGGCAGTGCCCAGCACCCTCTGGGGGAAGACCCTTTCCCTTATCTCCAGCCTAAATCTCCCCTGACACAGCTCCAGCCATTCCCTGGGTCCTGCCACTGTCACACAGAGCAGAGCTCGGCGCTGCCCCTCGGGAGGAGCTGCAGACCCCGATGAGCTCAGCCCTCCATCTCCCCTTCTCCAGCCTGACCAAACCAAGCGACCTCAGCCGCTCTTCGTGTGGCCTCCCCTCGAGGCCCTCCAGCACCTTCGCTGCCCTCCAAACCCGTCCCTGTGGCCCCAGCTGCATTTCCAGGCCAAAACAGCGAGGCGGGACACGGGCCCGCGGCCTCCCCCTCCGCCGCTGCCCCCCGACCCCGACCTTGCCAGGTGAACTTGGCGGTACCGCCGTTCTCACCGGGACGAGGGTGCCCGACCCGGCCCGGCCCGTCCCGTCCCGTCCCGCAGCTCCGCCGCCGCCGGCCCCGCCGCCCGGACGCGCTTCCCCGGGCTGAGGCCGCTTCCGGGGCAGCGCCGGGGCCGCTCTGCGCCGGCCTCGCTGCTCTCGGTCCGCCCGGAGCCGCGGGGGCCGCTCCGACCGCCGGCGGTGAGGGGCGGCACCGGGCTGAGGGGGCTCTGCGGGGCACAGCGAGCCCCGCGGGGAGAGGCGCTTCGCGGGGCGCCGTGGGGCAGGCGGGACCATGGGGGGTGGTGCGGGCACCTGGCGGCTCCTTGTGCGGCAGGAGCCCCACGGGGAGGTTTAGGGAACCTGGGGGTGCCGTATGGGGCAGCCCCGTGTGGGGGTTGTGGGACCTGGGGGTCTCCCGGGGAAGCGGAGGCACAGGGAGGCCTCCAGGGCTGCGGGGTGGGGAGGGTGCCGGGGGTGACCCCGGGGCCGTGGTCGCTGCGGGGTCGCGCTGGAGGGTCCGGGGCAGATGGAGCGGGGGTCCCCAGTCTGCCCCCAGAGCTGTCCCTTCGCTTGAGGCCATCCCTGCTTCGCGGCGGGGGCAGCTGCCCCGATTGCATCAGTGAGAGCCGGGCCGGGGACACAGCGTCAGCCCAGTGTGGTGCCGGGGGCTCCGGGGTGCTCGGCTTGTCCCTGCCTGGCCCTGCGAGTCCCTTCGAGTCCCTTCGAGTCCCTTCACCCGCAGCCGCTGCCAGAGCAGCCCGGACGGTGACACTTGGGCCGCGGAGCAGCGGGACAGCCCCGCTCATGGGCCCCCATCCCGATCGGCAGTGCTGGGGCGGCTGCTGGGGCAGCTGGAGCTCATCCCAGCTCCTGGGGGTGTCCATGCCCTGCAGGGCTCATCCCCAGGTTCAGCAGTGACCCAGCCGCTGCCTCCCCGCCTGCTCGCCTCTCTGACAGCTGTCCCCATTTGCATCCTGCACTCCTCAAACCAGCCACCCCCAAACAAAGCAATGTATTTTCACTTTTGTTTTGGTGCAGCACGTAATGGATTTAATTATCTGAGGTCCTTTTGTACCGTCATTTGTTTTTCAGAGTTAGCAAACTGGTTTTTTTCCTGCAGAGAGGGTGTGTCAGTCAGATAAAGCCACGTGTCCCTTGTGGGACTTTAAACTTCCAACTGTGACATTTCTTCGAGTCAGACATAATTTGGTGTACACACATTTGGGTATGTGTGGCAACACTGTTGTGTTTAATTATTTTAAACACCAACGTAATGCTCTTGAACTAATGTCAAAGTGCAAGGGAGTGCTTATTTTATTTGCTTTGCTTTCTGTGGATGTTTGTAGTCATGTCTGAGGAAGACAGTGGTGAAAATCTGAAAGAAGAAGCCTCTTACAAAGATGAAAATGAACAGAAGACAGAGGAACTTGGCTGCTCTGAGAACAGTGAAGGGAGAGAACAAGAGACTGTGCCTGTGACTCGGAAAAGACCTGAACCCAAGCCCCCAAGCCAGCCTGCTGCCACAGAAAAGCCTGCAGCTGAAACCACCCAGGTATGTTCCTGTGCTTGCTGGGAATGATGTGACTTCACATTTCATGGCTTTGAGCACAGGAGAACTCTCAGCATAAGCCCCACTCCTTTCTGAAAATTCACACTGCTGTTCTCTGAAATGAAAAAGCTGCACAAAAGTCACATGTCACAGACTGCTTGTGTTCCTTTCCTCACCATAATGCCTGCATCAGTCTTCTGTTTTTCTTCATTAAAGGTCTCAGATCCTCCTGCAGTTCAGACAGGGTGGGGCTACTGGGGGAGCTGGGGGAAATCTCTTCTGTCAACTGCGTCTGCTACTGTAGCTACTGTAGGTAAGGCTCTTTCTGGTATTTGATAAATATTTTAATCATGTTTTGTGTCTCAAGCTGGTGCTTTAGAACTTGATTCTAGAGAAGGGGATTTCAGTTATAGCAGCCATTATTGGAAAAATGTCAAGAGAATTGTTCAAGTAATGGGAAAAGCTTGTACCAAAAGGTACAGTGAGATTAAGGAGGTGTGCACAGACAGAACTTTCGAGTTTTTAAGGCGTTTGTGTAATTTTCACCTGGTATTTGAAACTGGTAATCTGCCAGTATTAACAACTTCATTTAAAAGCTGAGATGAAACCTTGGTTCATTACATTGGTAGGCAAGCTGGATAGAAGGAGGTTTTAGTGCTGGTTAAACTGTTTTGACAGAAGGAATCCAGAATGATAAAAAAGAATATGCAGCTCTAATCCTATTTCTGTTCTGATTTCTGTCTTCTCTAGGTCAAGGTATTTCAAATGTCATAGAAAAAGCAGAAACAACCCTTGGGATCCCCAGTCCTACTGAAATCTCATCTGAGTCTAAAGATGCTACAAGAGGTCAGTTTTGTACTGCATAAGAACAACGCTGGAATGTTTTTCATGCCATAATCAGCCCAAAATGACATCACCTTACTCTGCACCTTGCACCTTGAGATCGATAATAAAATCGTTAAAATAATACTCTCTTGCTAGCTCTGTTAGCTCTGAAAAGTAGAGGGGAAGATAATTTGAATTGTAGGCTTGCTCCTAGCTGACATTTGGTGTCTGTTGATTTTCTCCACTCTGTGGCTGACAGGATCTTTTTTTGTTTTGGAAGTCAGGAAGTTAATTTTCTGCCTTCTAATGCAGGAAGCGAGAATCCTGCTGCCAGCAACGCTGATGCAGCTGATGATGGCAGCTCCTTCCCTATTGCTGGGGCTCTTGAAGTTTTGTCAACCATCTCTACTGCTGTCCAAAGCACAGTGAGTGAGTTGGGAATGCAGGAGAAAATGGGGTTAAGGGAGCTTTGGGGTTTTGGCCTTTAATCTGAAACATTGTAAGAGGAAACCTAATTTTGACATTTGTGGGATGCATGGGGAGAAACTCTTCCAGCCTTCAGACAGCCCTTATCCTGGGCCTTGCTTCTAACTGGCATCTCATGTGAAAGATGTCTTGAATTTTGATAGTTCTGTATTGAGTGTTGGTACATAACAAAAAACCCTAACAGTGGATTGTGCAGAGTGTGCATTTCTGTGCCTGTCACCTCTGTACTCTGTCACCTCTGCTCCTTTCCTTTGGAGCAGTCAGGTAAATGCAGGGTCAGACTCATTCCTGGAGCATTTCCACTGATTTCCACAGAACTATCTAGAGATTAAATCCATTCTCCTCTTCAAAACCTCTGTGAAACTAGCCCAATTGGCTTGGAAATCAGCTTGCTCCTGTGACCATGAGAAATGCACTTCAAAGGAAGCCATTACCCTTAGAAACTGCTTTTGTGATCTGCTGTCTTGTCAATTTTCCTGGGAATCTGAAAGAGCTGCAGATGGAAAGCTGGCTTCTGTTTCTGCTTTTAAGGCTTAAAAAAAAGTTAGCAATCAAAATCCACAGGTCTGGTGTTTTCTTATTGATAGGATGAGAACTAAATACTGTAGTGTGCTGAGAAGCAGCTTGTTCACAAACTAAAAATGTATTTCCCATCAGATTGTTGCAGCTGTCTGGGTGCTGTAATAAGCTGTTGGGTGATAATGTGTTGTGGCTCTTTCCATGTCCTGCTGCTCTCTTTGTCATGATTAGGGTTGAATTTTAGGGTGACAAGGACCAATTTGGCTTTTATGTGAGTGCCCAGTGTAAGATTGCTGATAAAACCCTCCCAATTCAGTTTCTTCCATTGTGTGATGTTCTCTTGAGTTTTATGTGCTGTCTTTATCCCAATCTGATTCCTAGGGTAAAAGTGTTATTAGTGGAGGTCTGGATGCCTTGGAATTCATCGGGAAAAAGACAATGGATGTAATAGCTGAGGGAGATCCTGGATTCAAAAAAACAAAGGGCCTAATAAACAGAACCTCCACGTTATCTCAGGTACAGCAGTTCCCTATCAGCACCTCATTTCTTTCTCTCATCTCCCTTCTTTTGTGGTCCTGTCATTAGGCAACCATTTTTGCTATTGAGCCAAAAGCCTTCTCCTCCTGTGTTCTGTATCTCCTGGCACTGTCACGAGGCCTCTGCTTTTCTTTTTCAGGTCTTACGAGAGGCAAAGGAGAAAGAAGAGCAGCAGACAGCTACCGAGGTTACCATGGCTACTGAGAAGAAAGCCCATTATGGGTTACTGTTTGATGAGTTTCAGGGTCTTTCGCATCTGGAGGCCTTAGAGATGCTTTCCAGAGAGAGTGAATCAAAGGTAATGGCCTTGAGCATTTTGCTTTCTATTTTGAGTTCAGCTGAGCAGGGGAAAAAAAATTAGAAATATATGTATATACATGTAAAATCAAGTGCTCAGAACTTGCTGTAAAATGATTACAGAACTTCACTTTGATCCTTGCATTAGGATCTGCTGTTTACCTTGGGACCAGTTTGTCCTGTCCCCAGCTCCTAAAGCCATTCCCTTTACCCCAGCCAGCCTCAGTTCCTGCAGGTCTCCAACTTTCCACAAGCCACTCTCCTCACACCCACTGGTTTGCTACCTTGGTCTGTTTTTCCATCCTATTGGATGGATTTATTGATTCTCTCTTTGGCTGTGCTGCCCCCAACCAGGTGAAAGCAGTTCTAAATGCCCTCTCTGGAGAGGAGTTGGACACACTGAAGGAGGAAATGGAACAACTCAAAGAAGCATTTTCTTTACCTGAATTCTTTGAAGAAGAAGAGGAGGAAAAGAAGGGTAAGAGAGCCTCAGGTTGTGAGAAGAGAAGCTGGTCCTCAGTGCAGAACCAGCCAGCCCTGATCAGTAGCAATGGGCATGATGCCAAATTTAAGTTATTCTTTAGCTGGATGTTTAATCCTAAAGCCATCTGTGTCCAGGGGCATGACAGGTAGCAACACCCTTCATCTCTGGAAAGCTGCTGTGCAGTAATTCCGTAGCAGGAATGATTTCTTGCCATAGCAGGATTAGAGTTGTTTGACTCATGGGCAGTTCATGCAACTGACCCTGAGCCAAGATGCAAATTCAGAGAGAGAGTGGGTTTCCTTGACCAGGAGGGAAAAATTGTGAACAGAATTGTCCAATGTGTGGGAAAGCAAAAAGCCTTTTTATTTGCTCTTTAAATGAGAGTTAGCCACACAGAGCAAAAGATTCAGAGGTACCTTCACACACAAGAGCCCTGATTCTTGAGAATTACATGGATTTAAATGTAAATTTCTTGCATTGCTTTTACCTAAATGCTCATCAGGGAGGGCTTACACACCTGCACTTGCTATCATTCAACATTTAATGTGTCTTTTATATTTGCACATAATGGATCTCACATCTGCTGTGCCATATATAATAGGAGAACCACAGGCTCTAAGTGATATTTCAGACTCTCCAAGGTGAGGTGTTATAAAAGGCTGCGTGTAAAAAACCAAAAAATAGAAAAAACGGAGTTACCTTAGCTACAAAACCAGAATTGAGAAAGCAAGAACTAACCTTCAGGCACTGATGTCTCCACCTTTGCAGAACTTACCTTAGAAATTGTATTTGAAAAGATTGGGTTTGATGCATTCTTGCCTGAGGTGATGATTCAAAGAGAAATAAAGGAAACAGTTGACAGACTTGTGCAGAACTAGTTGTGCATTGAAGTGCTGCTTATTCCTGAATCTGTCCTTTGTGTGGATTCTGTAACCTTTCCTGTCTTTTAGGAGATGAGGAGTTCACAAAAGAAGTAACAGAGTTGTTTTCAGCATTGCACATCTCCTCCAAGCCAGACAAAGTGATCACAGTGAGTTATTTTCCTTATTCTAAAAGCTGGAGAGTTTCTTCACAGGAAGGGCTTCTCTTCACCTGCTTTGCTTGTGAAAATATCAAATGCATGAAAACAAGCCATATTTTAGATCTTTTGTCAGTGGTGGGCAAAGGAGATGGGCCTTTAACTTTGTGGGGCTGAATCATGTGAACCTTCAGCCACCACGGTGAAAAAACCTACAGTCATGAACTGAAGGCCTCCTCTTGGTACAAAGCACCTGGTTTTAATGTGTTCAGGAGCTGGTATGGGGAAGAATCACCTTTTTTGCCATCATTTCACTACCCTTCAGATCCACCAAGTGGCAGCAGCATTCTGCAGACATGTTTTTAAAGCACCTCTGATAGTCTGGTCGTGTTGGTAAACTCCAGCCCCTGGTGCTAGAGAAACAACTACTCTCAACTGCATCAGTGCAGCCAAACTTTTGCAAAATCCCAAAGGCACTGGGATCATTTGTCCTGGTTCTTCTCAGAAGCTCAAAAGGAGTTGTAGCTGCTTCTTTCTTCAGGAGAGATCCAATACTCCATTGTCTTGTGATGTGCAGGGGGCTTCATTCCAGTCATTAAATGTTATGGCACATCTTGCTGCAGGTGAGGACATCAGCTTATGAGTGGATAGCACGATTCAACAGCAGTCTTCCTAAAGAAGAAAAAGAAAGTGAAGAAAACCAAGAAGTAGAATCCAAAGATGGTGACCAGGATGCTAAGAAATCAGTTGAGGTAACTGAATAATCAAGGAAAGAGTGTTTATCTGGCTGCTGAGTTACAGTTGTGGCTCACAGGGTTTATGGGTTTCTATTACTGTGTGAGTTCTGAGGTCTGAAAGGGCAGAGCAGTGATAGCATGTTGTGTGATTGACTTGTTTTAGGTAATAAAAGTTGCTAGTTTTTGTGTGGTATGGAGAATTTTTGTCACTCTTGCAGGATATTCATGCATTTGCCATAAGAAGCCTGGCAGAACTGACAGCCTGCTCCATTGAAATGTTTCACAAAACTGCAGCTTTGTTTCTCTATGGTCAGAAACAGGAGGTGACAGCCACAGACAGAGCCAAGTCCCTTTCACAGTGAGTGCATCTCTCAGTAAATGGATAGCATATAATTGCTGATTAAACTGTCTATTAATTCTTTGGGAATCCATGCAGTGCAGGGCTCTTAAATTCTGCTTAGGTGTTTAAATTTGGGAATTGGGCAAATTAGTGAATTTGTGATGGGTGGCATCGTTACCTTCCAACAGAACTCAGCTGTCTCCTTCCAGCTTCAAGACATTTTTTGATAAGAAAGAGGAAACACTTCTTGAAAGCTTTGTGTAGCCTAGAAGAATATTTGCCTAAGCTTGTGCTAGTCAGTAGGCAGAGACTTAAAACATGACAAAGCAGTTGTATAAAAGTGACTCCTGATCACCTCTGTTTTAATCATTCAGTGTGCTTGGTACGTGAGGTGGCAAAATTACTGCACAGGAGACACTTGGCATGTGTCTGAAATGTTCAGTATGTTCT
The DNA here is from genome assembly GCA_034509425.1 of Eopsaltria australis. Classification (NCBI taxonomy): domain Eukaryota; kingdom Metazoa; phylum Chordata; class Aves; order Passeriformes; family Petroicidae; genus Eopsaltria; species Eopsaltria australis. The sequence continues at coordinate 1,622,375 of JAVTVJ010000090.1, read as the reverse complement.
AATTCAGAAAATGACACTTGCCAGTAAAAAGAGGCAAGTTAGTACTGTTCCTTCTGGAATGGATGTGTCTGTCCGCTGAGTGCTCTTTAAGATCTTCTGCTTTAATTATTTATTTCCCCATCTTTCCCCTCTCTATTTTATTTGGGAAACTTCTGAATCTTCATACACCGTTCATATGTTCTATATCAAATTTGGTTTAATTTAACTTAATAAGCATGGAAATGAGGCATTTATGTTGTAGAGGAATGCTGAAAGAAACTTCATCTTGAGGACTGTGTTCACTTCATTGTTTTCCCTGTCTTCTTCCACAGACTGACGATCATGCTGTGTAAAGAACTGTCAGCTTTCTCTAAAGAGTTCACAACGTGCTTAACAACTGCAGGGGTAAGAGTTACATCACAGTTCTTAGGAATGAGATGTGATTATTTGATAACAGCCTTGGGATCTTTGCCATGAAGTGCTTTTTGTTTCTGCATGTTTACATGTGCACTTCTTTCCCTGTGAACTGATCTTTTAGGCGAGGGTTCCTCAAACTCTGGCAGCTGAGCTTTTGAGAGCCTGGCACAGAGTGGGGGTGGGAATTGATGCTCACAATGCTAAGGACACAGAGGCAAATAAGGTTTGTGAGCCTGTTGTGGATTTTCCAAAGCACTCGGCTGTTGCTGAAGATTGTATCATGATCTCTGGATTCTCCACTTGTCCCCAGTTGATTTGAAGATGTGCTGTGTATTCATACCCGAGCTGTGCAGGTTACTGTGTTCTTATTTGCATGCTACAAAGCTGCTAAGCTTGTGGCTTAGCTTTCCTATAGTTAAGGGAGCAGTGGTGGTTTTAAACTTACTGAGGATTTAGCTTTATCTTGCTTGAAGAAATGTGATCAAATTTTCAATCAGGATAATATATGTCTGATCTTTGCAGGTCAAAGAGAAAGCAGATGTGCTTAATCCCTTAATCACTGGAGTGTTTTTGGAGGTCAGTTATGCTAACGTTAAAACTTTCAGCTAATACTTTAAAAATAGATATGCTGGTTCTTCCCACTTCAGGATCCTTATGCATGCCAAGTTCTCTAACCCATGGTCTAAAATTGTGCTTACCTGTCTAATAACTTGAAAGTCTTGATAAATGTCTGTAGATGTGCACAAGAGATGAGTTACTTACTGAGGAGTGAGTGTCAGCTCACAGTTATGATGGGTCAAGAGACACATATTAAATTCAGCAGTCTGGATTTTTAGATTTTAAAAGTCCAAAGTCAAACCTTAGGCAAGTTCAGAAATTAGCATTCAAGAGTCCCAACACTTCTTACTGTTAAGTTGTTTCTCAAGCTTGCAGAGCTATGAGGTTTGGTGGGAAAGGGGTGTTTCATGTTCACGTGTTCTTCCTTCCTGCCACAGCATGCTAGGCTTCACTTAGAAATAAACACTTCTCTTCTCTTACTGAGAACAGTATACTGCATTTGGATTGGAACTGATCTTGTTTGGCAGTCTTTAAGCCGTTTGCTTTTTTTGCCTAGTGGCATAAAGCCCCTCAAAAACTTGACTTAAAATTGATTTCTAGAATGAAGCCTTTAAAATCCAGCAAGCACTAGGCTTCTGTTTTTCCTGTGCAATAATCAATGCTGTTTGAAATGAGTATGTGGTGAGTAAAGCTGATTGGTAGCGTGGCTATTCATGTGTGTATTTTGATTTTTGTTTTCACAGGCTTCAAACAGTGCTTCCTATATCCAAGATGCCTTCCAGCTCTTGCTGCCTGTGCTGCAGATCTCTCTTATTGAGGCTAGAACGGAACTATCACAGTAATAAAAACCCTTCTAATTAAGAACTTTTCGACCTTCCCACTTCGTAGTTTCCATGCTGGAGAATGATGTAATGGCTCTTATTAAAGGGAAAAAGATGAACTCTGTTCGCTGCTGCTGCAAGAATGGTGATTAAGTGCAGTCTGGCAATGACAGCTCTTACAGCACACTGAGAGATGTGATTAGCATAGTCCAGGCTGGTGGACAACGTGACAGACTTAAAGTGCAGATTGCTTCTCTGTTTCATGGACTGTCTGTATCTTTTCACTGAAATCTCTCTGCTGTACGTGTTAACAAGCTCTTTGTGTTCACAGTCCAGAGAGCTTCTCCAGTGCTGGAGAGAAGAGTAGCAGCTGGCTAGTTAGAGTTAGCTAAAATCATGGTGTGATTTTTAAGTCAGACATAATTGGGTTTCTGATAACTCTGCATTCGTGTTGAAGCGAGTATTGGATAGGAGGTGCAAGAAAAGGCAAATTTTTTATGATTAGGAACCTTGCAATTCCTAGACTGGGCAGAATAGAGCAGAGAGGAATCCTGATCAAGCTGTTGCTGCTGAAGAGAAGCTCAGCTTCCTGAAGATGTCTGCAGTGACTTAGGGATGTGGGACAGGGGCTCTCGCCAGGGGACTGTTTCTCATTCTCTCCTGCTGTGCTTGCTTCAGCACGAGCTGGGAAAATGCTGATCTGGCCCTGAGAATGCAGGTACTTGGCTTTATAGCAATAAATGAGAGCTCACTAAAAGGGATTGATTCGTGTTTGGGCAATTTAATGAAAGAATTCAGCAGGAGGATTCCCCTTTTTCAGTGCAGCTTGACATGTCAGCCACAGACTGTTCACATACTGCTTGTCTTCTCTTTCTGTGGAAAAACACTATAATGCAATGCTCCTTCTTGGAAGGTATATATTAAAGTAGGGAGAGAGGAAGCAATTTGGTTCTGTTAGTAGGAGTCCTAATTTGCCTCAGAAGCTGCTCTGTGTATGGTATCTGTTGCTTTGTGCTGTGCAAGTTCCCTGCTTTGTTCCTTTATCTTTTGAGCCTGCCCATGGGGAGGCAGCAGCCTCTGTTGGAATCACAAGAGCAGAAATGCACAGCTAAAATGGAATTTCAAGAAGTCCATAATAGCTAATCAGAGGTGACTGAGTGTCACACCTGCCTCTGCACTTGCTCATTGGTAACAATGATGCTCAAATCCCCTTTTGAAAATCCTCTGGGTTTTAGCAGGTCTGGCAAATCTCTGCTACACTGAAGGCTTGGAACATTCCTCTGCTCTGGTTGTGCAGTAGAGAATGTTTTTTGTATTAGAATACCTTTTGGCTAATGCTCTGATTTTATATATATGGAAAAGCCCTGCCTTAGTCATGGTTAGACTGATGAGATCTCTACAGGGAGAGCTTTTTCTCGCATCTTAAAACTGGACTTGAAAAGAGTGTGTCTGGGGTAAAAAAATCTGCACTACAATAAAATCTGTATTTTTTTCTTCTTTTGGTTGATAGCATTATTAAATAAAGGATTTGTTTTGACAACCGTTTCAGTTATAAACTATCAAGGTAGCAGTGGGCACGAATGAAATAAAAGAACTGTGGGGTTTTTTCTCACCCCTGACTGCGTTTTTTGGGGCAGAGTTGGATGCAGCTCTGGGGCCAGGACAGCTGGGATTTTTCTCGTGGCAGGAAAGAGCGCTCTGAACCCAGGCTGGGAGTGAGAGCTCCCACAGATGAGCTCCCAGTTCCTGTGTCAGTGCAAAAACACAGCATTGCTCCTGCCAAAAAGCCAAAATGCACAGAAATGTCAGAAGAGAAGAAATAAAGGTAATGGGATTTTATGAAGCAGCAGCTGCATTTTTGCAGATAAATTCTACTGACCTGCAGTGCTTTAGTGTAGAGTAGTTTAATAATTAAAGGAAATGAGGTGATTTTTTTTTTTTTAGCATGCAGACAGTAATTCCTTCAGTCATACGCCCACCTGGATTTTGTTGTAGCAGCCAATAATCAAACGTGCACCAGCTTCATTTGTGTGCCAGTGCAAGGACTGCAATAGATAGACAGCAAAAACCAGGTTTTTTTCAGGTTGCTGAAATCTTTCTAGCCAAAGAATTCAGAATTCAGCATCCAACTGTCTGGAGGTCTTCCTGCTTGGCCTTGCCTTCCGTGTGAACCTAATGAGAGCTGACAGTAATTTGAGCACTTCTGGTAGTGTTTGGGGAGGTGAGAGGTGGCTGAGAATAGATAAGAGTCAGCTAAGATGCTGGCAGTGACTTGGAGGGGAAAAAGAAAAGCCTTCTACAATTGTTTTCTTTCCTTGGGAGTGATTCTGTTAGTTGCAGCTGTAAAACCTGCTTCCTGGCAGCTGCTGTGGAAAGGTTTAAAACATAAAAAAAGCTTGGTCTTCTTTAAAACATAAAAAAGGCTTGGTCTTCCCAATGGACTTGGGGATGTGCTCCCAGGCCTTGCCCAACCACCCTCCCAGGGGCTCATTTTCCATTATTAAAATGTGCATGTTCAGTAGCAGCAGAACCTCTGGCAGGATGAGCAGTTGTCCTTGTTTGGAAGGAGCAGCACCCACGCTGCCACTGGTGGCCCTGACTAAAGGGACACTTGTCCCAGGTCACCCACAGCACAAATTAAAGGGCCTGACTCAGGCAGGAAGGGGGGAGCTCATGGCAGGAGGAGGGCTCTGGCATTTCCTTCACAGGTGTGTACTTTGAATCCAAAATAAAGAGTGGTCTGTGACGATGTGACTCAAGCAGAGATGGGTGTTCTGTAGTCAAAGGCTCCTTGGCACAGAAACAGGACAAAAGTGGCCTGTACTGTGCTAATCCATGTTTTCTGGGAGTCTCTTGTGGCCAGCAGCTCTGGGTTACCACACACTGGTGTTTGGGTGCTGGCTGGCAGGTGCTTTCCCTCCTTCAAGGGTAGCTTTGTGCCCACTGCAGAGTGAGAGCAGGGCCTGTGCAGTCTGTGAGCTGGGACCTAGAGCTGTCCCTGGCTGCCACTCTGCTGTCCTGCTGCAGGAGGATGCTGGTGGCTGCAGCCTGGCCTGCTGGTCAGGATGGTCCCAACTCCCTGGGTGATGCTTCGTGTCCCCGTGTCCAGAGAGCAATGGCAGGGCTGTCCCCTGGGCTGCTCTCACTGGAGGGTGCTGGAGGCATCAGAGGACTCAGCCCAGCTGGGGAGTGAGCAATGAGGTCACCAGTTAAAAATAAGTTTGAGTTTGGTATTTGTGGGGGAGGATCCTCCTAAGGTGGCAGGAGCTGCTCAGAGGCGTGGGTTGGATGCTGGTGCTGGTCCCAACACCAAACAGATCCTCCCTGGACCTGTTTTCAGGGTGCTCCATGTGCACATCTCCACCAAATTCCCTGGCTGCACTGACCTGGCAGCTGTGTCATACTGGCACAGATGGGATTGCTGCCAGCATTTATCCCAAGACCAAATGCTGGCAGCAGGAGTTCCCTGAGTGATTTGTGTGTGAGTTGAAGCATTTCTGTAAGAGCGCTAGAGCTACTGATTGTAAACTGGGCAGCAACAGGGACTCTGCCACCAGCTTGACTGAGCTGCTCCAGGGTTTATCAGCCCTGGACATTAAAGCCATCCTTCATTTCTGACCTAAACCTGCCAGTGGGACTCTTGCTCTGGGTTTGGGGCAGTGCAGGCTGTGGTGGAGGAGGTCTGGGGCAGACACAGCCAGGTCTTTGGGACAAGTGACTTCTGTAGAGCTGCTTGCTCCCTGCATGGGTTACCCAGGGTTAGGTTCACTCTGTGGGAGGGGGCTCCACACACCCTGCATTTACTGTAAATGAAAGTCAAATGATTGTGGGAGCAACTTTGTTGTAGGGTTGAAGGTGTTAAATGGGACAAATCTTACGGGGGAACTAATTCCTTTTATTAGGTGGGGAAAACAAATTAGCTGGGTACACAAGCCCTTTCTGACACTATTGTTGCTGTTATTATCCCGTACTGGTGCTGTTAGAAATGAGGGCATTGCACTAGAGGCAAGGCACATTATGCAAGTGTTCAGACGTGCTGGTAACTGCTCTCTGCTGACAGGTATTTACTTAATGATATGTTGGAGTGAAAGCCAACAGCAAGGACAAGCATCAGGGCGAGCTGGGAGTGCTGAGCTCTGCCTGGTCCAGCCTTGCCTGGACCTCCTGGAGCTGCCTGACACCACCCACCAAGAGTAAGCATCCCCCAAAGCCCCTTTTCTGTACTTCCAGCAGGGTCCTGACCATGGCACATTCCCAGCCTGAGTCCCCAGTGCTCTCCCTGGTCCCAGGGCTGGTCGCCGTGGATCTCTGCAGCCTCCAGAGCTGCCCTGACTCGCTTGCAAAAGGTCTTTGTGCTTCTGCCCGTGCTGGAGGCAATGCCTCTCGTGGGTACCAGTGGGACTGGTCACGTTTCCGGTGTCATGTGCTGTCCATGACAGATGGCAGAGCCAGTTTTTCTGCTCCCAAAGTGGGGCTGGGGAGGAGACCGCAACACTCAAATACCCGGAGCCCTGGTTGCTGCTAGCCAGGCATCGAGGAGATCACTTCTTTTCCAGCTCCAGGTAAGGCCCTTCCCTTTCTCCCTCGTGCCATCCAGGGGATTTACAGACTCAGCTGTGTATTTTACAGGCTGGAGAAGCAGAGCGGGAGGGCAACGGTGAATGAGGGTGCAGCAGGAGCATCCCTGGGACAGCTCATGCTCCATGTCTTGGGGATGGCAATGGGGGCCTGAGCCTTGTGGAAAGGACTTCAGTCCCTGGCTGAGATGGGAGTGGGCTCACTGTGAGCGTGTTGTGCATGGGGGAAGGGGGCGGGGGGGGGGGGGGTGGTAAGGCCATCCAGGCTTCATCTGGAAGGGTGGAAGGGCAGGAATCCACAGGTTTGCTCCGTTAGCCAGAGCTCTGATCCAGCTGCACCTCATGCTCAGCTTGGCTGTGGACAATTGCAGCCGGTCCGTGGGGACCATCAGCTGGGTTTTGCTGGTTTTTCTGCCTGGGCTGTAGGAAACCAGTTCATCCAGGGCAGGCAAACCTGCCTGCCTGAAAAGCAGGGTGGCGAAGGCTTCAGAAAAACAGTCAAAACTGGATCTGCTGCTCCGGGATGGGATGGAATGGGAAAAAGCTGAGCGTTGGCAGCCATCAGGAGCCAGCAGCTCTGCCAGGGGCTGAACAGGGTGCTGGGTGGCACCCCCAGACAGGAGCTTGTCAGAGCCCACCTCAGCTCTTGGAAATCAGCAGGGTTTGTCCCCAGAGACAGAAGTGCAGGGGGGAATTAAAGGCGTTTAAGAGGCATTTCTTGGCATGTGTTGGGGCAGCACTGCCCTTCCCAGCCCTGGCTGCTGGACTGTGGTCTGGTTGTCCATCTCCTCATGCTTGATGTCCACCTCTGTGCCTTCCCTATCTGTACCTTGTGCCTTCCCTATCTGCTCCCCTCTGGCAGTGAAGGCACAAGGCAGGGGCATCCTCATGGATTTGGGGCTGGGCACACCATGGGAGCTGTGGGGCAGCTTTGGCGAGCAGGACCTGGTGTCAGAACATCACCTACACCTTCTCCTACCCCTTCCCAGGAGCTGCCTTTTCTTTTGTTAATGTTTGATTATTTTTAATGATTTTAGATTAAAATGTGATTATTTTCAATTAGTAGTTACACTTCTTAATTACGGAGATGAATTAGATTGCTGTTCATTATTAATTAGATTTTAACTTTGCACTGATTACATCTTTTATCAGTCACTTCCCACACTCCTTTCCTTCCCATCCAAACTCCCTCTCCCCCTTTGCCACCCCAAACCCCACTGCTTCCTGTTCCCCTGCAGCATCCTGGGGGTTTAAAAACCTGCCTAGAAAATACAAATCAATGTTATCGGCTCGGAGGCTGTGACTGGCTCCTTCAGAAGGGCAATAATGCCGACCAGATGATGTCATTTTGTGGCTAAAAACCATTAAAAGGAAGCATTAATATTCTGCCTCCCTCCATCACTGGCTGGAAGAGAAACTATTTCCTAATTACCTGCTGCAGCAGGGGAGGATCCTGCTCTTCCCAGCGAGCAGAAGGGACCCGTTCCCTTGTCTCTGCTGCCCTGTTTGTGCATGAGAGGGAGGGTTTGACCTGCCCAGGGTATTTCTTAGGCTTTGTTTGGGCCTTCTATTTTTTGAAGCAAGGTTTTTCCTTTCCTTTCTTTTCATCTGTCACTTTTCAGGCAACTAATCAACGCTTGGGAGTTTTCTTATCCTTGCTTTTGGCTTCTTCTCTGCTTGATGCTGTCTCTATCTCCCTCTCTGCCATCCGCCTGTCCCTCAGGGAATGTTTCCTTTCTGTTGGGGATTCCTAGGAGCCCCCACACCTGCTCTTTACTGTTTCTTCCTCATTTAATTTGAAATATTTCTGTAATTTGCACCTGCTCGTGGTGGAGGGTTAAGACATCTCCCTGCACATTTGCGCTGAGATTTCTCTGCCTACATCACCCTCCACTTGCTGCTTCCCTGAGCAGAGGGCAGTGGGGGCTGCCTGGGTGGGCACAAGGTCTGCTCCTTTTGGTTTTTGTGCAGTCCACAGATTGTTTGATCTCCTTCCCTGCTGTTCTGGGGGGTTGGAAGTGCATAGGGCCTCTGTGAAAACGGAATGTTCCAGGGAGGTGTTTTCATCCCTGAAAAGCTCACCTTCCTCCACTCTCCTGTTGCTCCTTCAGGTCCTCTCTGTTCTGTTCCGTAGGTGTGACTGTCTCGTGCCCCAGAGCTCTTTGGCTTTGGTGAAATGTCGACAATCCTGAAATGTGAGTGTTTGGTGTGGGCCCAGGGGCAGCTGCAGGGTTTGTGTGTGCTGGATGCTGCACGCTGGCAATGAACCTTCCCCTGTGCCCTCCTGTAGGGTTTGGACGGGAGGACAAGGAGAGAGAGGAGAAGGACAAAAAAGAGGAGAAGGAAGAAAAGGAGACGGAAAAGACTGAGGGAGAAAAAGAGAAGGAGAAGCTGAAGAGGAGGAAGAAGGAAGAAGAAAAGGTAGGGGAATGATGGCATTTTCTGCAGAACCATTGACATCCTGGCTGTAAAGAGAAGCCACGTCTGACCCATGGTAACCCCACACCTGTGGTAGATGGAGCTTTGCTGTTCACAGCCCAGAAATCACAGTGTCCATGGCTTTTCCACTGAGAGACAGCTGTCTCTTTGCTCCCAACATTCCTAGTTAGTTGTCCCTCCTTTTTCTCTCCCAATGGTGTGGACAGCGATGCTGCCTGCACTGCACACACTGTGAAATCCTTGCTCTTGGCTCTGGAGGTCACACGTGGTTCCACAGCAGCACCAAGCCTGGCTCTAGATACCCACAGGAATCTCTCTGACTTGAAGCTCTAGCTGGAAGAGCAGAGAGTGCCAGGGTTCCCAGTGATGCTTGTCCTTCTCTCTTCACCCCAGCAGGGAGATGGGCAAGAGGAGAGGAGCAGCAGCAGCTCTGACAGTGATTTAGAGGAGGTAACCTCACCCCCAGCTCCGTGCTGGGGCCTGGCTGCCCCCTGCACCCCAGCCCTGTGGGGTTTGCACCTACAGACCCTTGTGTGGATGCTATCAAACACCTGGGATGGGACACCCAGCACTCCCCTCACATGCTCTCCCCTTTCTTTCTGTTCCTGCCCCAGGACCAAGGCATTGCCAAGGATGAGGAGAAGGAAGACAAGGATTAGTCCTTCCGTGCTGGAATGCAGCCCTGGGCATGCCGAGGAGGTGGAGATGGAAACGGCAGCGTGTGCTGGAGGGAGACTGGGCCACTCTTAGCCAAATAAAGATGTTGTGGCCTCCAAAGAGAAATGTTATTTATTCACCCAGTCACACTGCTTACCCAGTGCTATCTGTCCCGCTGCAGAAGGAGATTTGGCAGCACCAACATCCTCCCTGTGCCCTCCCTCCACGCCGTTTGTTGAGGGATGGAGTAGCGGGAGCGGACAACTGGGGCTGTGCTGAGCTATTAAAACCGATTTCAAATTTATCAAAAACAAACGGAAAGCAGTTATAGGGGAGAAAAACCTCGTCAAACCTTTCTCTTCTTGCAGCACTGACCCCAGCGCAGGGGCCGTGCCTGTGCGTCCCCATCCCCGCCGCAGCCGCCGAGGGCTGGCATCGGGCGCGGCGCCAGGGAAAAAAAAACGGGGGAAAAATTAGGAAAAATGAGCTGGCACCGCCATCTACCGGGGATGGGACGTCTGGCAGCGGGGCCGCGGGTTTCATAACCGCTCGGCTGTTTTGTAAGGCTCCCGCAGCGCTCCGGGGGCAGGGAGAGAACCGGGGGCAGGGGAGAGAATCGGGGACAGGGTGAGCGCCGGGAGCAGGGAGAGCATCCGGAGCAGGGACAGCACCGGGGACAGGGAGCACTCCGGGGACAGAGAGAGAACCGGGGATAGGGAGAGAACCGGGGACAGGGAGCGCACCGGGGGCAAGGAGAGCATCCGGAGCAGGGACAGCACCGGGGACAGGGAGCACTCCGGGGACAGAGAGAGAACCGGGGATAGGGAGAGAACCGGGGACAGGGAGCGCTCCGGGGACAGAGAGAGAACCGGGGATAGGGAGAGAACCGGGGACAGGGAGCGCACCGGGGGCAAGGAGAGCATCCGGAGCAGGGACAGCACCGGGGACAGGGAGCACTCCGGGGACAGAGAGAGAACCGGGGATAGGGAGAGAACCGGGGACAGGGAGCGCTCCGGGGGCAGGGAGAGAATCAGGAGCAGAGAGCGTTCCGGGAGTAGGAAGCTTTGCAGGGGCCCAGGATGCTGGCAGGGTCCAGCCAGCAGCAAAAGGGACCTCGGAGGGGGACACGGGACCAGCACCCCACCCACCGCTGCTGCCGGCATTACTAGGCCAAGCCCAGATGTCTCACCATCAATAAAAACTTCAACGCAAACTTGAGCATAAGCTCTCTCCGCTGCGTGGCTGCCTTGCTTTGTTTCCTTTAAGAAATGTATTTTTATGAGTATCTTCTTGAGTAATGCAGATTTCAGGAAAACTCAAGATTAAAAGTCAACACCGCGGAGGATTTTACTTGAAACCACAGAATGTGGCTCTGGATGTTCTTTCCACAGAAGAAATGCAGCCAGCTCTTGTATAAGCACAACAAACAGCAGGAAAGATGCTGAGGAATGTTGTCTTAATTATCCAGCACAAAGATTAAAAGGAAAACTCAAAGATGGGAAAAACAAACAACTCCAAAAGCTAAACTGGGTTTCAGTGAGCTGCTTTGGCTTCAGCAAGGAAGGATTCATTTTAACTGCCTTATTGCTTCAGGAACCCTTGGGTGTATTAATGTAAAATAATTCTGTGTGGGGTAATTTTACATATTATACTTTTCCCTCCGTGCAAGTACACAGGACTCTTGCACAAGACACAAACAACTTCCAAATAGTAGATGGAGTTGCAGAATTTTACAGTTCCCTCAGGCCGTGCTGCTACAGGATGGGAATATCTTGGAATAAATTCTGTGTTTGGACATGAAAAGGGGAGGCCTTGCCTTTGCTTTTCAAGATAAAGGCTGGAAACTTTTCAAGCCTGCAGTGCCAGACTCTGAGGTCAAGCCTGCCTGTAGATGCTCAGCTGGAGCTGAGAGGTGTTGCACCTCACTGGAGTGGCGTTCTGCTTTCCAGCTGACACGTATTTCATCTAAAATCCCTGAAATTTTCCTCTGTGCCTTGTGCCCCAGCTCCCAAAATGGGTGGGGCTTGCAAATGTCTGTCTGCAGCTGACCCCACAGCCATGTCCTCACGCTGCCCCAAATCTCAGCATCTTCACCTTGTGCTCAGGGCCAGCGTTGGGCACTCCCTGCAGCGCTGGGTCAGCGTGAGTGCTGAGCCAGGTGAAGTCTTCCTGTTTGCTGCTTGTATTTTACAGTCCCTGCTTCAGGCCACTGCACCAAGCTCTGTGCAAATCCAGGATGTACAGCCAGGTCCCTGTGGCACAAGAACAAAGGGCCAAATCCCCAGGGACTGGCTGTGTGAACATCCAGGCATCTCCTCCAGCAGCTGAGCTTCTCTGTCCTGCCTTCAGCGCCTCACTCTGCACGTAGCTCTCTCCCCTCTTGTCCTCGTCCTGCCTTCATTTGAGCTGGCCAAGTTTCCTCAAAAAGTTGTGGAGGTGAAAACCATTTCAAGTTCTCTGGTGTCCCTAATTCCTCGTTGCATCTCAGCCCTGGCTTGAAGCCAGGCGACGTGAATGGGCGTAGAGCACGAACATTCGTGCCAGCCACGGTGATTAGGGCTCTAAAAACACCTAGAGGAGGAGGCAAAAGGCAGGTGGAGCATCTGGCTTTTGGGGATGCTGAGGACCTTCAGTCACAGCAGTTCTCATGAGGGACACATCCCCCAGCATGACCTCGGTGTGCTGAGATGGGTGCTTGCCCACAGACGTGACAGCCGGCAGCTCCGAGTGCTGCTGGGCCTGAGCTCTGATTTCACCATGGTGTTTTAACCACCTCCTTTGCTTGAAGCTTCTGCAAGGTTCAACCAGGGGCTCCTTGGAGCTGCTCTGCCTTCAGCTGGCTGGGAGAGGAGCATGGGGCACAGAGCTGGGCCAAATACCCATCACACCAGTCTCTGGAGGGGCGGAGGAGGAAAAGAAGACCAGCAAGAGGAACTGGCAGCCAGGGAGTTACTTAAGCAAGTCTTGTTTACACAAATTTATATAATAATTTTGGCTGGTCCTTGAGGAGAGGTTGAGCTGCCCCTGCTCACAGCATCTGAGGGTACCTGCAGGGATCCTGCACAGCACGTGGCTGTCTGGGGCCTCACAGCAGCAGAGATGCCAAGAGAGTTTAGATGTGGAGAAAGATCTGTCTTCTATACCATTTCATGCAGAGATGCCTGCAAATGAAGGCGTTTTTCTATAAATGCTAGCAATTTCAGAACAGAAAGTTTAGACCTTTATTTTGTGATGAGACTTTTCATCTTGCACCTAGGGGCTGTGTTATATAAAATGTCCTATTAGGGAAACAAGGCTCTCCAAGGTAGACATCAAAAAGAAATCTTTCCTCTGTTCCCAAGTGACCTTCTTCATGGAAAATTTCAAGCTGCTTTTTCCTGCCACTAAAAAATGGAAACAGTTAGAAATCCTGACTTTCCCAGAAAAGCTGATTCCTGCAGCCCTGCTTATGATCTGCTAATCTCTGCAGAGTGCTGGGCAGAGGTTTCCTATGAAACCACTCTTCTATTTTTGAGCTGAAGAAGAAGAAAAGCAAAACCCAAATGGGACTGGAGTCATACAAGTGAAGGGTGTTTTAGAAGGTGAAATTCCTGCATAGCACTCAGACTTGCTCCTCTCCGTGCTGCATCCTTCTACAGCTTGTCCCTTCATTCTGAATATCTGTAAATTAAGACTCTTTGCTATGTTAATTAGCAGCTAAAAGATATAGCAGATCTTTATTCACTGAATTTCTTGGGATTCATTTTCATAAAAATTACACTAAGAATATACATCTTTCCCAGCACCTTCCTCTCTCCTGCAAACCCCTCTAAGATTCTGCACTTGCTCTTTCAGAATAGCACAGCAGGCTCCTTACTCCCCAAACCTTGCTGCAACACCTTCCTAAAACCCACAGTGGAATGGTGCCAGGCTTCTTGTGGAGGAAAACCTGCAATTTGCTCTGGCAGATCCACCAGGACAGGTTTCTGGGTGACAAATGTTCCGAGCACTAACAACCTGACCTCTTTACAAGCCGTGACGTCTGTGCGTTATGAAAGGAGGAGCTGGCAGGGGCTGTGACGGGCTTACCCAAACATGATTCACCTGCTGTTCAAAGTGCACCAGAGGTGGAGCTGAGCCAGCCTGTGCAACAAAAAGGCACAGACAGAAATATTTGTCTGCTCCTTGAGCAGAAAGCTCTGCCCAGGCCACCACTGCTGCGAACAGGCCAGGAGCCCACAGGCAGCTATTTATAACTGTGGTGGAGACACAGGCTGGTAGAGACACATTTCATCCCGCCTGAAATCCAGCCCAGGGCGTGTTTAGAGCTTCATTCTGTCTGGGTGAGGGGAAGAGGAACTGCAGGGAGACCCTGAGCAGCCCTCTGCATTTCTCCTTCAGACTTCAAGGTGCTTCATTCTCCACACAGTCAGACACGGCTCTTGGATGGACTTTGAGCCGCTGGCTTTGCAAGAGCTCTTCTGTCCTCACCAAGAAGGACACACAGGGGTGGTGGAGATGCTGGAGTTGAAGGAATAAAGATCAGGACAGAGAATGAGGAAGTGACACCCTAGATGTGGCCTGACAGCACAGAGGCATCCCTGAGGAGCAGGCTCTGCCATCTGCAGAGCTCACCCGCTGCCACTTGCAGCCTCCTCTGGCAAAGCGAAAAGGCAGCGCTGGGTGCCCGCCAGCCCTGCTGGCATCTCTGCCAGGTGGGTGGGAGCTACACAGGAAAAGTGGAAAAAGGAAGAAATGTGGGAGGCAGCACGTACTCACTTCTTACTGGGGCAGGGAGCCAAGGCCACGGGAGCTGGGGAGTGAGAGGGGCAGGGCAGCTGGCGAGCCCCCAGCTGCAGTGATGGGCCACCACGGCGTCACCCCCGGCCACAGGCCAAGCACATGGACACACAGCAGCTTGTGAAGTTGGCAGCTTCTGTCTGACCCTACAGAAAAGGCTGATTACAGATCTGCTCTCCCCATCCAGAAGATTAAGAGGGTGATGTGACCTCCAGGTCTGGCCCACCGAAATTCAGCTCCCTCTGGACACCAAGTTGTGGACCTTGCTGCAATATAAAAGTGTCCTCAGGGAGTTGGCTCATTATGACTTTTCATCCTTTAATCACTTTATGTTATCCACGGGTTTAGGTGGTGCTGAACAAGCCCTGCTGACTTTGGGCCCTTCCTTGGGATCTCCTGTAGATGGAGGATCTTCAGCATTGATGGAAACACCAATGAAATAATTGCAACGCATCAAGGCAAGCTTACAGCACCCTGCACCACAGCCCATGGTCTTGTCACCCATCCCAGGGTTTCCCCCAGGATAATGGGGACAGTCCTGATCTGTTTTTGTGTTCTCTTCTCAGGGGTATGGGGGCTGTACACGACTGCCCATGCTGTGGAAAGAGACATCTCCATCTATCATATGTGGGACTTGCTTCCAAGACTGAGCAATAATGTTCTGCCAACCTCCTTGCCAAGATGTTTGGCTCGAGAGACTAAAATGAGCCAGATACAGATCTGGGCTCTCCCGCGGCGACTCTCCAGTTCCCAGGAGTTGAGGCACAAGCCTAGTTACAGGAACAATGAGATAATGTTACTTTGCAGCTCTCTGTCCCACCAATCCATGTGAAAGTCAACTCATTTCTCTAGGAATGGTGCTGCCTCAGGCAAAGCCTGTATGAGTCAGAGGAAAAAATATTCAATTTTTCTTAATTCCGTGACCCTGTTTACATCTGATCCTCTGTACTGAGAGTCAGGACCTCTCTGAGCACTCAAGAAGCAGAGTTTCAGGACTTGGGAACAATACCATGTAATTTATATGATTGCTTCCTGCCCAGTGCCTGGTCAGCACAGCACAGAACTTGAATCCCAAATCTCATGGAGCAGTGTGGCAATCTGCCTGCCTCTGCCCAGAGAAAACCAGGCCTGGAGCAGCTCCCCTGACTGCTCACAGAGACCTGAGAGCAAAGGTGCTGGTTATAAAAGATGAGCTCAGGACAAAGAGTCTCCCACACCACCTGCTTCTATTTCCTTTTGCTCCACTTCCCAGGACTGGCTTTGAACAACATGTGGCAAATGGGGAAACCTGGTGGTTGAATAACATCCTGAATCTAGAAATACCACGATGCAAAGAAAGCAAAAATTCCAGGAAGCTGATGTGTTTGTTGACAGGCTTGGGCAGGGGGGTGAAGGGGGGGATGATGCAAATAACTCCCTGCATGTTACATGCACGTACTAAGGTGTAAAAATAATTCCTTAGGCCAACTCTTGAGGCTTGCAGACAGCCAGGATCCAGGTGCAGCACTGCTGGGGCACAAGTGTGTCTGCACAGGTGCTCAGGCTGGAATTGGCCTTGGCTCTTTGCCTGATCCCCCAGCGGGCTGCCTGGCACTTGGATATGTCACTGTGAGCCCCGTGGGGCCCTTGCTGACAGCAACACTCCCCCTCCTTGGCTGGGATGCTGACGCTTTCCTCCTCCTGTGGGTTTAGAAACGGGAGAACTGGTTTCACCTCTGTGCTACAGGACTTTCAGGTCTGATGGTGCTGCAGGAAGCTGGTGGGCAGAGCAGGGATAGCAGTGTGGAAAAGGGGTCATGACATTCAGGGTGCATGTTCCTGTTTACAAGTGCTTGTGGTGCCTTTGAAGACACCCTGAGGAGCACGCAGGCCTCCTCTCTGAACAAAAAAAGGCAACCCTGGAAAGGTGCTGTCACCTCAGAGGCACTCCTTAATCCCTAATGTGTCAAAAACAAGCGTCAATGCTTGCAACAAATATTTATGCACTAAAAATGAGCAAACACAGCTGGTGTGAAATCCCTGATCCCCGCGCTGGGCTGTCAACAGTCTGGACCACATTAATGAGGCTGTGCTGGAGCTGAAGCACAAGCGAACGTGTGGCTGGGAGCCAGAGGAGGAGCTCAACAACACCTGGAACTCCTCACCCTGCACTGACCCTGGGATATTTCCCACCTCTAAACTGGAAAAAAAAAAATCCTGTTGTGCTTTGCAAATAGTTCCTACACACAGTGTGATCTGTCCTGTGTTATGCAACACGTGAAGTTCTCATCTGGCAGAATGGTTAGCATTAAGCATTTAAAGCTTTTTTTTTTTTTTCCTTTTGCAGTTATGTGCTGAGTCAGCACAAACAGGGCAGTGACAAGAGAAAAGCATTCAGAGTTCTGAACCAGCTCAGCTCTGGACGGATTGAAGAAAACAAAATGTTCTTGCACACTGGTGCTAATGAAGCCTGGTTTGCGATGGCCTCGTGCGTCGTGGTTGATTGATTTTAAACTGCATTATGCAAAGGCAGTGGCACGTCTGCTCTGCCTGTGAGGAGCTGGAGAGCCCACACGTGGTTGTGGAGTGAATCAGGAGGTGAGGGCAAGAACGAGGCAGGTCCCAGGTGAACAGCCCGGTGTCTCCCAGAGGAACTGGCTGGGGTGATGAAAGATGCTGCTCTCCTCACCTGACAGCAGCTGCTCCCAGGCTGAGCCACACAAACAGGTTATTGTGCACTTTGCTGCAGTGTTGGCTGTGGTAGCTAAAATCACCCTCATTTCATTTCTCAGGAGCCAGGAACGGGCCCTTCTTGAGGGGTAAACTGGAAGCAAAACTGGTGAGACCTCCCTGGTGGCAATCTCTTTTTCTAGTGGATAGTCAGGTTTTGATGGAAAAATGAACCATGGTGAGAACTAAACCATGAAAGGAGAATGTCTGGTGTGAATGAGCTTTGTCCACCTGAGATATGCCCTGGGGGAAGGGATGTGCAAGGTCCTCTGAGGGGGAGGGAAGGGGGGGAGGCAAAGGCTGACCCTGCAGATGGGGACATGGAAAATGTCCCCTGCTGGGCAGAGTCCCAGACAGATTCCAATGCTCCCAGGGCATTGCTCCCACTAATGCCAAGCTCAGCTTTTCAGGGCAGTGTTACCAAATGTCACCTGAGATTTCACCAGTCTGGAGGGATCACTTAAAAAGATAACGGAGAAAGCAATAAAGCCTATCAAGCCCGCACAAAATGCTTAGTTGTTGAGCTTTTAAAACCACTCACGAGCTGTTTAATGTAATTGCAATAGATTTGGAAACAAAACCTGCTCCACAGCTCAAACCTCCGCCAGCCACTCCCTCAGTGGGGCATGGGTTTCACCAGCACTGACGTCCCACTGGTGATCTCCCTCCCTGAGCAGCCCTTCCAGTGTGTGTGTGGGTTTGGATTGTTTTGGGAGACACATAAATCAGCCCTTGGGGAATGTGCATCATCCTTATATAAAGCCTGATCTACTAAGCTCCAGAGTTGTCAGATATCAGCTGTTTTTCTCAGCACCTGCTACGCAAGAGCTGCTGACTTTTTGCCATATGACTGTGGTGAGAGCATGCATCTCCCTTGTGACACCGAGCCCCTTCTGAGGGTCTGTAAGTGGGAAGGGGATTGTCCACATACAAGGTCTGAACTCATTCAGTTCTGGGTCAGTAGAGCATCTGAGGGAGATGCAGTTTCCCGTGTGTGTTGGAGTGCCCCTTTGCCCCCAAACATCTGCCACGACGGGTTTCCATGGAGGGTAATGCAAAGAGGCATCTGGTGCTACCCAGCCTCACCAGCCTGCCTTGCTCTGGAGCACCACAACAGCCAGCACCCCACTCGCACTCTGGAGAGCCTCAGAGAGCTGAGGGACCCCAGGTATCCTGTGCCACCCACTCTGGAGCTTCCCACCCTCCTGTCCCCATCACAGAGCACCCTGTGTCTCCCAGGACTTGTACCCCTACCCTGCTCCACAGCAGCCCGCACTGTGGGTGGCTCCAAATTGCTCTGGCCCCACTCTGGGGCACCCCGAAACATCTCCCAGCACTCTGCACCAGGTCCTGCTTCAGGGTGCCCCAGACCCCCTGGGACGCCGTCCCCAGGGGTGCAGAGCTCTCCTCCGCCCGGCGCACGGCTTCAGCTCGCGTGTCCGGCTCGTACTCCGCACCCCGGCTGCTCCGGAGCCCCCCGCCATCCCCGCCTCCCGGGGCATCGGCAGCGGAGCCCCGTAACACCTCTGCATCCCGGCTCGGGGGGTCGGCACCCACCCGCACACCAACCCCTAGCCAGGCCCGGAGCCGGGGCCGCCCCCGCCCCTCGCCCGCCGCGGCGCCCCCGGTTCCGCGGGCTCCGTTACGAAACGCGGCCGGGGCGGGGCGGCGGCGGCGGCCAATGGCGGCCCGGGCAGCCCCGCCACCGGCGCCTGCCCGGGGTCCCTCCGGCGGGACGGGGCGGGCCGGGCCGGCAGCCGCAGCCTCCGCCGGGCCGGCCGGGGCGGGAGCGGCGCGGAGCGCGGTGCGGAGCGGGGCAATGCGCGGGGCGTGCGGGCACCGCCGGCTTTAGGGACAGCTCCCCCGACTGCCGCCATGAGCGGCCCCTCCAGCCCGAGCTCCCCGCCGCCCGGGGAGAGCCCCGCCGGGCAGCCCCTCGGGCTGGACCTGCTGCGCTGCCCCTGCTGCCGCCTGCTCCTCTGGGAGCCGGTGACCGCGTCCTGCGGTCACTCCTTCTGCAAGCCGTGCCTCGGCGGGGCCGGGCCGTCGCGCTGCCCGCTGTGCCAGGAGCGGCTGGAGCTGCTGGGCGTCGGGGCGGCGAGGTGCAGCGTGGTGCTGTGCGGGATCCTGGAGCGATGCGTGCAGCGGGAGCGGCGCCTGGCCGGGCTGGCGGAGCGAGTCCGGGACCGTCTCGCCCGCGGGGACGCGCGGGAGGCGCTGAGGATGGCGCAGAGGGGGGTCGAGCTCGGTAAGGACCACCGGGCTCGGGGGCTGGCGGTGCGGGGTGCGAGGGGCCTGCCCAGCAGCCCGAGAGACGGGGAGGCACGGGCTGGGCTGCTGCAGCAGGTGGGTACCAGTGTGGGTACCAATGTAGGTCACCGTGTCCCTGCAGCTCGGTGCGCTCCGAGCCTGCACGGTCCAGAGCTGGAAGACGTGGGAAGCTGGAAGTGTTGTAAGGGAGGGCTGGTGGAGATGGGGATGGGAAAGGGGAATGCAGGTGCTGGACATCTCTTCTATATCCGTGGATGTCCCGAGGTGATGGGAGCAGTGGGCTGCCCGGCAAACCGCGCTGCTCGTCCCCTGCCAGGGCTGCACCGCCTGTGTCCCATCGGCCACGTGCTTCTGGAGAGGAAAGAGCAGCAGATCCTCACTTCTTGCAGCCCGGCAATATTTCAGGGTCAGAGGAAGAGCTCTGCCCAGGGGGTGGCCATTATGTAAAGTGGTTGGGACTTGTCCAGTCGGGGATGGACACGTCCTCTCCCCCAGAGCCTGGCGAGGACACAGCCTTGGCGGAGCTCCTGTGCCAGCCCCATGGTGCAGGTCAGCCCCCGGCCGGCCCCTGCTGCAGCCGCCCTGGCGAGACATTTGCCTGCAGGGCCAGGGTCGGGCCCGGGGAGGTGGGGTTTGATCTGCTTTAATGTGTGGCTGTAAGTGGATTTCTTGGAAAGTAATACTTAAATAAAAGGGGTTATACAATGTGTTTGGAGCAGGGGGTTGGGGCGACAAAGGCGGAATTTCTCCGCGGCGTTTCTATGACAGCACTGAGCTCTCCTCCCGCGGCGCAGGCTCTTATTCATCGCCTGCTGCGAGATAAGTGCCAGGGGTTCAGGGTAAGCCTGGAAACGAAGGGCTGAGCGGACCGGTCGATCCTGGTGCTGGCAGCAGAAAGCAGGTCCTTTTATGCAACCTCCAGAGGCATCCGTCTCTCCCTGCACACCCTCCTTCAAAGCAGAGGCACATGCACGCTTCTCCAGTACTTATTTGCCAGGCTTTTGCCTGATGGGGGTGTGCAGTTACACATTTCTTTTAAAACCCTTTGTTCTTATAAAGAGGAAACATTGCAAACTCTGTCCTCGCTCTTCCCTGCACGTTCTGTTCCCCGAAAGACAGGAAAGTCTGGCTGAGGGCAACAAGGAAATTGCAGTCACGACTTCAGCTCCAGTGAACCTGTGCTCGCTGGGGCTGCCAGGCTCAGCCACGTGGGTGGTGCTTTCAGGATGTGTTTTCCAGCTCCTGCAGCCAGCTTTGGGCTGCACAACTTTTTTACGGGCTGCCTTTCACTTTCAAACAGAACCACTGATAAATGTTTGACCCATGGGAATGTTTTATTTGTGGTTCAGTGTGGCGTGGTAGCCCAGTTTGCAGTGCCCTGCACAGCCCAGCCTGCAGAGCAGCTCGCTTTGCTTGGGTGGAAATAAACTGTCAACTTTTTATCTTCATTCTTTCTGAGTGAACAACAGAAAAATGAGCTGTAATGCGTAGCACAGGAGGCCCTCTGACATGCCTGGAGCATGGAGGCTGCCAGCTGGCTGGTGGCCCTGGTGTGTAATGATATCATAGATCAAAAATAGCTGCAGCAGCAGAGAAATTCAGAATTCATTGCCTTGTTTCACACATCTGGGGTATTTTTTTTTTTTTGCCAAATCAGTGGCTTTATTGCTGGGCTGTGCAAATGTTTGAATGGGTTTGCGCACGTGGAAAATAAGCCTCTAGACTTTGTACCTGTTTGTTCATCCCTACCTGTTGTTAGGGGCTGAGATACTTAATCTCTGGATGGGTGCTTGTGGGGTACTGAGCAGCAAGTTCCCATGTTTCCTGACTTGAGCCCTAAGGTCTTGGCTAATATTATAAAGGAAAACAATCTCCCAGGGATCAGGTGTTGCTCTGCTGCACAGCTCAGCATGTGGAGGAGTGGTGCAGGAGTGGCTCTGCTGCTCTCTGGGTTAGGGTGACACCAGGCAGGGAGCAAAGTCTCCCTGAGCTCCATGGGCACGGGGATGAGGAGGCAATAGCCACGGCAGAGTTTCCTCCTCTGTGATGAGAAGTGGTGGGTGCCTGGGCAGGGAAATGGGGAGATGCTTCCTGCACGTGGCTGTCGTGGAGCTGCCAGTCCTGACCTGCAGTTGGCTGGCAGAGCTGCATCAGCCCCGTGTGTGAACTGGGCCAGGAGGAAATGCTGCCGGGTTTGAGAGTGCAGGAGAGACATCACCAACACTGATATTTCCTGATGATTGCTGATCAGCTGCCAGCCAGACCCATGAACCCAGCTTGCCCCTGAGGGAGCTCCTGGCTCTTCAGCAAGGTGATGTTGCCTGCACCACGTTTGCCACAGCAAATGCAGCGGCAGTGCCTGCAAATGGTGCCTAATTTATGATACGAGGCTGGCCCCAGTGCCAGCATCCAGCAGGGCCACCACATGTTACCTATGCTGGACCTGCCATCCTCCCACAGGGAACTGGGAGCCAGTGGGGGAACCTGCATGACACTGGAGGCCACCCCAAATGGACCAGGGAGCAGCAAGTCCCCAACCCCAACCTTCAGCAGCTTTGAGACGATGCTCAGAGCTGGGGAGATGCAGGGCTGACGTGTTACCTGAGCTGGAAAACCAGCACTGTGCTGGATGTAGGTCACCTCCATGAGCTGTGATATAACGGGGTGGGTCTGGGCATCTCTGCATTTCAAACCCACAAACATTACCATACTTGGTAACTCCATGAGTGTGGGCTCTTGGGGTGCTGCTTCCTCACTCTCCCCAAAATCCCCCAACCCAGTTCTGCCACTGGCAGTGCTGATAGGCAGGAAGGTCTTTTTGTGGTTTTCCAGGGCAGGAAAGAAGAGGATTTCACTGCCAGTTATTTAGGAAAAGGCAGAAGCACATAATTCTTGGTGTCATGACTAGCAATGTCTATGGGACCTGTGCCCCCCAGGACCCTGACATTCCATCAGTGACATCTTGCTGACAAGGAGCTGGATGCTCAATTGTCTTCCTCCCCTTTGAGAAATCTCAGCCTTTTTTCATACTTAGAAACTCCAGGTCATGTAGTGCAGGCAGATTTTTACACCCCCCTGGCTTCTCGTCTGCCCCAGGAAAGCACTGACAGCCAGGTGGGCCTGGGAATTGAGGTATCCAGCACTGCAGACTTGTTTGGTAACATGTTATTGTGACTCTGCTGGGTGAGTCACATCACAGAGCCTCCCGTGGCCACAGCCCTGCAGGGACTACGTGCATGGTGGAGCTTTTTTGCTGCATCCCAAAAAGATGGATGAAAGCCCAGATCCCAGCATGGCTGAGCCCCGAGGCAGTGGTGGGGCCTCTTGGCTGAGGCTGTTTGGTGAAGTTGGGGGAAAAACAAAGGGAAGAGCCTCAAGCAATTTAAAACTGGGTACTTAGGGGAAATAACCTCCTTGCAGAGGCTTACAAAGCCAGTGTCTCCCTATGAAGAGCACTGCAGGACCAGGCTGTGCTCAGAGTGAGGCAGTGGCACGGGGACTGCCCCACTTTGGTGGCCTCTCTCCTGCCTCACCCAGCCCCACTGCCTCACCATGGGCTCATCACACGAGTGACCACATTTCTGTTGCAGCCCTGGACTGCAGCTCCCTGCGGCTGTGCCGGGCAGAGGCGTTCCTGGCACTGGGGCAGTACCCACAGGCACTGGAGGACCTGGAAGCTGTGTGCAGGGCTGAGCCTGGAGAGCACGAGGTGAGAGAAGTCCACATTGACTGGAGCCAAATCTTACTGTGCAGGAGCAGTTTCCCCCTCTCCTGAATTCTCTGTTGGATTCATCCTGCTCAGGAATGCACTTTGCAGACCCATTTGGTTGCTAATCCAGCAGTGGGTGCTGTGCTGCTCTCACAGGAGAGGTCTGGCACTGTGTCCATCCTTCACTCCTTCTCCAGCTCTCCCTAGGCTTAGCTTTTGCAACTGCTGCACTTTGGAGAGTCCTGGGATTTTTTAGGCAAATCTAATCAGGAGAGCAGTGACGTGTCCGGGTGCTTTGGTTTGGGATGGGAGCAGGCAGGAGACAAAGGGACATTCCCTCAGGGCTGGCATAGGAGCTGAAGGGGCACATGCCTACCTGGCCACTGTCTCATAGTCACCACACATTTTTTCTGCTTTGCAGGCCTTCTTCAGAAAAGGGAAGGTGCTCCTGGAGATGGGACAGAGAGCTGAAGCCCTGCTGGCATGGGAACACTGCCTGACACTCAGTCCCCATTTCCAGCCAGCTCAGAGGGAGATGCAGAAGGTGTGTGGGCTCTGCCATGGTGGGTTCCTGTGCTCTCACATCACACAGGGAGGTGTCCTTGTCCTCTGAAGGACTCAACAGAGTGCTCACCCAGCACAGACACCTCCTGCAGTGAGCAGAAGGATGCTTTGGGGAAAAAGAGGAAGCCTGGCAGCCCTCCCTTTTTCCTCCTAGCATCTCCCAACCCTTGCTTTGTCCTTGCAGATCATGATGGAAGCTGATGCTCCTCAGCCATGTACAGCTGCTGCACACCTGGGTGATGCTCACCTGAGCTCAGCTGGTTCCCAGCTTGATGGAGGGAACCCAGCACTCCCATCTTCCACACAAGCTCAGGTAAGAGTCTGCAATATCTGAGTCTGCAAGGACACTTAATGTCCCTCTGGGACATCCCAGTTGTCCAGTGATGGGAAAAGAGCTGTGATAAGGGGAGGTTGTGCAGAACATGTAGCTGTGCTTACCTGGTTGTGTGCTGGGATGAGAATCTGCAGCTGGTGGAGGGTGGGAGAGCAGGTCCCATCAGGGCTGTTGCTGTGGGGACTCAGGAAACAGAGGAGACTTTCTCTCTTCATTCATCTCATTATATTCAGGGGAAAAAAAAGAGGAAAAAAAAGTGAGTTTCAATTTTTTTTAGATCTAAAATATACATTTGGGAATAGTTCAGACCATTAGCAGCTGTTAAGGGAAGCTTGTGTTTTCCTCTTTTCCTTCTATAAACAAACTTAGAAGGTTTGGAAAGAAGAGGGAATTCAGAAAATGGGCTCAGATAGACCCAAACAGCAGTTGGTAGGTCTGGACAGAGTGAACCAGTTTTAATCCTGAGATGGGTGGAAATATTTGAAGGCCATGCTCCTGCTACACTGCAGATGCAAGGTGTTAATGTACAGCAACACTCCAGAAAACCTCCTGGTGCCATTTGGCTTGGTGGGACAGATGGGGCTGTGCATTCAGAGAGAGAAGAGGGTTTGGGCTCAATTTCATTTTGTTGTGTCTAGGATCAGAAGGGAGAGCTGGCAGATGGCCCAGGGGAAGCTGGGTCTGAGCACAGCCAGGGCACAACCAACCTTTCCCAGCTGGAACAGCAGCAAGAACTGGGGACTTTGGCAGAGAGACGGGGCCAGTGGTTGTTGGGTGAGTGTCATCAGAGGTACCACAATGTTGTCTCATGCAAAATACTTGTTTGAAATCCATTTTGGCACTGAAAACTTGCTGTTTGCACTGTGTCCAGCTCAACAAACAAATATCCCAGGGGCACATGATGGGGCAGCTCTGGCCAGGATGTTTGCTGCTTCTCATGCACGTGAGGAGGATCCACCTGATCTTCCCGTGTTGAGCTGGTGAACTTACACCAAACTTTCGGCTCCAGCTTGGTGACAAGCTCTTGCTAAAGCCAGTCATCATTTGTTTCCTGTGTGGAGTCAGGGAGAGGCTTTCTTTGCTACCCGTGGGTTTAGATGGGTTTTGGTTTAGATTAAATTTCTGTGTGGGGGATAGGATGCGCCATGAGCTGGGGAAGCAGCACCTCCAGCAGCATTAACTTGCCATCAGTGTCCAGCCAGGTGGCTGTCACATACTTGGGTTTGCATAAAGCAGTGATGGCTCGTGGCAAGTGTCCAGAGGCTTCCATCCTGGAGCTTTTTGAGCCACTTCACTGCTCAGTGCTTCAATTTCCCTGCCTGCAAAAGGAGGAGATACCACTGTCCTCTACCAAGTACTATAAGACCCACTGACACACCAGCCATGGGTGAACACAGATGGGTTAATGGAGGGGTTCATGTTGCATTTCCTTGTGGTTCTGTTTTTCCTTGACACTTTCAAAGTGCTCTGTGGGGCAGTTATGCCTCAGAGCAAGGTCAGAAAGCAACGATTAATTTTCTAAATTGAAATGGGGGTTGTCTTCTCTTCTTTTTTGCCACTAGATAATGAGGAAGAAGCAGCCAAGTGTACCCAGCTGTGCCTTGGGGATTCACTGAGCATATCTGACCTGGAGTGCTCCCTCTGCATACGGTGAGTTCTCTAGCAGGAGAGCTCTTAGGATGAAGAATTAGCACCTGCTGGGTTTTCTTTACTGTGTGCATCTTTCTTCACACCTTAATACAAGCTCAGCCCTGAGTACTGCTGAGATGTAGGTTTTGGTAGAGGTGAGAGGGGAAGGTAGGGGCATGGGACACCCTGCCATGCTGCAGGAGCTCAGATCACCCTGTCTCAGGGTGCAGCATCACTGGGGCTGTCCCCAGGGACACAGGTGTGGAGGTGGGTGTGTTCAGTGGGGTCAAAGACCAAAAGCAGTGGCTGTCCTTTTTACCTGCAGGCTGGAACAGGAAGGTGTTGCCCAGGGAAATTCCCTCCATGATGGGGATATTGCAGACCCAGAGGGGAGCATTTCTGAGCACTTTGCCTAGTGCAGGTGGAAAAGAGAACAGGGTAGAGCCTGTGTTTGCTGGCTCAGGGCTGGGGAGGGACTGGTGTTGCACTGCCACAGGGTATGCTGAAGCCAGGCTGTCATTCCTGCTGTGTCCCAGAACCTGGAGCAGTTGTGCAAGCAGCTGCTGGCAGAGACCTGGGTGGGTGGTGTCCTGCCAGACATGCAAGTCGGTCAAGGTCTCCTGCATGGCAGCTTTTTCCAGATCTGTGCATGGGGGGGAGAGATTGAGGCTTCATCTGATCTGAATTATGTGAATCTGGGTCTCTTCTGAAAGAAGAAAACAGTGTTTAGGAGGAGTCAGGGCTTTTCTGAGACCTTAATTTCATTTCTGATCCTGGAGCTACCTGTGAGCACCTCGAGTGTTTGCTGCTGGCTCTGCTCTTGGAGCAGGAGGCACTTTCCTGTCACTGCCCTTTGGATTACACACTGCTGTGGGTGTCTGGGGAGCCACAGCCCTGGCAGGACTAAGGGGTGTCATGTGCTACTGGATGGGGTCCACTGGGATTCCATGGAGACCCTGCAGAGAGGGGGAGCAGAGCTCAGGCCTGGTACAGTTCTCACCTCGTTGTGCAAGCCCAGCAGTCTAAACCCAGACTTTCTAATTAAAGGACTAATTAAAGTCTCTCTCTGCCGGACTTACCAGTGCTCCTTTCCCTTGGTTGCTCTCTGCAATCCATTCACTCTGCTCATCCTTTGCAGGCTGTTCTTCGAGCCGGTGACGACGCCCTGTGGTCACACCTTCTGCAAGGAGTGCCTCGAACGCTGCCTGGACCACCGGCCCAACTGCCCCCTCTGCAAGCACAGCCTGAGGGAGGTGAGGACCGAGTCCCACGGGATGGAGCCTGAGGGAGAGCTGGGAGCCAGCTCCAGCTGCTGGCTGCATGCCCAGGGCTGGGGTGGGAAGGTGCAGAGCTCTTACATTAGCAGCTCCCTGGCACGGCGGTGTCAGCTCCACTCACATGGGAATGACCAGACAGTTGATAATTAAGACCAAGAGATTCATTTCCACAAGATGCCACAGTGATTTAGTGAGATTGTAAACAGGAGAAGAGAGAGGGAGAGAGAGAAGCAAATGCTAATTACTTTAAAAAATGGAAATGGATGGAAAACCTGCTAGCCTGGGGATTTGATTTAAACTTTAATGAAAAGGGATTCGGATGAGACCATCAGGGAAATTAGGTTGTCATACAAGGACTGCATCACTGTCAGAGACAGGACGCTGTGTTGGATGGGCCCTGGCTCTGAGCTGTGTCTGGAGGTCTCTGTGGAGCTGACATCCCATCCTGCTCAATGGCTCAACATCCCCTCATGGGTTTTATCCTTGACTTTCTCTGGTCTAAAATTACCTTCAGTTCCAATAAAAGCGAGCGTGATTCAGAGTCCGGCAGGGCCTCAAGGCTTCCTCCCTGCTCTTCTCCAACCTATTTTTGGGTCTAATTCCTTTCAGTACCTGAAGGCTGGGAGGTACAGCCGCACAGTGCTGCTGCAGGACATCATGCTGGCCACCTTCCCCACACAGCTGGCTGAGCGCCGGGAGCTGCACCAGGCAGAGATGGCAGAGCTCTCCAAGTAAGCAAGGACTGCTCCTGTGTGTATGTGTGTGTGTGTGCACATGGGGACTGGATGGGACTCTGAGAGGGCTGTCCACACCCCATACCATTGCTCTGTCTTGGTCTGCTCAAGTGATGTCTGTCCCACCTCCAGGACCTCAATGCAGCAGCGCTGGGTGGGTGTGGGCATGCCCCATGGGGCACCTGGGGGTGAGGGACCATATTTGCAAGGAGCTGTTTTGTGAGCAGAATCTATCTTTGGTCTCTTGGTTAGCCAAGTAGAAGCTTTAGGGTTGCTCTGTGCTGGAGCATCACTTCTTGTGGTAAAGGACACAAGAAGTTTAGGGGAGGTTTAGGGGAGCGGCTGATGCAGAGCCATTGGGATGGGATTTGCCTGGGGAGGCATCACAGTGTTTTCTTCTTCTGTCTCTCAGCCTGACCAAGAACATCCCCATCTTCGTGTGCACCATGTCCTTCCCTGGCATCCCCTGCCCCCTGCACGTCTTCGAGCCCCGGTACCGCCTGATGATCCGGCGGTGCCAGGAGAGCGGCTCCAGGAGGTTTGGCATGTGCATCTATGAGAATGGGAAAAGGTGAGCTCCTGGGCAAGCTTCCCCCTGCCCCAGCTTATTCTGCCCCTCTCTGTCCCAGCCCCAAAAGTCTAAAATACTGAGTAGTTCTGGACGATTTCCTATCAGTGGCATCTTGCAGATAAAATCAGCAGGGAGGTGGTGCACTCCCCACACTGCAGAGTGAAATGGGATCAAGGAATGAGGCCAGCACTGGAGGTGCACGGAGCCACTGGTGGCTGTTAAATACAACAGTCTTGGAACAGCTTCTGACTCAGGATGTCTCTGAGCTTCATAGTTCTCTGGCTGTGACCTCCAGCTCCTCTTAGTGAGCACTGGGAGGAGACTTGATTGAATCTCTGAATTTGCCCCTGCCCAGCCAGCTTCTTCCTGGGCCTTTTCCTGCTTTGGAGACAGCACCTTCAGGAGAAGCAGCTCTCTCTCCACCCATCACCCCAGCTCAGCCCCTGTTTCCTGTCCCTGCAGCTTTGCTGACTATGGCTGCATGCTGGAGATCCGTCAGGTGGAGCTGCTGGCAGACGGGAGGTCCTTGGTGGACACCATCGGCCGGCAGCGGTTCCGGGTGCTGAGCCGCGGCCACAGGGACGGCTACCACACTGCTGACATCGAGTACCTGGAGGACAAGAAGGTCAGGGCAGGGCAGGGCTGGGCAGAATCCTGAGCTGCAGTAGGACAGAACCTCCCTGTGGACACCTGTGTCCCTCTTGCCTCCGTTCAGGTGTCCGGGGAGGAGCTGCAGGAGCTGCAGTGCCTGCACGAGAGCACCTATCGCCTGGCCCAGCGGTTCTGTGAGCACGGGGACCTCACCTCCAGGCACATTCTGATGCAGCATGGGCCACTGCCAGAGAAGGAAGAGGACATCCAGGTAATGCCCTGAGGGAAGGGATGCACTAAACAGAATACCAAGGGAACCTCTGAAGCAGAGCTGTTCCTGCACTAACCACCCTGCCTCCCTACCGGCTTCTCCCAGGATGAACAAAACAAATCCAGTTTTTCACCCCTTGGCATCTCTCATTCAGAGAGTTGGTAGGGATTGTCTCGTAAAACTGCTTGGTGTTTATTTATGGTTTTAAACTGTACTTGGAAACTGAGCACTGAGTTCTAAAATCTTTCCCACAGTCTTTTCCTAAATGAGAGTCGAGAAACTGAACTGTGTGGGTTTGAAAACTCTTTGGGAAAAAGAAACCAAACAAATTGGCAAAGAAGCAAACCCTGCAGTCTCCTTTCTCCCTGTGATCCTTTGAGACAGCCAAAGCTGGCCAGAGGTGAGGGGCTAAGAGGACAGGATCAAATTTGCTTATTATGCTGCTCTGACAAATTCAGATGCTGTACGAAAAAAAATCCCCAAAGTTAATTTTCACTTCTTTAAGAAAGTGTTTCCTCTCTGAATCATTGCAAATACACTCTTGCTTGTCCCAGGCTGAGGCTGTCCTGGCCAGCAGTCACATTAATGATGTGCTCAGGAATTACAAAACGATTCACTCTCCTTCAGCTCAGTTGAGCCTTTCCCTCTTAGCTTGGCTCAGGTTATAAAAAAGCCACTTTACAAAAGCAGTGTCCAGCAGCTGTGCCTGCCTGGCCTGCACCTCACCTCTTCAAGTGATGGCCTACGTCCCAAAGACATGGACCATGGAGGACTAGCCCCATGTTTACAAAAAGCATTGCCTTAAACAAGGAAATGCACAAGATATTTCACTGTCTCTTTAGTACAGACTTTTTACCAGCTACATCTGCATCTGGAGGCCTCCTGGGGAGGGCATATCTGGAAATTAAATTAGTGAGTCCAGCAGTTTTGAGCTTGGATGACAAAAGATCTGTTCAGAGAAGGACCTTGGCCAAGGCTGGCATTGCTGTCCCGACAAGAGCAAATGTTTCCCATCAGCTGCTGCCTGAAGGCCACCCCTGCATTCACCTCCCAGCTCCTGATGTGAGGGTCTCTCCCTTTTTCCCTCTCTCCTCTCCAGGCTTCAGCAGATGGCCCGACGTGGTGCTGGTGGCTCATCTCCATCCTGCCCCTGGACCCGTCCTACCAGCTGAGCCTGTTCTCCAGCACATCCCTGCGGGCCCGGCTCTCGCAGCTGCAGCGCATCCTCACAGCGCTGCTGCAGCAGCCCCCGCCCCGCCACCTCCTGCCCGAGCGCAGCCCCCGCGGCCGCGTCTGACCCGCCCTGCCCTCCCTCCGACACTCCTCCACCCTCGGGTTCCTCTCTGTTTGCGTGTGGTTCGAGCCCCTCCCCACCCCTCCCAAAAAAAGTGAGCTCAGCGATGAGCTGGGCACGCTGTGCCCGGCTGCCCCGGCAGCGACACCGTGCCGTCCGTGCCACCTCTGTGCGCTGCTCAGTGCCACCAAAGGGGATACTGGGATGCAGAGCTCAGTCTCCAAAGCCAAAATCACTTGCTGAGTGGCTTCTGCACTGAGGAGAACAGAGCACTGAGTGCAGGGATCGCCTCAGTTTTGGTTCTGTCACTTTGAAGGACAACTTAGGGGTTTTATGGATGGTCCTGCCCCATGCAGCAGATTTAGGGGCTGGGGAGAGGTGGCATTGGGGAAGCAGAGAAGTGCCAAAGGCTTCCCCCCGCCTTTGGGAGCTGATGGCTCTGCCACTGCTTACAGCTTTGACTTAGTTTGTGTTTGAACAAGAAGAAAGGTTAAATTAAACAATCTGAAACTCATGATCCTGCTCTTAACCACCTCCATGGCCACATGGTGAGGAGATGGTTCTCCTTGAATGCTCTCAGGTCCAGATATCTCCTTCCCAGTGCTCTGCTCGGTGCTGTGCTGTGTTTGCTCGCCAGACCCTTCCCCGGGACACTGCCAGCCACTCCCCTCACTGCCAGCTCCAGTGCTGTGAAGTGCCGTGGGAAGGGGGGATTTTGTCAGCTTTGGTGCTTTTCCCCCTACCCAGAGGCTGCTGTTCCCGACCCTGGCTGGGTTCAGGTTACAGGGTCAGACCTGAGGGCTGGGAGGAGCTGATAGCACAAGGGAGTTAAGTCTGGAAGTTCTGTTGTGAGACTTTCTGCCCTTTGACTAATGCAGTTTTCCCCTGTTCTATGTTTCTTGTGAACTTTCTGCCTTCTCCGGAGAAAACCGGGATCTGAGCCAAGGCTGGACCCTTGCACTTGGGACCCAGAATATTCCAGGATCCCCCAAAAAAGCACAGTGAAGTCAAAGGGATCCAAATCTCTGGAGAGGCAGGGAGGGGGTAGGATCAGTGACCAAGGCCATGAGCCACAGGTCAGGGGAGCGAGTGCTTGGCTGCTGCTTGTCTCTAGACACAGGGCAAAGACTCTCTGGACAGACCAGGCCTTCATGGAAATCCTGAAGATTTGGGATTTTTGCCTTTCATCCATAATTTCAGTGGCTTTGGGTTTGATTCCAGGAGTGACATCTACTTAAGTCAGATTAACATTGCTTCTGGGATTTTATCCCTGCATTTCTCCAAGGCTCCACACCCCCTCAGAGAGCTGCTGGATGTGTGTGTGGGAGAGAAAATCAGTGCAGCGATCCTGACTGCACGTGTTGCTGGGCTGAGCCTGGGGTGGGAGACTGGGCGTAGCTCCAGAGATGTCCCTGCTCAGGGCCACCACCTCTCCCTGTCCTTCTGTCTCCAGCAGTGAGAAGTCCCTGTCCCTCCTCTCCATCGAAGTGCCTCTCTGGGGTGACAGTCAGGAACTGAGGGCTTGCTCCCCAGGAGCCCCTGTGAGCACAAGGCAGCTGAGGACACCTCAGAGCTGGATGTGCTCCTCTGCCTTTGAGCCTGCTGCTGGCCCAGGAGCACCTTGACTCCTGAGGAGCCACATCCCTGGGATGGCAGATTGGCATGGGCTGGGGTAGGTGATGAAGGGATGCTCTGCAGTCCCAGGGCAGGTGGCAGGGTGACACTGAAGTTTGGGAAGTGCCTTTCTTTTCCCCAGGGTCAGTGTGGGCTCACCCAGTGACATCCCCACCCCAAGCCACTCCCCTGCCCCCTGAGTTGCCGTTTCCCCAGGGCTGAGAGGTCCCTGTGGGTCCCTCCAGCAAGGGGTTGGCATGGGGAGATGCAGGGACAAGTGTGGCTCTGCACCTTGCTACACTGGGGAGGAGCCAGGGACCTGAGCCACATCTGCCTGGCTGCTTTGGGAAGGGATCCGTGCACATTGCTCCAGTTTGCTTGGAGCACCTTTGTGGTTTTTATGACTATCTTTGCTCTTGGAATTATGTTTTCTTTCTGGTCATTGAAATAAAGACCTTTGTTGTTGTTGTTGTTGTTGTTTTGTTGTTGGTGTTTAACTTTTAGGTGCTTGTTAATAAAAGTGCTTGGGCATCCCCAGGGAGATTTGGGGACATGTGGAGAGGTGATGTCCTGGCCTTCAGACAGCAGGGTAGGCACAGTGACCACGGTCCAGCGAGGGCAGATGGCAACAAGGGGAACAAATAAAGTGGTTTTGCTCACAGAAAATGTGTGAAACAAGACAGGAGCAATGAGCTCCTGCCTGTCATTGCAGCTAAAGGCTTTGGGGAAGGATGGGGACTGGGAGATCAGTCCAGTAGAGATGCTGACCAGTATGGGATGACCCTGGAGGCAATGTCTCCAAATGCTGTGGCCAGTGTCTGTCCCTGTCCTGCCTTTGCAAGCATTGGCAGAGGGCTGGGAGCTGGGAGCAGGTTAGCTCTTGGCAGCTGGCATTGGGGGTGAGAGATGATCAGGGAGATGTGTGGGCTCTAAAATGAGAGGGTGGTCCTGGATGGAAGGTGATGTCCTGCTGGGACAGCTCTCACCTGTCTTTTGCTCCCAACTCACATCTTCCCTCTGCTTCCCAAAGGTGCCATCCAGAACCAAGGGTAAAAAGGAAAGTGCCCAACTGTGCTGTGCACCTTTCCTGGGAACACGAACAGCTCTAGCAGAGAGGGAGAGGGTTCAAGTGGTCAGAGATGGCAGATAACCCTGAACAGATCCTCTGCCTCAGAGCAGTGTCCCTCATATCCCATTAGGAACTGCTTCCATGAGGAATTGCACCCTGAGTTCCTCCCCAGCAATGCTCTGCAGAAGCAGCTGTGCCTTGATGAAGCCCAGCTGGGAGCTGTGGCTGGTGCCAGCCCTTCTGGTGGCTCTGGCACCCAGTCCTTGTGCCCAGCCTGTGGCTGGTGTGTGCCCAGAGCCTGGAGCTGATAAGGTTCCCTTTGCCGTGCTGCCCTGCTCCCACTAGATGTCAGGAAGAGGCTGAGTGCGGGCGAGGAGGAAGGCACAGCAGAGGGGATGTGCAGCATCGGCTGCTGCCAGAGCCTTGGCTTTTCTCACCCTCAGCCCCAAAATCAGCCCTGCTCCCAGCCCTGGCCCCAGTCGGGCTGCCCCGAGCTCTCCATCAGCACAGAAGGAGAGCTGGGGACCTGTGCAGGTCACTTTGGGTCCACCTCCAGTTCCCCAAGCATGCCAGGTCTGTGCTGCAGACTTCTGTCCCCGCTCCAGCCAGTTTGCTCTCCTGGAATTGGAGTGGGCACTGGGGCAGCTGGGGCTGTCCTGCTCCCCATCCTCTCCCAGCCGTCCTGTCCTGCTGGGCACGGCCTCAGCTTGGAGATGGGAGGTGAAGCAACCCCTTGTCCCAGCACAGAGCTGGGACAGGACAGCATCCCACAGCCCCTTCTGAAGGCAGCCCAGGCATCTCTCAGCCCCACTGCCATGAACAGTCGTGTCACAGAGCAGTTGGGACTGGCTGGAAAAGACCTGGCAACTTCCATGCTGCTCCCCTCCCAGCCCTGCCACAAATGTCTGCGTGGGTGAGGGAACTGCCTGTGGCAGCCTCAGCCCCTCAGCAGCAGCCAGAGCCAGGGGGAGATGGGTCTGTGTCTGTGTCTGTGTCTGTGTCTGTGTCTGTGTCTGTGTCTGTGTGGGCTCCTCCGTGGCAGTCAGGGCTCAGGAGGAACCAGGCACCTGGACCTGCAGCACAGGAGGTCCTGGCTCCTGTGCCACTGTGATTTACCTGCTACCTGAGGACTTGAATTCCTCCCCTGTGCATCCCAACAATGCCTAGCAATGATTTCTGGACTTTATATAACACCAGTCTGGATTTTACAGGCAGGAAGAGGTGTGGGAAGAGGAAATGTGCTGCCCAGGGTCACCCAACAAGGTCCCTGGTAGTCACTCTCCAAATGGGCCCTCTTCCCACCCCACCCAGCCTTCCTCTGTGGGTGCTGGGATGTATCCTGCACTTGTTTTTACATTTGTGGGGAGGTGTAAACCAGTGGCCCCACTTCCATCACCCCAAAATGTGATCTCATCCCCAACAGCACCACTTCCTCCCTTCCTGTTCAACACCTTCAAATCCAGACATGGGGGACAGCTTCCCTCACCTTACAGTGTGGGCAAGCAATTAGATAAAGAGGTAAATAATGAATACAGCAGGTGTCAGACTGTGCCTCATCTTTCTTTAACAAATGGTGCATTTCCAAACTAATTAGACCAGCCGGTACTTGAGAGAGCGGAAAATCAACACAAGATTGTTGGAGCTAGGATTTTATTCTCTAGCAATGCTGGAAGAGCAGCACGGTACATGTTAAAGTTAATGAAGGTGGGAAGAAAAAGGAAAAAAAACAGCACCTAATTTTTTCCACCCTTTAGCAATACCAGTTGGTGCAATGAAAGACGGGTGGTATTGTTCCTGCTTTTTCAGAAGGAAAGAAGAAAAAAGCAAAGGAAAGCAATGAAGACAGATGTGCCGTCTCTTTCAAGAAACTCACCCACGGGATGTATTCAAAGCTGGAAAATGACAAGTGATGAAAAAAAAGTGGAGTAGTTGGAGTGGGACCTGCCTGTTCACCTGGAGAAACACCGAATATCCTTACTTAGAAGGAATAAGATGAGGAACATCAAGTCCAGCTCCTGGCCCTGCACAGGACAACCCCAAAAATCACACCATGACAACATTTGGGATCTCATGATGGTGCTGTCCCTTCCTCTGGCCAGGCTGCACGAGGGGGTGAAATCCACCCTGTCCTGTACAGAGCAGAGCATGGTGATCAGGGTCAGGTGCTGAAGGTGACCCAGGGCAGAGATCAAGTGGCAGCTGGACAAATGCCTTTGCCTCCTGTGCAGTGGCATTTTGGAGGTGCTGCACTGGCATTCCCTGGCTGTGCTGCACATGGGAACTGTGCACAGCCAAGCCCTGATCCCAGCAGGAGATCTGGGATGATGCATCAGGTGGAGCTGCCTTAGCATGACCGGGGGAAATTCACACCATCAATAAAGAGATTTAAAGTGACAGCCTTTTTCCAAAGGCTTTTCCAGACCCATTCACCCTCTCACCCCAGCAATGCTACCAGCCTGCAATTGGGAAACTCTGGATTTGGGACAGTAACAAGGGGCTGCCTCCTAGCCCTCCCACACCACCGGATTCAGAATTACCTTTCAGCCCCCCGGGAGCACCGGGAGGAGGGATTAACCCCTGAGTCTCTGCCCATCCATCCCAAGTGCCCATTGGTGATTTGGTCTCTCCCTGCTGATTCCTGATTTCACAAAACCCTTTGAGCCCAGGCAAAATATTTACAGGGCTGATTAAATATTGAGGAAATGGGAAACTTGTTAAAAGTGTGGAACTTATATAAATACAGCATTATTAAAATAAAATGTGACTTTTAGCAAGGACAGCTCTCTCAGCTGGGCTGTGTTTACCTTAATTGTTTCCCTCCATTAATTACAGTCTGAGAGGAAGACTTGTGCAAATTGAAATAAATTAATCGAATTTGTTTAGAGTTTTGTGTGTCTGGCTTATGGGGATTGCAATTAAGCTGGTATGTTTGGTGTATTAAATTACATTGCCTAGATCTATTCTTCCCTTTCCAAGCACCATGAACGTGAAAAGGCAGAAGTCAGTGACAATTAGAAGGTAAACAGGCAGTGTGAGTGATGGTTATTTCAGCTCCTGTGCCTCAAGAATTCCACTCTTTGCAAGTATTGAAGCTCATTCCGTAATAAATAGGTTTGAGATCTGTGGAATGAGAGATAAAGGGAGGATGGTGGAGCAGAGACCAGGGCACATCCCAGCTCTGCCCTGGCAGTGGGAACAGCGACGTGGGTGGGAGTTCAGTCCAATTCTCCAGGAAAATCAGGCTCTGTGACTCAGCAGCCTTGCGTGTGTTCCCACCAGCAGCTGCCCAGCACCACCCACAGCTGACACGGGAGAAGAGGCTTCCAGATATATCGAGGTCCTGGCAAGGTCTGTGAATATGGGAAAGGAAATGGGTAAAAGAAATGCATCTTCCAGTGGGGAAGGGAAGGAGATGCTCAGCCCTTGTTAGACATCAGAGAATCTGCACCACAGTCTTTTCTTAAGACGGGTATTAAAGAGGAAACCTCACTTCATTGGTCTCATCCATGACTCAGTCTTCTCTGGTCTTGTCCCAAACCAGCCACAGGAGCAGGCTGAGTGGGAGCTTGCTCCAAGACCCTCTAGCCCCTTGGGGAAGTGCAGCCAAACTTTGTGAGGGATTCTAACACAGACTAAGGAGAATGATGCAGTTTCCTCTCTAGAGTAAAAGGAATTTTGGGAGGAGGAAAAAGAAGAGAAGAAAATCCAAATTTCAGTTGGTGGAGCTGTGCTGCCCACCCAAGGTGACTCCTGGGGGATGATTCTTGGGCAATGGGGCCAGGCAGGAGGTGAGGAGGGTGTCCCAGAGCTTTGGGGGCACACAGAGACCCAGGGAATTGCTTTTCAGAGACATGGCCAGGGTGTGAGGTGCTTCACTCCCCTCCCTGCCTTGTGGCTCATTTATGAAACCACAAGGGATTCAAAACTCACCTCCTGTCACTTCCCTGCCATCCCTCTCCCTCCACTGCTGCCCTGAGCCATGCTCAGTCCAGAAGACTCGTTGCTGTTTGTGTTCCTGGTAAAACCCATCCATCATGGCCCAAAAGGAGCAGATTCCCGTGGGAAGCCCCCATTGGCATCGCTGTGCAGGACAACCCTGCACTGTTCTCCTCTGCTCCCACTGCACCAGGCCCTGCTGGGAGGGCAGGAGGGCACAGCCTCCTCCCTGGCCATAAATAGAGGGTGAGCAGGGGTTCCAGGGCCCAGAAATGTCTGGCAGATATGTCTCCTGCAAGGAAACCTCTTCACCTGGCCATTTCCTGAGCCCGGATGATGTATGGAGTGGCTGGGCTGCAATAGGATTTCTACTCAGAATATTGGCTGGATGATAAAGGAGTCTGTCTGCGGTGATAATTGCACCATAAATAGCTCTGGCTTCGGCAGTGAAGAGTGAGGCATTAGAAAACCTCACCCTCTGGATTCCTCCCACTTCCTTCCATCTTCCTGACTGCTAACAAGCGGGGAGAGCAGCTCGTTGGTTTTTACCAGCCACGGGAGGTTTATTGTGCTCAGACGCAGCTGGGCACCTTGCTGCCCATAAATCTTAATAGTGAGAAAGGAGAGAGAGGGGAATAACCAGCCCAGTTGGGTGATTACTGGAAAGCAGCAGGTAGGGCTGCATTGTGGCACAGCTGTCCCTCTTCATTGTCTCTGCTGCAAAGACGTCGCTGCCTCTCTCCCTCCTCCAGGCTTCCCCCGGCTCTTCTGAGCACTCCCAGGCACTTGGGGGTAAACATCCTCCTTACTCCACTGATGGGAACTGAAAACCTGCCAGCCAGCCCCAAACACTGAAAAATGAGCTCAAACTGGGGAGTGCTCTGAAAGTCAAGGCTGGAAAGACAATAAATATGACCAGATTGGAAGCTCTCTCTGGCTCCTGGCTTTTTGAGCCTGCAGAAAGCATGTGGATGCCTTGTCTTTTCTTCCCCAAAAAAGATGGGAAAGGATCTGACTTCACTGGTACATTTATCTGCTCTTGAATTGTGAATGATATTGTAAAACTAGAGGGTTTAACCCCTCACATTAGGGCTTCTCACTCACATTAAATGCAGGTTCACCTGAGTTCTGTCCTCTGCACAGATTTACTCACTGCTCACAACCAGCCATCAGGTACTCTGAGGAGTGTGGTGTAAAAGGAAAAAGTGGTCAGGGCTGAATGGAGGCATCTCCTCATCAAATTTCATTCATGGGTCAGTGAATTGCTGCTGAGGCTCTTCTTTTTCTTGTATACAGTGCCCAGATTTGCTGCAAATGGCTAAAAGATGAACTGTGTAGCACAAATCCTTTTTACAAGCTTGGAGAGCCTGCAAGATCCTGGTCACAAGTTAAACCTTGAGGAGTCAGGTGTGACGTACCCCAAATGATGTGAAAGTCCCATTCTTGATTTCTGGGTCCCAGCTCAGACCAAGGGGTTACAACATCCCCTGTCAGGCACACTGACATCACTACTGTTTTTCTAGGAAGGTGATTAAATCTATTTTTTTAGAGTTTTGAAGGGTCCAGGAGTGAAGGGGAGGAAATGTTTCTCCTTCCTGGATACTTTATAAAGCTCCCACAAATAACTGCAGTAGGAGGAAGGCAAGGTTTATTCTGAGATGGGAAAAGAGATGCTTAAAAGGCAATTTTTACAGGCATTGAGTAGAACTGGGGGAAATCCATGCCCAGTGTCCACATTGCAGCAGAGCCATTCAGCAGGGATGGAGGGCAGTGCTGGGGCTCAAGCTGGCAAGGTCAGGAGCAGCTCTCTCCTTTCTGCACGTGGTGCAATGAAGGCTGCCCAGCAGGCAGAAGCTTTCCAGCTCCTCTACAAATCCATAAGCTCCCCCAAACCTTCCTGTCCTGAACACCCAACAAATCAAAGACCAAATATAGAACACAATTTTTCTTCTTCTTCTTTAGTTTTTTTTATTACCATACTGGAGTGTTTGAAGCAAAACTGTTTACCCTGTTTAAGCTTTGGATTTGCAAGTTTAAAGCTTTCATGGTTCCAGGTGCACCCAA
Organism: Eopsaltria australis; assembly: GCA_034509425.1. Classification (NCBI taxonomy): domain Eukaryota; kingdom Metazoa; phylum Chordata; class Aves; order Passeriformes; family Petroicidae; genus Eopsaltria; species Eopsaltria australis. Next base: position 1,583,511 of record JAVTVJ010000090.1, on the reverse strand, counting down.
AAAGATAAGGGAGCCTGGAGGTGCACCATTGTACCTAGGAATAGATAAATAAAGCTGTGATTACTTTGAAGGTGGTTCTTAATGCTCATTATTTCTTCATTATCTACTGCTATTATTATTATTATTATTATTATTATTATTATTATTATTACGGATAATATTATCACCTAAGCTGATACAGGATAGCACAAACCCCTTAAAACAAACAGAGGAGAGCTGTAACAAGCATTTGAAAATGCCAGAGATCCCAAAAGCTTGGGACCAGGAAGGGAAGGACTGGGCAGAAGACAATGGTGTGGTTCCTTCCACAGCCTGCTCCTGGGCCGATGCCAAAAGCTGTGGCATGGCCAGGGATGTGCAGAACATCACTCCCTGCTGGAGGATGTCACTGGGATTCCTGGCAGGCCATGTGAAACCTGGCTTTGTAAAGCAGATCCCAGCATTTACTTGGCTGGACACAGAGGGAGGAAGAGAACCAGCCCAGGCTTTAAAAATATAATGAGCCTGAAGAAACAGCCTGGGAGCAGAGGGATCTGTGCTGTGCATGACTCAGTGGAATGAGGCGAGTCAGGGCTTTGTGGAAGAAGCTTTGGGAGAAAGAAGCCAGAGCTGAGATGAGATTAATCGAGTAGCAGGAGCTGCCCGGACACGGCTATTCTTGGCTGCTTTATTAGAAGGGAGATTACTGCCTATGGTTCCTCAAAACAAGTTTCAAGGCAATTAAACAGGCTTTTCAACGAGTCCCTTCCTTACTCAGCAGCTCTGCTTCATTCAGCTTGTCTGGCATGGCGATGGATTTATGTGAGATTGGATGCTCTGAGTCTGGAGAAGCAGGAAATCCTCGTGGGGGCCACGCTGGCCTCCACTCAGTGCAAACTGCCCCACCCTGAGCTCTGTGCCCTGTTTCTGCTGCCTTTTCCCTGGCAGCTGCTCTGCCTGAACTGGCAGCTCTTCCTCCTCCTGCCTGCTCGAGGCTGGACTTGGAAGTCCTGTTGACAAGAGGGGGTGAGGTGAGAGGTTTGTGCCACCAGCATCCCAGATCACTGGTGAGGATACAGGGCTGGTACACCCTACTCTGGGGTGGGCACAGCAAATGCAGCCAGTTTTTGGCACAAAATACTTAAAACCAGGCCCTGTTCTGTAGCTGCAACAAATGAGTTCCATGGTTTGGAGCTGAAATAAGCTGTCAATGTTTGACTGTGTCTGGGAGTTAAAGCTTTATGCAAATGGCAGTGAGATTTTAGTCCAGGTCAGGAAAAAAGACATCCACTCTGAGAGTTATTAATTTTCGTGTTCTTATTTTTGAAAGTCATTCACTGCATTTTATTTTGTCAGCTTTCTCTCTCTCTCTTGAAAGCTCAATACCACCCACAGCACAGGTACTGCTGAGCTCTGGCTCTAAGTCAAATCCACTTGCCTTCAGGGAGATGGAAACTAATCAATGAGGAATATTAAACAATATGAAAGCCTCAATGATTTTTACATTTCCCACAAAGGTCAGAGTCCCCCCGGCAGCTCCACGCTAACACCGAGCTAAAGGTGACAGAGGGAGATGACAGATCTCAGAAAAAAGCTCTCACTCCTCTTTTTCCTGCAGATGTTTTCCTATGTTAAGGACAAGGCCCTGCTGCTGAGCAGGCTCGGGCTGGCTGGGCTGCTGGGCTTGTGCTGAGCTGAGTTTCCATTTTGCAGGTGCTCATGGGGAGCCTGGGCTGTCTCAAGTCTGGGTTTGCAGGGGACTATGATCCAGCTGCTTTTCCCAGTGCCTTTTCCCAGTCTGAGGGGCTCCAGGGTTTTACTGGGAGCAGGATGATGCATTCAGGCTGCCCCAGGGATGCTCAGCAGAGCTTGCCAGTGGGATTTTGGGATCCTTCAGTTGACTGAGTATAACTCATGTGCCCAACTCATCTGACTCCAGCTGCCTGAAGCTGGGGACTTCACAGGAGATTTTAGCCCAGGTTCAGCCCCAAGTTCAGCTCTTGATTTGGCACCTTGCTTCCCTTTCCAAAGGTGCTGGGATGCAAGGAGGGCTCTCATGACCCACTCTTCTAGGGAAGGTGCAGGATGCAGCCCAGCCCATGGGAACAGGTACCTATTGACCACAGAAAAGTCACAGCAAAATAAACCCTGAAGTACACCCACATCTCTGTTGGTTTTCTCTGTACAGGTCCTTCTATTCCTCTGGCAGCAGTAAGAATTTTAGTAATTCCAAGGTGATGATTAAATTTTTGATTTTGCACTTTTTTTTTCTTTCTGAGCAATCTTAGCAAGTCCCTTCTCACTGGGTCCAGGACTTCTGTCTCTGTTTAAGGATGATGACACTTACCTTTCATTTCAATATCCAGTAATATGAAGGAGTTGATAATGTTGAAGCACCAGTGTGAGAGACTTCCCAAAGGGAGAACAGTAATCAGTTGATCCTTGTTTCCATTCTTATAGCAACCTGGTTAAAATCTAAGCCTTTTATTTTGAGCATTCCTGGCAGGGCTGAAAAGCTGCTGGCACAATAGTTCAATCCAGCTAGAACTGCTCAAGACTCTTTTTATTTAAGACTTGTAAAAAACCACTGCAATTAGCAAAACATGGGGAGGAGAACAGCAGGAGAGACCTTGAATGATGCCAAGCTGCAGCAAGGCAGTGCCCACTGGATGGAAAGCCAAGAAGCCAGGAGATTCTGGAGATTGCTGTGAGCCATTGCATTTTCCATTCCAATTATTTCTCTCAAGTGCATCATTAACTGACAGAAGTTGGTCCCCTTCAAGTTTCTTGACAGGCAATATGTTGTTAGAAAGGATAGAAATCAGCAGGTGCTAATTCCATCTCAATGCCCTTCCTTTCCCATCCCAGATCCTCCCATCTTCTTCATTTGCTCCTCTTAATAAGATTTTGTATATTGCTACTGCACCTGGTTGCACACCACAGTTATGAACTTAATGTGCAAAGTTAAATGTAAACAGGATTAAAAAGAATCTTAGCAATTATAAAGGACTTGAAAGCATTCTTCCTCCCCCACTTTGTTAGCAGACTCTCCGCTTTGCCTGTCTTGCACATCCAGCACTGCAGTAATATTTGGGGGTAGCTTAACTCATTCCAGACATTTCAGCCAAAAAAGAGCATTAATTTCTGCAACACAAGTGGCACGAGAAAATGGAAAGTATTTGCCTTTATTCAACAGCAATGGGGGAAGGAATGAAAGCAAACTTCATTAAACTGAATTCAAAAATGTCAGGAGAAGTTTTGTCTCCTTAGAGCCAAGGACAAACATTTCTTTAAAATCCTGTGACTTCAGAAAAAGATAAAACCACAGCTGTAATTGCCTTTACCTGAGCAGAATGTGGCCGTCAATCTGTGCTCCTTGATGATGTGCTTCTGTGCTGTTATAATCTGGGATTTTTTATGCTGAGGGTTTTAGCAGAGATGTTTAATTATCCACCTCATTTGGAGCTGTTTCAGGTTTGGTGCAGGAAAACACCGACACCATCATTCCCATGGGATCAGAATTTAAAGTGTATGTTAGGTCAGCATTTAGGGACAGAGTTTCTGTGGGGAGCTCAGCCCTTCACCTTAGTGCAGCTAAACAACAGTTCCTGAAATATTGTGCCCTGGTGGAAGCATCTGTCATCAGAGCCTCACAGTCTGTGAAGGCAACTGGAGTTGTTTGACCCCCCTGACCTCCTGTGGGAATGATTGACTCTGAACACAACTCGCTCCTCTTCAGCTGCCCAGCCAGGAGAATCTCACTGTCAGGAGAAAAGAGAGACTCAGAAACAGCACAGTTAGGTGGAATGGGGGGCATTTAGGGCAATCCAGGACTAGGGGCAGCAGGCTGTAGCAGGAGGGTGATCCACTGCTTGTGTTCCCACTGGCCAGAGCACCCTGCAGAGCCTGCCCAGCTCCTGCTGCACACCAGACACTGGCATTTTGGCTTTGTAGCTGCATTTCAAAGCCTTCTAAGAGAAGCAGAAATTGCTCAAGAGTACAGCTAATTGACAGGGAGTCAAAGTTTTGGCTGTGAGGAGCAGCAGGATGTCCTGAAGGTACCTGGTGGCTGCTGTGGAGCAGTGTCCCCACAGAGTGCACCGTGGCCATCGGCTCCCTCACCTTAGCAGGTAGCCACTGGCCACCAGGGCAGAGTCAGGGGCTGGCTTGCAGGGCCACAAGGGGTTGGCTTAGCCCAGCCAGCCACTGCTGAGACACACGTTCTGCTGCCTAATTTGCCTGAACTCTCAGCAGGCTGACACCTTCTAATTTGCTGTTTGTTGCTGCTCTCCTAGAAGTCCAGCTGATTGCTCTGTTGGTGCCAGCAGATCAATCTCACTGAAACAGACTTATTTTTCTTCTCATCTTGAAGAGGTTAGTTTTCCAAACATCTGTGCTTACCTGCTGAGCTGAGTGAGATTGCTCTCGCTCGTCCGTGCAGGGCTGGAAGAGAGACCTGAGGCTGCCCAACATTTGGATTTTTCTGTGTGTGGTGGGAGGGTGGCAAGGGAGGAACACACAGGGAAGAAGTCCATAGAACTATTTTCAATGTCATTAATTTTACAGTTTATTAAATTGGGTTTGTCTCGGCGAGATGTGGTGGGAGCACACTCAGGCTGGGCTCGCTCAGAGCAGCCACAGAGGGAAGGACACACTCCAGGCCAGCACTGCAGAGGTGGGGCTGACACACCTCTCCCCTCAGGAGAACTTGTAGGGCCTCTAAATTTAAAGATCTACATAATCCACCCCCTGGGAGCATTTGCATGTTGCAGTCTGTGCACATCTTGTGAAAGGAACTCATCTGCCCTATTCCAGCTCCATCCCTGTCCCTCTCACTGAGTGCAGACACACATTGTCCTTCTCTGTTCCACTGTTCAGGCTTTGTGCTGGACAGCTGGAGCACCTGCATCACCCCCTCTGCCTCCTGGGAGCAGGAGCTGCTCCAGCTCTTTGCATTCCTGATGTTTGCTGGCACCTCTGTAGGGCTCAGGATGAATTTTGCATGTAAGGTGTCACTTGGCCTTCATGGCACCATCCTTCAAGGGGCTGCAGGTGACCCCTGCAGCCTGACCCCTGTCAGAGAGGGGCTCAGCTGCTGCCTGGGGTGGTGGGAGATGGGCAGGAGCAGTCCCTGCTCAGCACCTTCCTTTCCTCAGCATCCACACTGACTCTGGCACATTGCTAATGCAGCAAAGCCTTGCTTCTTACATCTTTAGAAGGGTTAGGGCAGAAATATCCTAGAAACCCAAGAAATAGCTGTCATGAAGGAAGAGCATGTAATTTAGTACTTTTATAAAAAACCCAAGTCATTATTTCCTCAACACCAGAATTTGCTGAAAGCACTCCAAGTTCTGTTTTGCGAGTGCCACGGAACAAAATAATTGTGCAATTAGTAATGCATCTCACACTCCATGAAATGAAAGATTTTTTTCTCTCAACAAGTACAAAATGTAGCATTTTTGCTTTTCCGTGGTGGGAAAGTACTGGCCATTCCTCCCCCCTCTTCCCTATTTTAAGTGCACTGCAGTATGTAATTAATAAAGATAATAATAAATATGCTTCACAAAGCAGGAGGGACGTGAATGGCACAGGCACAACGTGGACAGCTTGGGATTGCCAGAGCAGCCGGCAGTTTCCAGATATTAATTACAGCTCCCTGTGGAGGAGCTGTGCCCTCTCCAGCCCTGCCCAGCACTGCTCCCAGGCACTGTGAAAGTGGGGCTGCTTGCCCAGGGTCCAGCTGGGTGGCCAAGCTGGGGTGGAAGCCCAGCTGCTGTCAGTGCAGGGCTTGTGTGTGCAGCCAGCAGCTCCTGCTTACACCAGAGAGCTGCTGTTAATTCAGTGACCAGAGAGGTGTCTCTGGAGCTCCAGCATCCCCACAAGAGACCAGTCCATGCATGACAACAAATGTCCCCTCGGTGCTGGCCTGACACGTGGGAAAGGCTCTGCCATAACTTGCCTGGTTTGTGTTTGGAGGCAAACAAAGCTGTTGCCTGGGCGATGGCATCCTCCTCCCTGCTAGGTACCGCTGGATAAACTGCTTTCCCTGCTCTTCAGCTCACAGCACAATGAGCCTGCTGCTGTGATGGGAAGCTCTACCCAACCCCTCTTAGAAATTATCCTCCCCAGCAGTGTGCCTCTCTCCCCTGGCTGCTGAGCTGCAGCGTGCTGGGAGGAGGAGAGGAACAGCAGTGTGGGGTAACCGCAGGTGTGGGAGGCAGGAGCAGCACCTGGAGAGCTCTGCCTGGATGGGCACACAGCAGCATGGAGCAAAAGGAGATGTGGGAGGCAGGAGCAGCACCTGGAGAGCTCTGCCTGGACACTGGTGACACCCAGACCCTGGTAGAGTGATGAAGCTTTAGTGTGGATTGGAGCCATGGGGGAACCGAGGGTGAAGTGGGCAGGAGAGTGTGGCAGGGCAGGAGCTGGGCACACCCGGGGATGAGCTGCACCCACAAGGAGAGGTTCAAGCCCACTACACGGCCCAAGGGGTTTGCTCTCACCCATGATACAGGAGGAGATCCAAGCACGGGGCCTGCTGGACTCAGCCCTCAGTCACCCTGGTGCAGCCTCAGCTGTGAATCACTGACCTTCAGCTGCAAACCAGCACCATGCCAGCAAGTTGATTTAGTTACACATATTTAAACTGCTTTCTACACCACACCATACTCTGCTCAGCTGTGAGAAGGGCAGTGGGGAATTTCGTTCTGGAGCTGCATCTCTGACTTGTGGGTACCCAGGGCATCTCTGCAGGCGCCCCTGGTCCCTCTCCCTCGCACACTCTGCTGAGCCCGGCAGCCCGGCCGTTTCCATGGCAGTGTTTCGGAGGCAGGGCAGGGAGGGCAGGCCGGCAGGGATGTGAGCGAGGGCTTTTTGGTGCATGCTAACGAGATGGAGCCTGGCAGAAAATGGAGCCAGCAGGGGTGGGCAGGCAGGAACCGGGAGCAGCTTATCGCTCCTCGGCAGAAAGGGATGCTCGAGGAGACGGTGGCTGCTACATAAATAAATAAACCAAACATCAAACACCTCGGCTTCCTGCAGTTCCTGGCCTGTGTGCCTTCCCCAGGGGTCCCAGCTGCGTTTTCCCTCCAGCAGTTGATGCGGGATGCTGCAGGCAAGTGGCAGCAGGCAGGGTGCTGAGATTGCTTTTTGCCTAAAACTAAATTGCCTTGGAAATTAAACGCTGCTGCAGTCACAGAAGAACCAGAGTCCTGGGGGCGGGAGCAGACCCTGTCGGTGTGATAAAAAGCCCATGGACTGTTTTTCCCTGAAAAGGAAAGGCTTGTGCCAAGAAAAATCAGGAGGACAGGAGACTCGAGGTGCTTGGAACGCTCGTCAGGGGCTGAAGCCAAAGGCACTCACGGTGCAGGATGTGGTGTGACCAGTGCTGAGCGTCCCCTCACGCCTGCTAATGTGGACTGGCAATTTCTGCAGCAGCAAAGCCAGAACAAAAGCCTTCTGTAAAACGACATAGGAGGGGTCTGGGCCACCCAGCACCTTCACCTGCCTCTCGTGCTGGGCAAATGCCAAGCTGCACCACAATCTCCTGTCTTGGTTTCCTAACAAACATTTTTTGGCTCCACAGATTGTGTTTCAGGTGTGATGTGAAGCTTCGCTGCAATCCAATCAAACCAATAGTCCCTGGTTGGCCATTCCTATTCAGAAAAATCTCTTCCAGTGAAATTATCACTTCAGCAGACTCAGAGGAGAAGCTTTATGAGGCACCTGAGGATTTTCATGCTAATGAGTTCCAGTCCATCACCAGTTCCTCACTGCTTGAGTTTCACCTGCCTGTGCACAAAATCAGTGATTTCTGTCATAAGATCTCTTTCATCTCTTGCCATCCTGGAAAAACTAGGTAATAAAGAAATGGAGACAAAGCAAAAAGAAAGCTTTTAGCCCCAGATTAAGAGATGTCAGAGTCTGGGTCATAAAAACCACCACAACATACACTTTGTACCACCACAACGTACACTTTGTACCTTTCTCCCAAGACATTTCTGCTACTTCATGTGCTTTTGAGATGAGTCATAAGGGAATGGGAATGAAGATCATCATTTCCATTTGTACAAATATCAGGTGATAGAGAGCTCAGAAAACACAAGGTTTCAGAAGGGGCTAGAAGGACCAAGAAATCTTGAGAGGTTCCCATCTGATTACAGGGAAGTTGAACACCTGGTTAGTACATCTTCTCACTGGTGAAACTTCAACAGTGATGAAGTCCACCTGTTTCTCCCCATCCATAAATAAAACCCCAAACCCTTTCTCCAGAAAAACAGTATTAGAAGTGATTATCCCCAGACAGGTTGTTATCAGCAGGTAGCAAGGAGGGTGAATTTATCCTGATGATGTATTTATCTCCAGGATGTTTTCCCAGAAGGTCTACGGAAAAGCTGCCAACCTGGTCCATGGCGCTGCTTGCTGTTCTCCAGAACATTTTACATTGTGAGATCAGCATCAACCACAAAAATCCTGGCAGGACTGTACTTGGGGGGTCTCTGTGAAATGATGCATTCCTGGTGCTGCCTGGTTGGACCCACCTCCATCCTGCCTCCCGTGCTCTGGAGCGAGCTGGGCTTATCAGGCTCCTCTAATGAGGCTTTTTTCTCTCCTCAGTCTCTGGCAGGAGGGTCAGCTTTTGTCTTTCAGTCCCTTTCAGTTTTGCTGCTCCTGTTTCTTCCCTTCCCCTGCCTCCTCTCCTACCCCCACGTGCCACCATCCTTTGATGAGCCGCTCTTATTAAAGACTGAAGGGGATTTGCCATGTGTCACTTTCAAAGGTCCAGGGGCAGGAAGCTTTAATTGCCAGATTTTTCACACAGGGTGTTAAAATTTATTAAAGTCAGTTCCTCTGATTTCCCTTTAATGAGATGACGACTGTGTGTATGAGATAACATTAGGTTCAAATGGTGGGAAACTCAGAGAGGGTTTAAGTAATCAGACCAGGAAGAAGAAAAAATAAAACCCAAACCTGTGCTAGATCTCATGTCTTAAGGACTTACTTTGCAACTTAATTTAAAGGTAAGAAACTGGGATCATTCTTCAAACAGTACAGCAAGGCTGGCAGCCTTCTTTTGAAAGGGCTTTCCTTGGGAAAGGGAGCAGGAGGTGGGCTTTGGGTATTGTTTGATTTTTGAGACTTTTGACATTTCAGTCACTGTTTCTCCTGTGGCTGTCCCTGTGGAAACCAAGATGGGATGATCAACTGCTTGGGGTTCACCCAACACCTGAGGGAATGCTTTAAATACAATTCCTTGTGTTCAGTGTTACCGAAGTGGGAGCTACTTATCCTGTGCTCCAGCAGCCCCAGGCAGCACCGAGGTGTCAGAGGCAGCAGGGAGCCCAAACCCTCTGTTTGAGAGCCCAAACCCTGTATTCATGAGCCCAAATCCTGTGTTCAAAAGCCCAAACCTGTGTTCAAGAGCCCAAACCCTGTGTTCAAGAGCCCTTGCAGCAGGAGCCAGTGCCCCAGGGGCACACATAACTCCTCTGACAGCCACAACGAGCTGGAAGTGGGACCACATGAATCTGGGTGAAAAGAAAATAATTTCCACACTGGGACACTCTAAAAACATTGAAGTCTTCGAGAAAAAAAGCAAAAAAAAAGCTGAAAAGCTGAACTTTTTGCCTTGGCCACTCTGGCTGCTATCCTCCCTCCCTTTATTTCCCCCCTCCTTTTTTCCTTTTCTGCTACCTTCACACAGGATTCTGCTGCCCTACTTTTGTCCAGCCTTCTCCTAGAGATAAGATAAACGCTATTTTCAATTAACAAGACTTGATTGCTGAAAGCAATAGGAGGCAGTTCATTTAGAGCCAGCAAATTAATTGAAATCTAAATGTACATAGTCAGTGTATTGCAGGGAGAGCAATTATCCTGTCGTTTGGCCCCTGCCACGCAGGCAGCTGGGCTGGGCTGAGCCCTGCGAGCAAGAGGAGCTCATGTTGCCCTCATATCTCCTGAAGTTCCTCCCTCAGCTGCTTTTAGCCCACTTTCATCTTGCAAGAGGAAGCTCTCCATGGCTGTAACTGTAAATTAGAGCAAGAGGATGTGTCCTGGGACTTTGGCATTGGTGGGACCCAAAGTTGTTTTCTAAACATCAGTCAGACATGATGAGATCTGCCTCCTCAGTCCTCTCCTCCTTGGGGAGGGCTTGTGCTGTGTGTGAAAGTAGAATCTGTAATATCCACCAGGTGAATGGATTCCCTGCCCTTTGCAGCATTTACCAGGATGATCAGTTATGGACACATGGTGGGAGCCGAGACCTTGGGAATTCATTGTTCCTTAAATTATGTTTACACATGGACAAACAGCAGAGGGAAGGAGGACAAAGCAATCAGCCAGTGAAAGAAATATTCCATCATAAGAAAGATCTCCCATGACTTTTAATGCCCAAATGATTTTGGTCCTGCTGAGGGAGCCATTGTGGATTCTCTAAGACCAGGTCCCTCAGGAGCTGGGCTTGCTCCCTCCCATCACCTGAGGGGACATCTCTCACCATTCTTAGAGTGCCTAGGGACTGGAGGATAGGGAAAAACCTTGGAATGTTTTCTCTCTTATAATGGGTGAAATTGGGAAAACCTCAGAAAATGGCCAAGCACTGATCTGAGCCATGGAGGAGCACCCAGGTCTCCAAATACTTCCAGGGTAATTTGCATTTTGAGCATCTCCTCTCCTTCAAAGGGCTGCTCAGAAGCTTCATGACTGTCATGAGGGGTGCACAGGGGATGTGCAGGTGATCCTGGGTCCTGGATCTGAGCAGCAAGGAGACAGCCCCTCACCCCACGGGGTCATCCCTGGCCTCACTGAAACATCCTGCAGCTCTTCAGAAACACTTCATTAAAAACCTACAGCTCCATAATTTACATACCAGAGCAGTGTAGAAAACAACCCACTCCAGCACACAATCCACCCAGAATGGTCAAAAGCAGTAACTACGAGCCAGTCTCCCCTGGAGAGGTTACAAACCCATATCATGTTTTCCTTGCTGCACTTCGCTGCCTCCAAGCCAATTGGCACAAAGATGCTGCTTTCTTATTCCTGGACAAATTATGCTTTTAAGCTTTCCCTCCCTGCCAAGCGTGGGAGGAGCCCCACGTGTCAGCCCGACAGGATTTCCGAGGGTTTCTGTTCTCACCCCGGTGCCTCTCGGAGCCAGCAAACCTGGTGCTCGCATGAATTTTCTCTCACCTTCGGGAGCTGCTGACAACGGGGGCCGGAGCAATGTCCCAGTTCCAGAGCTGGCAGCTCTGGAGGGAGCCAGGCACGTTTGCAGGGAGCAGCTGAAGCTCATTAAAACCAAAAAGTAACACCTCCGGAGCATCCCGGCGCTTCCCGCTCCTCGCGCTGCTCCGGCTGCGCGGGGACGCGCTCCAGCACGGCTCCTTGGAGGTTCTCGTTATACACCAGCAGCTGTTTTGTCATCCTCCCCTCTCTTACACTCTCCTGTCTGCCAGCTCCAAGTGTCCTTGGCCCCGTCTCTGTCTCACTTCCCTCCCTGCCCCAGTTTGAGGGCAGATTCCTTGAGCAAGTTGGAAAACTTCTTGGAGACGCAACTTTGGCCGAGCTATCCCAGGGAGGGACAAACCCTCCTTCCCTTAGCTCAGTAACTTTCTGAATAAGATACTGAACTCCTGGGACAGCTCAGAGAAGGTATTTCATACATAGAGGCTAGTTAGGTCACCGTAGCCACTACTCTGCTGGTGGGCACCAACATAAGTGAGGCTGGAAAGTATTTCCTGCAATATTGGATTCCCAGTTATTCCAGTTTCAGGTCAGCTTTCCCCATGATGGCTGGCCAGGATTGTGCATGATATTTTTGGTATCACCAGAGGTTTATCCCACACGGAATTCTTGCTGTGACCCTTGAATGTGCTTGAGTTTTTTTAAACTTTCCATTTTTAATGACTGCAGGGTATTGTCCCATTAGGGGCAAACATCCTCTCTGTGATCAGCAAGGGTACCCAGATCTTCATCTGCTCTTTCCAGCAGTAGGGAGTCTTGCAGTCAGTCCCTCAATCATGATGTCAAACCACAGCCTTTCATCCTGTCTATTCCCCAAATTTAAAGTCTTTCAATCCTTCATGTGATTTAACAGTGGTTGCAAGATAAATCTTTCAGAGGAGCTCTATATGTATGTTCCTTCCACTCAGTTATGCTTTGCAGTACAACTCATTATCTTCTCTTTAGATGTCTCACTTTGACAACTTTTCTTTTATAGCCTTCATTTTAGCTAATGAGCTCCCCCACAAAATCAAATGTTTTTTGTGAAGCTCATTTGCATGAAACCTACCACACCTCCCTCCCTTAGAAACACAAGCAGCTTCAGAAGAAAAACAGACCAACAAAACAAATCACAGCAGTCTGTCAGGATCTAGCTTTGAGAAAGCACACAGGGCTTTTTTCTCTGGTTTTCAGACTGCTTGCATGGGTTTGGTTGTTTCTTCCTGGCCTGGAGTTAGGCTGTATCTTCTCTTCCTGGCACACAACACTGCCTGATGCACCACAGTTACCAAAAAGTATTTCCTGGCCTGCAAAGTAATTGGTTTTGCTCATTTCAAGGCATGCATTTTGGAGTTTTGCCTCTGCTCAGTGACAGAAATTCTCCCTTTGCAGTGTCCTAATTCCTGTTAATGTTAATGTCTTCCCCCTCCCCTTTGCACCAGTCTCTCATGAAGCCCCAGACACATAATTCAGCAGTTTTCAGCCTCTCTTTTGACCCCTTTTAATCTCCCTGCCATTATTGCTGCACAGCAGCCTCCTGTCTCTGTCAGCAGCTGAAGAACTCGGTGCTGTTGAAGGGATTAAGCACCAGTCCCACAGGCTGGGATAAGGAAGCTTTTCCTTCCTACACGCCTGCTTGGAGAACAGCTCAGGAGCCAGAAGGAGGAAGGCACTGAGAGCTTCCCCTCCTACCCATGGTATTAAAAGCAAGCGAGTGCCTTTTTTCCCATCTTCCCCATAGCTACAGGAGAGGATGCAGGCAGTGATGGGATGCAGGCAGTGACAGATTCCAAAATCCCAGCTGTGCCTCCTGCTCCAGCTCTCCCAGCAAAGCCATCCCTACTCTCCCGGGCAATCTCCCAGTTCCTCCCAGTCCAGCCCAGCTTTGCAGCTCATAGCTGGGGTGTTAATCTTCTCTCCACCAAGCTACAGATACTGATATTTACACCTCACCATGCCCACGTGGCACCAGGGATGAGGGCCATGTCTTGGAAAGCCACCCCTGTGCCCTGTGGAGAGAGGCAGAGCTGCTGTCCTGGGGTCCCAGCTCAATACTGTACCCAGCAGGCTGGACTCAGAGCATTTGCTGCAAAGCCACACATCTGGGCTTTGCATTCCTTAAGTTTGAAAATATCTTTCTGAATTATCTTTTTGGAGTGTGGGGTGACCTGCTGACTGTAGAAGAGGGGAGCCCTCTGGGAGCCAGGACAATGGGAAGTGACCAGTCCTTCCACCTGGACTTCTCATGGAGCATCACTGACCCCATGAGAATCTTTCTGTTTATTTGTACTTTTTTCAGAAAGGAACAGGGGATACAACCCTTTCTGTGCCAATTGTTCTAAAAGAGGATCCAGGAATCACTGGAGCAATATTCAAGCTCTCTTCCTGCTTTCTGGTTAATCAGCAAGTATACTAAAAATGTGGCATATGGTCTGTGAGGGGTGGGGAGATTTCTCTTACACCAGAGTGAAAACACTTCTTCATATCAAACCTAAAGGCTGATCACACTGTGGTCATGTGGCTGTGTCAGGATCCTGTCAGAATATATTGCAGCAGAGATGGAGATATGTGACATCTTGCTGAATTCTGCCAGATGTCTGGTGGGATCTCAGAGGGGGTTGTTAGAACCTAAAATTTGCTTACAGGTCTCTGAAAGTGTGTGGCTTGAGACTGCCATGGTTGCAGCCATGACCCATCTCCCATCAGGGATGCCAGACCTTGGGCTGGGGCAAACTGGCCACAGAGGGGTTAACTTAGATTTCCCTTTGATTGCTCAGTGAATGCAGTGGTTTAATTCCTTTCCTTTGGAAAGAACAATTAACAGCACCAGGGTTTATCCTTTCATCTTCCTATATGGATTATCACACCAAAGGGCATTGATGAGGACATAAAGGTCCTCAGATTCCTTTCTGCAAAGAGCTGATCTTTGTGCTCATATTTGATTTTTTTAAGGGGTTTCTTCTTTATTTTTAAATGGCACACAGATGCACACAGTGCAAACAGGAATGCACACAATGCTCACTTTGAACATACCAATTGCTGCCCATTTAGGGAGATCAATGCTTCCTCTAATAGACCTTGTGAGATTAAATTGCTTCCAATATTTCCCCAAACATCCCCCATTCAGAAAGTCCATCAGGAGCTAGGAGTATACACAACTCCCTGTAATTCAACTGCTTCCTTAGAGGAAGAAAGTTTTCCAGCTCTTAACCATGTATGTTCCTATTCAGCTGAGCCAGGACTTCAGCACACAAATGGGAAAGAAAATCACAGCAGCCTCTAGCCAGTCTTTTCCCATGTTTTTTAGGTTGGCATTGGAGATGAGCACTGTCAGTTAAAAGCCCTAAAAACCAGAGAACACAGAAACCGCCTCTGTGGCAAGGAGAAAGCCATGGTGTTCCTCAAACCCCCTTTGAGAGAGAGACCCTGTGGGCAGGATGGCACTGGTGTCCCACAGCACTGCAAAATGGGGGCAAAAGGGGACCCTTGGACTTCTGACCCTCCTCCCATCTCCTCCTGGATCCCATGGCAGAGATCATCCTCCCTGTGTCCCCCTTGTGTGCATGAGCAGGCTGGAGATGGGATGGAGGTGGTAAGGATGAAAATGAAATACGGATAAAGTGGGCTAGAAGGGTCTTTCTCTCTCCCAAAATAAAAGAAAATAAACAAATCAAAAAGACCTTTCCAAACCTAAGTTAGCAGTTGATTTATTCAGAACTCTTCATGGAAGTGTCAATTGTTGTCTAACCAGTAATTGTGGTCAGTTTGGAGCTGGCCCTTGGCTGTGAATGGTACCTTCAGAGAGGTTTTAATCCCTTCCCTCTGCCCTGCCTGTGGGGTTGTGCTCCGTGCTGTGGCTTCCCAATCACAGCCCCATCCAGCTCCACAGAGCAGAGGCAGTGAGAGGCCATTACATTTTAATAGCAATAATATTCAGCACTCAGGCAGGTGTTAGAGGGCTTGCTTGAGCTGTTAAGTGTCCCCTGCCTGTGATGAGTGCCAGTGAGCAGGGGCTCTAGGGCTCCCTCCTGAACACAGCTGCTCCTGTGCTCACTCCCATGTCACACGATGGCCTTGACCTTGTCCCCTTTCCAGCCTGCTCTGTCTCCAGGCTGGGGGGGACATGAGCTGAAATCCCCCACTCAGAGGGACTGGGACCTCAGCTTTCAGAGAACCTCCCCTCATCCAGAGCTGAGCTGAGTCAGTCTGGACAATGAGTGTGAACAACCTGCAGCAGGTGAAGGCTCGTGGTAAATTCACGCCTCTGCAGAGAGCAGGGTGGCAGTGAGCACCCTGTGATTTCACAGCTTGTCAGTGAGGTGCATCTCCTCTGGGACTGCCCCCAGGAGCTGGGAAATGCCCTGCCCACGCTGTGGCCGCTGCTCTGGGGTCTGGGCTGGAGGTGCTGCTGAAATCACTCCATGGGACAAGCACAGAATCCACCACACTCCAGGTGAGGATCCCCAAACCACAGCACAGCCTGGTTACCTGTGGGCTCAGGCATTGGCAGATTTGATGTCCCTACAGTGGTGATGCTGCTTGGGGGTGTGTGGGGTTGCTAGTGCCAGTTATCCCTGCTGTGGGGTGAAGATGGGGGTGACAGCCCATGGCTCCCACTGGTGATGGTGGTTTCTCATGAACACTTTGGCTTTGCAGAGCAATGCAGTGGGTGGTTTGTGGGGCTGTGCTGCGGGGAAAAGGGATGTGTCACCTTCCCTGCTGTCACAGCTGCAGGCCCATGCCAGCACCCTCCTGGTGTTGGTGGAGAGAGCTGGATCATCCCTAGAAGGAGCTGAAACACTTTTGCTTTCATTATTTTGGTTTAATTTCATCTTTTTTGTTCTCTTTGGACGTTTGTCCTGAGCCACTCTGCAGCCAATACACCTGGAGTCTGTGTAAAGGCATCACCCTTTTCCATCCCTGAGCAGGGCTGCACTGGTCCCACTGGGTTGTGAGGCCACACACCCACCTGGGACTGGGTGATTCCTGCATCTACACACCCCCTGATGGGGCCAGGCCCTTGCAAAGGAGATCTGGGTCCATAATACCTTAAACCACCTCAGCACCTCTCCAGGGCTTGGCTGCCAGGGCAGGGGATCTCCTTGCTTTGTTTTTTGTGTGCTTTTGTTAAACTGAACATTCAGGGAGCTGAGTGAGGGCTCAGCAACATGAACAGGGCAGGGAGGAGGGCAGAGGGGTGGGAGGGCAGCACCCCCCCAGAAAACGGTGCTGTTCCTCCAAACCCTGTGGATCACTTTGCAGTGACACTTAAAGACGAGGAGCACTTTCTTTAACAAATATGGATCTAATGGATTAGGTCTGATCTAATTATGCATTCTGCATTAAGCTGATGCTCCCACTGTCTGTGGCTGCTGGCATAATTAAACTTAATGTACTTTTAATGATGTCTTCTTAACTCATGCATTCATATATGATTAGAATCAAACAGGACGAGCTGTCACGAGTCCAGGAGAGCTCTTGCGGCAGCTCCTGATGGGACTCATGTTGAAATATTAATAATGCAGATTTCAAGGTTAACAACATTGGTTTTGAAGTGGGGAGAGCTCGTCACGCAGTTTGAGCTAATCTGAGGCAACAAAACGGCTCCCCTTTCAAGTTCAGCCTCTTCCCATCTTATACACGAGCTCCTGGGAGCAGAGGAATTTAAGTTTTACTTGGTAAAGATGTCATTAAGTAAGTGAACTGCTCTATGGGCAGCAGCTTCCAGAGAAGCTGGGACAGCAGCTGTGTGGGCACCTTTGGGGTGCTCTGTCCTGGCTTTGCTCCTCTTCCCTTTTCCTGCTGCTTTTCTAGAAGCTGGGAGTGTTTTTTCCAAGGGAATGGCAAACTCCTCTTTTGTCTCTGCTGCTGTTTGATCCAGTGAGACCCCCCAGTCTCTGCTGGCCTTGTCCACAGCCTCCTTGGCACAGGGAATGTGCTCCCTTTGGCTGTGCCCCACCTCTTGAGATGGGCCCTGAGGAAGTTTAGGCATTGCTGCCCTGGCCCCAGTGTCCTACATGAAGCAGGCAGCAACACTGCAATGAAACATTGGGGTTTCGCCTCTTTTCCCTGTTTTTATGTAAACTTTTTTTTTTTTTTTTATGGGCCAATGGCCTGGCAGACAGGTTGTCTTTTGAGCTCCTGAGAGCAAGCTGTGAAATTGTCTGAAATCCTTCCAGTGGGAAAGCATTGATTTATTACAGTGTAACACTGATGCGAACAACACCGTGTACCTTTCATCTGAAAAGTCAGGACTTAGAGAACACGACATGCCATTAATTTTGATGCCAGCTCGAACAGGGAAGGAATTACTGCTGAAGGCATCCAGAGAGCATGTTAAACCAGCCCTGCAGAGTAATGAACACACTTGGTGGCTGTTACTTTATACCCCGTTGATCCCGAGGAATAGGAAGGTACCTTGACACCTAATTTGGGCTGTCAAAGGCATCTCAGTATCTGTGTATGCATGTTAGTGCATGAGAAAGGGGTGTGATTACCCTTCTGGGGGTGAGGGTTGCAGTTTCACTGCTCTAGGGGCAGCTCTGCCTTTGCACAGGCTCAGCAAGTGAGTTCACTCGAAGGAGGTGATGCCCAGCCCCTGCCCCTCTCCATCCCCAAGCCTGATTTTCTCCTGGCAGCCAGACGGGAATACCTCCCTGGGAGAAGGGCACACCAGAAAAAGGGAGATTAGTCTGAGAGCTCTGGGAACAGCCAGGTAACCCAGCACTCTGCAGGGTTGTGGCTCCACAGAACAGCCCATTTGCAGAAGGGCTCCTTGCTGCCCAAGGACAGTGTGAGGGGTTATGGGATCACTTCTGCCCGGGGTGGAGATGCATTCACCCCTCTGCCCCTTCCCAAATTAATTTGCTTTCTAAGGCTGTGTGGGGATAGAGACTTATCTGTTTCTAAGAGAACACCATGTACAAACCCAGAGCCTATTCCAGGTCCTGGAGAGGAGAAACTGGCAGTGCTGAGGGGAGTATTGATGTACAGATGGAGGAGAGATGGCGATGGACAGAAGGGAAGTGGAAAGTGATGCTGAGTGTGGAATTCCAGTCCCAGGGAATAGTCAGGATTTTGATGGAGTGGTCTATGCCTAGGAGAAACTGTTCCAGGTTCTTGCACCCTAAATTCATCCCTCTTGTACATTCACACCATCAGGACCAAGTGTCTGGAAAAAGCCAGAGCAGCTCTGTGTAAGAAGGAAGGTGGGAGGGGTGTCATCTTTTAATGGAACTGGAGCAACATGGAGTTGGGACTTGCATGTGGATTTTACCCCAAAAGCCCTGCCCTCCTGAGGGCTGCTGGACAGCTGTGCATGGCACTGTGATGTCCTGATGGTTCTGTTATTTAATTAATTAACTTGGTATCAGAGATGAGAGCACAGGGGTTTCAGTCAGCAGTGGAGCACCAAGACACAAAACCAGCACTGGTGGATGACAAACTGATTTATGCTCACAGGTAACATGAAGGGAACTGGGGTATCTGTGTTTAGGAGGGGCCAGCAGCCACAAAAGCCTTCAGAGAACAGGTCACACAGGTCTCCAGAAGGGGTTTGGGGTTAAGCTGGTACTTTTGCTGGCGAGAACTCAAGGTGGTGCCTTAGCTCTGACATGTGCCTCTGGGGTGGACACATCAGAAACATGCACAGAAATGTTCCCCTGGGACCCAGAGCCACGTGTGAGACAATATTGTTGGAAGCTGAGCAGGAGCCTGTGTTCACAGTGACAACTTCCCCACGTCTCCCAAAACTTTTGCTGGACACACAGCACTGAGTTGCTGGAGCAGAACAGGCCAGTGGTACCTCCTGGTTTACCAAACACTTGGAGGCACCCCCTGTCCGTTCCCTGAACTTAGGTGATTTAAGTTCTCCTTGCACTTGGTGGCAGGTAGGAAAAACAAGCCCAGCCAAATCTTTCTGGAGCATCCCAGCTCTGGGTCCTGACCCCATAGCAAAGGAATGGACTGGGTGATGCATCTGTTGCTCTCCTGCTGCACTTCAGGGTTCAGTGGAGTTTTTCTTGCTTCAACAACTGCTGAAGGATTCTTGCTGGAGACTTTATTACAAGGAATATTTGCATTTGCCACTAGGAGGGAATTTTGTCCTGTTTATGCTAAGAGATAAAGGAATGTTTCTTGTGCGTTTTTGCAATCTCACTGGGAACCAAGAGCAAGGCACTGAGCAAGAAGGGCATTTTGTGACAAAATCCAAGCCCACAGCACAGCACTGGATGCCCAGGGAATTGTGGAAGGCCAAACTGGGCTGATCCAGCTTAGCCTGCCCTTGGGAAACCTCTCCTTCAGGCCCCTTGTTCTTTGAGGCCTCAGGGTTCACTGCCCCTTTCAAAATGCATTAATTCTGTCCCTTGCTGATTCTATATTTAAAACTTACCAGTGGGTAAAACACCACTTGCGGATGCTGGAGATGTTGGTTCTCTAACCTTGGCCCTGGGGGATGCCTGCTCAAAAGGCATTTCTGTGTCTCAGCTTTCCCAGATGATAACTGGGAATGAGGATATGGGAAGGGAAGTCCTCCCACATCTGTGACACCAAGTGCTCCACAAGAGCATGACATTAATGAGTGCAGTTTACCTCAGCAGCTGTCAGAATTTGCATAAATGTCCAACACCCTTCAAATCCTCCTCTTTTCTCCCCCTCAGCAGGCTTTTGGATGAGGAACTTATCAGGTCTGTTGTGTAAAAACTGAGTGAGAAGCATCTTTAAATGTCCAAGCCTCTGAAACAGCATGGGAGCTCCTAGGAAAGCTGATCCTGGTAGGGATTTTTGGACCAGTGCTGGTTCTGAGTTTTCTCTGAGCTGGCCATGTCTTCTCTCTCTGTAAAAACAAGCTAAAATCCTCCAATAGCCCTCACAAAAAAACCCCCAAAAAACCAACAAAACAAATAACCCCACAAGACTCCAAACAAAGCAAAATCTTAATTTTGAACCCAATGAATATTTAGTTTCCTGACTCTTGGGTAAATATTAGATAGATTCCCAATTTCAACCTGAAGCAGTTTATTCGGCTGCTGTTCACAAGTCAGACACAGCAATAATCAAAGAAATCTCTTTTGATTCAGGTTGGGTAATATTGCCTGAGGGGTAACATCATTTTCATTTCCACACATCCAGCACTGGCACAAAACTGCATGGACAGGTATGAGAAATGGATCATGGATCCTTGGTTCTGAAATTCCAGCTAGTAGTTTCCCTTTTTTGTGTAAATAATAATTACCAATAAAAATGTTGCTTTAAAAAAAGAGAATGTGAAAAGAAAAACACCATTGCATTTGATAAAGCAAAATCCTTTGCAGTACTGCCAAAAGAAAAAAAAATAAAAGAAAGAAAGAAAAAACAAAAGAGAGTTAAAACAAATATAGCTGTTAAATAAAAGATCCAGGTACCAAAGAGCAAAATTTAATGAAAGCCAAAACTGTTAAATATGGAATCCTGTTGAGAAAAAATGTCAATGTCTTTAAGAGTTTTACCATTACTCTATTTTTAAGAAAAGTGTAGTAAAAATACATATTACAAGTTTACATTTTCCACGCTTTTGTCCTATTCTTTTTTTTTCTTTTTTTTTTTTTTTTTTTGTAACCCCTCCACTGATCAAAAGCCTTTGACAGCTGCATCTCACATCTTCATGTCACACGTGGCCAGTTCTAGCACTGCTGCTGCTCACGAGGCTGCCCAGCTCAGCTGCTGTGACCTGCTGCCACTGGGTCCTGTTCCTGGAGGAGGATTGGGCACTGGTGGCCACCAGCAGCCTGTTCCCACCACAATGGCCTGGGACACGACAAGAGCTGGGTCAGGAGACTCATCTGAGGGCTCTGGGCATGAAAACAGGAGCTTGTGCTGATAAGGATGCCTCCACTTGTGCTAGCGTTACGCAGAACTGAAGTTAAAATTCAGAAAAGCAGGTTAAAAATAATGATAAACAACAGAAAGAGCCCTGAAGTGGTGTTTGGAGTGGTTGATAACAGAGTTCATGTTCAGCAATGAGAGATGAAGATCACAATGATTCCCAGTTCTGCAGAGAGGAAAACATTGGCACAAGACATGCTGTGCCCAGGCTTAGGACCTTGAATCTGCCTTGCTGGTCTCCAAATTGTTGCATGACAAGTGGACAAGTGGAGCAGGTGCTTCAGACCAGGCTGGTGTTAAAGGTGGCAAATGTATTGCTCTGCACAGTCACACACTAATGAAAACTGGTATTCACACAGCTTCCAGTCTGACTTCCAGATTCTCCTCACAGACCTATGCCACTCATTTGCCTGCATCATTTTCTCTTCACCTGCCTCCCTTCTTTCATGGCTCCTCTCTTGCTACATTGCAAAAAACAGGAAAGAGAAAAGAAAATGAGAAAAAGCAGCTCAGAATGCTCCAGTACCAGCTCAGTCCCTGGGCAAGTGGGCTCTGTGAGAACCTTTGAACTTCATTTGCCATCAGTGAGATGGGACCAGGCTAAGTGGGCGTGGTGGGCTACTGTGGGCCCTGCCCCACAGATCTTCTCCCTCACCAGATGTTCCCCTGGGAATCCTTCACTTGAGGATGTCACACCCCTGAGGTGTCTCAGGCCCACCAGGATGGGAAGCATTTGTCTGTCCATGCCAGAGATTACAGAATAAACCTTTTGTGTGGCTCTGGAAAATCATTCTTGCCCCCTTGATCTCCAGGCCTGTGGCTGGACCCCCAGCTCCCTGTCTGGCACTGTGGATTTCTGCAAGACCAAGTCTGGGGTCAGCAACCTGCTTTCCTGGCTTGTGGATGCTTTCCCCTCTCTAAGGATAGGAGTGGGAATCTGCTACGGTTGCTTTGTACCCAGACAGGCCACAGCTTGATGGGAGGCTGCGTGTGACCAGCACTGATGCTGCTGAAGGTCATGGTTGCTTGAATTCAGCTCTTGTAGGATTTCCTCCTTGGTTTGCTTCAGCAGTTCCTTCCAGGAATCCATTCTGGCCGACAAAATGTCCCTCGTAGTTAGAAAAGAATGGCCACGAAGGGATTTCAGAGCAGCAGGGCAGGGTGTCCCCGTGGCAGCCCCATGACTTGGAGCACGTTGGCTGGTTAATGGGCAGCTGTCTAGAGCTGGATGGCTGGAGGTGGTCTGTTCCTGGCCCGAGGTGGTTCCCTTATGTGACCACCAGAAAGGGAGCACACACAGAAGCTAAGCAATGAAGAAATGGTTCACAATTGCTTATTAGCCCCCAATAACCTGGGCAGGAGAGTCACACGTGAGGGGAATACCACATTTGCTTTCCCTCTTCAGCAGCCGACCGTGATCTTAGACCAACCCTCTGCTCTGGTCTGCCTCTCTCCACTCCAGGCACGTGATTCTCCTCTTGACTCACCACTCGTCATCTCTGGAAGAATTGCTGCTTTGTCCTCACGCTACCTGGGCTTTCCAAACTCACCCATGACTTTGCCCCCTGTAAAACAGCCTCATGTTTTTGTTCATGTTTCTTCCTGCATCGAGTTCTTCCTGCTGCTGGGAGAGCCAGGGCAGCTCTGTCTGCCTCGCTGCGATAACTCCACAGCCTGAGTTCACCACAGAACAATGAAGGCAGAATCACGATGGACAAAAGAGGTCGATGCTGACACCCTGCACTGAGTTCAACTTGCCACATATCTGCTTCTCTTTTTTGCTGTTAGTAGCTCAGACGTTGTGGTTTGCACCCCAAACTAAACCAGATTGAAGGACTGAGCAGGGAAGGGGGAAAGGGCTGATGTTACCCTGACACCACAGGAATTAGTAAGAAAAAATATATATATTGCACACACTAAGACTTATTAACAACCAAGTTAAAACAAAATGGCATAGTCCTCATTAGTGTTCCAGTGGTTCTTTGATCAGGGATGGTTCACGAGTCTGTAAAATCCCGTTACACTCTCCTTATTGCAGTACAGACCTGTTTCTGTCCTCCTGCCAGTGGATCTGTTTGCAAATAAAAAGGGAAATTGATTTGATTTCCTTGAGAAGATCCATCCAATTGTCCCTTCTGTCATCATCGTTTGTCTTGTTGGTGTTGGGTATGTTTTTTGGCTCTGGAGGGGTGGAGTTGGGCTGCCCCTGCTCTCACCCAGGCAATGGGTCAAAAGGCCAATTATAATCCCGTAGCTCCCAGGGACATGCCAGTGCTGTGGCTCATGCATGGGATCGTCTGCATGGATTTGGGGAAATCGTGGCTGACCACACGTCCATTTTCTCCACTGCCTCCTGCTGCAGCCGGCCTGGGAAGGGTTGATGTCCGTATGGCTTCGTTGATTGATTGCTGTGGGATTAAACAAAAACCCTTTTTAGGAAAGACGGGGGGGTCTCCCCCTGTCCTTTGCAATGTTGGAAAAATTGCAATAATAACCAGTGTTGTCTTTCTGTCACTGTTCTCCCCTTCCTTGTCTCCATTCAGACTCTCACTTTCTGCATGTCCCCATTGCATCTGCTCTGTTCATTCACACCTCTTCTACATGCAAAATTAAATGTTTCAGCAGTATTTTGGAGTATAAAGCACCAGTGCCATATGCCAAAAACCTCTTCGAACTCTACAACATAAGAACAGTCATCCTGGATCTGAGCAGAGGTATTTTACACACTTCCCCCATAGAGATGCTATTGCTACTCCAGGGCTGTTATGCACGGTGGACTCTGACTCACTGCAAACATATGTTTAACTTTCCTCATGTGAGAAGCTGAACATGTGCCTGTGTTTTTGTCTACAGTGATGACTGAGGTTTATAGGAAGTGCAAGCCTAATTCAGGAAACCAAATTTCATCTTCCTGTTCCACATACGCCCAAAATGTTCACTTTCAGAAATCTAAGGAACCCACCTGCTCAGAACAATTCAACTAAAAGATAAAGCCAATTTGATTTCTTTGCATTCAAACGAACTACAAGGGCACTGTCATTCTTCCTGGACTGGGATATTCAGATGAAGAATTATCCATAACAGATAAATCTGGAACAGCTATTGGGCTATTGCATTCTGACACTTCTTTTGCAGTGCATTTGCGCCCTACCTAGCTTTACAGTGGGCACAAATTATAATCTAATCTTTGTTGTTCCATTGACACTATTTGCTCATGTTATTTTACCCCTGTGCTCAAGGTGCCTCTCATTGCCTGTGGAATTTCCTGAACCTCAATGGGAAAAGAGCTGTAGCACATTTTCAGTGCATTAGAAATGTTATTATTGCTGACAAAACGTTGAGCGTGCTGTGAAATGGTGACATAAAACCCAAAGAGGCAGTTGCTTATTGTCCTTTTGATTCTGGGTGAGTTTCAGTGGAATAAAAACCTATCTGGGGCTTTTTGAAACTCCCTGCATACTTCATATGCTCACAACAAATTCCATGCTCATGGGAAAGGTCAAGATGAGGAAGACAAGGGATGTGTTACATATCCCACTGCCTCCTTGTGCGCCACGATACCTGTGAAAGGGATTGCCAAGATATACTTGCTCCATTAAATGTCTATCCCCAAGGCTCTCAAATCTAATCCACTCTTGACACAACACTCCGAAATTCAGGCACACCAGAATTTAGGGCTGAAACAGACCTCCTGGGCTGTAGGAAATATGCTTCTGCAAGACCATGACAGGGTGGAGTTAAAAACAGGAGACACTGGAGGCCAATTTCTCTCAAAGAGGACCCATAATTCTGGAATTTGGAGGCCCTCATCATCCATTCCAGGGCAACAATGCTCTGAGCATATACTGGTTTTGTCAGCCTGGAAATGATGCCAGCAGGGTGCCAGTAAAGGGAACAACAGGATGTGAATCATGACTGTGCTCCCCCAGTTTTATCTTGCTGTTAACAGCCTGGCTTTGGGGATTTTTCCATATTGCAGCAATGGCTGTATCACACCAGCCCCAGCACACTTCATCCATGCTGCACACACATTGCCATAGTCTGCCTTCATTAATTTTAAGGAATTTCAATGTGTTTCTGTTGCTGCCTGTGTGGTGGCTTTGCTCTATATCTGGATTTTGAATTAGCATTCTGCCACATGTCTGATCTTGCATCAGCTCCCCACGACAGCCCACTTGACCCTCAGATCCTCCTATTCCCTTTCTAGCAAGTTGAGTGACACAGTCACTTCATTATCCCTATGTCTTGGCTTTCCACCCATGGTCTGGGCTGCATCCGTCCCTGAAGGCAGCTCTGGAGCCGGGGGAGGATCAGAGAGAAGGTGTGAAAGGCCGTGGAATGGGGTGCCACCTTCATCCGCTTTGATTCACTTCTGGACTTGTAACAAAACTCGATTAAGGCAACCAGCATGGCGAGTCCGAGCCCCCCGATGAGGATATAGAAAACCCCCGCCACATTGCTGAGACTCAGCGCGCTCGTCTTGTCCTGGAAGAGAAAGGAGAAGGGAGGGAAAGGAGGGCACACGGGGAGGAGAACAACAAAATTAATATGGAATTGCTCTGGGAAGGATGCTGCACAATATAGCAGTACTGGCATTACATCATCTTCCTCTTTAAATGAACAAGTGACATTTCTAAGAGCGTTTTTAAATTTTTGATTCAGTGTCTAGTAAATCTAATGTTTCCCTCACACAAACAAATAAACATTTCCTCAGCAATGTGAGTCTCGGTAAAGGTTTGGGATCTCTGTTTTTCAATCAGCTAACTTAAATGCTTGTTTTACCCAAAATGTCTAGTTTGAATTATTGATTAAAGGAGGAAAAAAATTGGAAGTTTTCCTCCTCTGTGACATTTGCTTGTCCCTGATGTCTCGCCTGAAATAACCTGTTCTCTTGGAAATGCTCATTCCTTCATTCCTAGATTGTTTCCCCCGCAAATTCTGTTGCTGAGCAACACATCGAAGTGGATGGGCTTTTTTCTTTCTTTTCCTTTTTGATTCTGGGGTTGAGGTGACACCTGAGCTGTCCTCAGAAACTCATTTGATTTCTATGTAATAAGGCAGTTATTTCATATGCAATCAAGACCTGCTGATGCATGTCTGAGCTAATTATTTGGTTGGTAATAAATAGGGCTATTAATGAGCCGCAACTTTTAGTCAGCAGCTACGTTCTGATTTTACAATTGCCTAATGAATTGTCACGGCTCTCTGGGGAAGAGACAAGGCTCACAAAGACTCATTTCACTGTGAGAGAAACCAGGTTCCCACATCTGACCCTGATGTCACCCTGTGCAGCTTTCAAAACCTTCTCCTCCATGATGGCCAGGTTGAGTTGGGGTGTGAGGATAATCTGGACAGCAATAGGATCCCAAACTTGGCTCAGCTCCATGTGCAGGGCTCCTGTTTCTAGGACAGGCTTTGTCTGCAGTGAACCAGAGTCCCCTGCTCCATGCTTGCTGCTGCCCTGCAATATTGCCTTGATACCTATTTGACAGTAGAGATTCCCCAGGGTCTGCCCAACAGCTCAATGCCAATCTGTTGGGGTGACCAAAGTGTGAGCAGCATTGACAGCCCTGCTCTGTGGACATGGGAGGAAAACTGCATGTGGCTCATTTGAGATGTAGGCACACAGGTAAAGGACAACATCGATGCCTGTAGAAGTGTCTGCAGCTGGTAATGAAGCCTCTGCACAGTTCTTGGTGTTCTTCTCTGCTGCTCCATGGATACGTGGACTGGTGGGTGGCACAGCCTGTTCCTTGCCCTTGGAGGACAGTTGATTCACTTGCTTTTCTTGGCAGGTTTAACAAGAAGCAACCCACAGTTTTTGGGAAGGGAGGGGATTCAGGAAACAGGAAAAAATGTTGGAGTGACGTCAAAAGGGTCCAGACTGGGGCATCAACATGAGCATGGAAGGTTCCAGTACAGGGCAGTCTGCCTGACACTGGTACAGTCTTTCAGGCAAGTATGTTTAACAAAGGATTCTGTCTTTTTCCATATTAGGGTATGATGGGAAAAAAGTCAACCCTCAAGGCATGAAAACATCTCAATTTTCACAATTAAAAAAACCTCCTGTAACAGAAGAGAATGGGGTTTTTTGTTTTTTTTTGGTCTTGTTTTGGGTTTTTTTGCTTTTTTTTTTTAATTAGAGGAAAAGTGGATTTCAGTCAAGAATGCTTAAAAGATATTCTATTTCTGCTTCATCTGACCCACTGCCCATGCGAGCTGCCAAGCCTCTTCCCACTGGAGTGCCTACCTTGGGCTCCAGTACCACGGAGAGC
This sequence comes from Eopsaltria australis, assembly GCA_034509425.1. NCBI lineage: Eukaryota > Metazoa > Chordata > Aves > Passeriformes > Petroicidae > Eopsaltria > Eopsaltria australis. Next base: position 1,556,173 of record JAVTVJ010000090.1, on the reverse strand, counting down.
AACTTTCTGTCCTGAACCCTCTGCTGCAAGATGCAGAGGTTGTTATGGGGACGTCCCTGCTCAGTTTCAGTTGCTGGAAAAAACTCCACGAGTGACCTCATTTTCTGAGCTTTGCTAATTGATCACTTTGACGAGGGACTTGCTGCTGTCACCATGTGCTGCTGGAAGGGTTGGAATTCTCCCTTGCAGAACCTTCATGCACTGGTTAGGTTGTAATCTTGATGCTTCCTGTGTGCTCTCTGTAATGAGAGATTTCTGCAAATATCCTCTTAATTTCTGCAGTTTCAATATTTGAAAGATCATTTATCTGTTTTTTTTTCTAATCTGCCTTCATGCAGTTTTTCCCCGAGGCTTGACTGTATATTTGTTCATTCATCTCTTCTCTGCAGATCGTTGGGTGTACTTTTAAGCACCAGTTGGGAAATGCTGGGAGTTTTTTAGTGGAGATATTGAAGGGCAGAGCAATTACTCTGAGGAAACTGTGTTGCAATGTATCAGGTACTTTGCCTTTTAAAATTCAGTCTGAAGGAGCTGCCCCAGCTTCAGGGAGGGATAAAGACACTAAAAGGGGGCTGCCCTCCTCAGCATCCTAATTTTTAGCTTGGCTCCTTAATGAAATGTGGCTGATTAGCACATGCTCTTTGTTCAGAGGGAAGGATGGGGAGAGGGATGCAGATGGAGCAGCCTGTTTATCTGTGTATTACTAATAACTGTCAGCCTATCCTTTCACCTTGATTTAACAGAAGGGTGGAAATCTCCACAGCATCAGGAACCCCCAAGTTTTGTGGAGCAGGATGACACTGTAGAGAGGAGAAAACCTATTGATGCTGTCCTTCAAATAAATGGATCAGTGCAATCCATACATAGGTCTTTGACTTGCAGCTATGGATCCTTAGGAAATCTGCCTTCCTTGGCTCTGTTGGGCATGGAAATACACAAATTTCAGGGTTTATTTGCCACAATACTTATTTCCACCCCCAGTTTGGGGTTCATGGTCCAGTGAGGCACCTCCTCAGCTGGCTGCAGTGGCAGAGCAATCTGGCAACCAGGAAAGGCTGCTGGTTCTTAATTCCCACTTTCCTCCTCATGCCAGCAGCCAAACAACCAGTAAGAGAGAGGAGATGACACAAAGCAGTTTCCTGCACCACCACTACAATTCATTTCGGGGCTGTTATGTTTTTCTTGCATTTACTTTGCAGCAGCATTATTATTGTTATTGTTATTACTCTTATTACTGCTACTCCTATTATTACAGTGACAATCTGGGTGAACTGAACATTGTATTATCCATAAGGCAAAGGAAAGCATTGAGAGGCACAGTGGTGGGCAAAGCTGCAGGGAGGGAAAAAGCAGCCTGAGTTTCACTTCTGCTTCCCTAGAAAGGTTTCTCCTGAGGTGCCAAAGGCAGATTCCTGGGGCACTGAGGAATGCTGGACTGCAGGAGCACAGCTGATGGCACAGCCTGCTACCACGAGCAGGCTGAGAAGTGAAACTGCTCCTGTGGTGATGCTTGACTTCTTGCTCATCCTCCTTTTAATATCCTTTTTCTTCCTTCCCTCTCCCAGCAGGACATGCAGAGATGTTCTGTGGGCAGGAGTGACATCTCGTTGCTGCAGGACCAGACCCACATGAAGGGTCAAAAGCCCTGAGTGCCCCACTGAGGCTCTGCCTGCTGTTTCCGTGCATGATCCTGCCCTAGTAATGCTCCTAATAACAAAAAGTCCCAAATTATTCTATCTGCTTGAGAGGACACTCCCCTCCTCTCTGCTCAGGCTCTGTGACACCAGATGCTCTCCTGCAGAGCTGCCCATCACTGAACCAGCTTGTTAGTGGGAGTGTAAATGTCACTGCTCGTCTCCCGCAGCAGCAGAGCCCTGACGTGGGGGGAAGATTGGCAGGTGAAAAGAGAAAGAAAAACCCATCTTCCCAAAAGAAAAACCCATCTTCCCAGCCTTGTTGCTGCAGCAACCAGCCACCTTCCTATCTGTTACTCTCAACGTGGCACCGTGTCCATCACCCCCTTTGTCACTGTTTAATCCTCGTTGGCTGACAGGCATTGGGGCCAAATTTGCCCAGTTTCCTGGCAGGGCTGGTCCCTTCTGTCACCCTGTGTGAGCAGAGCCTGTTGGCAGGACAGAGTTATGGCACCTTGAGTTGTTGCAGTCTCCAGAAGATGAACTGTCCTTAGAGCAGAGGTTGAGCTTTTACCCCAAAATCTGGGCAGACTTTAGTAGGGTAAGGCCTGAAGCTCAGCAATGAAGGACACAGCACTGGCCATTGTCTCAGAGTGCTGTCAGGGGATGTGCAGGAGCACATGGATGGCTGGGGATGAGGCTACTCAGAATAAGACATGTTTGATTTGACAGCCTGCCAATTCCCTGCAAGGCACCAGCAGGATTTGTTCCTTTGTTTGTTTTTTTTTTTTTAACAAAACCAAAATTCTTGCACTGGAGAAGAGGATTGGGAAATGTGTGTCTTTGATGAAGGTCTTTTAATTGCATTAGACACCTGGGGGTCCCTGAAAGCAGCTTGCACCTTGCCATCCTGGTCTAGGAAAAAACTTCCTTTCTCCCAATGCCTTTCAAAAGTCCCAGGAATCACATCCATCTGCCACAACACTGAGAGTCTGCCTTGTCATTACATTTCAACAACTGAAGGCATCCCTTGCAAGCCCATTTCATAGCCTGCAAAAAGTCCATCCTGCTCTTGTTTGCAAAATCAGGTCCTTCTAGGGAAGTACCTACTACAGTGTCTGTCTCTCCTCTGCTGTGCCAAGCAGAGGGGATTCAGAAAAGCTGGGAGACAGGACCAGGGACTGGTGGATGGTTTCTAGCAATGTGCAGTGCTGGAGGCGAGTGTGTGTGGAAAAACCCCGAGCCTGTGTGAAGGCATGGCTGCTGCATGATCACACTGGGGACAAGAGCAGCAGGGACATTGCTGCCCAGTGCAGGACCCTGCCTGGGATGTCACAGTCTGGCAGTGCACTTGGGGCCATGGATTGAATGTCCAGCACCTTGTGGGATGCCATGGCATGTCAAAATATTCAGCAAAGCAGGAGTGTTTCCCTCTGGAGTTTGTGTTCAGATCCACTAATGCATCTACTGTTTCTTCAAAGGAATTTCTCTGGATAAAAAACTTGGTGGGCAATAGAAAGGTAAACCGATTAAGAACTGGATGCATAGAAGTCAGTACAGGCATGGAACATCATCTGGGACCAACAAAAATAAGCCTGGGAAACACCAGAGGTTTTGCTAGGCTCTGGCTAAAAACCTTGGGCACAAACCTTACATCCAGCTAGGCCCTCACTGCTCTTCATTAGCACTCATCATTCTGAAAATCCTCCAACTGCAAGCTAAGCTAAGCTCAACAGTAGACAGAAATGGGAAGGTTTTGTCCTGCCTGTGTGAGGAAAATATGAAATAGCCTCCAGCCTCTCCTGCTTAGCTCTGGACCTTGGCTCTTGAGGAAAGGCAAGTGTTCCAGCCTGTACTGGAGGGATCTGTGCCCACCATGGGCAGGATGGGGGAAACTGGGCTGGAGCTCAGCCCTGCCTGCCCTTCCTTATCCCCAGACCATGGGCACCATGGAAAAAGGAGGGAGATGCTCATGCAGCAGCTGGGAAAGTCAGCTTGTTTACAGGAGATGCAAAAGAGCCCAGGAGACAAAAATGGAT